>JAQPPZ010002234.1:0-1200000 GCA_028583015.1 Wollemia nobilis
AATGGTTGGTTTGCCTACTTCCGCCCACATCATATGGCCAAGTCAAACCTTGACGGTCAATAAAGCTTTGTACTTGTCGGATCGGGAGTTCTTGGTTTGCTTTCGTTGTTTTTCGGAAGCCACGCGTTAATTTCTATTTTTAAAAATCTCAATGCCTAGTGCTCCATAGACGCGGTGCAAAATTTAAAAACAGCTTAAAACATTTTATTTATTTTAATTTATTTACTTACGTTTTATTTATTCATTTATCTATATCTAACACTAAATAAGAATATCAATTTTAATGTAAAAAGTAAATTTTAAACTATGGGATATTTATATCTTCAACATTTTTCCTATACAAGTAATCTGACGACAACAAAATGTTACGATTTGCCTGACAAGAAGAGTTTCCATGCTTCACAACACTTTCCTTGCCTTTAAAGGATTTCTCAAATAAAAGCAACACTTTACTTCAAATAGACATACATAATGCATTTATGAATGCAAGTTCAAGCTTGAATAAAAATGAACATTTCATTTTAGGTAAAAGTTTTTACCCACCATCATTTCCTATTTTGACTTCCATGAACCTGCACTTGCGTCAAAAAAATACATTAGCAGTACGAGGTATGAAATTTTACAGCATAAGGCAATAACATGATCATGAAATATTTATAATAGCAATCACAAAGATTCATTTCGAGGAGAGTCGTGACACTCCGCTAGCTTCATCTACTTCTGCTTTACAATGTGCATGAATGAAGTGTATCCAAACATGGGGATATATGACATAAAAAGTTAGTTTCCCTTCCATGCCTCTTCAGGTGTGAAACCATTCAATGGAAGTGTGGGTGCATAGTTCAACTAGTAGACTATGGTACAAATAGCTTCTATCCAATTTGCTAGATCTAAATTTGCACAATGTCTTGAATAGTATGATTTAACCTCTTTATAATTGTATTTTATGGAGGTGTGTAGGATTGCATCATCTATAATTTGATTCCATGTTGCTCTAGAAAAGAAAAACATATTATTGGTGCAGTCCCCCCAATACGGGCAAAGCATACAAATGGAATGACCTACAATATTCTCTACATGAACTTTCAACTATTTGAAATAATCGAAAGATTCATCCTCTAACTCCAAGACACACACCCACATTCATATGGTATAAACGTCAACAAACAATTGAAAGTATCTACAACTACTGAAATGATGGTTTTTTACTGAGATTAAATCATGGGTCCCAATGTCTAGGATCTTAATTAATCATTATATTTAAGGAAATAATTCTTTGACCAATACACAAATATAAAATTCTAGAAATTGTTAGAATAAGTAATTATTCTCTTAAGTTCTACTAAGATAGACTTACTTGAGTTTCCACTCCTTCATGAGTCGGGTGAACTCTCAGTTAAAGTCTACATCATATTTGATGAGTTGTTGTAATCCAACGACTCTCAATGATCAACTTTATTATTTATACAAATTTGATCCATGGAATAATAAATTAGTTCTACTCTTTCTTCATATTTTGTGTAATGCTTTGCATGTCTATTTTGGGAAATTCTAACATGGTACCAGAGTAGGATAAATATTGCTAGCATTCTCTCTTGAAGGTTCTAGGAGCTAATTCTTTGGATATTTTGTTGGCTTCTCCTGTTTTCTTGGATTTAAGTCTTCAATAAGATTTTATATATAGCTTTTTGCTATGTATTTTAAAAATATATATATGTGGGTTATTCTGAATATTATTTGTCTTCTTCTCACATTAAAAAAGGGAAGGGAAGATTTATTGACTCTTAGTGTAAATATTTTTTTCAAAAAAATTGCCCATAGTCATATATATTAGTTATTTTTTCTTAAAAAAAGAAAACACCTTTTTCAAGCAATTTTTTTATTAAAAATTCTATATAAAAGCTTGATTAATAGGAATTTTATTTCCTATATTTAGTGTATATTTTTTGCTAGAGAAAAAAGGGCTTTGTTCATTGCCTTATCGTTGCTCTCGGAGAATCACGATTGAGGCTCTTGAATCTTGAGTGGAACACCCAATTTTGGGTGCCAACGTCTCTATTCGTGATGCCTCTCCAATTGATTTCCATATCTCCTTCACTAGAGATCTGTAATCTACACTATCCTTTGTTTTTGACACTTGGTGCAACTCTCAATAAAGTCAACTATTATAAAATCCTTTCAATTTTTTTTCGATTATTTTGGTGTGCTCTTAGGCCACGTCACTTTAGTTGCAAGATAAAACATTTTATACCGTTCTATCTTGTGATCTTCCTTGGTGTACCTTTTGCTACATCGACGAACTCTATAGGAGCCCCCTAAAACTGGGATAGCATTCATTTAATGTCAATCGATGGATTTGTTCTTGATTAGAATTATTGCAAACGACTCTCATTACCTCCTATTTAGTTATCTTTGTCTCTCTTCCTTTCACATCATTTTCTTGTGATCTTGAGATTCATTTATTATCTAACAAATTATATGTGCAGAGTGTTATTTTAATTTTGCTCAAAGGCGATGCATCGTGGTGCTGAAGCAAGCAACTTAATTTTTTTTTTTTATATCATTCATTTGCTATATCTTTTAAAAAAAAATTATAACACTCTATATTTCAGTTTATCGCCACTCCTATTTTAATTTTTATATGCATATTACAAAAGCTGAGGTGCTGCATCTGCAAGGAACTACGTCTATGAGTGCTAGGTCTATGAAGCGATAGGTCTGTGCCTTCTTCGATGCTCTCATTCAAAGCACCAGTGATATTTATCTTCTATGATGCATCAAATGAAATTCACTTCTACCTCTCTATTTTGTGGTACCTACCAAAATAATTTCAGGTTTCCTCTTCGTGCGATAGCAAGATCGTTCTTTTCGCAGCTATCTTTGTTCTTTATTTCGCTTTAGTGTAGTCATGAATCACATGCACCTTGTTTGAAGTATATCTCTTCTATTTATTTTTTGTCTAAAGATTATTTGTATTGGTTTTTTATCTGTCCCTTCAATTTCAAAGGTAAAAACCATACATAAATATCCCCTTAGAATTTATGTATTTCGTATTTTATTTTGACTCATTTTTTTTCTGAAGCCTCTTTCTCTATCAAAGGGCTTTAGTGAAAAAAGTCATTTGTAACCTAGTAAATTCAAAGTTCTTTTTTTCGACGGGGGGTTTAGGGTGCTCAATTTTACACCTTTTTTATTTTATCTTTTAGGGGAATGTATTCTTATTTATAATTGTGTCTATCTTCTTTAAATCGCTCTTCTAAATTTTTTTATAGTGCCTTTTAAATTTCAGAGGTATATATTCTTTAATCTCATTTAAAATCTCCATATGGTATAAGAAGATATTCACTAACTTCTTAAAATTATGCTATCATAATATTGTTGGTTTTTTAAATACACTTCTTTTCAGGTTAATTCATAAAATATAGATAGAAAAAGAAACTAATAACAACTTTTTTCAAGCCCTCAAAACTAATATAGTTTTATTTTTGTCTTGTTACTTTTTCTTAAAATTAAATTATTTTTTCTCTATTCCTTTTTTTTTGAATACTAAAGAAGTCTATTTCTAATTAAGCAATCTTATTCAAAAACTTATAGTTTCTTAATTTTTTCAAGATATTTTGCCTACGTTCCACGTACCAATATCTTCCATAAACTTATAGTTTCCCTCAAGTTAGGGCAGGTTTTTCAAAGAATTGGTATACAATCCTGGCATATATTTTTTGATCACCTTATTTCAAATATTGGATATCTCTATTACTTATAGTTTCCCTCTCATAAATGCCAGTAATTGAGATATTCCAATATCTAAATTTGGCTGATCCTACTTGCATTTCAAGTCGATATTTCAAATATTTTTTCTACTTATTACTTACAGTTTCAGTCAAGTAAGGGCGGGTAATTAAGAAGAATGATATTGGGCCTGTAAACTATTTCTCAAATTTCTTGTGTTTCCAATGGTTGGTTTGCCTACTTCCGCCCACATCATATGGCCAAGTCAAACCTTGACGGTCAATAAAGCTTTGTACTGTCGGATCGGGAGTTGTTGGTTTGCTTTCGTTGTTTTTTGGAAGCCACGCGCTAAATTCTATTTTAAATATCTCAATGCCTAGTGCTCCATAGACGCGGTGCAAAATTTAAAGACAACTTAAAACATTTTATTTATTTTAATTTATTTACTTACGTTTTATTTATTCATTTATCTATATCTAACACTAAATAAGAATATCAATTTTAATGTAAAAAGTAAATTTTAAACTATCACATATTTATATCTTCAACATTTTTCGACGACAACAAAATGTTACGATTTGTCTGACAAGAAGAGTTTCCATGCTTCACAACACTTTCCTTGCCTTTAAAGGATTTCTCAAATAAAAGCAACAATTTACTTCAAATAGATATACATAATGCATCTATGAATGCAAGTTCAAGCTTGAATAATAATGAACATTTCATTTTAGGTAAAAGTTTTTACCCACCATCATTTCCCATTTTGACTTCCATGAACCTGCACTTGCGTCAAAAAATACATTAGCAGTACGAGGTATGAAATTTTACAGCATGAGGCAATAACTTGATCATAAAATATTTATAATAGCAATCACAAAGATTCATTTCGAGGAGAGTCGCGACACTCCACTAGCTTCATCTACTTCTGCTTTACAATGTGCATGAATGAAGTGTATCCAAACATGGGGATATATGACATAAAAAGTTAGTTTCCCTTCCATGCCTCTTCAGGTGTGAAACCATTCAATGGAAGTGTGGGTGCATAGTTCAACTAGTAGACTATGGTACAAATAGCTTCTATCCAATTTGCTAGATCTAAATTTGCACAATGTCTTGAATAGTATGATTTAACCTCTTTATAATTGTATTTTATGGAGGTGTGTAGGATTGCATCATCTATCATTTGATTCCATGTTGCTCTAGAAAAGAAAAACATATTATTGGTGCAGTCCCCCCAATACGGGCAAAGCATACAAATGGAATGACCTACAATATTCTCTACATGAACTTTCAACTATTTGAAATAATCGAAAGATTCATCCTCTAACTCCAAGACACACACCCACATTCATATGGTATAAACGTCAACAAACAATTGAAAGTATCTACAACTACTGAAATGATGGTTTTTTACTGAGATTAAATCACGGGTCCCAATGTCTAGGATCTTAATTAATCATTATATTTAAGGAAATAATTCTTTGACCAATACACAAATATAAAATTCTAGAAATTGTTAGAATAAGTAATTATTCTCTTAAGTTCTACTAGGATAGACTTACTTGAGTTTCCACTCCTTCATGAGTCAGGTGAACTCTCAGTTAAAGTCTACATCATATTTGATGAGTTGTTGTAATCCAACGACTCTCAATGATCAACTTTGTTATTTATACAAAGTTGATCCATGGAATAATCAATCAGTTCTACTCTTTCTTCATATTTTATGTAATGCTTTGCATGTCTATTTTGGGAAATTCTAACATGGTACCAGAGCAGGATAGATCTTGCTAGCATTCTCTCTTGAAGGTTCTAGGAGCTGGTTCTTTGGATCTTTTGTTGGCTTCTCCTCTTTTCTTGGATTTAAGTCTTCAATAAGATTTTATATATAGTTTTTTGCTATATATTTTTGAAAATATATATATGTGGGTTATTCTGAATATTATTTGTCTTCTTCTCACATTAAAAAAGGGAAGGGAAGATTCATTGACTCTTAGTGTAAATGTTTTTTTTTAGAAAAATTGCCCATAGTCATATATATTAATTATTTTTTTCTTAAAAAAAGGAAACACCTTTTTCAAGCAATTTTTTTTATTAAAATTTTTATATAAAAGCTTGATTAATAGGAATTTTATTTCCTATATTTAGTGTATCTTTTTTGTTGGGGAAAAAAGGGCTTTGTTCGTTGCCTTATCGTTGCTCTCGGAGAATCACGATTGAGGCTCTTGAATCTTGAGTGGAGCACCCAATTTTGGGTGCCAACATCTCTATTCGTGATGCCTCTCTAATCGATTTCCATATCTCCTTCACTGGAGATCTGTAATCTACGCTCTCCTTTGTTTTTGACGCTTGGCGCAACTCTCAATAAAGTCAACTATTATAAAATCCTTTCAATTTTTTCAATTCTTCTGATGTGCTCTTAGGCCACGTCACTTCAGTTGCAAGATAAAACATTTTATACCATTCTATCTTGCGATCTTCCTTGGTGTACCTTTTGCTGCATCGACGAACTCTGTAGGAGCCCCCTAAAGCTGGGATAGCATTCATTTAATGCCAATCGGTGGATTTGTTCTCGGTTGGAATATTTGCAAATGGCTCTCATTACCTCCTATTTAGTTATCTTCGTCTCTCTTCCTTTCGCATCATTTTCTTATGATCTTGAGCTTCATTTATTCTCTGACAAATTATATGTGCAGAGTGTTATTTTCATTTTTCTCAAAGGCGATGCATCGTGGTGCTGAAGCAAGCAACTAAATTTTTTTTCTTATTTTGATATCATTCATTTGCTATCTCTTTTAAAAAAATTTATAACAGTCTATATTTCCGTTTATCGCCTCTCCTATTTTACTTTTGTTCTGCAGGTTACAAAAGCTGAGGTACTATGCATCTGTGAGGAACTACGTCTGCGAGTGCTAGGTCTACGAAGCGATAGGTTTATGCCTTCTTCGATGCTCTCATTGAAAGCACCAGTGATCTTTATCTTCTGTGATGCATCAAAGGAAAACCACTTCTACCTCTCTGTTTTGTGGTACCTACCCAAATAATTTTAGGTTTCCTCTTCGTGCGGCAGCAAGATCATTCTTTCAGAAGTTATCTCTGTTCTTTCTTTCGCTTTAGTGTAGTCGTGAATCGCAGGCACCTTGTTTGAAGTATATCTCTTCTATTTATTTTTTGTCTAAAGCTTCTTTGTATTGGTTTTTTATCTGTCCCTTCAATTTCGAAGGTAAAAACCATACATAAATATCCCCTTAGAATTTATGTATTTCGTATTTTATTTTGACTCATTTTTTTCTAAAGCCTCTTTCTCTATCAAAGGGCTTTAGTGAAAAGAGTCATTTGTAACCTAGTAAATGCAAAGTTCTTTTTTTGAGGGGGGGGGGTTTAGGGTGCTCAATTTTGCACCTTTTTTGTTTTGTCTTTTAGGGGGGTGTATTCTTATATTTTTTTGTGTCTATCTTCTTTAAATCGCTCTTCTAATTTCTTTATAATGGATTTTAAATTTCAGAGGTATATATTGTTTAATCTCATTTAAAATCTCCATATGGTATAAGAAGATATTCACTAACTTCTTAAAATTATGCTATCATAATCTTGTTGGTTTTTTAAATACACTTCTTTTCAAGTTAATTCATAAAATATAGATAGAAAAAATTAATAATAACTTTTTTCAAGCCCTCAAAACTAATATAGTTTTATTTTCGGCTTGTTGCTTGTTCTTAAAATTAAATTCTTTTCTATCTATTCCTTTTTTTTTAATACTAAAGAAGTCTATTTCTAATTAAGCAATCCTATTCAAAAACTTATAGTTTCTTAATTTTTTCAAGATATTTTGCCTACGTTCCACGTACCAATATCTTCCATAAACTTATAGTTTCCCTCAAGTTAGGGCGGGTTTTTGAAAGACTTGGTATACAGGCCTGGCATATATTTTTTGATCACCTTATTTCCAATATTGGATATCTCTATTACTTATAGTTTCCCTCTCGTAAGGGTGAGTCATTGAGATATTCCAATATCTAAATTTGGCTGATCCTACTTGCATTTCAAGCCAATCTTCCAAATATTTTTTCTACTCATTACTTACAGTTTCCCTCAAGTAAGGGCGGGTAATTGAGAAGAATGATATTGGGCCTGGAAACTATTTCTAAGCTAATTTTAATATAACAACACTCTATTACTTATAGTTTCCCTCTCGTTAGGGCGGGTAATCTGAGGGTTGTGAAATTAAAAAAAAATCTTGCATTCTTCTTTCAATTGCACTAATATAAACTTGAAGTTGTAAGGGGGGTATATTGGTTAAAACTTCAACTTTCTTCACAAAATGAATACAATTGATCTTCTCACCCCTCATAACTATCACACTTGGAAACCCAAAATTTTAAATCTTATATCTCAAAAAGGGCTCACTCATTTTCTAGAAGAAAAGCAACCTGAATTTGAGAAAGAATATGAAAAATTTATTCATAAAGGAAAGATGTGTGAAACAATGGGTATTATAAGCACTAATGTCCATGAAAGCTTATGGTTTCACATTACAGATTGTAAAAATCCTTATGAAAGTTGGGAAAAATTAAATAATTTATTTGGAAAAATAGATCAAATGAGGTCAATGCAACTTGAGGCAGAATTAACAACTTTATCTCCTAACGACTTCAACAATATTGTTGACTTTCTCACCAAATTTAAAGAAGTCCTTACTCAATTTAAAGGTAGTGGCAAGGATAAAAAATATGAAGAATGCATCTATCTAATTATTTCTAAATTAAATGGTGTATTTCAAATATTTGCAACCACATTTCTATCTACAAAAGATGCTCTTGGTACAAGTTTCAAAATGCCCTCCTTAGAAGAATTTTGTGAGAGACTAACTAGAGAAGAAACAAAACTTGCTAAGTATGAGATCTATTCCTCTTCCTCTAAAGCCTTAGTAGCATCCACCTCCTCTAAAGAAAAATTTAAAAATAAATAAAGAAGTCCCATAACCTATACTCACTGCAAAAAGAATGGTCATTCTGCAAATAAATGCTAGAAAATATTACAACAACTAGAGGCAGCTATGAAGGATAAAAATATAGACAATAAAAAGTAGATAGGAAAAGCCCTAAATGTTCAAGGGAAGACCACCAATACTTCTTCTAATTACTGGGTCCTAGATTCTGGAGCAACTCATCACATGACTGCTTCAGATGAGTCATTCTCTTCTATCTCCTCAAGTTCAACATGTAGCATAGAAGTTGGTGACTCTTCATTTATCCCAATCAAAGGAAAGGGTGACATATCCATTGATGGTGGCTCTATCAATAATGTTCTCTATGTTCCAAACATTGCAACAAATCTCCTCTCCATCTATCAGATTTGTACTTTTGGAAAGGGAAAAATTGTTCTCTTCTCTCCAATAGGAGTTGAGATAAGAGACTTTCAAGACCCCCACTCTCTTATAGCCAAAGGGGATATTGATCACAACACTCACCTATTTCACTTCAAAGGATTCAAAAATCTAGAAGGGGCCTCCTATTTTGTGGCTCATGGAGATCTTGAAAGTAAAATTTGGCATGAAAGGTTTGGTCATCTCAGTTATAACTACCTAAAGGAATTGAACACCCATGAAATGGTAACAAGTCTACCTCAAGTATCTTCTATTGATGGAGTATGTCCTGGATGTGCTCTTGGAAAGCAACATCAAGATCCTTTCCACCCAAGTGGATCTCTAAAAGCCTCATCCCCTCTAGAGTTAGTCCATAGTGACTTGATGTCTTTTCTAGAGCCTTCTTTCAAAGGAGAAAAATATGCTCTAACCTTCATTGATGACTTTTCAAGAAGAACTTGGGTCTACTTCCTAAAATACAAAAGTGATGTTCTATCCCACTTCAAAATCTTCAAAGCCTTAGTTGAAAATCAGGCCTCTTGCAACATCAAGAAAATTTGCACAGATAATGGGGGGAATACTGCAGTAATGAGTTCTCAATATTTCTATCAAGTCATGGCATCATTCATCAACATTATATCTCCTATAATCCATAGAAAAATGGCATTGCAGAGAGGAAAAATCGAACATTGAAGGAAATGGCAAACTGTATGCTCCATTCAAGAGATCTTCCAAAGGTTTTTTGGGAAGAAGCTATTAACTATGCCAACTATATTCAAAACCACACACCTCATAAAGCTCTTGACCATTTAACTCCTGAAGAAGCATGGACTGGTTCAAAACCAGATGTCTCCTTCTTTAAGATTTTTGGGTGTACTGCTTGGGTGCACATCCCAAAGAAGAAAAGGAAGGCTCTAGATAAGAAAAGCAAAAAGCTCATCTTTGTTGGTTACTGTGAGGAAATGAAAGCATACAGGCTCCTTGATCCCTCAACTCATGAGGTATTTTTTCATAGGAATGTCCAATTTGATGAAACATTCCCTCAAAAAAATCCTCAAACATCCTCTTCCTCTATTGAGCCTTCTCCTACAGTAGAACCTCAATATAATGAAGAACCAACTTTAGAGATTAATTTAGAGATTGATGATCAAGATGAGGAACCTATAACTCCAACTCAAAGTCTTTCCATTCCTTCTACTCCTTCCACTATGCCAAAATGGGCCCGCAACATTGTTAAAGAAGCTACTCCTTACATCCAAAATCTTCCATCATCCAGATCAACCAACTCCATAGGCATTGGTCTTGTCTGTCAGTCTATTTCCTCTGATCCTCAATCCTTCAAAGAAGCCACTGGTATTAAAGAATGGGATGATGCCATGGAAAATGAATTCTCTTCCTTAATAAAAAATGAAACTTGGGATTTAGTTCCCCTACCTAAAGGAAGGAAATTAGTTCATTGTAAATGGATTTACAGAACAAAATATGGACCTAATGGAGAAATTGACAAACACAAAGCTTGCCTAGTAGCCAAAGGTTTCTCTCAAATTGAAGGAATTGATTATGCTGAAACCTTTGCACCAGTTGCCAAAATGGATTCTGTTAGATTGGTTCTTGCTCTGGCTACTTCCCAAAAGTGGCCTGTCTTTCAAATGGATGTAAAAAGTGCTTTCTTACATGGGGACTTAAAGGAAGATATATTCATGGAACAACCTACTGGTTTCACTCAAGACTCCTCTCTTGTTTGTAGGCTAAAGAAGTCTCTCTATGGCCTCAAACAAGCTCCTAGAGCTTGGTATGAAAAAATGGACTCATTCCTTCTTTCCTCAAGTTTTTCGCATTGTGAGTCTGATAACACAGTCTACATTTGGAGAGATGAAGGAAAAATCACCATACTTGTTCTATATGTTGATGATCTACTACTCACTAGTAGTGACTTCACTCACATTCAGACTATAAAAGACTCCCTCTCTAAAAAATTTGATATGGTTGATCTGGGTCTAGCCCATTACTTCCTTGGGATCCAAATAAATCAAACAGATGCAGGAATTTCATTGTGTCAACAAAAATACACTCTAGATCTTCTTCAAAGGTTTAAAATGATAGATTGCAAACCTTCTCCTACACCTTTTCAATCTAGAGTCAATCTAAGTACTTCCTGCACATCCCCTCTATGTGATGCAACTCTATACCATCAGCTTGTAGGGAGTCTATTATACCTTACTCATACTCATCCAGATATCTCATATGTTGTTGGCTTAATATCCAGATTCTCACATCAACCTCATTTTAGTCACTGGCAAGCAGCAAAAAGGATCCTCCACTACTTGCAAGGAACTACTCACTTTGGGCTCTTATATGAGGGAAAATCCATGGATATCATTGGCTACATGGATTCAGATTGGGCAGGTTCAGTAGAAGATAGATGTTCAACTTCTGGCTATGTCTTTTATCTTGGTTCTTCACCAATTGCTTGGTTATGCAAGAAACAACAAGCAGTGGCCTTATCATCTACAGAGGCAGAATACAGGGCAATAGTTTTAGCAAGTCAAGAAGCTCTTTGGCTTCATCAAATTCTAAAGGAATTTGGGTTTTCCAATGAAAAACCTATTACTATTTGGTGTGACAATCAGAGCATAATTCATATTGCATGTAATCCAGTTGAGCATCAGTGCACCAAGCATATTGAGATACACATGCACTTCATTCGTAAACATATTCAGAATGGGGACATATACTTGGACTATATTCCAACTAAAAATCAAGTTGTAGACATCTTCACCAAGTCATTTCCTTCTTCATGTTACATATAGTTGCGAGAGAAACTCAGAGTATTACAGCTACATTGAAACAAAGGTCTTTCACCTCTCCTTTTATTATTGTATTCTTTGGAGGATGGTTTTTCCCATGTGGTTTTTTCACCATCTCTCATATATATTATAAATGAGTACCTCATCAGGCCATGTTATCGGGACTCATCATTTTTTTTGTGTATTAAGAGGACAATCTTCACCATCCAAAGACATGCCTCATTATTTAATAGCAGATGGTTTTTCCCATGTGGTTTTTCACCATCTCTAATATATATTGTAAATGAGTACCTCATCAGGCCATGTTGTTGGGACTCATCCTTTTTTTTGTATTAAGAGGACAATCTTCACAAACCGAAGACAAGCCTCTTCCTTTTTTTTTTTTTGATAGATGGTTTTTCCCATGGGGTTTTTACCATCTCTTCATAAAACCATTGTACATGAGTACCTAATCAAGCTCTATTTTCGGGACTCATCTGCACAATCCACCCCTAGTATCACTTAAGGGGGGTGTTAGAATAAGTAATTATTCTCTTAAGTTCTACTAGGATAGACTTACTTGAGTTTCCACTCCTTCATGAGTCAGGTGAACTCTCAGTTAAAGTCTACATCATATTTGATGAGTTGTTGTAATCCAATGACTCTCAATGATCAACTTTGTTATTTATACAAAGTTGATCCATGGAATAATCAATCAGTTCTACTCTTTCTTCATATTTTGTGTAATGCTTTGCATGTCTATTTTGGGAAATTCTAACAAAAATAACAACAATATCTCAATAAAAACTCATAATATTATTGAACAAATATACAAGCTCTCTAGAACAAATTTCTTCAATTTTTCTTGGTTGATAATTCTTTATTGATACCACACATTGAACTTTATCTCCATCATATAACTATTTAATAAGTATTTCTTAGTTAATCTAATTATTGAATAATGCTCTTTCCACATATCTAGGAGATGCATGCTTACCTATTCCTTAGATATGAACCTCTTATGTCATTTGACTATACATCTTATCACATATCATGTGAGTCTTCACTTGTATACTTTGCTCTTGATTTACTTACATGACACAATGCACAATATCACACTTTACACTTTATTAAAAAAAACTTTGCACACTCTCAAACTCTACACACTTTCACACCTTATTACATGACACTCAGACTCTTCTCACACATTAACACATACATTAGGGGAAATATAAATCAGACTCTCTAATCTAATAAATAACGACCTAATATAACATTTACAATTGTACAATTATACCATGGAAGTACATTAACATCCACCAAATAATCTAATATCTCCAACACCTTTTTGTATTACATTATTTGGTTTGAAGACTTTTACTCTTCAATCTACTACCTTTAGCACATTGCTTTGTTTCACACCAATGAATTAATAATATCATATGATATATCTTAATTCTAAATTATAAAATAATCCCATCTACATATAAATGATAATGTCTCAAATGCATACTAGAGGTAACAAGTTATTATAAGTATGAATGATGAAACAACTATATAAAACAATTATAGTATAAAACCATTAATAAATCTAACCCTAATCCTCATGGGATGACTAACCTAACCTAGGATACCCACTAATAATAATAAATATAGTCAATATATCTATATTAAAGTTGTTATAAAGAGTCTTTCTTAAATTCAACATGGGTACAATTGAGCTCGACTCTGCATAAATCTACTATATATCCTTTTAATATATTATTTCAAATTTTAACCTTTGGTACCCATTGATGTATCTTTGTCTATGTATCATATTTAGTACTCATTATGTGTATATAAAGTAGTAGAAAATATAGAACAATTTGTGGAATAGATTCTCTATTTAAATCATGTGAATGACCTCTTAGTGAAAAGAACATGATAAAGATAAGAAATGCCATGACAAAAATTGAGTCTCACATTATTTTAAGGTTGGAGATAAACCATGGTTGTATATTTAGAATATACTTACACTATTACATAGGAATACCATGTCTTTATTATAGACTGTATATCATCACCAAGAATATGTGAGAAAATACTTTTGGGTTGAATTTTCTATATTATTTTTATTTTCATCTATCCTTTAATGTTTAAAAACATAGGCCTTATCATCCACCTCTATTGTGTACTTTCAAATTAGGATATTATTTGAGCATTGAATAACTCGGTCTAAATAGTTTATCACAACTAGACAAGAAACAAATTATTGATATATTGACTACGAGTACTAATAAATAATACATAAATAGAGTGGTCAGGGAATAAAAATTATATCACCATAGGAAGTGGTTCACAATAAAATAAGGAGTTAGATTTTATACACAATGTCAAATGTCAATACAATGGGGGACAATTTCTTTTCAAGGGGAAACTAGTGATCTACTCTTATGACATAACCAACTTGGAAGTGGAATAACTTCATGCTTGGGATATTATTTTGATATATTTAGAAAGAATTTAAAATATTATAATGAGGACAAGAAGTGTCAATATGATCACTTTACTTATAACAAAATGTTGAGAATGCTCTAGGGATCCTTAGAAATACATGATCCCACTAGTTATCTATATTGTCATTTCAAATAATCCTATATGTAAATTAGAATATACCACACCAAGATGATCCATTATTTCAATGATATGTTCAATAAATATCTTATAAAATAAAACAAAAAATTTAATTAGAAGATAAACATAGAGTTATACCTTCAAAAACACATGCAACATGTTGGTTAGAAAAGACTTAAAAGAACATTTGGACCTTGTAACATATAATTGTTTGTTCTATTATAAGTGGACAATTTTATAAAATGAACTAAATGGGAATCCCAAGACATACTATAAAATATAATATCAGGTGATAAACCCAACACAAACAATCAAAATAAGAGGATAAAATATACTTTATACAGATTTAGAAATTAGAAGGGGTATTGATAAGACAAAATGGCATGACCAAGAATTCATAATGATCCTAATATGAATAGAATGTTATCTATGAAATATCCTCTTCTCTAACCCTAATTTTATAAAACCCAAAGTGCATGTGAAGATTGGTAAAACATTTAACACCACATTATTTATCCAATAAATCATCAATAATTGGGATAAATAACTTCTCTTTGACTGTAATATTATTGAAGGGGTAAAATTTGATATGCTTGCATAAATAATTATCCTTGGGTTTTACCATGACCACTAAGGATGAATAAGGACTAGTTTTAGCATAGATTATACCATGCTCGAACATATCTCAAATCAACTTGTCTATTTTGACTTTTTAGGTTGGGAATAGTGGTAAGGAAAAGCATTGGATGATTATCTTCTTAGAAAATAGTAGATGGTATGATCATGAGTCTATTTAAGTGGAACATATATTTTTCAAATACTAGAGCATAGTTATCACTAACAAATTGTATGTTAAAAGGTAAATCTTGAGATGAATGACCAACAATCTATACTTATATGCAATTAATTTGAAAAATAACCTCTACTATGACTATTAGTATATTTTTTCTTTGCTATAAGATGGCATTATGGAAAGGCATAGGTTGGATAACCTAGATATGAATGATTTTAAAATCTTCCATCCATTATACAAACAACCACGACAAACTAAGAGTGACCTACCTTAATCAAGGTAATTATGAACTCATAAATATAGCACCTACACTATCCAATTCCATTTCATAAAATTGATTAAATAAAGTATAGGAATCCATCTAGATATAAATATTTATAATATGACACACATTAATACTTGATCCTATTTGTAATCAACAACTGAAATTTATTTTTGGCGCAAATTATTGATATATATTCTAAGGATTTTTTATATCTTGCTATAAATAAAATATGAATAGTACTTGAATTAATCAACATATTCACTAAATATTGTTTTATGAATCCATGCATCTTGATCATGTGATGGACCTATATCTCCATAAGAAAAATTACTAGAAGGGTTATGTTACTTGTGTATTGATTTGTATTTTTTATTTTTCCTGGTGACTCCTACTAAGGAGGAACAAAATGTAATTTCTCTATTGATGCTTTATCCTTTGCTTCTAATTGGAAGCTACACTACTCCTCATGAACATGATCTTGAGTATGGTGAGATCAATATCTATAATAGAAGGACATCAAGGATGCTCATAATTATGGAAATTAAAATCATGCCATGGATTGGTATGATAAAATTAGAGCTTCTTTTCAAATACATAATCCAAACACTCATCATAATGGAGGATATACTAATCATGCATATGTACCTTTTGCTTGATGTTATATTTAATACAGTAAAAAAAATATTGATACCACCACTATTGGTTCTAAATGATAGTTATATGTGAGGAGGCACTAATATTGCTGTAATATTTCTCTATTGTATCTTTTTTTATAGAACATCAAAGAAACCGTATATGAGATAGAGGGGCCCTTATTAAACTTTATTAGTAACATATTCTTGATTTATTTTAATTATTTATGATAAACACAATGTTTAAGTTACTAGAGGATACAATGGTGAGTATGTTTACATCTTAGAGGTAGCGAAAGTTGACATAGAAATTCTTAGGAACATAGGATAAGCATATGAGATATTATATCTTGTCTACAAAATTATGTAGATAAGTATCATCAAAATTTGAAATATCAAATTGGTGGATGATAACATCATGAATCCACTCACTTAAAAGAAGATACCTTCTATGGAAGGATTGAAAATAATAGTAATTTGTAAATTAAACTCACTCATATTTGGAAGAGCTCTCATGAAATAGTGGATTTGCATGTGCATCAAAAACATCAACTAGCATCTTTCTAAAAAGGTAAATATTGAAAGAGTCTTATCCTAGTTTTGTATGGAATTTGGATCATTTCCATAAGGTATTTGATGAAAATATTATTGATATTAAAGTTATAAACTCCTAATAGTAGGAGTATTGTTTAACGAAAACATAGGCCCCTTATTCTTATATTATTTTTTATTTCCAAAAACCTAGTCATAATTATTTTTTAGTGATCACTCAATGTAAGGAGGGTTACTAGGGCATTAAACAAGTACATTTTTCAATCGGATCTAAATTTTATTGAGCTACATAAAAATTTGTTACCATTAATCACCAATGTCAAATTATATTTTTTTAGGCTTGCATCATGAATATTTAAGGGAATGTTGGATGGAATGGGATGGTAACATGTTGAATCAATTGGAGGGCTACTCATAGTACCTAAAATAACAATAGCATGTGGGTCTTAGTTATTGATGTAGTAAGTTAGATTATGGGTTTTTCCCTAGGTTTCTTGGTTCTATTTTTTTTCTACTCACAAAATTATCATTGGATGGATCTATGTGCTACAAATACCTATTAACTTATACCAAAATATATAAAACCAAGGATTCACACATCCAATGAAAATCAATGGTAAAATCTTGAAGATTTTATCAAATTTTAAAATAAATTTTATCAAAAATATATTTAAATTTTATAGGATAGCAAAATTATCAAAATGATATAGAATTTCCATGAGGTTTTAGGTGCCTCTAATGCTTAATATAGTCAAAATCATTTAGGCAACATAGATAGTTATACCTAAATCTTAATATTACAAAAGAAATTGTAATCAAATATGGTAATAGATTTTTTGATATAAATGACCTAAATAGAAGAATATAAATATGTTCAATAGTGGTTTTGAAAAAAATTGCATGTATCTTCTACCTTTTATTACATCATCACAAGGAAGCAATATTGATGCTCTAGTATCACTTATAATAAAAAACTTCCAAAGGTACTAAAACTACTGGTAAAACTTAGCATTGTAGAAAGAAAACAAATACCACAATATTATTTAGATTCCACATCAATGAATGAATAATAGCATATGATAGATCTGAATTCCAAAGTATCAAATTATCCTATCCACATTTAAATGATAACATCTCATTTGTACACTAAAGGTAACAAGATATTATAAGTATGAACGATGAAACAACTATATAAAAAACTATAGTCTGAAACCATTAGTAACTCTAACCCTAATTCTCATGGATTACTGAAATAACATAGGGTACACACTAATAATAAAAAATATAGTCAATACGGCTATATCAAAGTCATTATAGAGAGTCTTCCATACATTCAACATGGGCACAATTGAGCTCTCTTTTGCATAAGTCTACTATATATAATTTAATATTTTTTTTTAATTTCAACTTTTGGTAGCCATTGATATATCTCTATCTATGTAGCATATGTAGTACTCACTATGTGTATATAAATTCTTAGAAATATAGAACAATTTATCTAATAGATTCACCATTTAAAACATGTGAATGGCCACATAGAGATAAATATTATAAATATAAGAAATGCCATGATCAACATCAAGCCCCACATCCATTTAAGGTTGGAGATAAACTATACTTGTATATTTAGAATATTTTTATAATATTCCATAGGAATATGATGTCTTTATTATAGATTGTATATCATCATCAAGAATGTGTGAGAAAATACTTTTGGGTTGAATTTTCCATATTATGTTAGTTTTTAATCTAATCTTTAATGTTGAAAAATATAAGCCTTATCAAACACCTCTATTGTGTACTTTCATAGTAACAGAATAGTTGAACATTGAATAACTAAATCTAAATAGTTTGTCACAAGTGGATAAGACTAAAATTATTGATACATTGACTAAGAATGCTAGGAAGTAATCCATATTGAAAGAACAAGATTCCGAAAAACAAAAAGGGAAAGCCCCAAACACGATGCAAGAACGAAACTTAAACTTAATGATACAAATTAGAAATGCGTAAAAAAATGGAGAAAGCATAGACAAATTGGAACCAAAATGGAACGAAACAACCCTCTTCTTTTACTGATGTATTTCAAATTTGGTTACAATTAGCTTCCTCCATTTTTAGGGGAAAGGAGCATCAAACTTGTCTCTTGGTCACATCAATGGAAAGTCATCTCTCTTCTGCGTGCCCACACGCAAAATGGGTGGGCCAAAGTGTTGTCGCCGCTTGTGTAAATGAATCCTTGATCCTTGCTGCTCCTCCTGCATTCAAAGAAACAACAAAATTGTTAGTAGCACCTGTTGCAAATATGAAACATTTATTCTCTAAAAAATGATGAAGACTGTATGCATAAAACTGAATAAAATGATGAATGAACTGATTCTAAACAACTTGCAAGTTTGACAGGAACCAGGGAACATTACCAGAGGGCCACTACCATCAAAACAGTCAAAAAAAATGCTGCCGATTCAAATTCGACTATAATTCGTCCCTGGGTAGGACGAATTCTACTGTAATTCATCCCCGGGTAGGACGAATTTGCCTACGACAAAGCACCGAACTGATGCTGCCCAAATTTTGCATCTCGGGATCTCCAAAAGACCTGCAAACATAAGGGTTAGCTAATTGAGGGCATTTTGGGATGACCCGGATGGTCGAATTTCCCCAATTTGACCTCCATCAATAGGAATTTGATGTCACTACCTGCAAGTTAGTGAGGACAACAAAAGCGACAAAACATGATAAGATTTGATCAAAACATTCTAAATCAAAATTATAAACTATCTAAACAACATAAAATGGAATGGAAGATAAACAAGTGACAAAAGAACAAATTAAAATGAAACTAAGAAGTGCGGGGTGCCCAGGCGGGCCGCCCACCGTTAGAACCTGATTTTGGCACCAATCCACTCGGGATGGGCCTAAAATCTCTTGTAATGGGTTCTCGACGAATTGGTAGATTAGTGTGGTCAAATGTCAGGTTTTGGGTCCGGATTCACACTTCCAATAACCACCCAATGACCTCCCTTGCGAAAGAGATCAAGGATTTGGGAGAGGTGAATCAAAAAGGTAAAATGTGGTATTCAATTTGGCAGAACTTCGTTGCTTGAAAATGCCTCCCACTTGTCCTTTTTGGGTGAGAAAGTTCACCATTTTATAGACCCAGGGGGTCTCTTTGGATGGGCATGCATAAGCGCCATGTGGCAGTCATGCCTTCCCATGAGGGAGGAAAGTCCTCCATGACTTGGGCTTCCATGACTGCCCTTGTGACAGTCCTCTAATGTCCAATCTGCCCACCTACATGCACATGCAAGGCAGGAGGCATTAATTTACTGTCCTCGGCTGCCACTTGGCACAATTTTTCTTTTTGCCCATTAAACCTGGAATTTGTCTTGACCTAGAGTGAATTTAGAATTCATCCCTGGGTGAGACGGATCCCAATCTGAATTCGTCCCTGGGTGGGATGGATACTGAGCAAAGTTCCTGAATGTGCTAAATTGCCTTCTGACCTTCCAAAATTGCTACAAAAGTGGTTAGGACCACTGTTTAACCTCTGAGGGCTGCCCTGGGGGCTGTACGTGTTAAAGCAATTAGTGTTTGCAGTCACATAATTGGATTGATGTTGTTTTGGTGTCTACAGATGCCCCTTTTTGGGATGCGATGTGCATGGCGTAGCACCGAGCAAAAATAGATAACCAAAGCACTAATGATTAGGGTTTCTTGGTAACCTAATATTTTGATGTCCCAAGTATGGAAAGGGCATGCATTATTGAATCCTTACTTCTGACGAGCGAAGGCACTCAATTCAAGTGTTAACATTTTTCGATGAGGTGTTACTTGACCTTGGACATTGATCAGTCATGAATAGGCAAACGACACAACCTTTTGTCTATGAGAACCTTGAGTTCATGATTCACGAAATGCCAAGTGATTTTATCAGATTGTGATTGTTGCTTGTTCACTGCCCCAAGCAGGAGTGTAATTGTCATTGTCAATGATTCTTTGAATGCATGTTGTTTTCCTTAATTGGGTGTGTGTTTGTTGATTGGTGACTAAGTGTGACTACCCCCTCAAGCGACGAATCGATGAGGGAATGACCTTCGTGAGAAAAGTGATGAGTCACTTGACCCAAGATGACTTGTGCAAGGGTGCCCTTAGATGGTTTAGCATTAAGCATATGCAATTTTTTGACATATAGACCTATTTTTGGTGGGTAGTAACCATTTTTGTGATGCTTTTTGGAGCTGAAACTGATGAAAATTAGTCTTTCTGTGGAGCGGTCCAGCTATGGTAGCCTTCTTAGGGAGTAGGATAGTGACAATTTGTGACCCCAACATCTATTTTTCATGCCCGAGATGTTAAGTGCAACAGCACTCTCATCGGGCAAGTTTATTAGTTGTTTTAGTCCATTTTTGTTCAATTTTTGATGTTTTTTGAAATTTTTGCCTTGAATTCGTCCTAGGGTGGGACGAATACCAACTTAGAATTCGTCCCAGGGTGGGACGAGTGCTAACCAGAGTGCTCGTCCTAGGGGAAGATGAATTTAATCTCAAGAGGCCTATATAAAGGCCAAAACTAGGGTTTGGGCTCATTTGCATCTAATTTTTCTTGCGATTTGGAGCTCTGGGGAGGAGGAGGTTAGTTCTACAAAGCGAAGCACTGCAAAATTTTCCCTGCCATCATGAGTACACAAATTGGATTGAGCGACAGAGCCGAAGCGAGACCAGTAAGTGCTCCCTAGAGTTATTACTTTTGTTTAAAATTGCAATTTTTTTTGTTTAATTTTTTTTGTGATGATGTTTTTCAAAATTTTAAAACTTAAACCTTGAAACTGAGTTGAAGACAACTAAGACTTAGTGTACAAATTAAACGTAGCAAAAAACTTGGGTAAAGAATTTATATTTTGTTTATAACTAAACCCTAGGATAAATGTAACGTGAAACCCTAAGACTTAATGTTTGTTTTTTTGGATTTGTTTTCTATTTTTAAATTAATCAGTTAGGATTAAAAAAACCTAATACTAAAAAATTAATTTTTGAATTTTTTTTTATTTTTGGAAATTATTAGTTAGGGTTAGAAACCCTAGAACTAAAAAATTACTTTTGTTTTGAATTTTGACTGTTTATTTATTTTTGTTGTACATTGATAGGCAATGTTGTATATTCCTGTTATTGCTGTACAGTTCTTTTTCTCATGTTTTTAATGTTTTTGCATTGTTTTATTTTGCAAGTTGTTAGGATTCGGTACCATGTACCCACTACTTTTAATGAAGCACATGGGGCATTAACTGTTGCTGACTAGGAGTGGCTTGATGCCCTTGGGCTCAAGCAGGTGGCCCGATTGGAGCCTGTGGTCGTAGATCAAGCTTATTTGATGGCCCTGATAAATCTTTGGGATCCGTAGACCAACACCTTCCATATCCCAATAGGGGAGATGACTGTGACTTTGGAGGATATCTATCGGCTTCTACGGATTTTGATAGATGGGTTTCCGATTAGGACGTCACCACGAGATCAGCAGATAGCAGTTTTGACACGTTGCTTCGGGCATGGGGAGGAGCTAGGCATGGAGGATCCACTAGAGAGGGCAGAGGGCGACTGCCATATTGGTATGATATTGGTCAGATGGTGGCTGGAGAGGGGGGTGTTGGGAGTGAGGCACGCATTCCTTATGGGCCTCATTTCCAACATGCTGCTACGTGACTCGTCAGGCGTGAGGTTCCCATGGAACCTGCTGGATTTGGTTTGGCGGTTGGTAGAGTTCCCAATAGAGGCATTGCTAATCATGAGATTGGGACAGACACTATTGGCATAGCTCTATGGGGAGATGTATGAGGTCCGCTACTAGCAGCAGAAGGGGATCAGCTGCAGCTATCTATTACAGAGTTGGGATTGGCAGCATATAGTTGTGGAGAGGCCCATCGGGTTACCGTGGATGACTCGGGCTTAGATGGAGGATAGGGAGATTGGCTATGCAGTTTTGTGGTGGCAATCCAGGGAGCAGGGATAGATTCGACAGTGGGCAGGTGTCGTAGGGCACTATGGCAATGCCTTCTCTCGGCTTACTCCAGGGGAGGTGGTTTGGAACCCTTATCGAGACTGTCCAGCCTGGTCGAAGGCTAGAGAGTGGCTTCGATAGGTATGTAGAGAGCGGTGGTTGATTGGGCGACACAAGATCAAGCATGAGTTCTTCTTGTACAATTGATTGATACGATAGTTTGGGGTGTGCCAGGGGTTTCTTGGTGAACCTATGGTCTATCGACATCAGGGGGATGAGAGGAATCTAGACCAATCGATCATCGTGTCACTAGGTGAGGATTTCGATGCGAAGATCGATGTCCTAGATGTGGATGATGTCAAGACTGTTGCAAAGTATGACCAGTGGTGGATACTGTGGTGATGGAGGGAGAGGGGACATTGGGAGGCATGGAGGCGACATCAATGGGCAGGGAGGGTGCTGAGGCACCAGGGGATGATTAGGGAGCTTATTTGGAGGATGCGAACATGGTGGAGGTGGAGGGTGAGGATGTAGATTTGGGGGCTTCGAATCAATTGAAGATGCAAGACATTGCAGAGCAGTGGGAGCCAGAGTAGGCTACTATTCCAGAGAGTCCCATGCCTCAGGCAGATGTGGAGGAGATGGAGTCTAGGGTATGCACTGAGAATGCACGTTTTGTGGAGCTGCTACAGAGGCGAGATGAGGAGCTAGGGGATGCGCTACGGGAGAGGGATCTCCTACGAGCTCAGCTAGCAAAGTGGGAGAGCGCATAGGTGGCATCTCACTAGTAGGAGAGGGATACTAATGCTACATGGGAGAGGGATCTCTTACAGATGCAGTTGGTAGAGAGGGATAGGGTTTTGGCACAACACGATGATGCATTAGCTTACTACCATCGGTGGGAGGCAATGTGGTTTCGACATCATATGGATTTGGAGGGGGAGATCATTTGCCTCAGTGGGTGGCTACCTGAGCCGTCGGGAGGTGGATCATCGCATCGGATGAGGGGTAGTGATACTGAGCAGTCAGCATCATCTCATCGTAGGTGACTAGATTAGGGAGGGGGCAACAGGCATGATGTGGGGTCTAGTAGTAGCCATCCTAAGGGGTCCCATAGGACCCACACCATGGGGGGTAGTTCCCATCGCACCAATCCTTCATGATCATGGTGACCGATGCCTTAGGCTGGGTGGTTTTTTTGTATGATTACGGGGTTAGAGGACCAATTTTGTAGCTTGCAGGCATTTTTTTGATGATATATATATATATATATATATAAAAAAAAAAAAAAAAAAAAAAAAAAATATATATATATATATATATATCGGCTTTATTTTGTTTATGCACATGTGATGATTTGATTTTATGCATGATGGTTGATGAATATGGATGTATGCATGTTAATGTATTTTGATGGATGCATATGTTATGATGAATGCAAATGTTTTTTATTTATATGTGATATGCAAAAATGAAATGGATGAATGGAATTTGTGTCATTTGGTTAGGGCACCATAGACTGTTTAGAACTTTGTGATTATGTTTTTGGGCGATTGCTGTAGTGGTGACTTTGCTTTTATACATGTGGTTTTTTGTATTTCCTGATGGTAATGTGAGGATGAAAAGTAGCGCAGTTGGTTTAGAAATGTAGCTAAGGTTTTTTGAGACTCAGACAGTTTTAACTCACTAGCCATGACTGTACTTTATCTTACAAGACTTTTGAACAAGTTATGAATTAGACTTGTCTTTGACCAAGCTATTTCGCATCCCTGTGTGTGCAATTGAGTTCATTTATGTGGTATTCATCAGGATACCGCCAGTGCCAGATAGGCTATCAACCAAACCTATACTGAGGATCACCTAATTAGCTCCACTAACTCCTTTGTTGTATTTAGATAGATTAATCGATGTTGCTCTCTAGGATACCATAAGCTAGCTCATCCACATGCAAACATTGATCTGTACATGAGTTAATGTGATAGATATATTGTCGTGCAGGTAGGATACTGAAAGCACGAGATTTTAGGAAAAGGAAACACTAATCATGCAATGTAAGACGAAAATGTAACGCTTTGATCCTATGCACTAAAACAGAGAAAAGAGACAACTTGGAAATGAAAGACAAGACGTAAAGAAATCATAGCCCTCTTTATTCAAATATCTTATCCTCGGTTACATAGACGTCTCCTCCCTTTTTAGGGGCTAGGAGCGTTAAATTTGTCATTGGTACAATGTACGATTTAGTCTTCCTCCTTCCGCGTGCCCACGATTGCAATGGGCGGGCCAAGATGATGCCGTCACTGATGTCGATGAGTTATTCACCTCTACTGCTTCTCCTACGAACAAATAAACAACCAAGATGTCAGTAGCACCTGCTGCAAATGAAAGGTGTTTGTTCTTTAAAATTAACAAAATATGCATGCAAACATTTATCTAAAACAGTGAACAAAATGATTCTAAACAACCTGAAAACTTGCCAGAAGACATAAAATGTTACCAACAGACCATTGCCACTGAGACAGTCGGCCAATCTGCTTTCAATCGGAAATCGTCCCTGGGTGGGACGATTTACATCGTAAATCGTCCCTGGGTGGGACGATTTCTTCTGTGTTGGGGAAGTCGAACTGACACGCTCCAATGTCGACTCCCGAGGTCTCCAAAACACCTGCAGACAAGGTGGTTATGTAATTGGGGCCATTTTGGGACGACCCAGATGGCCGGATTCTCCCAATTTGGCCTCTATCTTCAAGAATTTGATATCGCCACCTAAAAGTCAATGAAACAACAAAGCGACACAAAACATACTAGAATCTGACAAAAAGTTACAAAATTGTAGCTATGGGTTAATCAAACCTAATAACACAAAATGCAACCTGAAAAAGTAATCTAAAATGCTCTAAAACTTAAAATAGGACTTGGGGAGTGCGGGGGTGCCCAAGTGGGCCTCCCACCGTTGGCACTTGATTTTGGAGCCAATCCACTAGGGATGGGCCCAAAACCTCTTATGATTGGGGGGTCGGCGAATTGGTTGGTTCAGGTGTCCATGTGTTGGATTTGGGTCATGTTCGAGCTTCCAAAGGCCACCCACCAACCTCCCTTGCAAAAGAGATTGGTGGATGTGGGAAGGTGAACCAAAAGGGATGCAAGTGGGTCTTCAACTCGGCAGCACTTCGTTGCTTGAAAACTCCTTCAACCTCGTATATTTTTGGGTGAGAAAAGTCCCACCTTTTATAGACCCATGGGGTCTCTTTTGGGAGGGAAGCACAAATGCCATGTGTTGGTCATAGGCGCCATGTGGCAGTCTTGTCTTCCCATGAGGGAGGGGAGTCCTCCGTTGACTTGGGCTTTCATAACTGCCCTTGTGATAGTCCTCAAATAGCCTATTTGTCCACTCACACACGCGTGCGAGGCAGGAGTCATTAACTGACTGTTCTGGGCTGCCACTTGGCACCATTTGCATTTTTGCCCGTTAAACTTGGAAATCGTCCCACCCAGGGACGATTTCAGAAATCGTCCCTAGGTGAGACGATTTCAATTCAGCAAATCGTCCCTGGGTGAGACGATTACTAGGCAAAGTGTCTAAGTGTGCCAAATTGCTTCTTGACCTCACAAAATTGCTATGAAAGTGGTTAATACCACTGTTTGACCTCTGAGGGCTGCCCTGGGGGCTGTGTTTGTCAAAGCGATCAGTGTTTGCAGATCACATAATCGGATTGGTGTTGTTTTGGTGTCTACGAGATGCCCCTTTTTGGGAAGCGCTGCGGGTGACGCAGATCTGAGCAAAAATAGATAACCAAAGAACTACTGATTAGGGTTTCTTGGTAACCAAACCAACTTTTGATGCCCCAAGTATGGAAAGGGCATGCATTCTTGAATCCTTGCTTTTGACGAGCTAAGGAAATTGATTTCAAGTATTAACCTATTTTGTTGAGGTGTGACTTGAACTTAGACATTGATCAGTCATGAACAGGCAAAGGGCATTTTTATCCTCAGGGGGAACCTTGTGTTCATGATTCACGAAATACCAAGTGTTTGATTGATTTGATTGTTGCTTGTTTATCGCCCCAAGCGGGAGCATGATTGTCTTTGTCAATGATTCTTTGAATGCATGTCATTTTCCTTAATTGGGTGTGTGATTGTTGGTTGGTGACTAAGTGTGACTACCCCCTCAAGCGACGAATCGATGAGGGAATGACCTTCGTGAGAGAAGCGACGAGTCGCTTGACCCAAGATGACTTGTGCAAGGGTGCCTTTTAAGGGTTTACCGTTAAGTGTGTGCAATTTTTCCAACATTTGGACCTATTTTTGTTGGGTGTTAACCCTTTTGGTGATGCCGTAATGAGGTGAAATCATCGAAAATCTAACTTCCCGTGGAGCGGTCCAGCTATTGTAGCCTTCTTGGGGAAGTAGGAGAGCGATAATTTGAACCTCGACATCGATTTTCTTTGCCTAGAGGTTAAGTGCATGAGCACTTATGTCTGGCAATGTTTCTCTGTGTTTTTGTTGAATTTTGTACTATTTTTGTTGTTTTTGTGACACCATTTGGGGATTAAACTGTCTGCAATCCGTCTGCCCGTGGAGCGGTCCGGCTATGTTAGCCTTCTTGGGGGTTAGGATAGTGACATTTTGTAACGCCAATGCGTATTTTGTATGCCGGGATGTCAAGTGCAACAGCACTCTTATTAGGCAAATTTATTTTTTGTTTTTAGTTCATTTTTGTTGTTTTGACTTTTTTGGCTGGAAATCGTCCCTGGGTACCCAGGGATGATTTCCAATTGCAAAAATTGTCCCTGGGTGGGATGAGCGCTGACCAGAACGCTCATCCCAGCCAAGGACGATTTCCAGTTGGTAGGCCTATTTAAAGCCCAAAACTTGGATTTGGGCTCATTTGTGTCATTTTTTTTTTGCGATTTGGTAGCTCTGGGAGGAGGAGGTAATTCTGCGAAGCGAAGCGCTGCCGAAATTATCTTTGTCATCATGAGTGCACAAACTGGTTCGAGCGGCGGAGCGGAGGCGAAATCCGTAAGTGCTCCCTAGAGTTTATTCTTGCAATTGATGATTTGATTTGAATTGATTTTGTTTATTTCTTTGTTTGAAATAAAATTTAGATCTTGACACTTAGTTATTTCTTTGTATTCAATCAGTTAAGGTTAGAAACCCTAGATCTGAAAGATTTATTTTTGAATTTATGTGCTGTTTTTTTGTAATTACTCAGTTTAGGTTAGGAACCCTAAATCTGAAAAATTAGTTTTGAATTTTTGTGTGTTATTTTTTTTTTGTAGGTTAGGAGCTGGTATCGTGTACCTGCCGCATTTGCTGAGGCACGATCGACGCTGACTGATGTTGACTGGTAGTGGCTTGATGCCCTTGGGCTCAAGCAGGTGGCTCTACTGGAGCCTGTGGTCCCGGATCAGGCCTATCTGATGGCCCTGATCAAATTTTGGGATTCGCGGACCAACACTTTCCATATTTCGATAGGGGAGATGACTGTGACACTGGAGGACGTTTATCGGTTGCTTCGGATTTCGATAGATGGACTGCCCATTAGGACATCATCGCATGATCAGTGGACTACTATACTGACGAGATGTTTTGGGCATGCGGAGCGGCTGGGTGTAACGAACCCAGTGGAGACAGCCGAGGTGGATTGTCAGGCTAGCGAGATTTTTGTTAGCTGGTGGCAGGAGAGGGGGGTGTTAGGAGTGAGGCACGCATTCTTGATGGGCCTCATTTCTAACATGCTTCTACCTAATTCGTCAGGTGGGAGGTTCCCGTGGAACCTTTTGGAGTTGGTATGGCAGTTGGTAGAGTGCCCGATAGAGGCATCGCTGATTTATGGATGGGGACAGACACTGTTGGCACAGCTCTACGGGGAGCTATACGGCATTCGTTGTCGGTAGCGGAAGGGGGTGAGTTGCAGTTATCTTCTTCAGTGTTGGGGTTGGCAGCACATAGCAGTGGAGAGGCCGACCGGGTTACTATGGATGACGCAGGCGGTGATGGATGACGATGAGATTGGCTATGCAGCTTTGTGGCGGCGTTCTACGGAGCAGGGGCAGAGTCGACGATGGGCAGGTGTCGTTGAGCACTACACTGATGCCTTTTCTTGGCTCACTCCATGGGGGGTGTTTTGGCGTCCTTATCGGGACTTTCTAGGCTAGGCTGAGGATGGAGAGTGGCTCCGACGGGTACGGAGGGAGCGGTGGTTGACTAGGTGGCACGGGACAGAGCATAAGTTCTTTCTGTACTGTCGGGTTACATGACAGTTTGGGGTGCGCCAGGGGTTTCCTGGTGAGCCCGTTGTCTATCGGCGATGGGGGGATGAGAGGGATCTGGAGCCACCGATCATCGTGCCATTGGGTGAGGATTCCGATGCAGTGATTGAGGTTTCGGATGTGGATGACATTGGGACTACCATTGAGTATGATTCATGGTGGGTACTGTGGCATTGGAGAGGAGAGGGGCCACTGGGAGGCATGGAGGCGGCAGTGGAGGATGCTAAGGCAGTAGGGGGTGATTGGGGAGGTCCGTTGGATGATGTGGACATGGTGGATGTGGGAGATGAGGATGTGGACTTGGGTGTTCCGGAGCAGTTGGACATGCAGGATGTGGAGGAGCAGTTGGAGCCTGAGCAGGCTACTGTCCTCGTGACTCCTATGCATCCGACAGATACAGAGGAGGTGGGGTCAGAGGTAGGTGTTGAGATTGCTCGACTTACATAACTACTACGGATGCGGGATCTGGAGTTGGGGGATGCTCGGCAGGAGAGGGATCTTCTGTGGGCTCAGTTGGCAGAGCGGGATAGAGTTTTGGTGCAGCGCGATGATGCATTGTCTATCTATCATCGATGGGAGGCAAAGTGGTGTCTGTATCAGATAGACTTAGAGAGGGAGGTCATCCACCTTGGCGGGTGGCTACCTGAGCTGTCGATCAGTAGATCTTCTCGAAGAACGAGGGATAGTTTGACTGAGCAGTTAGCATCCTCTCGTCGTAGGCAGTTAGATGAGGGGGGTGGTAGCAGGCATGATGTAGGGGCTGGTAGTAGCCGCCCTGCAGGGTCCCGTAGGACCCACACTAGGGGGGGTAGTTCCCATCGCACCGATCCTACGTGATCATGGTGTCCGACGCCTTAGGTTGGGTTTTTGGATTTGATTGCGGGGTCTGAGGACCGGTTTTGTAGCCTGCGGGCATCTTTTTGACGATATATATATATATATATACCGGTTTTATTTTTGGTTTTGTACATGTGATGATGTGATTTTTGTTATGCATGTTTATTCATTTTGATGAATGCAGATGTTATGATGAGTGCAAATTTTTTAGATGTCTATGTGATATGCGAATTGAAATGGATGAATGATACTTGTGGTGATTGCACTGTAGGCTATTTAAGAAGCTCTTTATTTACATGGTTTTTTTTGTTTTTGTATTTTCTGATGGTATCATAAGGATGATAAGTAGCACAGATGGTTTCGGAATGAATGTAAGGTTTTCTGAGATTCAGTCAGTTTTAACTCACTATCCATGACTGTACTTTATCTTACAAGACTTTTGAACAAGGTATGAATCGGACCTGTTTTTGACCAAGTTATTTAACATCCCTATGTGTGCAATTGAGTTCATTTAGTGGTATTTGTTAGGATACCGCCAGTGCCAGATGGGCTTTCAACCGAACTTGTATCGAGGATCACCTAATTAGCTCCACGGATTCCTTTGTTGTATGTACTAAGATTAATCAACGGTGTAATCCAGGATGCCATAAGCTAGCTCATCCACATGCAAAAATTGATCTGTACGCAAGTTAATGTGACAGATATATCATCATGTGGGAGGTTTACTTCTGTTACCGATAGGCTATCAACCAAATTGGTACTGAAGCTTGCCTTATGACCTATAGAATGCTGAGAGCTCCAGGGATTCAAGGTCAACTCCCTTCTTTTCTTCAATTGTATTGGGATACTTGCTCATTGTAGTGATGAGATCACTGTTTATTTTGATTTGTTTTTCTTTTGAGCAAAGGATTGGGGATATGGAGTGACGAAAATAATTGTTGTTTGTGCCTTTTGATGTGTGCACTATATTTTGTCAAATTTGGAGTTTTGACATTTTGCTTTTGTGTTTTGCAACTTTTGAGAACTTTAGGGATTCTTAGGGAATTGGGTAGGGAGGATGCTTATCCTTTTGCCAACTCTCAGCATTCTAGGGGTCATTCGCACAGGGGGATGAGCAAGATAACCGTTTTGCTTTTGGTGACCTAGATTATTTTGCAGGTTTCGTTTTTCATTCACACAATTTGGGAATTTAGTGTTTTGATTTGTGTTGGGATGTTACGTAACAAGGTGTATTTCAAGTATGACTCTACCTTTGTAAAATCTGTTCGACTTGATACACTACATGGCTAAAGAGGAACATGATGACTGAATCACTGAAACTCTTGGTACATTCCCAGACCACTGACTGTAGTGTGGTAAAAGTTATGCTTGGTTTTTTTTGTTGTTTTTGATGAATTCGAGTATGCCTAGAATTGAGATGCAAATCTTTGTTGTTTTTGATGATTTTTGTTGTTTTTTTTTTTTTTTTGGCTTTCTTAGATATGAAATGGTCGCAAATGACTGATATTCAAGGGTTATGTTTCCTTGATACCGTCAAGAGAAGCTAGCCTGTACATTCCCGGTCCTATTTTTCTATCAATGACATAAGGACCTAACCAATTTTCCATGAATTTGTCTCTCATATGGGACGGCCAATTAGAGTTTTGTTGGTTTTCCTTCAGGACCAAATCACCAATCCGAAAGTCTCTTAGGTGAACTTTCATGTTGTAAGCTCTCTTAAGCTGTTCTTGATAGATACGTAAGTGCTCGAGAGCATTAACGCGTCGTTCATCAAGCAACGTAAGTTGGTCTACTCGGGCCTGCCATGCAGTGTTATCATTGATGAACTCCTGCATTGATATGCATAGGGAAGGAATTTCCAACTCGAGAGGCATTACTGCCTCTGAGCCATACACTAGTGAAAACGGAGTTGCCCCAGTGGGCGTCCGAATGCTAGTGCGATAAGCCCAAAGGGAAAGTGGGATTTGTATGTGCCAATCCTTATGACTGTCTACGACGGTATTTTTAAGGATGGCGACTAGCATTTTGTTTGACGCCTCTGCTTGCCCATTTTCTTGCGGATAATAGGGTGTTGAAAAGCTATGCTGAATTTTGTACTTTGTGGTTAAAGCACGCACGTCTTTGTTCTTGAATGATGGCCCATTATCCGAGATTATTTTGGATGGAATACCAAAATGACATATGATGTAATGCAAAATGAACTCCGCAATGCGGGGTCCTGTCGTAGAGGTTAACGGAATTGCTTCCACCCATTTGGTAAAGTATTATGTGGCCGTTATGATAAACGTGTGACGGCCTGACGATGCAGGGGAGATCTTTTCGATTAGATCAAGGTCCCACTGCAAAAATGGCCAAGCAGATTGGACTATCTGTAAGGCCTGGGAAGGTACGTGCATCAAATTGGCATGATGCTGACATTTTACACACCTCTTGACATACTCACAAAAATCTCGCTCTAAAGATGGCCAATAATAGCCCATGTGAAGAATGTGCTTTGCAATGGCCATACCACTGAAGTGGCCGCCACATGTACCGTCATGCGCTTGGGTGACTACCCAAGTGGAATCTTGCTGGTCCAAGCAACAAAGAAGAATGTCTTGGGGATGACTACCCAACATTGGCAGGGACGTGTAGTACAAATCCTTGCAACTTTGGGGACCAACTATGATTGGGATTTGGTAGTGGTAAAAACCACTGTTTATTAAGGTGAATGGATAGGGAATAGCTCGTCATTTTATCAATTCTCAAAATTCTAGAACCATTCACACAGGGGGATGAGCAAGATAACGGTTTCGCTTATGGTGACCTGGATTACTGTGTAGGTTTCATCTTTCATTCACACAACTTGGGAATTTTTTATGTGTTTTAATTTGTGTTGGGATGCTATGTAACAAGGTGTGATCCAAGTAGAACTCTACCTTCATAAAATCTATCTGACTTGGTACATTACATGGCTAGAAAGCAAAATGATGATTGAACGATAAAAACTCTAAGACCACTAACTCTAGTGTGGTAAAAAGCAGTGAATGGCATTTTTGTTTGTTGTTTTATATAATGGAAGAATGTGGAACAAGATGGACTAGTGAAGTAACTATAGTTTATGGTGCCTTTGACCTATATGACCACAAATATGCAATGTATGGATGCGATTCTTAATGTAGCTACATGTTTTTGTATTTTTGATGGATTGATTTTTGTGAATATGAAGATGAGATGTGAGAAGAGATTTATTGATGAATTTAAGCATGCTTGGAAATGAGATGCAAATTTTTGTTGTTTTTGATGATTTTATTGTTTTTGAATTTTCTTTTATTTTTGACCAAGCGATTTTAGGAATCCTTGGAGCATTTTGGGATTGACCAAGTGATTATAGGAATCCCTGGAGCATTTTGGGATTGACCAAGCGATTATAGGAATCCTTGGAGCATTTTAGGATTGACCAAGCAATTATAGGAATCCTTGGAGCATTTTGGGATTGACCAAGCGATTATAGGAATCCTTGGAGCATTTTGGGATATGGCTTTCTTAGATATGGAATGGTCACAAATGACTGATGTTCAAGGGTTCTATTTCTTTGATTCCATCAACAGAGGCTAGTCGGTATGTCCCAGGTCCTATTTTGCTATCAATGACATATGGACCTAACCAATTTACAGTGAACTTGTCCCTTAGGTGGGACGACAAATTAGAGTTTTGTTGGTTTTCCTTCAAGACCAAATCACCAACCCGAAAGTCCCTCAGGTGCACTTTCATGTTGTAAGCTTTCTTAAGTTGCTCTTGATAGATACGTAAATGCTCAAGAGCATTAACGCGTCATTCATCCAACAACGTAAACTAGTCTAAATGGGCCTGACGTGTAGCTTCATTATTGATGAACTCCTACATTGATATGCGAAGGGAAGAAATTTCTAACTCAAGAGGCATAATTGCCTCGGAGCCATACATGAGCGAAAATAAAGTGGCCCTAGTGGGCGTCTGAATGCTAGTGCGATAAGCCCATAGGGTAAGTGGGATTTGAATGTGCCAATCCTTATGATTGTCTACGATCGTATTTTTAAGGATAGCAACTAGCATTTTGTTTAACGCCTCTGCTTGCCCATTTGCCTACGGATAATAGGGTGTCAAAAAACTATGCTAAATTTTGTACTTTGTGGTCAAAGTATGCACATCTTTGTTCTTGAATGGCATCCCATTATCTGAGACTATTTTGGATGGAATACCAAAATGACATATGATGTTATGGAAAATGAACTCCACAATGCGGGGTCCTGTCATAGAGGTAAGCGAAACTACTTCCACTCACTAGGTAAAATACTCTATGGTCGTTATGATAAATGTGTGATGGCCTAACGATGTAGGGGATATATTTCCAATTAGATTGAAGCCCCACTGAGAAAATGGCTAAGTGAACTAGACTATTTGCAAGGGCTAGGAAGGTACGTGCATCAAATTGGCATGATGTTGACATTTTATGCACTTCCTAACATTTGCACAAAAATCTCGCTCTAAAGATGGCCAATAATAGCCCATGCAAAGAATGTGCTTTGCGATGGCCATACCACTAAAGTGGCCACCACATGTACCATCGTGTTCTTGGGCGACTGCCCAAGTGGACTCTTGTTGGTCCAAACAACGAAGGAGGATTCCTTCATAGCTACGATGGTACAAAATGTCTCCTATCAAGACATACTTAGCCGCTTTCTACTTGAATGCTTGTTTTGCGGCATGCATCAATCCAAGCGGGAGATTACCTAACTTGAGGTAGTCTCTAATGGGTAAATACCAGTCCTATTGATCTGAAGCCTCGATGGTATGAACAACCAATCCCTCTTGAAGTTCATCCCTAGAAAACACTGAGCGGGATAGAACTTGTAAGAATAGCATTGTGTTGCTATTAATGGAAGTAGGGGAGAACAAGGACCCCCAGTTGGCATGCTTCAAATGATCGTGGATTCGAGAGAACTTATCCGAGGATGGTTCAATCTGGATCATGTGGATTCCTGGCATCAAGTCAGAGCTTGCACGCTCCATCATGAATTGCGATAGTGTTTTGACTTGAATGGTTGTCATATCACCAGAGAGGTCTTGCGGGATTAGTGAACCCAAAGAAGCCATTGTGTCCATAAAAATATTCGATGATCGAGGGAGTGCCTCGATGTCATACCACTCATTTTTTGCCAAGAATTTGTCCACAAGGGCTTTATAATCCTGTAGAATTGGGCATTTGCACTGGAATACCCCTTTGACTTGATTGAAAATTAATAGTGAATCACAAAAGATGTTCAGTTGTTTGATGTTCATGGTGATTGTTGTCTGAAGACCTATGAGAAAGGCTTCATATTCTGCATTATTGTTGGTGCATGGGAGATTTAATTTAAATGACAGGGGCATTGGAGCACCCTGCGGTGTGAAGAATACTATTCCTATGCCACCACATTTCTCACATTTAGAACCATCAAAAAATAGGGTTATGTCAGCCTGTGACTCAGGCTCATAAAAATATGGTGATTCTGAGACATGGAAGACCCTATCATCGGGTAGTTCTATAACTAGAGGCTGATCATATTTGATATGAGCCTCTACTAGTTGATCAACTATGACCTGTCCTTTGATGGATTTCTATCCGATAAACTCTATGTCAAATTTCGTCAACAACATGATCCATTTTGCCATGTGACTACTATGATAAGTACGACTCATCATGTATTGCAATGGATTCTCCTTACACACAACATATGTAGTGTTGCTCAACATGTAGTGGCATAGCTTTTTGGTAGCAAACACCACTGCCAAGCAGAGTTTCTCAATGTATGCATAGTTAAGTTCATAACTGACCAGGGTGCGGCTAAGATAGTAAGTAGCCTTTTCTTTATGAAGTTCATTCTTCTGGGCTAGCATGGTGCCCAGTGCCACCTCAGTAGCTAAGATGTATAAGTAGAATTACACTCCTGGTCTAGGTGGTGCCAATACTACCAGTGAAGCCATGTATCGTTTGATGTCATCAAAGGCTGACTGGCACTCGTCATCCTAGTGAAATGTTACTCTCTTGTGCAATAATTTGTTCATGCGTTAGCACTTGTTAGATAACTGCACTATGAAGTGCTTAATTGAAGTGACTTTTTTGTGTAGACTTCTAAGCTGCTTGATGGTAGTTGGAGGAACCATTTCAAGGATTGCCTTGAATTTGTTTGGGTCCACTTTGATGCCTCATTTTGAGACTATGAAACCCAAGAGTTTTCCAAATATGATGCCAAATACGCACTTCTTGGGATTCAGTCTAACTTTATGCTCCATGAGGCGATCAAGGATCTTGCTTAAGTCATCGAGATGATCAAGGCATAAAAGAGACTTGGCCAACAAATCATCCATGTAATCTTCTAAAGTTTTATGCATGTAATCATGGAATATGTATGTCATGGCACGTTGGTATGTGGCACCAACATTTTTAAGGCCAAAAGGCATGACCTTATAACAAAATGTCCCCCAAGGCATTGTGAACGCCATTTTTAGTTGGTCCTCGGGATTGATATGAATCTGATTGTATCCCAAGAAACCATCCATGAGGGATAGCATTTCGTGACCTACTATAGCGTCTACTAATGCATCAATTCTTGGCAAGGGGAAATCATCCTTAGGACTCACTTTGTTTAGATCTCAAAAATCAGTGCATATGCGAATCCTCCCGTCAAGATTTTTGATGGGCACCATGTTGGACAGCCATGGCAGATAATCCACACAGATGACAAACTGTGCATCCAATAGCTTTTGCAATTCATATTTGACCATCAAGGCCACTTTTGGGTGCATCTTACATAGTTTTTTCTTAAATGGCTTGATTTTCATATCAAGCGTAAGATTATGCATGACTAGCTGTGGATCTAGCCCTGACATGTCTTTGTACGACCATGCAAAAACCTCCTTCTCTTTGAGAAGGGCAATGTAGTCGACTTGATCTTCAAGGGATAAACTTACCCCTAGCTTGATAATTTGTGGATTCATTGGATCTAAGCTGATGTCTATGTCAGTCGTCTCCTCGACCGACATGTGGGATCCGTCCTCCAACTGATGTGGAGTTGGGATCAAATGGATATCATTTGCCAAGTTTAAATCTGTGTTAGGAACCTCGGGGTCCTCTTCGGCATGAAAGATATCTTGAGTTGTCCCTGGGGTAAAATGAGTCATTTTACCAAAAGGCCAGTACTCTAATGGTGACAAAGGTGAATTGATGTGATCCCAGTCAATGGCATCTATGTCTAGATGCAAGGACCATTCTGGATCGATCGGATTGTGGATGGGTGCGGTTAATTCAATGGAGATCATGTGGATGAAATGAATTTGGTCTCCATTACCTTGGGTATGATGACTTAAACATTCTAGATGTTCTCTGTGTTCTGGATCTGGTTCTATAGGTATTGGCATAAATGGATCGGCCCTATGTGCTAATGAGAGGATAGGGTCTACCCTCAACATTGATATCACCCTAGGGTATCAGAATGGAAAGCGCTCTTCGTGTACCCAGAGCAGTGGATCCAACACTTGATCCCACCCTACCGGGTCTACGTACCACTCGTGCCCTGGTACTATGCTTATCTATGCAAATATGTCATTAATCTCCAAGGGATGTCATTATTGCACTTGTTGCCTTTGTTGCATTTGTCGCATGTGGTTGAGATAGGCCATCTTAGTTTCATCTTCTGAATCACTGTCAAATATCCAAAAATGTTCATTGACTTCAACAACTGCTTGCAACATATGAGTTTCATCTTGTTCAAGAAAATTAATCTGGTCCCATTGCGGTTGTTCCATGCTTCATGAGAGGACCCGGTTCTCTTGACGCTGCACTAGATCGATTTGAGCCTCTAGAGGGAACAGATTCAAAAATATCTCTTGCCAGTTATTCATGGGACTTTCTCATGAGTTATCACTATTAGATTCAAAGGGATCATATGACACTGGTTCATATTTTGATTCATTCCTCGAAGATATTTCTTGACACTGTTTATCCTTTTCTTGAAAGTGAGTTCTCAAAATTTCACCTCTCTCTAGCAAAGGAGGAGGGTTATTGATGTTACCAAGAGTGTTTGTTGACCATGGGAGGTAATCTCCCAATGTATACATTGTGTTTGGGTTGGCATAAGGATCTGATGCCAACCCACCCTTGTTGCCTATTCCTAGGCCTTACATGTTTTCCACCAAGATGTCTAAGGGCATGGGGTGGTTGAACCCTACTCCCGACTTGTCATAAGGCATTTGGTATCTTGGCTGGCAAAGGACACACATTCCTTGCTCATACCTGCCTAGCCTGTATCCATGCCAATTACATTGGCCAAGATATCTCAGAGCAAAATATGGGTTAGATAGATAGTTGACATCTTCTACAAAAGGCTCTTCATCCTTGTCCTTTTGCTTGCATGGCTTAGCGCCATGGTCAAGGCCCCCATACACAAAATTAGTCTGGTTTGGTGGGCAACCTAAAGGAATAATTGTCCCGATGGGAATACGAGGTCTCCCCATGTCTTGCATTGACTCTAGCGTGGTTGTTGCTATGACATTCCACACTAGATACTCCCCTAGGCCTGTACTGGCCATTTCAACAGTAATTATTGACGATTGAGAGGGAGGGAACGAAAGCTCGTCCTGAGTCCATTCCATGTTGGGTTGATTAGGAGCCTCAACTTCCACTATGCTAGGTATCTCTTCAGTTGAGATGGTTGATATTGTTGGCAGCGCTTCTTCTAGGGGTGGAGCCTCTTCCAGGATTTGCTTCCCTTTATCCTTATGTTTAGCCATGATAGGTGGCATTGGTAATGAAGGAGCTGACAATGAAGATGCACCTAGCTAGGGTTTTGATGGATTAGTCACCAGTGGTGCTCGTGGCATCGAACCCTGTCTAGATGGATTTAACTAAAAATCTAAGTGCGTCGATGGGAGGGTCGATTGCGGCATCAACTACATCGCATTGCAATATTTGAAGGGTTATAAGTTCGTCGGGACTACATGTACTTATCCTTCAAATGCATACTTCAAACACTGGTGAGCTATCAAAGGGACACACTTCATGTCCCTGATCCATGGCCACCCTAGCAATATGTTGTATGCCATCTCACCTTCCAAAACATGGCACAATGTAGGTATCGTCTTTTGTCCTACCTAGATGGGTAGAACAATTATGCCAACTGTCGAGCATATTGTATCATTAAATGCTTGCAGTGTGTAAGTGGAAGCCATGATGTGTGATGCTGGCAACTTTAGATGTTTCAATGCTACCGTGGTAATGATGTTATTGGATGAGCCAGTGTCTATCAACACCCTCTTGTATGGGATCCTGTTGACTCACGCGATAACATGTACGGGTGGATCTGCCATGTCATCAAATACTGATTTAAGTTCATCTTCTCAAAAAGTAATGACTGGTTCCATGCATTTTTTTACATGTCCCATGAAGTTATTGAAGGAATTCGCTTCATGAGGTTGCAACTTGATGGCTTTCAAAATCTCCATGAGAGCTTCCCGATGGGGTGCTGATTGCTATATAAGCTCATATATGGAGAGCCTAGCCGACGTGGTCCACAAAATCTGCATGAGTTTGGTTTGTATCGTGACCTTGGGTCTAGGCAAAGGTAACTACTCAAGGTTTTGTTGAGGTTGTGACATCTAAGGAACCTCTTTTGTTGTTGCCTCGGGGACAACTCCTGGGTATTTCTTGTTCCTGGTCACTGTGCTTATCATTCCCACATACCCTTGCATGGGGAAATGTTGTTGTACCTCATTGACCTTAAGATGTTTTGCCTATGCCTCATGGGCAGGCAAAGGGTCTTTGAAAACCCCCATCTATTGATTTTTTGGTGCTATGGGGTTGTCCACTGTTAATGTCTTATTATCAATTAGGTCTTGTATCAATCCCTTGAACTTCCAGCACGCGTTCAGGTCATGTCCCCTTCACCTGTGGAACCTACAATATAAATCCTCTCTATATCCCTTAGGCTTGGGAGCATTAGGATCTATGGTTTGAATTTTTGGAAGGGTGATTAAATTTGCCACTGACAAGTGGTCAAATAGTGAGTCCCTAGACTCCGTATAAGGGGTGTATTGTCGCTTAGGGCGACGCTGCTGATTTTGCTCCTATTTTTTATTTTCTCTTTCATAATTCTTAGGAGGCACTACCTGATAATTAGCCTTTTGAGGCTGTACTTCTTGTGTAGGCTTGGGGACATTTATAGCAACTTGATTAACTATAGCAGGTTTTGTTGCGTAGTCCCTATCTTGGTGTTTTTGTTCCACTCTTTCTTTTTAGGCTTGGCGATTTCACCCTCCTGTATTTTGATCTCTTTGATAATTCTAGCTTGAGCTAGAGCTTCTTCTAAGGTGGCATATTGTTGTAGCTGCAATAGCCTAGAGATCGATCTCAAGCAACTTCATGCGAACATCTGCATGAGGTCGAACATAGGGGGAAGGTAAGGTAGCTTGGAAAGCAGAGTCCTCCATCGATTCCCATAGGCTGCCATGGTCTCCTCCTCATATTGCCTGAGGCTAGCCAGCTCACTCAATGACGCCTCCTTCTTGGTACTGAAGGTGAAGCGTTCAAGGAACACATCCACTAATTGATCTAAGTTATTGATGCTATGCTTCAGCAACTGGGTGAACCAATCTGAGGTAGGGCCTGCAAATGTTGTTATGAATGTCCTCAGCAATAGTGCATCATTATCTTGAATGCCAAAACATTGGCTCAGTAATCTTGTCACATGCTCTTGGGCATCCTCTTCAGCCTTAAATACTGCCAACTGAGGCAACTTGAAATGTTTAGGGTAAGGAGGTGCAGGCACTGACAGATGCACCAGATGACTACGGAGTTGGTGTAACATGGGATTTTGGGGCCTCAAAGATTTGGTTTCCACAGACTCCAAACGCTCTAATGGTGCTTTGTATGCATCGAAATATTTAATCTCTTCCTCTTTAGTTTTATCCCATTATGAGTTGTAGGAGACTGGAGGTTAATGGGGTGTGGCCGAATAGCAGCCCCTCCGCCTGGATAGGGCATTTTAGCCCACTCTAATTCTTGTTCATACTCCTCGTAAACTTCCTGAGGAGTCTTTAGGCAATACCTATGACCTTGAGTGGGTCTCCACGGAGGGTACCCATCGTTGTTTCGGGGAGTGTCCTCCCTCTTAGGTCTATGGGGTCTCAGAGGCAAAACTTGACAAGGTCGTAGAGACCTATCCTACACTAAAGGATTATGCCTCTCATATGGTTTTGATTTTTGGGTGCAAGGGGTTGGAACCCTCTCAAGTATGTTGTAAAGTAGCTCGTCTGCTTGGCATTGAATGTGGTCTTTGTTAAGGTAGTATAAACGCTCTAACTGCTACTGATCTTGTTTAAGCCACGTGATCTGGGCTTGACGGGCAGCATTTCTAGCAATTACTAGGTCAATTTGGTCTGCCATCTGGGGCTGAGGCCTGAATGCCTCTCCTATGTATTTTCCTTGGTCGTGATGATCCTATATCTCAATGGGTTGCTTCCCTCTATCGAGGTTGGCGACATTTACCCGAGGCTCTTGCTTCAATGGGTGATCATTGTATCTAGCAGGTGTAGAAGTGCAAGGCTTCCGTGCTGTATATTGTTCTCGAGGAATGTGATGGTATTCCTCATACTCCCTTTCATAGGTGTGAAAGGGGCGGGCGAAGTTAGTTCACCCTATTTGGAAAGCCCTATGCTCTAGGTTTTGTCTATTGGTTCTAACAGTGAGGGGAGTCAAATGAGAGATGCCATAGTCACGTGGCCTCTCCTCATGGGTACTATGCCTCTCTAGCATTTCATCACACGGTGGCCACTCATATCTAGCTTCTAAGGGAGCTCTTCTATCTACGTTGAGTGCCACATGTAAAGATTCTTCTCAAAAGGGGTTGTGTTGAACTGGCATGTCCCCCAAAGGGGTGTCCCTATAATTCCATCTTGACCTGGAATGATGCAGACTCTCTTATGGGTCAGACCGCCAAGGCAGTATGGCCAAGTCCTTAGGGCTAAAGCGAAGGCAACTTGTGCCCGCTCCTTGTACACTTTTCGTAGCTTCTGCCCTTGATTGGGCTTGGCTACGGGTGTACACCACCATGGTGGTGCTCTTCTACAAGCTAAGCAGATTTTTATGTCTTTTATAATTTTTTATGCTACACTTAAATAGAAAAGAACACACACATACACAAACAATGATTATCTCGTTTAAAGGTTGAGAGTGTGTCCTAAAACTAGTTTAGTGTGTTTTGATGATTTTTGTTTTGTTTTTGAAAGTTTTTGTGAAGATCATTTAAATGCAAAATGAAGGCTCATATGACTCCCATAAATGGTCGCCCCTTCGATATACCTTTTCCAGGTTGATATACCAACCTCTCTATATACCCGCACTTACAAGAGGGAAACTATAGGTACGTGAGAGCAGATGGTACATGGTACATAGGTGGTACGAAAGGGGGATTGTATTGTTTATGACACCTACCATAGAAGACTTATCCTTGCATGATGGGAATCACCCCAGTGACACTTGGTCAAATTTTGTTAGGATTTACGTTAAACAACAGTGACAATCAAGGTAATGGATGCAAAATCAAGCCAAGGTGGTGATGAACCCACCATTGGTCTTGATCAAGGGCTAGGGTCTTACGACTAGCTCCTTGGTTTAAAAATGCCACGTGATGTGTGTGTGGTTTATTTTAATTAAAATTGAAACAAGCAAGCAACCAACTTTCCCTAAGCAAGCAAAAATTGACAGAAAATAGAAATAGAAAATAAAAAAATGACAAGGACAGTTTAGGAACCTTACCTCTTTTTTTCCTAGGCCTGCTGCTTCTGACCTTCGGCTCTGAAACTGCATAGACAAAAATTCATCTCTGGATCAAACAAATAACAGAATAGAATTCATCCCTATCTGAGACGAATTTGAATTCATCTCAAGGTTAGACGAATTATAGTGTTGTATTCACCAAAGGTTGAGATGAATAATAGTCAGAATTCAAAAAATGTACCTGTAAGCACAAAGACACAAGTTTTGATTAGTTTCTTTGATCTCAAAAATTAGGGGACAGGGTGCCACCGTGATCGCCACTGAAAGCACAAGATTTTGAAAAACAAAACGGGAAAACCCCAAACACGATGCAAGAATGAAACTTAAACTTAATGCTACAAATTAGAAATGCATAAAAAATTGGAGAAAGCATAGACAAATTGGAACCAAAATCGAATGAAACAACCCTCTTCTTTTATTGATGTATTTCAAATTCGGTTACAATTAGCTTCCTCCCTTTTTAGGGGAAAGGAGCATCAAACTTGTCTCTTGGTCACATCAATGGAAAGTCATCTCTCTTTCGCGTGCCCACACATAAAATTGGTGGGCCAAATGTTGCCACAACTTGTGTAAATGAATCCTTGATCCTTGCTGCTCCTCCTACATTCAATGGAAACAAAAAAATTGTTAGTAGCACCTACTGCAAATATAAAACATTTATTCTCTAAAAAATGATGAAGGATGTATGCATAAAACTAGGAAAAATGATGAATGAAGTGATTCTAAACAACTTGCAAGTTTGACAGGAACTAGGGAACATTACCAAAGGGCCACTGCCATCAAAAAATTTGGACAAAATATCGTCGATTTGAATTCTACTATAATTCATCCTTGGGTAGGACGAATTCTACTGTAATTCATCCCCAGGTAGGACAAAGTGCCAAACTGATGCTGCCCAAATGTCATGTCTTAGGATCTCCAAAAGACCTGCAAACATAGGGGTTAGCTAATTGAGGGCATTTTGGGACGACCCAGATGGTCAGATTTCCCCAATTTGACCTCCATAAACGAGAATTTGATGTCGCTACCTGCAAGTTAGTGAGGACAACAAAAGTGACAAAACATGATAAGATTTTATCAAAACATTCTAAAATAAAAATTATAAACTATCTAAACAACATAAAATGGAATGGAAGATAAACAAGTGACAAAAGAACCAATTAAAATGAAATTAAGAAGTGTGGGGCACCCGGGCGGGCCGCCCATCGTTAGAACCTAATTTTGGCACCAATCCACTCAGGATGGGCCCAAAATCTCTTGTAATGGGTTGTTGGCGAATTGGTAGATCAGTGTGGTCAAATTTCAGGTTTTGGGTCCGGATTCACACTTCCAATAACCACCCAATGACCTCCATTGCGAAAGAGATCAAGGATGTGGGAGAGGTGAATAAAAAAGGTAAAATATGGTATTCAATTTCACAACACTTTATTTCTTGAAAATGCCTCCCACTTGTCCTTTTTGGGTGATAAATTTCACCATTTTATAGACCCATGGGGTCTCTTTGGAGCGGCATGCATAAGCGCCATGTGGCAGTCATGCCTTCCCATGAGGGAGGAAAGTCCTCCATGACTTGGGCTTCCATGATTGCCCTTGTGACAGTCCTCTAACATCCAATATGCCCACCTACATGCGCATGCAGAGGCATTAATTGACTGTCCTCGGCTGCCACTTGGCACAATTTTTCTTTTTTCCCGTTAAACCTGGAATTCGTCCTGACCCAGAGTGAATTCAGAATTCATCCTTGGGTGAGACGGATCCCAATCTGAATTCATCCCTAGGTGGGACGGATACTGAGCAAAGTGCCTGAATGTGCTAAATTGTCTTTTGACCTTCCAAAATTGCTATAAAAGTGGTTAGGACCATTGTTTAACCTTTGAGGGCTGCCCTGGGGGCTGTGCGTGTCAAAGCGATCATTGTTTGCAGTCACACAATTATATTGGTGCTGTTTTGGTGTCTACACATATATAGGAATAGAGTGGTCAAGAAATAAAACTTGGATCACCATGGGAAGTGGTTCACAATAAATCAAGAAAAGAAATAGATTTTATATCCAACTCCAAAAGTTAATACAATGGGGGAAATTTTCTTTTCAAGGGGGAACTAGTGATCTATTCCTATGATATAACCAACTTGGAAGTCATATAACTCCATGCTTGGAACTTTATTTTTATACATTTGAAAAGAATTGAAAATGTATGAAGGACAAGAAGTTTCAATAGGGATCCCTTTCCTTATAACATGTTAATAATTATCTAGGGACCTTTAGAAATACATGATCCTGTAGACACCAAAACAACACCAATCCGATTATGTGACTGCAAACACTGATCTCTTTGACAAACACAGCCCCTAGGGCAGCCCTCAGAGGTCAAAAAGTGGTCCTAACCACTTCCATAGAAATTTTTTAAGGTCAGGAAGCAATTTGGTACATTTAGACACTTTGCCTAGTACTCGTCTCACCCAGGGACGATTACTAACTTGCAATCGTCTCACCCAGGGACGATTGTTGTAATCATACCACCCAGGTACGATTACCAAGTTTAATGGTCAAAATGACAAACGACGCCAAGTGGCAGCCCAGAACAGTCAGTTGATGACTCCTGCCTTGCACACGTGTGTAGGTGGACAGAAGGGCCATTAGAGGACTGTCACAAGAAGCAATTATGAAAACACAAGTCAATGGAGGACTCCCCTCCCTCATGAGGAGACATGACTGCCACATGGTGCCTATGACCAACACATGGCGTTTGTGCTTCCTTCCCAAAGGATACCCCTTGGGTCTATAAAAGGAGAGACTTTTCTCACCCAAAACAGAGAGGTTGAAGGAGTTTCTAAGCAACGAAGTGCTGTCGAATTGGAGACCCACTTGCATCCCTTTTGGTTCACCTTCCCACATCCACCAATCTCTTTTGCAAGGGAGGTTGTTGGGTGGCTTTTGGAAGCTTGAATCCGACCTGATTCCAACACATGGACACTTGAACCAACAAATTCGTCGACCCCCCACTCCTAAAAGATTTTGGGCCCATCCCAAGTGGATTGGTGCCAAAATCAAGTTCCATCGGTGGGCTGCCCACTTGGGCACCCCGCACCTTTTGGATTTAGTTGTAGTTCATTTTCTATCATTTGTTCATATTCCATGTTATTCTCTCCTGTTCAATAGTTCAGAATCCTGAATCTTGATTTCAAAAGGTTTTCATCGAATATTATCATGCTTTTGTTATTTTGGTTGTCCCACTGACTTGCAGGTAACAACGTCCAATTTCTCGATGATGGAGGCCAAATTGGGAGAATCCGACCATCTGGGTCGTCCCAAAATGGCCCCAATTACATAACCACCTTGTTTGCAGGCATTTTGCAGGTCTCAGGAATCAAAATTGGAGCAGTGGCAGGTCAGCTTCTTCAACACAGTATCAATCGTCCTGCGAGGGATGATTAACGACGACAATCATCCTTCCAGGGGATGATTAACAGTAGCAATCATCCTTCTGGGGGATGATTAACAGGTAAAAGCAGATTGGCCAGCTGTCTCAGGGGCAATGGCCTTTTGGTAACATTTTTTGTCTTCTGTCACGTTTTCAAGCCATTTGGACTCACTGTGTTTACTGTTTCAGGCAGATGTTTACGTGCATATTTCATTGATTTTAGAGAACGAACCCCTTTCTTCTGCAGTAGGTGCTACTAACATTTTTATTGCTTCTTTGATTGCAGGAAAAGCAATCAGAGGTGAAGAACCTATCCACATCAACGACGGCAGCATCTTGGCCCGCCCATTGCAATCGTGGGCACGCGGGAAGAGGAAGACTAGGTCACACATTGTAATGAAGACAAATTTAATGCTCCTAGCCCCCAAAATGGGAGGAGACGTCTATGTAATTGAGGATAAGATATTTGAATAAAGAGGGCGGTGATTTCTTTACATCTTGTCTTTTGTTTCCAAGTTGTCTCCATTCTCTGTTTTAGTGCATAGGATCAAAGCGTTACATTTTCATCTTATGTTGCATAACTAGTGTTTCCTTTGCCCGAAATCTCATGCTTTCAGTGGCGATCACGGTGGGACCCTATCCCCTATTTTTAAAATCATAGAAACTGATTGAATTTTGTGTTTGTGCTTGACAGGTACATTTTTTTTCTTACAGACTGTTAATCATCTCTGCAAGGGACGATTTCTGTTCTGGAAATCGTCTCACCCTGGGACGATTGTAAAATCATCTCTGCAAGGGAATATTTCTGTTCTGTTAATCATCTCACTCTGGGATGATTATAAAATCGTCTCTGCAAGGGACGATTTTTGTTCTGTTAATCGTCTCACCAAGGGACGATTTTCTGTCTGCAGATTTTTAGAGCAGAAATTCAGAGACAATAGGAGCAGGTAGAGAAGAGGTAGGGATTTTCATGATCTCTGTTATATTTTTGTTTCTATTTATATTCCTTTGATTGTTTTCATCTTGTCCTGCATTGCATAAGAAAAGTCATGTATGCGTGTTTCATTTTTGTTGAATAAAACGAATCCCACACACATCACGAAACAATTTTAAACGAAGGAGCTGGTCGTAAGACCTCGACCCTTGATCAAGACCATTGGTGGATTTCATCACCACCTTGGCTTGATTTGCATCCATTTCTCGATTGTCAACTGTTGTTAGGCGTAAATCCTGACAAAGACAGACCAAGTATCGCTGGGGTGATTCCCATGCACACGAGGATAAGTCTTCTATGGTAGGTGCCATTAACAGGACAATCCCCATTCCGTACCACCTATGTACCACGTACCTTCTGCTCTCACGTACCTATAGTCTCCCTCTTGTAAGGGCGGGTATATAGAGAGGTTGGTATATCGACCTGGTTGGTATATTGAAGGGGCTACCATTTTGGGAGTTATATGAGCCGTCATAATGCATTTAAACGATCTTCAAAACCTACAAAAATAAAACAAAACATCAAAATGCACTAAACCAGTTTAGGACACACCATTTAATCCTTAAAAGAGATAATCACAATTTTGTGAATGTGTGCTTAATTCTGCTTAGTGCAAAAAAAAAAAAAAAAAAATCATAAACGAGATAAAAACTTATTTAGATAGCATAGAAGCACCGCAATGGTGTACACCCGCAATCAAGCCCAATCAAGGGTAGAATCTCTGGAAGGTATACAAAAAGTAGGCACAAGTCGCCTTCACTTCAGTCCTGAGGATTTGGTCATACCACCTTATAGGTCTAACCTACAAAAGAATCCAATTCAGAATCCTCGGTGGGGTATGCCTATTCAAAGTAGCCCCTTTCGGGAAGATGCCTTACATGTAGACCTTGACATAAATAGAGAATCACCTCTTGAAGTTATGCATGAGTGGCCACCGTGCGATGAAGCGCTAGACAGGCACACCATCCATTTGGAGGGGCAACGTGGATATGGCGTCCCTTATTTACCTATCATCAGAACAGAGAGACCAAATCCGGAGCACAGGGCTCCTTACATAGGGTGACCTAACTCTGCCCACCCCATTTACACCCGTGAAAGGGAGTATGAGGAAAGCCATCACATTCCTCGAGGGCAACAAACAATGCGAGAACCGTGCATTTCCGCACCAGCAGGATATCATGATCACCCCTTGAGGCCAGAACCTCGAGCATATACCGCTTACCTCGATAGAGGGAAGCGACCCATTGAAACCTTAGACCAAAAAACTCGAGGTAAACACATAGAAGAAACATTCGGACCTCCTAAACAAAATAGGGTAGACCAAATTGACCCAACTGTCACCAGATATACCGCCCATCAAGCCCAAATCATGCGGCTTAAACAAAGTCATCAAGAGATAGAGTATCGACACCGCTTGGATAGAGAGCGCATGCAACACGAAGCGGATGAGTTATGCTATGAAATACCTAAGAGGGGGCCAACCCCTCGCATCCAAAAAGCTGAACAGTATGAGAGGTGTAATCCGTTGGTGCAGGACAGGTCTCCATGACCTCGTCAAGCTCTGCCTCCAAGACCTCATAGATTCGAGAGGGAGGCAAATCCCTGAAACAATGATGGGTACCTTCAGAAAGAGCTTGATTAGGGTCATAGGTTTCGCCCAGAGACTCCTCAAGAATTTTATGAGGAGTATGAACCAGAAGAGGAATATGTTGAAACTCCCCATCAAGGCAGGAAGGATGCCATTCGGCCACCCCTCCATAGGCCTCCAGTTTACCATAAATTACAACAAGAGCAAACAAGAGAGGAAGAAGTAAAATCCTCCGATGCATACCAAGCGCTATTGGAGCGTTTGGAGTCTGTGGAGACAAAAGCTGCTGGGCATCAAAAACCCACATTACGTCTACTCTGCAGTAATCCGGTGCATCCCTCAGTACCTACACCTCTTTACCCCAAACACTTCAAGTTGCCTCAATTGGCAGTTTTTAAGGGTGAAGAGGATGCACAGGAACACGTTACACGATTTCTAAGCCAATACTTCGACATCCAAGATAATGACGCATTGTTGCTTAGAACATTCATAACCACATTTGCAGGCCCTGCCTCAGATTGGTTCACACAACTGCCGAAACATAGCATAAGCAATTTAGATCAATTAGTAGATGCGTTTCTTGAATGCTTTGCCTTCAACACAAGGAAGAAGGCATCACTAAGTGATTTAGCAACCTCAAGCAATTTGAAGAGGAAACAATGGCAGCGTACGAGAATCGATGGAGAGCTTTGCTTTCTAGGTTACCTTATCGTCCTCCTATGTCTGATCTCACGTAGATGTTCGCAAAAAGTTGCTTAAAATCAATCTCTGGTCTATTGTTGCTGCGACAATACGATAGCTTAGAAGAAGCTTTGGCGCAAGCCAGAGTCATAGAAGAGATTAAGATAGGAGAAGGTGCAATTGCCAAGCCTAAGAAGAAAGAGTGGAACAAAACCACTAAAACCGGGACAACGCAACCACAACACGCTGCAGTCAACCAAGTTGCGATAAATGTCCCCGTGCCTGTGCAAGAAATGCAGCCTCAAAAGGCTAACTACCAGGCAGTGCCTCCTGCTTATGAAAGAGATAATAGAAGACAGGAGCAAAATTACCCGCGTCACCCTAGGCAAAATTTTACCCCATATGCAGAGTCTAGGGACTCCTTATTTGACCGCTTGTCGACGACAAATTTAGTCACTCTGCCAGAAATCCAAATTATAGACCCAAACATTCCCAAGCCTAGGGGGTACAGAGAGGAATTGTATTGTAGATTCCATAGGCGCAGAGGACATGACTTGAATGGGTGCTAGAAATTCAAAGAACTAGTCCAGGATTTGATCGACAACCGAACATTAGTTGTGGACAATCCCATCGCACCAAACAACCAGCAAATGGGGGTATTCAAGGACCCCTTACCAGCCCACGAGGCACAAACAAAACCACTCTAGATTAACGAGGTGCAACAAGATCTTCCTACACAGGGATTTGTGGGAATGATTAGCATAGTAACAAGGAATAGAAGGTACCCGGAAGCTGCCCCTGAGGCAGCTACGAGGGAAGTTCCAGCAACATCACATCCTCAACAACACCCAACGCAGTTACCTTCGCCTAGACCTGAGGTCACGATATGAACCAAACTCACGCAGAGTTTGTGGACCACGTCGGCTAGGCTGTCCATCTACGAGCTTATTCAACAATCAGCTCCCCATAGAGAATCTCTTATGGATATTTTAAAAGCCATTGAATTACAACCCCACAAGGAAAATTCTTTCAATGCCTTTGTGGGACATGTGAAATAATGTACGGAGCCGATCATCACATTCAGAGAAGATGAGGTCAAAATGATATCAAATGACATGGCAGATCCACCCCTGCACGTTATCGCACGGGTCAATGGGATTTCGTACAAGAGAGTGCTGGTAGATACTAGCTCGTCCAGTAACATCATAACCACTGCAGCCTTGAAGCATTTGAAGCTGCCAGCCTCTCACATCACAGCCTCCACGTACACACTACGAGATTTTAACGATGCAATATGCTCGACAGTCGACACAGTCGTTCTGCCAGTCCAGGTAGGACAAAAGTCAATACCTACACTGTGCCATGTGCTGGAAGGAGAAATGGCTTATAATATACTACTAGGGCGGCCTTGGATCAAGGATATGAAATGTGTCCCTTCGATCGCCCACCAGTGCTTGAAATATTCTTATGAAGGAGAAATACATGTAGTCCCAATGGACTTAGAGCCCTTCAAGTATTGCAATGTGGTACAATTCATACCTCAATCGACCCTCCCTTCAACGCACTTGGATTTCCAATTAAATCCATCTAAACAGGGTCTAATACCACAGGCACCACTGGTGGCCAATAAGGAAAAATCCCAGCCAGGTGAGACTTCATCATCAGCTCCTTCATCATCAATGCCACCTATCACGACCCAACAGAAGGACAAGGGAAAACAAATCAGGGAAGAAGTTAAGCCCTTAGAAGAGAAGTTGCCCACAATTTCAACAATAACAACAGAGGAAGCGCCCAATGCAACGGAAACCAAGATTCCTGAACCACCAAACATGGAATGGACTCAGGAAGGACTACCATTTCCTCCCACCCAATCATCAACAATCACCGTTGAAATGGCCAGTACAGGCCTAGGGGAATATTTAGTGCAAAATGTTATGGCAAACCCCACACTGGAGTCAGTAAAAGACATGGGAAGACCTCGCCTTCCCATTGGAACAATCGTCCCTCTAGGCTTCCCACCGAACCAGAAAAATTTTGTGTATGGGGGCTTTGATCATGGTCTTGAACCATGCCAACAAAAGGAAACAGACGAAGAACCTTTTGTGGAAAACATCAATTATCTGTCAAACCCAAAATTTGTCCTAAAATATCTAGGCCAATGCAATTGGCATGGATACGGGCTCGGTAGATATGAGCAAGGGATGCGGATCCTTTGCCAACCAAGATATCAGATGCCATATGACAAGTCAGGGGTAGGGTTCAACCATCCCCTGCCATTAGACATCTTGGTTGAAAATATGCAAGGCCTAGAAATAGGCAACAAGGGGGGATTGACATTGGATCCTTATGCCAATCCGAATACAGAATACACATTGGGAGACTACCTCCCATGGTCAACAAACACCACTGGCAGCAATAGTAATCCCTCTTCTTTGCTAGAAAGAAGTGAAATTTTAGAGACTAATCCTCAAAAAGAACATCAATGGCTGCCAGACATCTTTCTGAAACTGTTCCCCTTAGAGGTTCCAGACGAAATAACACAGTCTCAAGAGAATCAAGTCCCTCCACTAAGAGTGGAACAACTGCAATGGGACCAGATTAATTCACTGGAACAGGAATATTCCTCAATGTTGCAAGCAACAGATGTTGAAGAGGATGAACAATTTTAGATCTATGAAAGCGATTCAAAAGATGAAATTGAAATGGACTATCTAAGACATGCGCGACGACATCACCATGCTCTAACTCATGAAGATCTAATGGGACAAATGGGTATACTATTAGGACATGAATGGCATGTAGACCCAGTGAGGTGGGACCAAGTGTTAGACCTATGGCTCCAAATTCAAGATGAGCATCGTCCACCTCGAGATCCCATCATGACAGTAGTGCTGAGGGAAGACCTCGCCTTCCTTTTCACACATAGAGATGAATTTGCACCTAGAGAGGATCCATTCGTGCCCATACCTCTAGAGCCAGATCCGGAGTGCAAAGACCATCAAGCTGGGGGTACCTCTATCCCCTAAAGAACCATAATTCAAACCCAAAATGCTCTAAGGATTATCGCAATCTCTTGGTCACCCAAAAAGCTCCAAAGATTATCGCAATATCTTGGTCAATCCAAAAAGCTCCAAGGATTATAGCAATCTCTTGGTCAATCTAAAAATCTCCAAGGATTATCGCAATCTCTTGGTCAATCCAAAAAGCTCCAAGGATTATCGTAATCTCTTGGTCACCCAAAAAGCTCCAAGGATTATCTCAATCACTTGGTCAAAACCAAAAAGCTCCAAGGATTATCGTAATCTCTTGGTCACCCAAAAAGCTCCAAGTATTATCGCAATCACTTGGTCAAAACCCAAAAGCTCCAAGGATTATCGCAATCTCTTGGTCAATCCAAAAATCTCCAAGGATTATCGTAATCTCTTGGTCAATCCAAAAAGCTCCAAGGATTATCACAATCTCTTGGTCAATCCAAAAAGCTCCAAGGATTATCGCAATCTCTTGGTCAATCCAAAAAACTCCAAGGATTATCGCAATCTCTTGGTCAATCCAAAAAACTCCAAGGATTATCGTAATTTCTTGGTCAACCCAAAAAGCTCCAAGGATTATCGCAATCTCTTGGTCAATCCAAAAAGCTCCAAGGATTAACGCAATCTCTTGGTCAAACCAAAAAGCTCCAAGGATTATCGCAATCTCTTGGTCACCAAAAAGCTCCAACGATTATCGCAATCGCTTGGTTAAAAGATCAAGAAATTCAAAAAACAAAACAACAAAAATCATCAAAAACAACAAATATTTGCATCTCAATTCTAGGCATACTCAAATTCATCAAAAAAATTCATATTCTCGCACCTCATATTCACCTTCACCAAAAACAATCCATCAAAATTATGAAAATATAGCTGCATTAAGCATTGCATCCATACATTGCATATTTGTATTCATACAGGTCAAAGGCACCATAATCTGCAATAGCTCTAATAGTCCACCTTGTTCCGCATTGTCTTATGTTACACAAACAACAAAAACACCAAGCATAACTTTTACCACACTACAGTCAGTGGTCTGGGAATGTACCAAGAGTTTCAGTGATTCAGTCATCATTTTCCTCTTTAGCCATGTAGTGTATCAAGTCGAACAGATTTTACGAAGGTAGAGTCATACTTGAAATACACCTTGTTACGTAACATCCCAACACAAATCAAAACACTAAAATTCCCAAATTGTGTGAACGAAAGACGAAACCTACAAAATAATCTAGGTCACCACAAGCGAAACGGTTATCTTGCTCATCCCCCTATGCGAATGACCCCTAGAATGCTGAGAGTTGGCAAAATGACAAGCATCCTCCCTACCCAATTCCCTAAGAATCCCTAAATTTCTCAACAGTGCAAAACACAAAAAATTTGCAAAATGTCAAAACTCCAAATTTGACAAACTATAGTGCACACATCAAAAGGCACAAACAACAGTGATTTTCGTCACTCCATATCCCCAATCCCTTGCTCGAAAGAAAAACAAATCAAAATAAACAATGATCTCATCACTACAATGAGCAAGTATCCCAATACAATTGAAGAAAAGAAGGGAGTTGACCTTGAATCCCTGGAACTCTCAGCATTCTATATGTCATAAGGTAAGCTTTAGTACCAATTTGGTTGATAGCCTATCGGTAACAGAAGTAAACCTCCCGCATGACGATATATCTGTCACATTAACTTGCATACAGATCAATATTTGCATGTGGATGAGCTAGCTTATGGCATCCTGGATTACATCGTAGATTAATCTAACTGAATACAACAAAGGAGTTAGTGGAGCTAATTAGGTGATCCTCAGTACAGGTTCGGTTGAAAGCCCATCTGGCACTGGCGGTATCCTGATAAATACCACAATAACAAACTCAATTGCACACACAGGGATGTCAAATAACTTGGTCAAAAATAGGTCCGATTCATACCTTGGTCAAAAGTCTTGTAAGATAAAGTACAGTCGTGGCTAGTGAGCTAAAACCGTCTGAGTCTCAGAAAACCTTAGCTACATTTCTAAGCCAACTGCGCTACTTTTCATCTTTGCAAATACCATCACAAAATACAAAAATAGAAAAACCATGTATATGTGTAGAGCCATACATCACAGCAATCGCCTAAAAACAAAATAACAGAGCTCTAAACAGTCCTTGGTGCCACAACCAAACATCACAAACCCCATTCATCCATTTCATATCTGCATATCACATATAAATCAAAACCATTTGCATTCATCATAGCATATGCATCCATCAAAATAAATCAACATGCATACATCCATATTCATCAACCATCATGCACAAGATCAAACAAAAAAAAAAAACAACAAAAACAACAAAAAATGCAACACAAAACCAACAATAAATATTGCCAGACATAAGTGCTCTTGCAATAAACATTGTCGGACACAAGTGCTCTTGCACTTAACCTCTGGGCAAAGAAAATCGATGTCGAGGTTCAAATTATCACTCTCCTACTTCCCCAAGAAGGCTATCATAGCCGGACCGCTCCACGGGAAGATAGGTTTTCGATGATTTCACCTCATTACGACATCACCAAAAGGGTACATACCCACCAAAAATAGGTCCAAATGTTGGAAAAATTGCACAAGCTTAACGGTAAACCCTCTAAAGGCACCCCTGCACAAGTCATCTTGGGTCAAGCGACTCGTCGCTTCTCTCACGAAGGTCATTCCCTCATTGATTCGTCGCTTGAGGGGGTAGTCACACTTACTCACCAATCAACAATCACACACCTAATTAATGAAAACGACATGCATTCAAAGAATCATTGACAAAGACAATCACGCTCCCTGCTTGGGGCAGTAAACAAGCAACAATCAAATCAATCAAACACTTGGCATTTCGTGAATCATGAACACAAGGTTCCCCCTGAGGATAAAAATGCCCTTCACTTGTTCATGACTAATCAATGTCTAAGTTCAAGTCACACCTCACCAAAATAGGTTAATACTTGAAATCAAATTCCTTAGCTCGTCAAAAGCAAGGATTCAAGAATGCATGCCCTTTCCATACTTGGGGCATCAAAAGTTGGTTAGGTTACCAAGAAACCCTAATCATTAGTGCTTTGGTTATCTATTTTTGCTCAAGCACTGCGTCACCCGCAATGCTTCCCAAAAAGGGGCATCTGTAGACACCAAAACAGCACCAATCCGATTATGTGACTGCAAACACTGATTGCTTTGACAAACACAGCCCCCAAGGTAGCCCTCAGAGGTCAAACAGTGGTCATAACCACTTCCATAGCATTTTTTTAAGGTCAGGAAGCAATTTGGTACATTTAGACACTTTGCCTAGTACTCGTCTCACCCAGGGACGATTACTAACTTGCAATCGTCTCACCCAGGGACGATTATTGTAATCGTCCCACCCAGGGATGATTACCAAGTTTAACGGGCAAAACGAAAAACGACGCCAAGTGGTAGCCCGAGCACGGTCGATTGATGACTCTCGCCTTGCACGCGTGTGTAGGTGGACAGAAGGGCCATTAGAGGACTGTCACAAGAAGCAATTATGAAAACACAAGTCAATGGAGGACTCCCCTCCCTCATGAGGAGGCATGACTGCCACATGGCACCTATGACCAACACATGGCGTTTGTGCTTCCTTCCCAAAGGAGACCCCTTGGGTATATAAAAGGTGAGACTTTTCTCACCCAAAATAGAGAGGTTGAAGGAGTTTCTAAGCAACGAAGTGCTGCCGAATTGGAGACCCACTTGCATCCCTTTTGGTTCACCTTCCCACATCCACCAATCTCTTTTGCAAGGGAGGTTGTTGGGTGGCTTTTGGAAGCTTGAATCTGACCCAATTCCAACACATGGACACTTGAACCAACCAATTCACCGACCCCCCACTCCTAAAATATTTTGGGCCCATCCCAAGTGGATTGGTGCCAAAATCAAGTTCCATCGGTGGGCTGCCCACTTGGGAACCCCGCACCTTTTGGATTTAGTTGTAGTTCATTTTCTATCATTTGTTCATATTCCATGTTATTCTCTCATTGTTCAATAGTTCGAATCCTGAATCTTGATTTCAAAAGGTTTTCATTGAATATTATCATGCTTTTGTTATTTTGGTTGTCCCACTGACTTGCAGGTAACAACATCCAATTTCTCGATGATGGAGGCCAAATTGGGAGAATCCGACCATCTGGGTCATCCCAAAATGGCCCCAATTACATAACCCCCTTGTTTGCAGGCGTTTTGTAGGTCTCGGGAATCGACATTGGAGTAGCGGTAGGTCGGCTTCTTCAACACAGTATCAATCGTCCCTGCAGGGGACGATTAACAGCAGCAATCGTCCTTCCAGGGGACGATTAACAGCAGTAATCATTCTTTCGGGGGACGATTAACAGGTAAAAGCAGATTGGCCAGCTGTCTCAGGGGCAATGGCCTTTTGGTAACATTTTCTGTCTTCTGTCAAGTTTTCAAGCCATTTGGACTCACTGTATTTACTGTTTTAGGTAGATGTTTACATGCATATTTCGTTGATGTTAGAGAATGAACCCCTTTCTTCTGTAGTAGGTGCTACTGAAATTTTTATTGCTTCTTTGATTACAGGAAAAGCAATCAGAGGTGAAGAACTTATCCACATTAGCGACGGCAGCATCTTGGCCCGCCCATTGCAATCATGGGCACGCGGAAAGAGGAAGACTAGGTCACACATTGTAATGAAGACAAATTTAATGCTCCTAGCCCCCAAAAGGTGAGGAGACGTCTATGTAACCGAGGATAAGATATTTGAATAAAGAGGGTGGTGATTTCTTTACATCTTGTCTTTCGTTTCCAAGTTGTCTCCTTTCTTTGTTTTAGTGCATAGGATCAAAGCGTTACATTTTCATCTTATGTTGCATAACTAGTGTTTCCTTTGCCCGAAATCTCGTGCTTTCAGATCCCACTATTTATCTGTATTTTTATTTCAAATGATCCTATATATGAAGTATAATAGACCACACTAATATAATCCATCCTTTCAATGATATGTTCAAGAAAGCCCTTATAAAATAAAATAAAAGAGTCAATTATAAAATAAAAGTACACTTACATCTTTAAAGACACACACAACATGTTGGTTAGAAAAGGGTTAATTTGGCATGACAAAGATTCAATATATTGGTTACACTATTGATAAAATATTTTACGTTACTATTAAGAATATTTATATAATAAGAGATTGACCTACCCTAAAGAATATGATAAAACATGATAGCTTTGTGGTTCTTACTAGTTTTCATAAAAAAATGTGTTGGGGTTCTCACACATTGCTTGAAAACTATGTAAAATATCCAATGGTGGTTCATAGTTCCTATAACGTATCCGTTTTGATTTGTAGTAACATTTTAAAATAATAACTAATGTATTTAATTATACACATTGGGAACTATCATCATGCAACATGGGCATCTAGTTTTATTTAACAACAAGATATTTAATGAAGTACCTTGAAATTATAACATACACATGACTCTATATCATTGTTCACATATGAAAATACTAGAAACACTACATATTGTAAAATGAAATAATCATCTAGAGAAATTATAGATCTTGAGTTTGTGTAGATACTATGTAAGCTAAAAATATCCAATTGTTTGCTGGTATAGCAGTATTTATAGTCATTGGAGAATATTTTTCATGCCTAATTTAGTGCTAGCATCCATTTTTTGTTTTTTTAAGGGCTACTCAAGTTCATAATTTTGGTCTTCTTTTTCTGTAACATGAATGCATTTTTAGTTATAATCGACACTCCTTAGCCACCCATATTTCTCTTCCACACTTGTACTCATTGGGGACCAATGCTTTCTTAGTGGGGAGGAATGATAGAGATTAATAGTACTTATTTTATTTCATAGTTATTGTATTGGATAATTTTATAGTTGACAACATTCAATGCAACCTTATCCATTGGCTCTTATATGAAATCTTTGTATTGCCTATTTATAGACGTAATTGGTAATACAAAACAAGTTTTCATTTGTGCAATTATTTCGTGTCTATTTAAATTTATTTTTTAAGATATTTGATGTGGGTCATAGATATATAGTAGTTTCATATGATCATCATGAATAATAAATGAAGTTTCAATTTAATAGTAGATTGTTTGAAATAATTATTAATTGTTTCATTCAATACCATTATTGATTTCTATGGGCAAGCAAATTTCAACTAAGCTACCTTGTGTGAAGTGCATTAAGATTTTATAAATACATATTAATTATTATATGTGGTTAATAATATTTCCAAGTTGTATTATCCTATGATACATCTATTTATGGCATATATTGAGCACTCAAAGGTGACTTAGGAAGCACAATTAACATAGTAGTAAGTTACTTTAGGGTGAAAGAAACATTGATATCTTTGCAAAACTAGTTTTATTTTCCAAAAAATGAGGAATTATGTCAATACATTTGTTAAGTTATATACCCCCTTATGTTGTTTCTAAATTGTTTAACAAGAAGTGATTATTTTATACACCATTACCAATGTCAGTCAAATTCTCCATGAGTTTCTATAGTTTTAACGTACCTATGCATGTGAAAATAATTGTGTTTTTGTAGAGATTGATTTTTTTATGGAAGAAATATAAAGGTTTCTAATAATAAATTCATTGTATTTCAAGCCATTACTAAACTCTATTTGCCTCATGTATAACAAAATATTTGTTGGCCATGCTCTAGTATTATATAAAGGTACGGAATTTTTATTAGCATTTTTGGTCCACCACATGGAGCATGATGGATACCAATATGATCATGTTTGCATTCTTTGATCTTGAAAATAATAGTTAGACAAGACTTATTAATACTTATTCCACACTTTATAATACATTGAAGGTTAAGCAAAATATTTCCATATGATTGTCATTTAATTTTAAACAAGGTCGATTTTCCACTAACCAAATATTTTATATAAAAATATGTATCCTTGACTCTGAAAGCATGGGCAATAGATAGATAGATAGAATGGAATTCCAATCATAGAATATGCCACTAGAATTGCATCATCATATTAACCAATTAGAAAGCAAGAGGTCTAGTCCCCCACACACATGCCCAAACTTGATGTTAAGAGGGGTGAGAAATCCTATAAAGTGGGACCAAGGACTTGCACCTTTAAACCTTCTACCCCATTGAAAAAGAGTATGGATATTATAAGCCCACATCTTTTAAATATTATTTAAATTGTAAGTTTTTTTACTAATAAAACTTTATATATATATTATATATTTTAATATGATATACTTTTTTAATTTTTAAGTGTATTTTTTTATTAAATTTTTATTAGCATGAAACAGTAAAGTTTGGATTGCTTAAATAAATTATTATAAACATGATATTTATTAAAAAATAGATGGTAATAATATCATTACAGATAATTTATATTTAAAATACTTAAAATTTCACTATATACAAAATTAACTTAAATGTAAATAAGTCTTAATCCTCTTCTAACTACAATAAAGCGATAGTTATACCATTTAAGAAAAATAGAAACCAGTTACCTACCAAATTCATTTATCACTTGATCTTAATATAAAAATAATAATAATTGTTTTTTTTTAAATATTATGAATACATAATAAATATTTTAATATTGAAAAAATAATGATTATTATTTTTAAATATTATGAATACACAATAGAGATAATAGTATTTATGATTCGAAAGCCACGTACTTATTTTCATATTGTGTAACGTAAAAAATAATATTATTTATGATTATTATATTAAATACCTTGTTGATCTTACAAATAATGATTTATTTTAAAAGCATTATTCATACGCAAATGAGATAATAATAGTGATGATTTAAAAGCCACGTACTTATTTTCTTATTGTATATTTTGAAAAATAATATTATTTATTATTTATGATTAATGTTTTAAATATAAGATTTATAAGCATTATGCTTATTAAATCATTGCATATTTTTCACATGCACTGATTCGAAGAAGATATTTAAGATCTATTATTTAAGCTTTTATCATAAGGCCTACTGAAATTGTAAAATGTATATGAATACAGGGGACTTAAATCCTCACTTTTTAACAATAAATATTTGTATTTATCACTCTATCTTAAGATTAAAAATGTTTTTATTAAATTTATTTGACTTAATAAAAGCTAAGAAGAGAAATTTATAGTTTATTTTCGAGATCCTCACGTGCCATAAAACAAAAATGGTAAGACTATCTCAACCATAACACCTATCAACTTGAATGTAAATAAGTTTTAATCCTCTCCCAACTACTTAAATAAAGCGATAGTTATAACATTTAAAAAAAGATAAGAAGGATCGAAGCTTGCATAGTCGGCCGATTTGCCGTGAAATAGAAATAAGACAGCTAATACACACCACTGATGTGCTCTGTTACAAATAAGACAGATAATACACCACTGACGTGCTCTGTTACAGACGGACGATACAAGTCCAAACGGTCAGAGACAGCTTGAAACTTTTTTGTTTTTTTTGTCAACGAAAAAGGCTATGTCAGGACCTGACGGTCCAGCAACTCCCGTATTTCTCGGATTGGCAATTGTTGGTCTGCCTACTTTCCAGTACATCATATGGCCAACTCAAATCTTGACTGTCAAGAACGCTTTGTATTTGTCGGATCGGCTGTCAAGAAAACTTTGTATTTGTCGGATCATCTGTCAAGAAAGCTTTGTATTTGTCGGACCGGTAATTGTTGGTTTGCTTTTGTTGTTTTTCGGTGGCGAGTCATTCTTTAGCTAAATCCACGCGCTAATGTCTACTTTAAATATCACAATGCCCATTGCTCCATACACGCGGTGTAAAATTTACAATTTCCTTCAATAGCTATAGTCATGAGCAGAGCCAACTTATCAAGCGGTGCGGTAGCAGTCCTCCATGCTTCTTCTTCTCACTCACTTAGCTATCCGATACGCGAAAAACAGTTTAAATTCTTAGTGCGTTTTTCACCGAGAAGGATGCCCAAATCTCTGAAGAACTCTTGTCGTGCAATGAAGGTTTCTTCTGCTACTTCATCCTCCATGTCTTTGTACGATGTACTGTCAGTGCCGCAGGGCGTGGGATCTGCCGAACTGAAAAAAGCGTATCGTAAGATGGTGAGAACTTACCATCCAGATGTGTGTCCCCCTCATGAGAGAGAGGAGTCATGTAAGATTTTTCTTCGAGTGCAGGAAGCGTACGAGACTCTTTCGGATCCGCACCTGCGAGCGGGCTATGATTATCTCCTTCATGGTAATCCTGTGATGGTCTCAGAAGTGAGGGATTGGAGTGAGAGTAAGGCTTGGACAGAACAACTTCAAGTTCTCAGGAGGAGATCCAATGTTGGCAGGGACACGTGGGGTGGAAGAATACGCCGTTTCAGAGAAGAAGAAGCCCAACGAGTTTCTTAGAGTTTCCAACTTTTGTTCAGTGTCCAATGAATATTATTAGTTATGGGGTTCCTTTAGGCGAAGAAGCATAGTCAAGTTATTTCTTCTCTTCTCCTTTTTCTTTCGTTCAGATTCTTTTCAAACGGTAGTCAGACATACAGGATTTTGAGAATAGAGGAATATCCTTTGGTATCAAAGGAATTCGAATTTTTAACATTTTTCCATTCATCATTTTAATAAAAAATCTTAATTCTTTTGTTCTTGTGTTCATAGTTAAATCTTCAGAGGTTTTCGTACATCATTCTTTTGTTTTTGGTCGGTTGGGTTATATCAATGGATAAAAATAATTCTAGTTGTTTGAGCGTGTAAACGTTTCCCTTCCTAATAAGAAATCCTAAAGTGTGCCTACAAGAATATTTATATAAGCGTGTAAGTTGTAACTTTGTACTGAATTTGCTTCTTAGCTGCTTAGGATTGAGCTTTCTTCAAATAAAAGACATATATATGTTTTTGAGTGAATTACTGCTTTCAAAGAAATTCTTCAAACCCGTCGCAGCCAATTATTGTTGCATAAGTTATATATGACAGCATCTAGGGTAATAAATATAATGAATTTTTTTTAACAACGTGTATTTATACTTTCTTCTTAAATAAATAAATAAGATAATTAAAATAATAATAATATAATTATTATTAAATAGTTATATTGATATATATTTTTAGATATTGTTAAAAAACTTGTAGTCTTTATTTTAGTTTTATAGGTGAGTTGAAATAATTTACCTATCAAATAATTTTTAAAATGATAATCTTGTTTTTAAATTATGTAATTATGTTTTAGTTTTATCATGTAATTTTATTATTTTATTAGTGAAAAAAACTATTAGAAATGGATATTTATATTGTTTTCTCCTTAAAAAAAATGATTTATCGGTCCATGTGGGGTAGTTGGAGAGAAGTGGGTAGTTAAAAGCTTCTAGGTTCAAATATTTCCCTCTCATATGTTGCGGATATGCTATGTAATAGATACTAGAGACCCTGCTAGAGGTGTGTATATCCACCCCTTGATGTAATATTGTGCTTTATTGAAAGATCAACATTTAAAAAAATGATGTCTTAGTTAATATAAAATTCATTTAATGGATTGGTCTATTTCTTTAGAAAGGAATTCAAATTCTTTACTAAATGTTTATATTATGGTCTAATTAATTTTTAATTAATATTACTTTGTTTAATATTCATAACAAAATAAATATTTTTAATTTCGAACATTTTTTTATACATCATTAATAGTAATTTTTTATTTAGAAGAGAGACATAATATATCATTTATTGGTCTAAATTATAAGTTTTACTTGTACAACTCAATAGTCCAAATGAAATAACAATGATGTAATGGCTTAGAGACCTCATGCTAGAGTTAAAGAAATGTAAATGTCATGAAAATATATTGTTGGAAAAAAAATAACATCAATTATATATTTTATTGTTTTAAATATTAGAATAGTAGAGAAAACATCTATATGATGTTACTATGGATAAGGTTTTTTGGTCATAAATTTTACTATTTTTACTATGTTAAAAATAAAAGTAAAATATGTGATTTCATTATTCATCTAGATTGTCATTGATTTTTCTCTAATTGTGACTTTTATGATCAAATTGATGGTAAAGAAACTATTTTTTCCAATCACAAAATTTTGGTAATAATTTTGTGCACATGAGTATGTATGTTAGAGATCCACAAGTTAAATATAAAAATAAGTTTCACATAAAAACCCTCATGTGCTAGTTGAACCAATATATATGCCATGTCATCTCTACTTCTAATGGTGTTTAAGAATAAAATATCTATAACCATCCCATAGGGGACACTCATTTTTAGGATTGGATCAACCAAGTAGAGTTATATTCCATGAAATTGTTGATAACGAAAGTGTAAAATATATCCAATAATGGACCAAACCTATTAGGTAAATTTATAATACAAAATGTGAGGTATATTATTTTTGTTTGGGTAGAAAGCACAACAAGGACATCATCCTAATATGGGAGTCAAGAAATAATAGTAGGCAACTTAAAGTGAAGGATGTTTTAACCTAGATATTTGCACTCTACTTTAAATTTTATTTTTTACATATAGAAAGTAACATGAGTCCATTCATGCTCAAGAAAGATAATGTACCACTTATTTTTATACCTATTTAATAGTAAAATAGGGGAAGTACTTGAGGATAAAAAATGTGATGTGTAATCACAAATTAGAGAACCATTGAGACAACATCAATCACATGTTATGTCCACAGTAGTTTCATATTTTATGATAAACTCATCTATAATAAGATCTTAGATTCAATCAAAAGCATGTCTTAAGTAGCCTATTAAATTGAGAGCAACATTGATAAATATTCATGGGACAAAAGCATAGGCAAGTGATCTTGTAAATCAAGAGCTTTAAAAATTATATTTCTTAGAAAAGGTAAACCACTAAGGTTGCAGAATAAAGACAATAGTTTTTTTATTATGAATAACCATTCTATTCCACCATATGCATGACTTCTAGTGTTGAGACTAGTAAAGTGTTATTTTTCACACCAAAAAAGGAGTAATATCACCCATGAAAACTAGTTTTAAAAAGAATCTAAGGAACCCCTACTTTAAAATATATTTGATATTCAAAACTTTATATATAGTGGTATTCCATTTAATTTTAAATACAACACTATTTATTTCATTCTAAGACAATATTTTCTAAGGTTAAAACCCATAAAAATATCAAAACATATATTTGGTAGCAAAGGATTTGCTTTGAGTCAAAGAATATATGAATCCAAAACCCCCTTTAGTTGTAGGTTTGGTATATAATTTTCATAATATAATCACCATCCCATTATAGCCACATACATTACAACATAAATAGTATCAAGTAATTTAATCATGCATTACTAAGCATTATGAGAAGCAATCCAACTGCAAGAGTAGCACACATAAGAAACAATTAATATGTTGCAAAGAAATTGAATCTTATTATGAAGAGAAAGCAATCTATTAAGCCAATAATTTAATTTTTTAGAATAAATAATAACCTTATCCCACTTGTCCTAAATGGGAATATTTGGTCTAAAAATCTAAAATTTTAATTTAGAAATACTAATAGAGAGTTCAATAAATAATATTGTATATAAAACTAGAATTATATATATATATATATATATATATATATAAAAAAGAGCATAATGTTACTTATTGCTTAGACTATAGTACACTACAAGAAATCTTTAAGAAGAAATATGAGACTATAACATTGCAAGCATTACTTATGTTTTTTTATAGTTAAGAATGCATCTCTTTTTAGCTAATGTCAAATGTAACATTTGATCAAGTGTGTGTTATATAGAGAAGCCTCATACCAAGTGTCTAATATAGGATGGCATATGCCAAAATAGTAGTATAATCTACTCAAATATTTAAACAAGAAGCAAAGAGTGTCTAAGTAGGTCTGGAGTCCTTCATCCAAAACCATGAAAAATATCCAATACATACTAGAAATAAAAAATGGAGATCCAATATGTGACTAATCACTCTGAATCTCCATAAATAATGGACAATCAAATATTTCATCTAAAAACTATTACAAAACCATGGCTTCATCACCTAGATCAATAATATTGATATATCTATGATTAGAAAGTTGTTAACATTTAAAACAATCACCAAATCTAACCATCCTAATGCTTTATATAGATAATTTTATTTGTCTTGCATTGTAAAAATCCATAGCCATGAAAGAAAGAAATAATTTGAACACTCTAGGAATGAGGAGTCTTATTACATCCATACATAAACTACTTTAACTAACATGCCAAGGGAGTTGTCCCATCAAGTTCAAAACTAGGTGGTTCACTCCTTAAGATCTATGTCTAAATATATCCATGAAGAAATAAAATCTTCATGCCCATATAATGCATCTCCTATCCTTGTGAAGAAGCAATAGAAGGAATCTTTCAAATATAGTCCATCCATTCCACTAGGATAAAATTCCCTGAAAGAACCCTTTAATTCTAGGGTATTCCTTGTACTCTACACCTACCTATTGGGAGAATACTTAGTCTTATAGACCTACGTATAACCAACAATTTGTTTTTTTAGAAAAATAAATAATATTACATGTCTAATTCTTAATCAATGACTCCTAATCTACCAACATATTATCCATCCACTTTAGATAATTATTGGCCTAATCATATGTGTTAAGATATCTTAGTTTTTTTAGTTTGATTTTTATCCTAACCATGCTTCTTCAAGTGTAATATGTTTAAGTATTCTCATTGGTAGTATATTTTGTATGTATACTACTATTTGAACTGCTTCTACCCAGTTTTAATGATAAAGATAAGCTTATTTTAACATACATATCACCATTTCCATTATTGACCTATTTATCCTTTCTACAATCCCATTCTATTGTGGTGAATATGTTGTAGTGAGTTATCTTTTAATCTCATTTTCTTCCAAAAAGAAATCAAAATCTCTAAATACAAACTTACCTCCTCTATCTGAATGGAGTGCTTTTATACTTTTCCCTGATTTGTTTTCTACTTAAAGTTTGAATTTTTTAAAACAACTAAATGTCTCTAATTTATACTTCATGAAGTATATCCATATTTTCCTGGTGTGATCATCAACAAATAATTGAAAATATTTATGTCCTCCAATGCTAGATGTATTCATTACCTAACATAAATTAAGTATAGATCACAAGGAATTCAATGTTGTTTTCCTATTAATTATATTAAACAAACAATAGATTCTAGATATATATTTGGTATTCCTTAAACCACTATATATTTGAACAATTCATTCATGGTAGTTTTACTAATATATCACATAGCTTATGCCATAGATACAAAGTTTTAACTAAAAGAGAAGAGTGTGTAGTAATATTTAGAGCAAATAGACCATATTTATAGGAGCCTCATGTCACTATTTTCCTTTTTTAGAAATGTGAAACTATTTTCTACCATTGAAACTTTTGAAATCTATAGTCATTTTTTGATCCATAAGTTGAGAAACTGAAATGAGATTAGTAGTCAATATTTGTACAATTAAAATATTTTTTATTACTCCTTTTCCATATAGTAAGTCTATTGAAATGTTTTTAATCCCCTTTACTTAATAAGTCTTATTGTCTGCTATAGCAACTAGTTTCTCATTTGTCTTTTGTAAAGAATTAAACAAATATATGTTTTGAGTCGTATGTTTTCTTGCTCTCGAATCTATATACCAATGATCCATGGCTTAGTATTTTGAGTATAGCTATGCTAAAAATTTTGAGGTAGTCTACCTTATGACTCCCTAGAGTTTATAGGTAAATTTCTTAATATCACTTTTGAGTTAATTTTGTAATGTTTTGTAAGTAACACAATCAACTTCTATTTCACCTTATCTCTCCTAATGAACTATGCACTTATTTAAAAGTTCTCTATGGTTGGATTTATTTTATATCTTTAATATGAGTATGAGATAATTTTAAATATATAATTCAAACTCCTTAAGTAAATGAAGAATTTATTTTTATACTTGTTGATAATAATAGTTTAATATTTCTAAATTCCAGTAATGTATTTTTTTGGTGTAGTATACCTTATAACTCCCTAATTTGGAATATTAGAAAACAATAATATTTGAAATAATATAATTCTACTAGAACCTCTTATAAATCTTAAGGTTTTAATTGTAAATATTAAACTATTAAGTATATAGATTTTTTTTTTATTTTAGTTCTACTTTTAAATATAAGGTTGGTTTTACATATAGTTGTGAATGTAATAATAATAATACCTTAAAAATTATAATCTTATGTTCCCTTATTAATCCTTATGAAATCAATTTAAACAATACCTTAGTATTTTGATGAGTGCTTGACATTGATTATCTAGTAGTTCAAATGTTATATGAGCACTAGATATTCTGAAATATGTTGTTGTTGTTGCTGGTTTATGATAGTATCTATGGATGTCTTAAATGCTCTTTGACTCCTTATTTACAAAATTTGACTACCCTTAACTATGGCTTTAGATATCTCGATTTACTATGTTAAATGATTGTAATAATCTTACTATTATCTTCTTATTAGTGATAATTTGGCACATATTTTCCTATGTGAGTTCTCATCTTTATGTCTACTATAATAATGCTTCTTCCTTCTTGATACATGTACCAAGTGGCATAAGGTATTACTAGTCTCTTCTATTTCTTTTCCAATTGCATTATCAACGATTGGGATGCCAAAACATTCAGGTCAAGCTAGACAAAATCCTCTTATCTAAATAAGGGTTACCTTTTTTTTGGAGATGCATCTTTACAATCTCTTCCTAAAGTGGCCTCTAATCATAATCTTCTAGTGTTGGAGTAATTTTAGAATTATTTGTTTTTCATAAGCCCTTCAAATTTGAGGCCATGTGGCTCTCTTAGTTGGACCTGGAATGTGAGATAAAGGAATAGTGGGATAAGGACTTTTTGGGCCACCCTATTGCTCAATTTGCATCGAAGTTGAGGTATATTAAGGTAAAGCTAAAGGAATGAAATAAATTTATTTTTTGTAATATTTTGTTTAGGAAAAATGAAGTCATTGATAAAATTAAAGAAGTTGAAGCCATTTCAGCTAGGTTGAAGGTAGTGAAGGTGGTGAGATCCAAAGAAATAAGTCTACTTGTGGATTTGCACAATGTCTTGGATGAAGAAGAGATTATGTGGCATCATAATTAAAGGAATTTATGGTTCAAAAAAGGATACCGAAACATAAAATTGTTTCATACATATGTGTTGAGGCATAAGACTCACAATAGGATTAAGGAAATCAGAAAGGTGGATGGTGAGGTTACTAAGGAAAATAATGAATTTAGAAAAAGTTTTGTGGAGCTCTTGAAATACTTGTTATGCTCCTCGATTCCCAAAAACTTGCAAGTGGAAAATTATCTTCTCTATAATATCCCAATGCTGATCTCCAAAGATATGAACAAGATCTTGTGTGATCCCTTCAATGAAGATAATATCATAAAGGCAATTTTCTCAATGGGAGGTCTTAAGGCTCTAGGTCCAGATGGTTTCCCACCTATATTTTTTAAAGGTTCTAGCATATTATTGGTCCTAATATTTCTAATGTAATCAGAGAGGTTCAAAGATCTAATTTCATCCTAGTCAATGGAAATTCCACCTTTTTATTTTACTACCTAAATCATCGAGTGCCAAAGGATTTATAGATTTTTAGGTCGATTAGCCTGTGTAATATGATTTTCAAAATTTTGACTAAATCCATGGCCAATAGACTTAAAATTTTTCTCCCTTTAATCATTGATGCTTCGTAGAGTGGTTTCATGCCCCAATGATAGATTTTGGATGGTGTTATTTATGTTCATGAGATCATCCACTCTACTAATAAAAGTGGGAGGTCCATACTATTCTCAAGTTGGACATGAACAAGGCAAATGATAGAGTGGCTTAGTATTTTCTTATTAGGATCTTTGATAGGTTTGGTTTTACCTAGTGCTAGTTGATACTGATTAAATCCTATACATATTCAGCCATATTTTTAGTTATTATTAAAGGATCTCTAGTGGGCTACTTTCATAGCAATAGAGGTCTATGTCAGGAAGAACCTTTATTGCCCTATCTTATTATTCTTGTGACTGAGGTATTGGGCAGGTCCACCAAAGCTAATAAGGTTATTCAAGATTTGAATCTAGCCAAATCAATAGATCCCATATCCCATCACCATTTTATTTATGACACTCTTATTTCCTTCGTGGCATAAATTCCTCATGCTAAAGTGGTTAAATCAATTTTTGTGGATTTTGAGAACATGGTTGGTTAGAAGGTGAATTTAATTTAATTTTTTTTCTTTCACATCTTAGTTGATAGGTAGAGGAATATAGTAAATATTATGAGGTGCAACATTAGTTACCTTTCCTTAGTTTACCTTGGGATACCACTATTTAAGGGTGCATCGAAACCATTGCTATGGGATTTAAAAGTTGAAAGATTTCAAAAGAAGTTAGTAGGGTGGAAAGGTACCCTTTTAAGTCAATTGGAGAAGATTTATTGATCAAAGACACTTTACAAAGTATCCTGATGTACTACCCCTCCTTGATTACAAAGAAAGTTAGTGATAAGTTAGAGCATATCCAACAATATTTCTTGTATTTAGGGCCTGAAGAGAAGAAGAGATTATACTCGGTGGTATGGGATCAAGTCTGCAGTAGGAGAGAAGAAGGGGGTTTATGTTTGAGAAGGTTGAGAACATTGAATAGAGCCTTGATTGCAAAAAAATATTAGAAATTATTTTAGGATGACAATGCCAACTAGGTTAAAATTGTGAAGGCTAAGTATCTTGGTAGTGACAACAATTTCTTGAAATCCCAAGCTCTCTTGGTGGAGTTTACTTTTTGGTCTAGCATAGTTGGTAGTCAGACAGATGTGTGTAAAGGCCTTCGTTGGGTGGTGGGGGATGGTTATTCCATTAATTTTTGGGTAGATTATTGGGCCTCACCATCCTATCTTGAATATTGTATAACCTTCGCTTGTCTAAAGCCAATCACAGATAGGATTTTTTGTCCCAAAGTCTTTGGTTTTTTAGGATTATTCAAAGGTCATCTTCAATGGAAGTCCTTTGAGTTCCCAAATATTTCTAATAGGAGAAACTTGCTTTTATAAATTTAGAAAACTCCATAAAATGGTTCCTAACCCCAGGTACTGATGTTCACTATAGGTGGGTTTGGGGTCTTGAGAAACATGTCCAATTTTTAGTTATGTTTGCCTATGGTTTCTTGGACTATGATTCGGATCCCTAGTTCCTAATGGATCAAGTATAAATTATAGACCCAATACCTAAAGTCAATGTATTCATTTGGTTCGTAATTCAAGGAAAGTGCCTTACTCTTGATAACCTTAAAAAATAGGGACTGATTTTTCCTAATGGGTTCTTTCTATGTGGTAGGACTTTTGAATCACTTTTCCACTTATTTTCATCAGTTATTTTTGGAGTTGGGTGTTACTTGTGTTCTTACCAACTCATTGGAGGACCTGGTTCTTTAATGGGTCCCCCCATTCTCCTCTCCCCACCTATGACAGTTTTGGAAATTTATCTTACCCCATAATTGGTGGTGGGTGTGGAAGGAAAGAAATACATGTCCATTTAAAAATATTTACCATCCTGATTCATCGGTCTCCTCGAGGGCCACTGTAGATACAGTGGAAAATGTGAAATCTTTAAAACTAGATTTGATAACTTGTGAATGGGAGATCGATTTGGAGATACCATTGAATTTTTTAACTCAGCCTCACAATACGATAAGTAGTGTGAGTCAGGACATGGCTAGCACAATTTGGGAAACCCCTCCATTAGGTTGGCTGAAATTCAATTTTGATAGAGCTTGTAAATGGAACCTAGGTCCGATGATTGTAGGAGGTTTATTTAGAAACTTGAAGGGTAAAATCATTCTTACCTTTGCTGAAAACTTGGGTCACCAAACCAACCATTTTGCTGAAGCTCGAACATTATTTTAGGGTGTTTCCCAACTGAACTAGGTGAATTGTAGGAAACTAGTCATAGAAGGAGATTCACTCAATGTTATCAACATAATTAATGGTTATCAAAATCTCTCTTGGACTGTTGCAAATTTTACAATTAAATCGAGGAGAATGATTCCAAATTTAAAAGAAGTCCAATTCAGGCACCAATTTAGGAAAGATAACAAAGCTACAGACTTCCTGGCTAATCAAGGTCTTACACAACAAGATCTTCACATTTGGATAGGTAATTTTCCAGATGGCCTTAGATTTTTGTATAATGAGTTCAAACAAAGGTTAAAAAGTCATAATACTTAGAGGGGGTGGCTAGAACCCTCTCCATTAGATGTTATTTTTTTATTGTTTTGGTCAGGTTTACGTGCCCAATTTTTTATCTTTGTTTATCCATGCGGGTTTGCGTGCCCAACTTTTATCTATGTTTGGCTTTGTTCAGCTAGTATATGTTGGTCTAGGTGTAGGTAGTTGTGTCCAAGGGCTGGTTGGCTTAAATTTTTGAAGTGTCCTCAGTCTCCTAATAACTGGAGATTAGCTTCTTTTTATTATAAGGTTTAGATATCCTTTCAAAACTCCTTTCATAAAACTAATCGAAAAAAAATTATCCACCAAATTTAAAAACCACGCACTTAGTGTCATACTATTGAAATTAAAAAATATTATTTATAATTATATATTAAATATAAAATTTATAAACATTATGCTTATTAAATTATTGCATACTTTTCACATGCAATATGCAATACTACTTGCAAGAAGATATTTAAGATCTATTATATAAGCTTTCATCATAAGGCCTACTTAAACATTACAATAGGACTTGAACCCCTTCTTAATAACAAAAAAATCTATTTAAAATATTATGATAAAAATAATTTTTATCCTGAATTTAATTCTCAAAATAGTGTATAACAAATATTACTTAAAAAAAAAAAATGTTTTTTATTAAATTTATTTAACTTAATGAAAGCTAAGAAGAAAAATTTATAGTTTTTCTTGGAGACCCATGTGCCCTCTAGTTTCTTCATAAAACAAAAACGGTGAGACTATCTCAACCCTGACAGCTATCAACTTGAATGTAAATAAGTTTTAATCCTCTCCCAACTACTTCAATAAAGCGAAAGTTATACCATTTAAAAAAAGATAAGAAGGATCGAAGCTGCATAGTCGGCCGATTTGCCGTGAAATAGAAATAAGACAGATAATAAATACCACAGTTGTGCTCTGTTACAGACGGACGATACAAGTCCAAACGGTCACAGCTTGAAACCTTTTTGTTTTTTTGTTGACGAAAAAGGTTTTGAAAGGCTATGTCAGGAGCTGACGGTCCAGCAACTCCCGTATTTCTAGGATTGGCAATTGTTGGTCTGCCTACTTTGCAATACATCATATGGCCAACTCAAATCTTGACTGTCAAGAACGCTTTGTATTTGTCGGATCATCTGTCAAGAAAGCTTTGTATTTGTCGGACCGGTAATTGTTGGTTTGCTTTTGTTGTTTTTCGGTGGCGAATCATTCTTTAGCTAAATCCACGCGCTAATGTCTACTTTAAATATCACAATGCTTATTGCTCCATACACGCGGTGTAAAATTTACAGTTTCCTTCAATAGCTATAGTCATGAGCAGAGCCAACTTATCAAGCGGTGCCGTAGCAGTCCTCCATGGTTCTTCTTCTCACTCAATGAGCTATCCAATACGGGAAAAACAGTTTAAATTCTTAGTGCGGTTTTCACCGAGAAGGATGCCCAAATCTCTGAAGAACACTTGTCGTGCAATGAAGGTTTCTTCTGCTACTTCATCCTCCATGTCTGTGTACGATGTACTGTCAGTGCCGCAGGGCGTGGGATCTGCCGAACTGAAAAAAGCGTATCGTAAGATGGTGAGAACTTACCATCCAGATGTGTGTCCCCCTCATGAGAGAGAGGAGTCGTGTAAGATTTTTCTTCGAGTGCAGGAAGCGTACGAGACTCTTTCGGATCCGCACCTGCGAGCGGGCTATGATTATCTCCTTCATGGTAATCCTGTGATGGTCTCAGAAGTGAGGGATTGGAGTGAGAGTAAGGCTTGGACAGAACAACTTCAAGTTCTCAGGAGGAGATCCAATGTTGGCAGGGACACGTGGGGTGGAAGAATACGCCGTTTCAGAGAAGAAGAAGCCCAACGAGTTTCTTAGAGCTTCCAACTTTTGTTCAGTGTCCAATGAATTTATTTGTTATGGGGATCCTTTAGGCGAAGAAGCATAGTCAAGTTATTTCTTCTCTTCTCCTTTTTCTTTAGTCCACATTCTTTTTAAACGGCAGTCAGACATGCAGGATTTTGAGAATAGAGGAATATCCTTTGGTATCAAAGGAATTCGAATTTTTAACATTTTTCCATTCATCATTTTAATAAAAAACTTGATATAATTATTATTATTAAATAGTTATATTGATTTATATTTTTAGATATTGTTAAAAAACTTGTAGTCTTTATTTTAGTTTTATAGGTTAGTTGAAATAATTTACCTATCAAATAATTTTTAAAATAGTAAACTTATTTTTAAATTATGTAATTATGTTTTAATTTTATCATGTAATTTTATTATTTTATTAGTGAAAGAAACTATTAGAAATGGATATTTATATTATTTTCTCCTAAAAATGATGTTTTATCCGTCCATGTGGGGAGTTGGAGAGAAGTGGGTAGTTAAAACTCTCATGTTGGAGAGGTTCCAGGTTCAAATCTCTCCCTTTCATATGTTGCGGATATGTTATGTAATAGATACTAGGGGCCCTACTAGAGGTGTGTATATCCACCCGCTTGATGTAATATTGTATCTTAATGAAAGATCAACATTTAAAAAAATGATGTCTTAGTTAATATAATATTCATTTAATAGATTGGTCTATCTCTTTAGAAAGGAATTCAAATTCTTTACTAAATGTTTATATTATGTTCTAATTAATTTTTATTAATTTTACTTTGTTTAATATTCATAACAAAACAAGTATCTTTATTTCGAATATTTTTTTATACTAGTAATTTTTTATTTAGAAGAGACACAATATGTCATTTATTGGTCTAAATTGTAAATGTTACTTGTACAACTCAATAGTCCAAATGAAATAACAACAATGTAATGGCTTAGAGACCTCTGCATATGTTGTGTAATAGATACTAGGGGCCCTACTAGAGGTGTGTATATCCACCCGCTTGATGTAATATTGTATCTTAATGAAAGATCAACATTTAAAAAATATGTCTTAGTTAATATAATATGGATTGGTCTATCTCATTAGAAAGGAAATCAAATTCTTTACTAAATTTTTATATTATGTTCTAATTAATTTTTATTAATTTTACTTTGTTTAATATTCATAACAAAACAAGTATCTTTATTTCAAACATTTTTTTATACGTCATTAATAGTAATTTTTTATTTTGAAGAGACACAATATGTCATTTATTGGTCTAAATTGTAAATATTACTTGTACAACTCAATAGTCCAAATGAAATAACAGCAATGTAATGGCTTAGAGACCTCTTGCTAGAGTTAAAAAAATGTAAATGTTATGAAAAAATCTTGTTGCAAAAAAAATAACACCAATTATATATTTTATTGTTTTAGATATTAGAATAGTAGAGAAAACATCTATATAATGTTACTATGGATAAGGTTTTTTCATCATAAACTTTACTATTTTCATGATGTTAAAAATAAAAGTAAAATATGTGATTTCATTATTCATCTAGATTGTCATTGATTTTTCTCTAATTGTGACTTTTATGATCAAATTGATGGTAAAGAAACTATTTTTTCCAATCACAAAATTTTGGTAATAATTTTGTGCACATGAGTATGTATGTTAGATATCCACAAGTTAAATATAAAAATAAGTTTGACATAAACACCCTCATGTGCTAGTTGAACCAATATATATGCCATGTCATATCTACTTGTAATTGTGTTTAAGAATAAAATATCTATAACCATCCCATAGGGGACACTCATTTTTAGGTTTGGATCAACCAAGTAGAGTTATATTCCATGAAATTGTTGATAATTAAAGTGTTAAATATGTCCAATAATGGATCAAACCTATTAGGTAAATTTATAATACAAAAATTGAGGTATAGTCTTTTTGTTTAGGTAGAAAGCACAACAAGGACATCATCCTAATATGGGAGTCAAGAAATAATAGTAGGCAACTTAAAATGAAGGATTTTTTAACCTAGATATTTGCACTCTACTTTAATTTTTTTTTTTTAAATCTAGAAAGCAACATGAGTCCATTCATGCTCAAGAAAGACAATGCACCACTTATTTTTATACCTATTTGATAGTAAAATAGGGGAAGTACTTGAGGATAAAAAATATGATGTGTAATCATAAATTAGATAACCATTGAGACAACACCAATCACATGTTATGTCCACAGTAGTTTCATATTTTATGATAAACTCATCTATAATAAGAGCTTAGATTCAATCAAAAGTATGTCTTAAGTAGCCTATAAAATTGAGAGCAACATTGATAAATATTCATGGGATAAAAGCAAAGGCAATTGATCTTGTAAATCAAGAGATTTAAAATTATATTTCTTAGAAAGGTAAACCACTAAGGTTGGAGAATAAAGACAATAGTTTTTATTATGAATAACCATTCTATTCCACCATATGAATGACTTCTAGTGTTGAAACTAGTAAAGTGTTATTTTTCACACCAAAAAAGGAGTAATATCACCCATGAAAACCAGTTTTAAAAAGAATCTAAGGAACCCTTACTTTAAAATGTATTTTATATTGAAAACTTTATATATAGTGGTCTTCCAATTTTAAATACAACACTATTTATTTCATTCTAAGATAATATTTTCTAAGGTTAAAACCCATAAAAATATCAAAACATATATTTGGTAGCAAAGGATTTGCTTTGATTCAAAGAATATGTGAATCCAAAACCCCCTTTAGTTTTAGGGTTGGTATATAATTTTCATAATATAATCATCATCCCATTATAGCGACATACATTACAATATAAATAGTATCAAATAATTTAATCATGAATTATTAAGCATTATGAGAAGTAATCCAACTACAAGAGTAGCACACATAAGAAACAATTAATATGTTTCAAAGAACTTGAATCTTATTAGGAAGAGAAACCAATCTATTAAGCCAATAATTTATTTTTTAGAATAAATAATAACCTTATCCCACTTGTCCTAAATGCGAATATTTGGTCTAAAAATCTAAAATTTTAATTCAAAAATATTAATAGGTTCAATAAATAATACTCTATATAAAACTAGAATTATATATATATATATATATATATATATATATATATATATATATAGATATATACAGAGAGAGAGAGAGAGTATATATATATATATATATATATATATATATATAGAGAGAGAGAGAGAGAGAAAGCATAATATATTTATTGCTTAAAAAATAGTACACTGCAAGCAATCTCTAAGAAGAAATATGAGACTATAACATTGCAAGCATTACTTATGCTTTTTTATAGTTAAGAATGCATCTCTTTTTAGCTAATGTTAAATGTAACATTTGATCAAGTGTGTGCTATATAGAGAAGCCTCATACCAAGTGTCTAATATAGGATAGCATATGCTAAAATAGTAGTATAATCTACTCAAAACTTTAAACAAGAAGTAAATGGAGTCTAAGTAGGTTTGGAGTCCTTCATCCCAAACCATGAAAAAGATCCAATACATACTAGAAATGAAAAATGGAGATCCAATATGTGACTAATCACTTTGAATCTCCATTAAAAATGGACAATCAAATATTTCATCTAAAAACTATTACAAAACCATGGCTTCATCACCTAGATCAATAATATTGATATATCTATGATTAGAAAGTTGTTAAAATTTAAAACAATCACCAAATTTAACCATCCTAATGCTTTATATAGATAATGTTCTTTATCTTGCATTGTAAAAATCCATAGCCATTAAAGAAAGAAATAATTTGAACACTCCAGGAATGAGGAGTCTTATTACATCCATACATAAACTACTTTAACTAACATGCCAAGGGAGTTGTCCCATCAAGATCAAAACTAGGTGGTTCACTCCTTATGATCTATAAAATCCATGAAGAAATAAAATCTTCATGCCCATATAATGCATCTCCTATCCTTGTGAAGAAGCAATAGAAGGAATCTTTCAAATATAGTCCATCCATTCCACTAGGATAAAATTCCCTAAAAGAACCCTTTAATTATAGGGTATTCCTTGTACTCTACACCTACCTATTGGAATAATACTTAGTCTTATAGACCTACGTATACCCAACAATTTATTTTTTTAGAAAAATAAATAATCTTACATGTCTAATTCTTAATAAATGATTCATACTCTACCAACATATTATCCATCCACTTTAGATAATTATTGGCCTAAGCATATGTGTTAAGATATCTTAGTTTTTTTTAGTTTGATTTTTATCCTAACCATGCTTCTTCAAGTGTAATATGTTTAATTATTCTCATTGGTAGTCTGTTTTGTATGTATACTACTATTTGAACTGCTTCTACCCAGTATTAATGATCAAGATGAGCTTATTTTAACATACATATCACCATTTCCATTTTTGAGATATTTCTCTTTTCTACAATATCATTCTATTATGGTGAATATGTTGTAGTGGGTTATTTTTTAATCTCATTTTCTTCCAAAAAGAAATCAAATTCTCTAAATACAAACTTACCTCCTCTATCTGAGTGGAGTGCTTTTATACTTTTCCCTGATTCTTTTTCTACTTGAAATTTGAATTTTTTAAAACAACTAAATGTCTCTAATTTATACTTCATGAAGTATATCCATATTTTCCTGGTGTGATCATCAACAAATAATTGAAAATATTTATGTCCGCCAATGCTAGATGTATTCATTACCTGACATAAATCAAGTATAGATCAATTGTAATGGTTGTTGAGTCCTTTGTTGTCGAATTTCAAAAGGAATTCTATGTTGTTTTCCTATTAATAATTTTGGACAAACAATAAATTCTAGATATAGATTTGGTATTCCTTCAACCACTTGATATTTGAACAATTTATTCATGGTAGTTTTACTACTATATCCCAAATGGTTATACCATAGATACAAAGTTTAACTAAAAAATAAGAGTGTGTAGTAATATTTAGAACAAATAGACCATATTTATAGGAGCCTCATGTAACATATTTTCATTGTTTGGAAATGTGACACCATTTTCTACCATTGGAACTTTTGAAATCTATAGTCATATTTTGATCCATAAGTTGAGAAATTGAAAGGATATTATTAGTCAATATTTGTACAATTAATATATTTTTTATTACTCCTTTTCCATATAGTAAGTCTATTGAAATGTTTTCAATCCCCTTTACTTCATAAGTCTTATTTTCTGCTATAGCAACTAGTTTCTCATTTGTCTTTTGTAAATAATTAAACAAATGCATGTTTCAAGTTGTATATTTTTTTGCTCTCGAATATATATACCAATGATCCATGGCTTAGTATTTTTAGTATAGCAATGATAGAAATTTTGAGGTGGTCTGCCTTACGACTCCCTAGTGTTTATAGGTAAAGTTCTTAATATCACTTTTGAGTTAATTTTATAATGTTTTGTAAGTAACACAATCAACTTCTATTTCACCTTATCTCTCCTAATGAACTATGCACTTATTTTAAAGTTCTCTATGGTTGGATTTATTTTATCTCTTTAATATGAGTATGAGATAAGTTTAAATATATAATTCGAACTCCTTAAGTAAATGAAGAACTTATTTTTATACTTGTTGATAATAATATTTTAATATTTCTAAATTCTAGTAATGTAATTTTTTTTTGTGTATTATACCTTATAACTCCCTAATTTAGAATATTAGAAAACAATAATATTTTAAATAATATAATCCTAGTAGAACCTCTTATAACTCCTAAGGTTTTAATTGCAAATATTAAACTATTAAGTATATAGATTTTTCCTTTTAATTTTGCTTTCAAATGTAAGGTTGGTTTTGCATATAGTTGTGAATGCAATAATAATAATACCTTCAACCTTATAACCTTATGTTCCCTTATTACTCCTTATGAAATCAATTAAACAATACCTTAGTATTTTGATGAGTGCTTGACGTCGATTACCTCGTAGTTCAAATGATATATGAGCATTGGAAATTCTGAAATATGTTGTTGTTGTTGTTGTTGGTTTATGATAATATGTATGGATGTCTTAAATGCTCTTTGAATCCTTAGTTACCAAATTTTACTACCCTTGAATATGGCTTTAGATATCTCAATTTACTATGTTAAATGCTTGTAATAATCTTACTATTATCTTCTTTTTAGTCCTAATTTTGGCATATCTTTTCCTATGTGAGTTCTCCTCTTTATGTATACTATAATCATGCTTCTACCTTCTTGATACATGTACCAAGTGGCACAACGTATTACCAATCTCTTCCATTTATTTTCTAATTGCATTATCAATGATTGGGATGCCAAAACATTCAGGTCAAGCTAGACAAAATCCTCTTATCTAAATAAGGGCTACCTTTTTTTTGGAGATGCATCTTTGCAGTATCTTCCTAAAGTGGCATCTAATCATAATCCTCTACTATTGGAGAAATTTTAGAATTATTATTTTTCCCTAAGACCTTCAAATTTAAGGCCATGTGGCTCTCTTAGCTAGACCTGGAAGGTGAGATCAATGAATTGTGGGATAACTTTTTGGGCCACCCTATTGCTCAATTTACATTGAAGTTGAGGTATATTAAGGTAAAGCTAAAGGAATGAAATAAGTTTATTTTTGGTAATATTTTGTTTAGGAAAAATGAAGTCATTGAGAAACTCAAAGAAGTGGAAGCCATTTCATCTAGGTTGAAGGTAGTGAAGGTTGTGATATCCAAAAAAATAAGTCTACTTGTGGATTTGCACAATGTCTTGGATGAAGAAGAGATTATGTGGCATCATAATTCAAGTAATTTATGGTTCAAAGAAGGATACCGAAACATAAAATTGTTTCATACATCTGTGTTGAGGCATAAGAGTCACAACAGGATTAAGAAAATCATAAAGGTGGATGGTGAGGTTACTAAGGAAAATAATGAATTTAGAAAAAAAATTGTGGATCTCTTGAAATACTTGTTATGCTCCTCGATTCCCAAAAACTTGCAAGTGGAAAATTATCTTCTCTATAATATTCCAATGCTGATCTCGAAAGATATGAACAAGATCTTGTGTGATCCCTTCAATGTAGATAATATTAGAAAGGTAATTTTCTCAATGGGAGGTCCTAAGGTTCCAGGTCCAGATGGTTTCCTACCTATATTTTTTAAAGGTTCTGGCATATTCTAGGTCCTAATATTTCTAATGCAATCAAATAGGTTCAAATATCTAATTTTATCCTAGTAAATGGAAATTCCACCTTTTTTATTTTACTACCTAAATCATCGGGTGCCAAAGGATTTATAGATTTTTAGGCCAATTAGCCTGTGTAATATGATTTTGAAAATTTTGACTAAATCCATGGCCAATAGACTTACACTTTTGCTCCCTTTAACCATTGATTCTCTATAGAGTGGTTTCATGCCCCAAAAATAGATTTTTGATGGTGTTTTTATGTTCATGAGATCATCCACTCTAATAATAAAAGTGGGAGGTCCATACTATTCTCAAGTTAGACATGAGCAAGGCAAATGATAGAGTGGCTTAGGATTTTCTTCTTAGGATCTTTGATAGGTTTGGATTTACCTAGTGCTAGTTGATATTGATTAAATCTTGTACATCTTCAGCCATATTTTTAGTTATTATTAAAGGATCTCTAGTGGGCTACTTTTGTAGCAATAGAGGTCTATGTCAGGAAGAACCTTTATTGCCCTATATTATTGTAGACACCAAAACAACACCAATCCGATTATGTGACTACAAACACTGATCGCATTGACACACACAGCCTTCAAGGCAGCCCTCAAAGGTCAAACAGTGGCCCTAGCCACTTACACAACAATTTGGGAAGGTACCAATCCGGTTACGTAAAATTACTTTTAAACACTTAGGCAAAAATTGCTTTTAAACACTTAGGAAAAAATTGCCTTTTAAACACTTAGGCAAGAAATTGTTTTTAAACACTTAAATGTTGCAAACGTTGCCTGTCACGATATCACGACGGTCGTGATATCACGATAGTTGCGACATCGCGCAGTCACGATATCACGATAGTCGCGATACCGCGACAGTTGCGAGGTCACGCTGTCGCGATATCGTGATACCATGATAGTCGCGAGGTTGCGCTGTCACGGTATCATGATGTCGTGATACCACGACAGTCATGATGTCGCGTTGTGATATCGCGAAGTCATGATATCGTGACGATCGTGATATCGTGACAATCGCAATGTCGTGCTATCGCGATATCGCGATAGTCATGATATCGTGACAACGCGATGTCACGACTGTCGCGATATCATGACTGTCGTGATATCGCGATAGCTCCCACCATGCGCCCTGTTTTCTCCTTAGTGTCATGATATCGCGACGTCGCGATATCACGACAGACTCCTGCCTTCATGCCTGGTAGATTTTTAGCATTTAAAAGCAGACGTTAACCAATCAAAAGCAAACATTTAAAACAATAAAAGCAAACATTTAAAACAATCAAAAGCAAACATTAAAACATTAAAAGCAAACATTAAAACATCGAAGGCAGACATTAAAATGAGTGGCAGCTCTTACAGTCAATTATTGCCGCCTACTGTGCATGCGCGCGTAGGTGGGCAGATTGACAGTTAGCAGACTGTCACAAGGGCAGTCATGTAAGCCCAAGTCAGGGAGGAGTCTCCTCCCTCTTGGGAAGGCATGGCCGCCACGTGGCATCCCCGCGTACCCTTCCAAAGAGACCCCGTGGGTCTATAAAATGGTGGACTTTCCCACCCAAAAGGACAGGTTGACAAGCATTTTTTAAAGCAACGAAGTGCTGCTAAACCAGAGACCCGATTGCATCTGTTTCGATTCACCTTTTTCACATCCAGAATCTCTTTCGCAAGAGAGGTTGTTGGGTGGTTTTTGGGAAGCATGAATCGGACCTAAACCCGACATTGTACCATCGTAATCCACCAATTCGACGACACCACAACCTGAGAGATTTTGGGCCCTTCCTTAGTGGATTGGCGCCGAAATCAAGTTCCAACGGGGGGGCGGCCCGCTTGGGCACCCCGCACCTTTTTGTTAGTTTCATTTTAACCTATTCGGTTATTATTTGTTTATTCTGCATTATATTTTGCCAAACATATATTTTGCATTACGTCCAATAGTCAGAAGCCGCTCACCAAATATGATGCATTATATTCTAAATAGCTCACAATCTTGATTTTAGAAGATATTTTATCGAATATATATCTTTCATTACGCTTTAATTCGGATTTCAGAAGCCGCATGTCAAATACTATCATGTTTTTTTGTAGATGTTTGGTTCTCTGTCAGAGTAGCAGGTTGCAGCGATTAGTTTGTCGTATATATATGCAACGATTATTTACAGGTGGTAGAGTTGCAGGTTGCAAGTTGCAGCAGCCTTTTGGTGATGCTTGGCAGCAACGATTAGTCATTACAAATATATCTTGCATTATGTTTTAGCCTGTTTAAATAGTTTAGCGAATATATCTTGCATTACGCTTTAGACGTCCTACAACTGCATTACGTTTTCAATTGTATGTTATCCTGCATTACATTCTATCCTTGTGTTGCAGGTGCTACTAACGTCTCTGTGTTTCTTTGATCGCAGGAGAAGCAGCAAGCAAGGATTCATCAACATAAGCGGTGGCAACACTTTGGCCCACCCATTTCAAATGTGGGCATGCGGAAGGAGGATCACTAAAGATATATTGTAACCAAAACACGCTAATCCTCATAGCCCTTAAAGGGGACAGAGAGAGATTGTAACCGAGTTCGGAATTATATTAATAAAAAGGGTTGTGCTCCTGTTTCTCATTTTATGTTAATTTTGATTCGATCACGTTCATCTTATTTTATGCATGTCCATTTGGTATCAAGTTAGTACTATTTTTCTTCCGAAATCTCATGCTTTCAATGGCGATCACGGTGGGACCCTGTCCCCTATTTTTTTTTAGATTCAGAAACTAATTGAAATTTACTTTTTTGTGCTTAAAGGTACCGGGCCGAATCAGAAATACCGATTTGGATGGAAAAGACAGCCGATTTGAGCAGAAAAAAAGGTAAGGTTCCAAAGTTGTACCTGCATTTTTTTTTTTATTATTATTATTTTCTGTTTCTATTTTTTTTGTCAACTTTTACTTGCTTAGGGAAAGTTGTTTATGCTTGTTTCATTTTTATTAAATAAAATGAACCCCACACACATCACGTGGTAAATTAAACCAAGGAGCTGGTCGTAAGACCCCAGCCCTTGAGCAAGACCAACGGTGGGTTCATCACCACCTTGGCTTAGCTTTGCATCCATTTCCCTGATTGTCACCGTTGTTAGGCGTAAATCCTGACGAAAGCTGACCGAGTGTCGCTGGGGTGATTCCCATGCGTGCGAGGATAAGTCTTCTATGGTAGGTGTCATTAACAAGACAATCCCCCTTTCGTACCGCCTATGTTCCATGTACCATCTGCTCTCACGTACCTATAGTTTCCCTCTCGTAAGGGCGGGTATATAGAGAGGTTGGTATATCGGTCCGGCAATGGTATATTGAAGGGGCGACCATTTATGGGAGTCATATGAGCCAACATTATGCATTTAAACGTTCTTCAAAACTTGCAAAAACAAAACAAAACATCAAAATGCACTAAACCAGCTTTAGGACACACTATTAATCCTTAAAAGAGATAATCACTGTTTGTGTATGTGTGTGTTCATTTCTGCTTAGTGTAAACAAAAAGAAAAATCATCATAAACGAGATAAAAATCTGCTTAGATAGTAGAGAAGCACCACAATGGTGTACACCCGTAGCCAAGCCCAATCAAGGGCGGACGCTATGGAAGGTGCACAAAGAGAGGGCGCTGGTCGCCTTCGCTTTAGCCCCGAGGACTTGGCCATACCGCCTTGGCGGTCTGGCCTACAAGAGAGTCCACATCAGGCCACATCAAGAAGGAATTATTGGGACCCTCCTCTATGGAGTTTGCCCATTCAACACAGCCCCTTTCGGGAAGAAGCTTTACATGTAGATCTCAATGTAAATAGACAACCGCCTCTTGAGGCTAGATCTGAGTGGCCACAGCGCGATGAAGCGCTAGAGAGGCATAGTGTCCATGAGGAGAGACAACGTGAATACGGTACCTCTTCTTTGCCTCCCATTAGAACAGAAAGACAAAACCCAGAGCGTAGGGCTCTTCACACAGGGCGAGCTCACTCCGCCCGCCCCTTTCACACCCATGAAAGGGAGTACGAGGAAGACCATCGCATTCCTCGAGAACAACATACAGCGTGGGAACCTTGCATTTCTGCACCTGCTAGATATCATGGTCACCCATCGAGGCCAGAGCCTCAAGTAAATGCCGCCTACCTCGACAGAGGGAAGCGACCCATTGAAATTTTAGATCATCAAGATCGAGGCAAACACATAGGAGAAACATTCAAGCCTCCTGAGCAAAAGAGGGTAGACCAAGTTGACCCGAGTCACCAGACATGCCGCCCGCCAAGCCCGAATCACGTAGCTTGAGCAAGGTCATCAGGAGTTAGAGTACTTATACCGCCTTAATAAAGAGCGCATGCAAGGAAGCGGATGAGTTGCGCTATAAACTCCCTGAGAGGGTGCCAACCCCTCGCACCCAAAGAGCAGAACAATATGAGAGGCACAACCCTTTGGTGCAGGACAGGTCTCCGCGACCTCGTCAAGCTTTGCCTCCGAGACCTTATAGACCCGAGAGGGAGGCCACTCCCCGAAACAATGATGGGTACCCTCAACGGGGACTCAATCAGGGTCATAGGTCTCACCCAGAGACTCCTCAAGAAGTTTATGAGGAGTATGAACCAGAAATAGAACGGGCCAAAATGCCCCATCAAGGCGGGAGGGCTGCCACTCGGCCACCCCCCCATAGGCCTCCAGTCTCCCATAACTCACAACGGGAGCAAACAAAAGAGGAAGAAATAAAATCTTTCGATGCATACAAAGCGCTATTAGAGCGTTTGGAGTCTGTGGAGACAAAAGCTTCTGGGCATCAAAAGCCCACATTACGTCAACTCCGCAGTCATCCAGTGCATCCCTCAGTGCCCACACCTCTTTACCCCGAACATTTCAAGTTGCCTCAATTGGCAGTCTTTAAAGGTGAAGAGGATGCACAAGAACATGTCACAAGATTCCTAAGTCAATGCTTCGGCATCCAAGATAATGATGCATTGTTGCTTAGGACATTCATAACCACATTCATAGGCCCTGCCTCGGATTGGTTCACATAGTTACCAAAACATAACATAAACAACCTAGATCAATTAGTAGATGCGTTTCTTGAACGCTTTGCCTTCAACACAAAGAAGAAGGCATCACTGAGTGATCTGGCCAGCCTCATGCAATATGAGGAAGAAACAATGGCAGCATACGAGAATCGATGGAGGGCTTTGCTTTCTAAGCTACCCTACCTTCCCCCTATGTCTGATCTCACACAGATGTTTGCACGGAGTTGCTTAAAATCAATCTCTAGGCTATTGCTGCTGTAGCAATACGCCAGCTTAGAAGAAGCTTTGGCGCAAGCCAGAGTTATAGAAGAGATCAAAATAGGCGAAGGCGCAATCGCCAAGCCTAAAAAGAAAGAGTGGAATAAAACCACTAAGACCGGGACTACGCAATCACAACCCGCTATGGTTAACCAAGTTGCGATAAATGTCCCCAAGCCTGTGCAAGAAATACAGCCCCAAAAGGCTAATTACCAGGCAGTGCCTCCTAGTTATGAAAGAGATAATAAAAAATAGGAGCAGAATCAGCAACGTCGCCCTAGGCGACAATTCACCCCTTATGCGGAGTCTAGGGACTCCTTATTTGACCGCTTGTCGCGGCAAATTTAGTCACCCTTCCAGAGATCCAAACTGTAGACCCTAACGCTCCCAAGCCTAAGGGATACAGAGAGGAATTATATTGTAGATTCCATAGGCGAAGGGGACATGACTTGAATGGATGCTGGAAATTCAAAGGATTAATCCAAGATTTGATCGACAATAAAACATTGGCCGTGGACAACCCCATAGCGCCAAATAATCAACAAATGGGGGTATTCAAGGACCCTTTGCCTGCCCATGAGGCACAGGCAAAACCTCTCCAGGTTAATGAGGTGCGATAGAATCTTCCCATGCAAGGATTTGTGGGAATGATCAACATAGTGACCAGGAACAAAAAGTACCCAGGAGTTGCCCCCGAGGTAGCTACAAGGGAAGTTCCAACAACGTCGCAGCCTCAACAACGCCCTATGCAGTTGCCTCCGCCTAGACCCGAGGTCACGATACGGACCAAACTCACGCAGAGTTTGCGGACCACATCGGCTAGGCTTTCCATTTACGAGCTTATTCAACAGTCAACACCTCATAGGGAAGCTCTTATGGAAATTTTAAAAGCCATCGAATTACAGCCTCACGAAGCAAATTCTTTCAACAACTTCGTGGGACATGTGAAACGATGTACGGAGCCGGTCATTACCTTCAGAGAGGATGAAGTCAAAACAATATCGAATGACACGGCAGATCCACCCCTGCACGTTATCGCGCGGGTCAACGGGATCCCGTACAAGAGAGTGTTGGTAGATACTGGCTCGTCCAGTAACATCATTACCACTGCAGCACTAAAACATTTGAAGCTGCCAGCCTCTCATATCACAGCCTCCACATACACACTGCGAGCTTTCAACGATGCAATATGCTCGACAGTCGGCACAGCTTGTTCTGCCTGTCTAGGTAGGACAAAAGACAATACCAACATTGTGCCATGTGTTGGAAGGCGAGATGGCTTACAACATACTGCTAGGGCGGCCATGGATCAGGGACATGAAGTGTGTCCCTTCGATCGCTCACCAGTGCCTAAAGTATGCATTTGAAGGAGAAATACATGTAGTCCCGATGGACTTAGAACCCTTCAAGTATTGCAATGCGGTGCAATTAATGCCTCAATCGACCCTCCCTTCAACGCATTTGGATTTCCAGTTAAATCCATCTAAACAGGGTCCAATACCGCAGGCACCACTGGTGACCAAAACATCAAAATCCCAGCCAGGTGAGTCTTCATCATCTGCTCCTTCACTACCAATGCCACCTGTCATGGCTAAACAGAAGGACAAGGGAAAACAGATCATGGAAGAGGCTCAGCCCCTAGAAGAGGGGTTGCCAACAATATCAACGGTATCAACAGAGGAAATACCTAGCACAACGGAAGCTGAGACTCCTAACCCACCAAACATGGAATGGACTCAGGAAGGACTCCCGTTCCCTCCCTCCCAAGCATCAACAATCACTGTTGAAATGGCCAGTACGGGCCTAGGGGAGTATTTAGTGCAGAATGTTGTGGCAACGCCCGCATTAGAATCAAGTACAGGACATGGGGAGACCTCGCCTTCCCATAGGAATAGCTTGTTCCTCTAGGTTACCCACCAAACCAGCACAAATTTTGTGTATGGGGGCCTTGATCATGGTCTTGAACCATGCAAGCAAAAGGAAGAAGACGAAGAGCCTTTTGCTGAAAATATCAACTATCTGTCAAACCCGGACTTCGCTCTAAGATATCTCGGCCAATGCAATTGGCATGGATACGGGCTAGGCAGATATGAGCAAGGGATGCGTGTCCTTTGCCAACCAAGATATCAGATGCCATATGATAAGTCGGGAGTAGGGTTCAACCACCCCCTGCCCTTAGACATCTTGGTAGAAAATATGCAAGGCCTAGAAATAGGCAACAAGGGGGGATTGGCACCAGATCTTTATGCCAACCCAAATACAGAATATACATTGGGAGATTACCTCCCATGGTCAACAAACACCCTTGGCAACATCAGTAATCCCTCTCCTTTGCTAGAGAGAGGTGAAAGTTCGGACACTAATCCCCAAAGAGAACATAAACGGTGTCCGGACATCTTTTTGAAGTTGTTCCCCTTAGAGGTTCCAGTTGAGTCAATACAGTGTCAAGAGAATCAGGTCCCTCCACCAAGAGTGGAACAACCGCAATGGGACCAGATTAACTTGCTGGAACAAGGAGAACCCTCAATGTCGCAAGTAAGTTGCCGAAGAGAATGAACATTTTTGGATCTCCGAAAGTGATTCAGAAGATGAGACCGAGATGAACTATCTCAATCATGCGCGATGACATAATCATCCTTTAACTCATGAAGATCTGATGGGATAGATGGGCATAAGGTTAGGGCATGAATGGTGGGTAGACCCAGCGGGGTGGGACCAAGTGTTGGATCCATGGCTCCAAATTCACGATGAGCACCGTCCACCCCGAGACCCTATCATGACATCAATGCCGAGGGAAGACCCTGTCCTCCTATTCACACATAGGGCCGATCCGTTCGTGCCCGTTCCCCTAGAGCCAGATCCAGAGTATAGGGAGCATCCAAAAGATTCAAGTTATCATACCCACGGTAATGGAGACCAAATTCATTCCATCCACATGATCTCCATTGATTTGACCGCACCCATCCGCAATCCGGCCGATCCAAGGATGGTCATTGCATCTAGACATAGATGCCATCGACTGGGATCGCGTCAATTCACCTTTATCACCATCGTAGTACTGGCCTTTCGATGAAATGCCTCATTTTACCCCAAGGACAACTCAAGATATTTTTTAAGCTGAAGAGGAACCCGAGGTTCCCAACGTAGATCTAAACTCAGCTAATGATATCCATTTGATCCCGACTCCACATCAGTTGGAGGACGGATCCCACATGTCAGTCGAGGAGACGACTGACGTAGATATCGACATAGATCCAATGAATCCACAGATTCTCAAGCTAGGGGTAAGTCTTTCCCCCGAAGAGCAAGCCGACTACATTGCCCTTCTCAAAGAGAAGAAGGAGGTTTTTGCATGGTCGTACAAGGATATGCCAGGACTAGACCCGTAGCTAGTCACGCATAATTTAACGCTTGATCCGACAATCAAGCCTGTAAAGCAAAAACTACGTAAGATGCACCCAACAATGGCCTTGATGGTCAAAGACGAATTGCAAAAGCTGTTGGATGCACAGTTTGTCATCTGCGTGGATTATCCGCCATGGCTGTCCAACATGGTTCCCGTCAAGAAGCCCGACGGGAGGATTCGCATATGCACCGATTTTTGAGATCTAAACAAAGCGAGTCCTAAGGATGATTTCCCCTTGCCGAGCATCGACGCGTTGGTAGACGCTACAGCAGGTCACGAAATGCTCTCCCTCATGGATGGTTTCTCAGGATACAATCAGATTCGTATCAATCCTGAAGACCAACTAAAAATGGCGTTCACAATGCCTTGGGGGACATTTTGTTATAAGGTCATGCCTTTTGGCCTTAAAAATGCTGGTGCCACCTACCAACGTGCCATGACATATATCTTCCATGATTACATGCACAAAACTTTGGAAGATTACATGGATGATTTGTTAGCCAAGTCTCTTTTGCGCTCAAATCATATCGATGACTTAAGCAAGATCCTCGATCGCCTCATGGAGCATAAAGTTAGACTAAACCCCAAGAAGTGCGTATTTGGCGTCACATCTGGAAAACTCTTGGGTTTCATAGTCTCAAAGCGAGGAATCGAGGTGGACCCAAAGAAAGTCAAGGCAATCCTTGAAATGGTTCCCCCAACTACAATCAAGCAGCTCAGAAGTCTGTAGGGAAAGGTCGCATCGATTAAACGCTTCATAGCGCAATTATCTGACAAGTGCCGACCCATGAACAAATTATTGCACAAGGGGGTTACATTTCATTGGGATGACGAGTGCCAGTCAGCCTTTGACGAAATCAAACAATACCTGGCTTCGCCGCCAGTATTGGCACCACCTAGACCAGGAGTGCCGTTCTACTTATACATCTCAGCTATCGAGGTGGCACTGGGCGCCATGTTAGCCCAGAAGAATGAACTTCACAAGGAACAGGCTACTTACTATCTTAGCCGCACCCTGGTCAGCTATGAACTTAACTATGCATACGTTGAGAAACTCTGCTTGGCAGTGGTGTTTGCTACCAAAAAGCTACGCCACTACATGCTGAGCAACACTACGTATGTTGTGTCTAAGGAGAATCCATTGCGATACATGATGAGTCGTACTTATCATAGTAGTCGCACGGCGAAATGGATCATGTTGTTGACGGAATTTGACATAGAGTTTATTGGACAAAAATCTATCAAAGGACAAGTCATAGCCGATCAACTAGCAGAGGCTCCTCTTGAAGACGATCAGCCTCTAGTCATAGAACTACCCGATGATGGGGTCTTCCATGTCTCAGAATCGCCAGATTCTGATGAGCCTGAGTCACAGGCCGACATAACCCTATTCTTCGATGGTTCTAAATGTGAGCAAGGTGGTGGCATGGGAATTGTATTCTTCACACCGTAGGGTGCTCCAATGCCCCTGTCATTTAAATTAAACTTCCCGTGCACCAACAATAATGCAGAGTATGAAGCCTTGCTCCTAGGTCTTCGGACAACAATCGCCATGAACATCAAACGACCGAATATCTTTGGTGATTCGCTGTTAATAGTCAATCAAGTCAAAGGGGTATATCAATGCAAATGCCCAGTTCTGCAGGCTTATAAAGCCCTTGTGGACAAATTCCTGGCAAAACTTGAGTGGTATGACATCGAGGCACTCCCTCGATCATCGAATCATTTTGCGGACACAATGGCCTCCTTGGGGTCACTAATTCCGCAAGACCTTTCCGATGATATGACAACCATTCAAGTCAAAACCTTATCGCAATCCGTGATGGAGCGTGCAAGCTCAGACTTGACGCCAGGAATCCACATGATCCAGATTGAACCATCCTCGGATAAGTTCTCTCGAATCCGAGATCATCTGAAATGTGCCAACTGGGGGTCCTTGTTCTCCCCTACTCCCATTAATAGCAACACAACGCTATTCTTACAAGTTCTATCCCATTCAGCATTTGCTAGGGATGAACTTCAAGAGGGATTGGTTGTTCATACTATCGAGGTTTCTGATCAACAGGACTGGTATTTACCCATTAGAGACTACCTCAAGTTAGGTAATCTCCCGCTTGGATTGACTCATGCCGCAAAACGAGCACTCAAGCAGAAAGCGGCTAAGTATGTCTTGATAGGAGACATTTTGTATCGTCGCAGCTATGAAGGAATCCTCCTTCGTTGCTTGGACCAGCAAGAGTCCACTTGGGCAGTCGCCCAAGCGCACGATGGTACATGTGGTGGCCACTTTAGTGGTATGGCCATCGCAAAGCGCATTCTTCGCATGGGCTATTATTGGCCATCTTTAGAGCGAGATTGTTGCGCATATGTCAAGAAGTGCGTGAAGTGTCAACATCATGCCAATTTGATGCACGTACCTTCTCAGGCCTTGCAGACAGTCCAATATGCTTGGCCGTTCTCGTAGTGGGGCTTCGATCTAATTGGAAAGATCTCCCCTACATCGTCAGGCCGTCACACGTTTATCATAACGGCCACAGAGTATTTTACCAAGTGGGTGGAAGCGATTCCGCTTACCTCTACGACAGGACCCCGCATTGTGGAGTTCATTTTGCATAACATCATATGTCATTTTGGTATTCCATCCAAAATAGTCTCGGATAATGGGACGCCTTTCAAGAACAAAGACGTGCGTGCTTTGACCACAAAGTACAAGATTCAGCATAGCTTTTCGACACCCTATTATCCGCAGGCGAATGGGCAAGCAGAGGCGTCAAACAAAATGCTAGTTGCCATCCTTAAAAATACCATCGTAGACAGTCATAAGGATTGGCACATTCAAATCCCACTTGCCCTATGGGCCTATCGCACTAGCATTCGGACACCCACTGGGGCCACTCCATTTTTGCTCATGTATGGCTCCGAGGCAGTCATGCCTCTAGAGTTGGAGATTCCTTCCTTGCGCATATCAATGCAGGAGTTCATCGATGATGACTCTACACGATAGGCCCGGTTAGACCAGCTTACGTTGCTTGACGAACGACGCGTTAATGCTCTCGAGCATTTACGTATTTATCAAGAGCGACTTAAGAAAGCTTACAACATGAAAGTTCACCTCAGGGACTTTCGGGTTGGTGATTTGGTTTTGAAGGAAAACCAATAGAATTCTAGTTTGCCATCCCACCTAAGGGACAAATTTGTGGCAAATTGGTTAGGTCCATATGTCATTGATAGCAAAATAGGACCCAGGACATACCGGCTAGCTTCTCTTGATGGTATCAAGGAAACAGAACCCTTGAATATCAGTCATTTGCGACCATTTCATATCTAAGAGAGCCATATCCCAAAAATGCTCCAAGGATTCTAAAATCGCTTGGTCAATCCCAAAATGCTCCAAGGATCCTAATAATCGCTTGGTCAATCCCAAAAATGCTCCAAGGATCCCATAAAATCGCTTGGTCAAATCCCAAAAATGCTCCAAGGATTTCACTTGGTCAAACCCAAAAATGCTCCAAGGATCCATAAATCGCTTGTCAATCCCAAAAATGCTCCAAGGATCCCATAAAATCGCTTGGTCAATCCCAAAATGCTCCAAGGATCTCTAACAATCGCTTGGTCAATCCCAAAAATGCTCCAAGGATTCCTAAAATCGCTTGGTCAATCCCAAAATGCTCCAAGGATTTCCACAATCGCTTGGTCAAAAATCAAGAAAATTCAAAAACAACAAAAATCATCAAAAACAACAAAAATTTGCATCTCATTTCTAGGCATACTCAAATTCATCAATAGAGAGCTCTTCTCGCACTTCATCTTCATATTACAAAAAAATCAATCCATCAAAAATACAAAAATACATAGCCGCATTAAAGCATTGCATCCATACATTGCATATTTGTGGTCGTACAGGTCAAAGGCACCATAGGTTGTAATTGCTCTGCTAGTCCATCTTGTTCCACACTGTTCCATTTTTACAAAAACAACAAAAACACCATGCATTGCTTTTTACCACACTAGAGTCAGTGGTCTTTTAATGTATCAAGAGTTTTCGTGATTCAGTCATCATTTTGCTCTTTAGCCATGTAATGTATCGAGTCAGATAGATTTTACGAAGGTAGAGTTACACTTGAAATACACCTTGTTACGTAACATCCCAACACAAATTAAAACACATAAAAATTCCCAAGTTGTGTGAACGAAAGATGAAACCTCGCACGATAATCCAGGTCACCATAAGTGAAACGGTTATCTTGCTCATCCCCCGTGCGAATGGTTCTAGAATGCTGATAATTGACAAAAGGACAAGCTCTTTCCCCCTTCATTCACCTCCATATAAAGTGGTTTTCACCACTACCAAATCCCAATCATAGTTGGTTCCCAAAGTTGTAAGGATTTGTACTACACGTCCCTGCCAAGGATGGGTAGTCATCCCCAAGACCTAAAGGGATCAACACCATTCACAAACAAAATTCCAACAAATCATCATCCTAACACTTTCCATTCACCTTTGGTCTCCAAGTTGTAAGGATTCGTACTATCCGCCCCTAACCAGGATGGGTAGTCATCCCCAAGGCCTAAAAGATCAATGCCCTTACTCCATAATCTCCATCACCCCCTTGGTCCCCAACGTCGTAAGGATTCGTACTACACGTCCCTGCAAAGGATGCGTAGTCGTCCCCAAGTCCACAAGGATCAAGGCCACTCACCAGCCCAAACTCACAATACTCAAAATACAAAATCAAATAACAAGTGGTTATCACTACTATTCAAAATCCTTGCTCAAAAAGAATTAATAGAAAATAAACAAGTGATTTTCATCACTATATAGATGAGCAACTTTCTAAATAATTCAGCCAACAAATATCCTGAACTTGAATCCTCGGAATTCTCAGCATTCGAAAACCATCTAGGTGATCCTCATTACAGGTTTGGTTGATAGCCTATCTGGCAATGGTGGTATCCTACCCGCATGACGATATGTCTGTCACATTCGCTTTGCGTATGTGTAGACCAATGTTTGCATAAGGATGAGCTAGCTTATGGTATCCTGGATAACACCGCAGATTAATCTAACTAAATACAACAAAGGAGTTAGTGGAGCTAATTAGGTGATCCTCAATCACAGGTTCGGTTGAAAGCCCATCTCGGCAATCGGCGGTATCCCGACAAATACCACATAAATGAACTCAATTGCACACACAGGGATGTGAAATAGCTTGGTCAAAAACAAGTCCGATTCATACCTTGTTCAAAAGTCTTGTAAGATAAAGTACAGTCATGGCTAGTAAGTTAAAACCGTCTGAGTCTCAAAAAACCTTAGCTACATTTCTAAACCAACTGCGCTACTTTTCATCCTTACAATACCATCAGAAAATACAAAAAAGAAAAACCACATGTATACATACAAAGTCATGCATCACAACAATCGCCTAAAAGACAAAATAACAAAGTCCTAAATAGTCTATGGTGCCATAGCCAAACATCACAAATTCTATCCATCCATTTCATTTCTGCATATCACATATAAATCAAAAACATTTGCATTCATCACAACATATGCATCCATCAAAATAAATCAACATACAACAATCGCATTTATCATACCATATGCATACATCAATATAAAGTAGCATGCATCCATCAACATCAATCATTATGCATAACATAAAATCATGACATATACACAAAGAAAGAAAATCAAAACAACAAAAACATCACAAAAATGCAACACAAAAACATAGCAATAAGCATTGTCGGACACAAGTGCTCTTGCACTTAACCTCTTGGCATATAAAAATCGATGTCGGGGCTCAAATTGTCACTCTCCTACTTCCCCAAGAAGGCTACCATAGCCGGACCGCTCCATGGGAAGACGGGTTTTTGATGATTTCACCCCATTATGGCATCACCAAAAGGGTTAACACCCACCAAAAATAGGTCCAAATGTCGAGAAATTGCACATGCTTAAATGGTAAAACATCTAAAGGCACCCTTGCACAAGTCATCTTGGGTCAAGCGACTCGTCGCTTTTCTCATGAAGGTCATTCCCTCATCGATTCGTCGCTTGAGGGGGTAGTCACACTTAGTCACCAATCAACAAGCACACACCCAATCAAAGCAATGACATGCATTCAAAGAATCATTGACAAAGACAATCACGCTCCTGCTTGGGGCAATAAACAAGCAATCATCAAATTGATCAAACACTTGGCATTCCTGAAGCATGAACACAAGGTTCCCCTGTGGACAAAAGGTTACGCCCTTTGCCTAATCATGACCGATCAATGTCCAAGCTCAAGTCACACCTCACCAAAATAGGTTAACACTTGAAATCAAATTCCTTAGCTCGTTAGAAGCAAGGATTCAAGAATGCATGCCCTTTCCATACTTGGGGCATCAAAAGTTGGTTAGGTTACCAAGAAACCCTAATCATTAGTGCTTTGGTTATCTATTTTTGCTCAAGACTGCATCACCCGTAGCGCTTCCCAAAAAGGGGCATCTGTAGACACCAAAACAGCACCAATCCGATTATGTGACTACAAACACTGATCGCATTGACACACAACCTTCAGGGCAGCCCTCAGAGGTCAAACAATGGTCCTAGCCACTTACACAACAATTTTGGAAGGTACCAATCCGGTTACGTAAAATTACTTTTAAACACTTAGGCAAAAATTGCTTTTAAACACTTAGGCAAAAATTGCCTTTTAAACACTTAGGCAAGAAATTGCTTTTTAAACACTTAAATGCTGCAAACATTGCCTGTCACGATATCATGACGTCGCGACATCGCGATATCACGACGTCGCACTGTCACAATATCACGACATCGCGATATCACGACAGTCGCGACGTCACGCTATCGCGATATCGCGATACCTCCCACCATGCGCCCTGTTTTCTCCTTAGTGTCATGATATCGTGATGTCACGATATCACGACAGACTCCTGCCTTCACGCCTGGTAGATTTTTAGCATTTCAAAGTAGACGTTAACAAATCAAACGCAAAAAATTAAAACAATAAACGCAAACATTTAAAACAATAAAAGCAAACATTAAAACATTAAAAGCAAACATTAAAACATCGAAGGCGGACATTAAAATGAGTGGCAGCTCTTATAGTCAATTATTGCCGCCTGTTGTGCATGCGCGCGTAGGTGGGCAGATTGGCAGTTAGCAGACTGTCACAAGGGCAGTCATGTAAGCCCAAGTCAGGGAGGAGTCTCCTCCCTCTTGGGAAGGCATGGCCGCCACGTGGCATCCCTGCGTACCCTTCCAAAGAGACCCCGTGGGTCTATAAAATGGTGGACTTTCCCACCCAAAAGGACAAGTTGACAAGCATTTTTTTTAATGCAACGAAGTGCTGCTAAACCAAAGACCCGATTGCATCTGTTTTGATTCACCTTTTCACATCCATTAATCTCTTTCGCAAGAGAGGTTGTTGGGTGGTTTTTGGAAGCGTGAATCAGACCTAAACCCGACATTTTACCATCGTAATCCACCAATTCGACGACACCACAACCTGAGAGATTTTGGGCCCTTCCTTAGTGGATTGGCGCCGAAATCAAGTTCCAACGGGGCGGCCCGCTTGGGCACCCCACACCTTTTTGTTAGTTTCATTTTAACCTATTCGGTTATTATTTGTTTATTCTGCATTATATTTTTCCGAACATATATTCTGCATTACGTTCTAACGTTCAGAAGCCGCTCACCAAATATTATGCATTATATTCTAAATAGCTCACAATCTTGATTTTAGAAGACATTTTATCGAATATATATCCTTCATTACGCTTTAATTCGGATTTTAGAAGCCGCATGTCAAATACTATCGTGTTTTTTTGTAGACATTTGTTTCTCTATCAGAGTAGCAGGTTGCAACGATTAGTTTGTCGTATATATATGCAGCGATTATTTGCAGGTGGCAGAGTTGCAGGTTGCAAGTTGCAGGCAGCAGCCTTTTGGTGATGCTTGGCAGCAACGATTAGTCATTACAAATATATCTTGCATTATGTTTTAGCCTGTTTAAATAGTTTAGCGAATATATCTTGCATTACGCTTTAGACGTCCTACACCTGCATTACGTTTTCAATTGCATGTTATCCTGCATTACGTTCTATCCTTGTGTTGCAGGTGCTACTAACGTCTCTGTGTTTCTTTGATCGCAGGAGAAGTAGCAAGCGAAGACTCATCAACATCAGCGGCGGCAACACTTTGGCCCGCCCATTTTGCATGTGGGCATGCGGAAGGAGGACTGCTAAAGACAGATTGTAACCGAAACACGCTAATCCTCCTAGCCCTTAAAGGGGACGGAGAGAGATTGTAACCGAATTCGAAATTATATTAATAAAAAGGGTTGTGCTCCTGTTTCTCATTTTATGTTAATTTTGATTCGATCACGTTCATCTTATTTTATGCATGTCCATTTGGTATCAAGTTAGTACTATTTTTCTTTCGGAATCTCATGCTTTCAATTATTATTCTTGTGATCGAGGCATTGGGCAGATCCATCAAAGCTAATAAGGTTATTCAAGATTTGAATCTAGCTAAACCAATAGATCCCATATCCCATCACTAGTTCATTTATGACACTCTTCTTTACTTCGTGGCATCAATCCCTCATGCTAATGTGGTTAAATCATTTTTGATGGATTTTGAAAACATAGCTGGTTAGAAGGCGAATTTAAAAAAAAAGATTATTTTTTTTCTTTCACACCCTAGTTGATAGGTATAGGACAATAGCAAATATTATGGGGTGCAACATTAGTTACCTTTCCTCAGTTTACCTTGGGATACCGCTATTTAAGGGTGCATCAAAACCATTGCTATGGGATTTAAAATTTGAAAGAGGTCAAAGAAGTTAACGGGGTGGAAAGGTGTCCTTTTAAGTCAATTGGGGAATATTTATTGGTCGAAGACACTATACAAAGTATCCTGATGTACTTCCTTTCCTTGATTACAATGAAAGTTAGTGATAAGTTAGAGCAGATCCAACAATATTTCTTGTATTCAAGGCCTGAAGAGAAGAAGAGATTCTACTTGGTGGCATGGGATCAAGTCTGTAGTAGGAGAGAAGAAGGGCGTTTATGTTTGAGAAGGTTAAGAACGTTGAACAGAGCCTTGATTGCAAAATAATATTAGAAATTATTTTAGGATGACAATGCCAACTAGGTTAAAATTATGAAGGCTAAGTATCTTGGTAGTGACAACAATTTCTTGAAATCCCAAGCTCTTTTGGTAGAGTTTACTTTTTGGTCTAGCATAGTTGGTAGTCAGGCCGATGTGTGTAAAGGCCTTCGTTGGGTGGTGCGGGACGGTTATTCCATTGATTTTTGGGTAGATTCTTGGGCCTCACCATCCTCTCTTGAATATTATCTGACCTTCGCTTGTATGAATCCAATCACAGATAGAATTTTTGGTCCCAAAGTTTTTGGATTTTTAGGATTATTCAAAGGTCATATTCAATGGAAGTCCTTTGAGTTCCCAAATATTTTTTAAGAGGAGAAACTTGCTTTTATAAATGTAGAAAACTCCATAAAATGGTTTCTAACCCCAGGTATTGATGTTTACTATAGGTTGGTTTGGGGTCTTGAGAAACATGGCCAATTTTTAGTTAAGTATGCTTATGGTTGCTTGGACTATGATTCGGATCCCTAGTTCCTGATGGATTAGGTATAAATTATAGAACCAATGCCTAAAGTCAATGTGTTCTTTTGGTTGGTAATTCAAGGAAAGTGCCTTACTCTTGATAATCTTCAAAAATAGGGAATGATTTTTCCTAATGGGTTCTTTCTATGTGGTAGGACTTTTGAATCATCTTTCCACTTATTTTCCCATTGTACCTATACCCTTGAAGTCTTTCGTTAGTTCTTTTTGGAGTTGGGTGTTACTTGTGTTCTTCCCAACTCGTTGGAGGACCTGGTTGTTCAATGGGTCTCCCCCTTCTCCTCTCCCCACCTATGAAAGTTTTTTAAATTTAGATTACCCCATATTTGGTGGTGGGTGTGGAAGGAAATAAATACATGAGCCTTTAAAAATATTTACCATCATGAGTCATCGGTCTCCTCGAGGGCCACTGTAGATACAAATGAAAAATGTGAAATCTTTAAAACTAGATTTGATAACTTGTGAATGGGAGATCGATTTGGAGATATCATTGATATAATCATAATAACTATTAAAATTAAAAATTATTATTTATGATTATTATATTAAATATAAAATTTATAAACATTATGCTTATTAAATTATTGCATACTTTTCATATGCAATATGCAATACTACTTGCAAGAAGATATTTAAGATCTATTATATAAGCTTTCATCATAAGGCGTACTTAAACATTAAAATCTTTTATGAATATATGGGATTTGAACCCCTTCTTAATAACAAAAATTACTATTTAAAATATTATGATAAAAATAATTTTTATCCCGGATTTAATTCTCAAAATAATGTATAACAAATATTACTTAAAAAAATTATTTTTTATTAAACTTATTTAACTTAATAAAAGCTAAGAAGAGAAATTTATAGTTAATTTTGGAGACCCATGTCCCCTCTAGCTTCTTCATAAAACAAAAATGGTGAGACTATCTCAACCATGACAGCTATCAACTTGAATGTAAATAAGTTTTAATCCTCTCCCAACTACTTAAATAAAGCGACAGTTATACCATTTAAAAAAAGATAAGGGTCGAAGCATTCATAGTCGGCCGATTTGCCGTGAAATAGAAATAAGATAGATAATACGCACCACAAATGTGCTCTGTTACAGACGGACGATACAAGTCCAAACGGTCACAGACAACTTGAAACTTTTTGTTTTTTTGTTGACGAAAAAGGTTTTGAAAGGCTATGTCAGGACCTGACGGTCCAGCAACTCCCGAATTTCTCGGATTGGCAATTGTTGGTTTGCCTACTTTCCAGTACATCATATGGCCAACTCAAACCTTGACTGTCAGGAACGCATTGTATTTGTCGGATCGGCGGTCAAGAAAGCTTTGTATTTGTCGGACCGGTAATTGTTGGTTTGCTTTTGTAGTTTTTCCGTGGCGAATCATTCTATGGTTAAATCCACGCGCTAATGTATACTTTAAATATCACAGTGACTAGTGCTCCACAGAGGCGGTGTAAAATTTACGGTTTCCTTCAATAGTTATCGTCATGAGCAGAGCCAACTTATCACGCGGTGCCGTAGCAGGCCTCCATGTTTCTTCTTCTCACTCACTGAGCTATCCGATACGCGAAAAACAGTTGAAATTCTTAGTGCGTTTTTCACCGAGAAGATGCCCAGATCTCTGAAGAGCACTTGTGGTGCAATGAAGGTTACTTCTGCTACTTCACCCTCCATGTCTTGTACGGTGTACTGTCAGTGCCGCAGGGCGTGGGATCTGCCGAACTGAAAAAGCGTATCGTGAGATGGTGAGAACTTACCATCCAGATGTGTGTCCCCCTCATGAGAGAGAGGAGTCGTGTAAGATTTTTCTTCGAGTGCAGGAAGTGTACGAGATCCACACCTGCTAGAGGGCTATGATTATCTCCTTCATGGTAATCCTGTGATGGTCTCGGAAGTGAGGGATTGGAGTGAGTGAGAGGATTGGACAGAACAACTTCAAGTTCTCAGGAGAATATCCAATGTTGGCAGGGACACGTGGGGTGGAAGAATACGCCGCTTCAGAGAAGAAAATGCCCAGCGATTTTCTTAGAGTTTCCAACTTTTGTTCAGTGTCCAACGAATATTATTAGTTATGGGGTTCCTTTAGGCGAAGAAGCATAGTCAAGTTATTTCTTCTCTTCTCCTTTTCTTTCGTTCACATTCTTTTTAAACGGTAGTCAGACATACAGGATTTTGAGAATAGAGGTATATTATTTGCTATCAAAGGAATTCGAATTTTTAACATTTTTCGATTAATCATTTTAATAAAAAATCTTAATTCTTCTGTTGTTGTGTTCATAATTAAATCTTCAGAGGTTTTCGTACATCATTCTTTTGTTTCTGGTAGGTTGGATTATATCAATGGCTACAAATAATTCTGGTTGCTTGAGCGTGTAAAGGTTTCCCTTCCTAATAGGAAATCCTACAGTGTGCCCACCAGAATATCTATATAAGTGTGTAGGTTGTAACTTTGTAGTGAATTCCCTTGTTAGCTGCTTTGGATTGAGCTTTGTTCAGATAAAATACATATATATGTTTTTGAGTGAATGACTGCTTTCAAAGGAATTTTGCATGTCAGAAACTGCAAAGTTTTAACTCAAGCATCTATAATTTTGACAAACGTATATTGGCGGTAACTTAAACAATGTCAACACTTCTTTCTTGATCTATAGGGCAGACTGTCAATGTTGCCAGAAAGCAATGGCCAAACCTTTTCTCTCAATCATATATCGGTGCATAATCAAAGGCAATTCTTTATTGTTTGTTGCCAGCAGACTATGTTATGCTTGTTCGATGAAAGCTGGTATATGATTTTTGTATTAGACATAACCAGTGGCAACTGCAAGTGTCACTGTTTCAAATAAATTGATAATAATTTATAATGCCTACCACTCGTGACCTGTCTTTCAGATACAAGCACCGAAAAGTTTAACAAAGAAAAGAAATAAAAATTGGAAATCTTCAATTAAAAAATAAAAATAAAAAAAACCGAAGATAGATGCAACCGCCTAACAATCTTATCCAGGCTAGGGGCTGGTAGTAGAAGAGCTTAAACCTTTTGAATGCCAAGTTGATTTTTTGGGAAATGCTTCTAACCAATACTTTGACTGGATATATATTTGTTTAATTGATATGGTGCAAGATGAACCCTTAGGGAAAGGTTCTAAACTTCTAACCAATAGTTTGATTGGATATAAATGTTTAATTGATACCGTTGGTATATGAGCCCTTATTTGGTGATTAAAAAGTCATAAAAGCCCCTAAAACATATGAAAGGAAAGATGCAATGTAGTATTGCACGGTAGGGATCACCCCCAACATCCTCGTCACGCTCATTCAACCTGTTTGCCGCTACAATATTTTGTGATTGTCAAGCTAAGCTCTTTAATCGCGTTGAAAAGCCAAGATGCAATTTAGTCGTGAACTATATTTTTATTTTTCTGTTTTTTAAAACTAATATTCTCAAATACATATATACCTTTTATAATTTAGGTTTAAATTATTTTCAAAATTATTTAGTGAGCGGGGTTATTCTTTTGTTATGGTTGTCGAAATGATTAATTGTTATTCAATTCTTATAATTTAAAATATTTTCAATTTTTTTTAGATCATGCAAATGCAAAATTTCGATTCTTCACATTCATTTTAGGTGAGGGTGGATTCCTAAATATAGATTGGTAAATACAGATGTGACTAAAAACTTAATCCAACCTTTATAAAAATTGTAAATCCTCTATACTTTTAAAATTTAAGTTTAAATTATTTTAAAAATTATTTAGTGAGCGGGGTTATTCATTTGTTATGGTTGTCGAAATAATTAATTGTTGTTATTAATTTGTTATGGTTGTCGAAATAATTAATTGTTGTTATTAATTTGTTATAGTTGTCGAAGTGATTCATTGTTATTCATTTGTTATTATTGTAAACTATTTTCATTTGTTTTTTAGAACATGGAAATGCGAAATCTCGATTTTTCATATTTGTTCATAGTTGGTACTTAAGACAATTCTTTTCAATGGTACTAGTCTAATCGAAATTTTTTAAGTATGTGTTAGACCGAGACACTATGAACCCTAAACGGGTTAACCAGGATTTGTTGGTGCAGTCTCAATGGTTTGAACACTGGATCGACCAATAGTAGAGGTGAAGTTTAGGCATTGTGAAGGTTACTATAGGAAAATATCAAGAAAGATGGTAAATTCTACTAAAAATAATAACTGTTAAAAAAAATGTTGCATAAGTTATATACAACATTTTAGTATGTAAGTCCCAGGTGGTCCAAAGTTCAAACTGTAGCGTGAGTGAGTGTAGGAGAAGGTGCAGGTGTATGTTGATCAAAAATAAATAATATGTAAGGTAATACTTACAATAAACATTTTTAAATAAGAAAATAAAATAATTATATATATAATTACTAAATAATTATTTTAATAGGTTTTAGATATTATTAAAAAAATTAGTATCTAGTTTGACGGGTTAGTTGAAATAATTTATTGATCGAATAATTTTTAAAATATTAAACTTAATCTTAAATTATGTTTTTAATTTTATCATGTTACCTTATTAGTGAAAAAGTTTGTGAAAACTATAAAAATGTATATTTAATTTGTTTTTACACTTTAAAATATTTTAAAATGTCTTAGTTAATATAATATTTATTTAATGGGCTGGTCTATCCCTTTAGAAAGGAATTCCAATTCTTTACTAAATTTTAATATTATGTAATAATTAATTTGTATTAATATTGCTTTGTTTGATATGTTTGATATCCATAATAAAATAAGCATCTCTATTTTGAACATTTTTTTATAGGTTATTATTAGTAATTTTTATTTGAAAAAAGAGACATAATATATCATTCATTGGTCTAAATTATAAATATTACTTGTACAACTCAATAGTTCAAATGAAGACATATCCATCCACTAGTTAGAAAAAGAACCAAGTGAACAAGATGAATGACCTAAAGACCTCTTGCTATAGCTAAAGAAATGTAAGTGTCATGGCAAAATATTATTTCCAAAAAATAACAAGGGTTATATATTTCATTGTTTTTAATATTAAAATAGTAGAGAAAGCCTCTAGATAATGTTCTCATATATAAGGGACTATTTTTATGATGTTAAAAATAAAATTAGAATATGTGATTTCATTATTCATCTAGATTGTCATTGATTTTTCTCTAATTATGACTTTGATGATGAAATTGATGGTAAAGAAATTATTTTTTTCAATCACACAATTTTATTAGAAATATTATGCACATGAGCATGCATATTAGACATCCATAAGATTAAATATGAAAAATAAGTTTGACATAAACACCCCCATGTACTAGATGAACCAATATATATGCCATCATATCTCTACTTCTAATGGTGTTTAAGAATAAAAAATTGATATCCATCCCATAGGAGACAAATATTTTTAGGTTTGGACCTCCCAAGTAGAGCAATTTTCCATGAAATTTATGATAAGGGAAAAACATTTTCAATAATGGGCTAAACCTATTAGGTAAATTTATAATACAAAAAACGTAAGGTATAGTCTTGTTGTTTGGGTAGAAAGCATAACAAGGACATCATACTACTATGAAAGTCAAGAAAATAATAGTAGGCAACTTAAAGTGAAGGATTCTTTAACCTAGATCTTTGTGCTATACTTCAAATTTTATTTTTCATATCTAGGAAACAACATGAGTCCATTCATGCTCATGAAAGACAATGAACCACTTAATTTTGAACCTATTTGCTAGTAAAATAGGGGTAGTACTTGAGGATAAAAAATATGATGTATAATCATAAATGAGAGAACCATTGAGATAACATCAATCACATGAATAGTCCATAGTAGAAGTTCCTTATTTTATGATAATCTCATATAGAATAAAAGCTTAGATGCAATAAAAAATATGTCATAAGTAGCCTATAAAATTGAGAGCAACATTGATAAATCTCCATGGGATAAAATCATAGGCCAAGTGATCTTGTAAATCAAGAGCTTTAAAAAATTATATTCTTAGAAAAGGTAAACCACTAAGGTTGGAGTATAAATATAATGGTTTTTACTATGAATAACCACTTTATTCCATTATATACTTAAATTCTAGTGTTGAGACAAATAAAGTGTTATTTGTCACACCCAAAAAGGAGGAATACCACACATGAAAACTAGTTTTAAATAAGATTTAATGAGCACCTACTTTTAAAAGTATTTTATATTCAATACTTTATATATAGTGGTTGTCCATTTCATTTTAAGTACACCAGTATTGATTTTATTCTAAAATAATATTTTCTAATGTTCAAACTCATAAAAATATTAGATAATATATTTGGTGCCAAGGGATTTGCTTTGAGTCAAAGAATATAGGAATGCAAAACCCCCTTTAGCACTAGGATTGGTATGTAGTTTTCATAATATACTCACCATCCCATTATTACCACATAAATTACATCATAAATGGTATCAAGTAAATTAATCATGCATTATTTAGTTTTACAAGAGGCAAGCCAACCACAAGAGTAGCACACATGAGAAAAAAATAGTACTTTATAAAGAACTTAAATCTTCTTGGCAACATAAAGTAATCTAAATAGGAATATTTGATCTAAAACTCTAAATTTTGAAGTAAGAAAGATTAATAGAGAGTGTAATCTAGAATTATTTATGTAAGAAAAATAGTATAATATTTTTATTTCTTAAAATAGAGTACACTACAAGAAATCTCTAAGAAGAGTTATGAGACTATAAAATTACAACCATTACTTATATTTTCATAACTAGGGATGCATATTTGTTTATCTAATGTTAAAATGTAATGTCTCACCAAGTGTGTTTTATATAGAGACTCCTCATACCAAGGGTCTAATGTAAGATGAAATCCATCAAAACAATAGTATAATCTACATAAACCTTTAGATAAGAAGTAGAGACTAACTAGGTTTGGAGTCCATCGTCTAAAATATCCAATACATACTTGAAATGAAAAATAAAGATTCTAGATGTCACTAACCAACAAAAATATCCAATAAAAAATGGATGATCGAATATTTCATTTAAAAACTATTAAAAAATCATATCTTCATCACCTAGATCACTAATATTAAAATTTCTATGATTAGAGAGTGAACATTTAAAACAATCACCAAATATAACCATACTAATACTTTATATAGATGATGTATTCTATATTACATCATGAAAATCTATACCCATGAAAGAAATAATTAATCTGAACACTCTAGGAATGAGGAGGCTTATTACATCTTGTAGACATGGAAAATTAATCCACTCAAGTGAGTCATTATCCCTAGATCCTCATAAAGACACCTCACGCTTGCCTAAGACAAGAGCTGACATTTTTTCTCTCTTCTCCTTCCTTTTCTTTATCTTTCGATGAAATCACAGTCAGTACCAAAAGGGTGCCATTTTTCTTGAGCAAAATCATGATCGGTCTCAATGGGGATTGATTTCACCTGATTAGGGTTATTTATTATTTTTTAATATTATTATTACATTTCATATCTTATTGAGTGTAATAATAATATTAAAAAATAATAAATATGTGATGTTATGACCTAATGTATTTTAATCATTGTAAATACTTATTCCACACCCTTGCTTTAAATTAAAATTAGGTCTCTACTTAAAAAACCTAAAAAATCCTAATACCTTTACCATTGCAATGTTTCAACAAAAGCTAAAATAAATATTTACATTGAATAATCTATATTAGTTAGCACTATGCATGAGATGTAACATAACATTTTTTAAGCTTGTTGCCTATGACTTCGATCGTGGGGTTGTCACATACCATTCTTAATATTTTTCAATGTTAGACCTAGAATTTAATGGAAGCAAGTTTCTTAGATTGGTTACTTTAGAGGAGATAATGGAGAATATTAGGGTTAGGATCTTGCCCTATATCTTACCCACTGCTTGTGCCATTGCTTAAAATTTTTAATACCGCTAGTTTAAAAATCAAGGTTACATTTTCAAAGGAAATACAATAAATAAATTTAGCTATAATGTTACCATTTTTTTTTAGTTACTTTGGTTTTATAGATCTTGGTTCTCAACTTAATCCTTAAATATGATCATTAGTTAGGCATATGAATGAAATAAAGAGTTGATTTGTAGTAGGGGTTGAATATGTGATAACTAGACTCGCTCATTTTCTTCAGATGTGGGACATTGTGGGAAAATAATACTCCTTTAGAACACATAGATCGTTAGATGATAATAAATTTAGGCCCCTTACCATAATTTATCTGTCGACATCAAAAATAGTTTTAGTACAAATGCAAACTTAGAACCTTACAGTGACATCTAGTTGATAAAAATACCTTATGGTGATGTTAAGCCTCCCCAGATTTGTTCGAAGTATCCTAATCTTGAAAGAAATATTCTAAATGTTTTACATCACAAAATCCACAAGGATTAATATTTTACTAGCATAGCTGAGTCTAATTGCCTCAAATATGCCTATAACTTTTAATATCAACATGAATTATTTTTGTGAAATAATTGTTTATGCAAAAAATGCAAAAGCTTCCTAATATTCCTAAAATATTGGTTTTATTTTATAAGGCAACAACAATTGATATCCAAGCAGTCCTATAAATTTTGAGTATATATACTAGGTATAATAGGTGTTTTTATGGGTGTTAATATTTTTTTATGGTTTTAAGGCAAAAAGGTTCATTATTATTGGAATAATGTAGGTGATTTAAATTTAAAATGAAGAAATTATTATATAATCGGGGCACGTGGACCCAAACAAATTTTTGCACCGATTAATTTTTAACTAATGGGTACCAATTAAGGGTCACCATACTAGCCAATTCTAGTTTTTTTAAATCCAAATATTTATTAATTCATGATAATGTACCACTATGCATAACCTGAGTTATGGTTTGAATTTATGTATGAGTTTTATCCTAGTGTTTTGATTATAATCCTGGTTAATAGTTTATTACATGATATATTAAGATTTGAATATTCAATCTTGGGTATTTACTAATAGTATGGATGATGACATAACTACAACATAAGTCATCTATGTATAGTCTAAAATAATGAATACCCCTATCTCTGATGCTCAAATATTGAACAAACTAAAATAGGTCTTAACCTAGTTATAATAAATATTGTTGATGTGGCTATATTGGAGTTATCACATGGGTATCCCCTCAATAGGTTTACCCTAAAAATTGGAAATAATAGGATAATTATCGTTAGATGCCATATTACATATTCATGTAGTATATTTTATCACTCATTGAGGAACACTTGCACCTTATAATACTATATATTATGAACTTAGGACTACAACCTACTTTCAACTAGAAGCCAATGTTCCCTTCTTCATCCAATATTAGATGCTCTATCTAGGGCAATAAATTCTAACCAATAACCTATTAAAGAAAAGAAATATAAAGTGCATGATGAATTTTCAATGTAGGAGGAAGCTCCAAAAGATATACCAGCTTTCCAATTTGCTAAATAACCTTGTAAGGACCATGCAAATGAGATGCCAACTTATGTCTAGACTTGGTATTTAGAGATAAATATTTACAAGGTTGAGGCCACAAAGATACCATATTACCCACCATAAATTATCACTCTAAGGAGTGCAAATGTTTCTTTTGAATTATATAGTTTTATGATTGACAAAGATTATCTTTGAGGGTCTATAGAACAATCTATTATTGTTGAAGCAAATCATCTGCTTTGGACACTATTGAGGATCCTAGAACATAGTCTACCATAGATGGTTATTTATATCCATAAAAAATAAAATGGGGATATCTTGAGGGAAAATTATTAGAATTACTTTACCACCTTATGCATATGAAAATATGTTTAACCCATTGATACTATTTACCTTGGGTAAAATATTTGAGGTAAGTATCCAATTGTTTTTTTTGGCAAGTTAATTGATATTATATTATGCTAGGAAATATGAAGGCTCCCAAATACCTTTTACATCAATAGGGAACAACAAGAATAAACCAAAGATCAATAGGATGTATACAAAACCCTCAGAAAAGTAGTTAAATCTTCACCTATTACATTGACATAAAACACTACAATAAACACAGAGAAAAGGATCCATCCTTAAAGACTACAAGATGAAAGCCAAACTCAAGAAAAACAAAGAATCCCTTGGCCACTATCCAAACAATAGGAGAATCCGAGCAACAATCTACTGATTAGGACTACTCATGGCATCCTTTTGTTCGTCCACATTTTTACTATAAGCTTCTGTATTATTCTCAGCTCCTACCAAAGTATGATAATTCTAGGAAGAAGTGATTCATTTTTTGGATTGCTTCTGATGCAACAGATTTTTCCCACCCTATCACATTCGGTGATGGTTCCAAGACTTTTGGATTTTTTTAAAATGATGATTCCCAACATTATCAAATTTTCTATCTCAGTCCTAGACCAAATCTTGTCAATAAATTTTATTCACAATATCTATTTGAATATCTATGATTGATAAGAATATGTCATATTCATCTAAGTATCACTAAAATTGAACATTTTCTTACAAACATTGTTGGTAAAATTAGATCATGCTATATATAATGGACTAGGAAAAACCACGTAGTTTAAAAACAAAGACAAAAAATAATTTGGTTATCCTTATAGTAATAAAAATATATTGCATTGAACAAAAGTGAGCATACTTCTAAATAATATTCACCATGACAAAAGTCAATATTTTTCCTTAGAATTAGAAATAGCCTCAATGAACCCATGATTATATTTTTTTTTGGTGATTTAGGATAGGTAATGGTAACTTCAATCCAAGATATTTCACTATTTAAAGCTTATTCCATTAGGAAATCTCATACTTAAACACTAATTTCTTGAAATTTGCTTTAATTTATTTCTTATAAAATAACCACTTTACTTGGTGTAAAGTTCTAACAAATCCATAATTCTCAACCAATGATTGAGCATTTACTTTATTAAAATATACTATTCTTAACCTTGAAATATTGAATGAGATAAATACAATTATTAATTATAAGAACCTATTTAATATAAAATAATAAGGGAATATATAGGTTTCTAGCTTCAATACTATGAACTATACAATTATCCTCATGATATGTGTGTTATTACTTATGAAAATAAAAGTCTACTAAGGAATATGATTGTAGATAATATTATTAGTGACTAAGTCATCATATTTGTAAGAAAGAACATCTATCAACATATTTTCCTTCACTTGATTATATTCAATGATAAAGTCATAACATAGCAAATTGGTCATCATTTTTTTTTTCTTGAACAAGAGAGACATTATTCCAAGAAATAATTAGGGGTCCTATGGCTAGTTTTGGTAGTAAAGCAATGAAGCAACAAATAATTCATTCATTTATCCATAGCATGCAATCACAATAGTTATTATTTAAGTATCAAACTCAATCATTAATAACTTGCTAAATTTAGAAGTTACTATAGTATAGATGTTGTGTGTAGCCTCCTTGAAGGTATTCAAGGTATTGTTATCTATATTAGACTAAATAAAGTTATCCTTTTTAGAAATAATTAAAAGGGAAGTTTCAATATTTTATAATTTATAATAGATTGTCTATGATATCCTACAATACCCAAAAATCTCAAATTTTGTTAAAGGATTTAGGTAGAGACCAACCTGACATGGCTTTGATCTTGCTAATGTCCACCTTGACTCATTCATGAGTCACAATATGATCCATATATGGAACTTTAGACACTCGAAAATAATATTTGGACCTTGTAACATATAATTGTTTGTTCTATAATAAGTAGATGAATATTTAAAATAAAATAAATTGGCATTGAAGGACATACTATAAAATAGAATATCATTCAATAAATCCAACACAAACATTCAAAAGAAGAGGATAAAAGATATATTTTATGAGGACTTGGAAATTAGAAGGTACATTAGTAAGAAAAAAGGGCATGACCAAGAAGTCATAATGTACCTGATGTGTATAGAATACTATTTGTGGAAAATCTCTTTCTCTACATCTAATTTGATAAAACCCAAAGTGCATGTCAATATGAGTAAAATATTTAATACCACATTATTTATCCAATAAATCATCAGTTATTGGGATAGCGAACTTCTATTTGACTATAATATTATTTAAGGGGTAAATTTTGAGATACATACATCAAGAATTATAAATAGGTTTTACAATGACCACTAAGGATGAATAAGGACTAGTGTTAGGGTAGATTATACCATGTTCTAACATCTCTCAAATCGACTTCACTATTTTAATTTTTTAGGTTAGGAATAGTGGTAGGGATAAGCATTGGATAATTATCTTATTAGAAAAAGGTAGATGACATGATCATGAGTCTATTTAAGTGGAACATGGGTTTATCAAATACTAAAGCATATTTACCAATAAGATATTGCATGTTAGAAGGAAAATATTGATATGATTGATCAATGATATATACTTCTATGCAATTAGATTGGGAAAAGAAACCTCTACTATTACTATTATTATACTTTTTATTTGGTGCAATATGACATCCTTGAAAGGCATACGTTGGATAACCTAAATATGAATTATTTTGAAATATTCCATACATTATGAAAACAACCACCACAAATTAAAAGTGACCTCCCCTAATTTAGGTGGCATAAATATAAAACCTACACTATCCAATTCCATCACATAAAATTGGTCAAATCAAGTATAGGAACCCATCTAGATATATACATTTGCAATATGACACATAGCAATACTTGATACCATTGGTAATTAGCAATTGGAGTTTATCTTTGGATCATATTATTGATATACAACCTAAGGGGTTTTGATATATTACTATCAATAAAATATGAGTACTACCTGAGTTAATCAACATATTCACTCAATGGTAATTAATGAAGGTATTACTCTTGATGGTGTGATGAGCCTATATCTCCACAAGGGAAATTACTAAAAGGACCATGTTACCTATGTATTGCTTGGTATTTTTTATTTTTCTTGGTGACTCCTACTAAGGAGGAACACACTCTTGTTTCTCTATGGATTTTTTATCCTTTTCTTCCAATTGGAATCTACACTACTCCTCATGAACTTGATCCTAAGGATAGTGAGATCAATATCTATAATTGAAGGATCATGGAGGATGTTCATCATTAGGGATATTGAAGTATTATTTATGGAAAATTAAACCATCCGTTGATTTAGTATGAGGAAATTAGAGCTTCTTTTCAAATGCACAAGGAAAACCTTTTGCTTTAAGTTATCTTTGAGATAGTGATAAAATGTTCATACCACCATTGTTGGATATAAAGGATAGTTATATGTTATGATACCTATGATATTATTAAAATATTTCTCTATTTTATCTTTTTATTAGAACAACATCAAAGAAAAAATATACGAGGTAGAGGTTCCCTTATCAAAGTTGATTAGTAACATCTTATTCATTTATTTTAATAAATATGACAAACACAAAGCTTGAGTTAATAAAGAATACACTGGTGAGCTTGGGTACATAGCCTATAGGTAGCCAAAGCTAAAATGGAAATTATTAGTAACATGGGGTAAACATATGAGGTGATATATATTGGCTATCAAATTGTATATAAGTGTCATCAAATTTTTAAATGTCAAATTGAGGGACAAGAACATCATGAGTCCACTTAGACAAAAGAACACATCTTCTATGGATGGACTAATAATAGCATTAATTTCTAAATCAATCTTATCCATATTGGTAAGATCTCTCATTGTATAATGGGTATGCATGTGCATCAACAACATCAAGTAGGATATTTTCCCAAAGGTAATTATTGAAAGAGTATCGTTATGGTTTTAGATGGATCTTAGATCATACCTATAAGATAGTAGATGAAAGTAATATTGATATTAAAATTATAAATTTATAATAGAAGGGTGGTTAATGAAAACATAGGCCCCTTCTTCTAGTCTTGTTTTTTATTTCCAAAAACCTATTCAAAATTGCTCTATAGTGATCACTCAATGCAAGGAGGGTTACTAGGGTATTGCACAAGTAAATTTTCCAATTTGGTCTAAATTTTCTTGAGCAACATAAAAATTTATTACCATTAATTACCAATGTTATATAACATTTTATTTAGCCTTGCATCATGAATATTTGAGGAAATATTGGAGGGAATGTGATGGGAACATGCTGAGTGAATGAGAGGGGTTCTCATAGTATATAAAATAGCAATAGCATATGATTCAAAGTTATTGATGTAGTAAGGTAGATTATGGCGTTTCCCTAGGTTTCTTGGTTTTATTTTCTTTATACACATAAAATCATTATTGGATGGATCTATGTATTACAAATACCTATTAACTTATGTCAAAATGGATAAAACTAAGGATTCCCACATCCATTGGAAATTTATGGTAACATCTTGAATATTTTATCAATTGGTAAAATAAATTTCATTAAATATACATCTAGATTTGATCGGTTCAAAAAAATATCAAAATTATATAGGCTTTCCATAAGGTTTTAGGATCTCTAATGCTCAATATAGTCAATCATTTAGTCAAAACAGATCTATATACCTAATTCTTAATTTCACAAAAAAAATGTATTCAAATATAGTAATAGAATTGTTTGATATAAATGGCCTGATTAGAAGAATGTAAATATGTTCAATACTAGTTTTGAAAAAACTTGCATGTCCCTTCTACCATTTATTACATCATCAAAAAGAAAGATCTATGCTTTAATACCACTTGTAACGAGAAACTTCTAAAGTACCAAAAGTAGTGGTAAAACTTAGAAATGTAGAAAAATAATAATTTTTACAAGAATAGTATTTAGATTCCACATCAATAAATCAATAGTAGCATATGATAGATCTAAATTCTAAATTATCAAAAAATCCTAACCACATGTAAATGATAATGTATCATATGTGCACTAGAGGAAACAAGATATTATAAATTTGAATAATGAAAAACTATAAAAAATAAACTTATGGTCTAAGCCGATTAATCACTCTAACCCTAATCCTCATGGGTTGACTAAACTATCCTAGGGTACACACTAGTAATTATAAATATATTCAATACGGTTTCCTCATCACCAATGCTATCAACCATGTCTACGTTAACTTTGGCCTAACTAGATGGACCACCTTTGGTGCCTTTAGAGTCAACCTAGACCTGGCCAACTCAACTATCATTACCACATTTAATTCTCATTGTAAGCATGGGTTTAAGTCTCATATACATCGGCCCAATTAGTTAATTCTATATCTTAAGATAATTGATAGCCTTAGCTTCTATGATCGCATGTGGTACTTCAATATGGAAAATATTTTCTTGTAATGGTGGTGGCGTCCCAGTATTATGAATAATTTATTTGGAAATGGGTCTTTATGCCCTGGTGATAATTATCAAAGGTGCAATCAAACCTTGTCTCATTTTCACCCAAACTCAAATTTCCACTATCTCACATAGCATCCTTGGTTTGTGATGGAAATTACTGATAACGAATCCTCATTCAATGGTTTATGTACCTACCTTCCTCTGTGGAAATATTTTCCAACTCATGTTAGAATCCATTAACGAATTAGTGAAGGGAAGAATTTTATCAGATTTTCCAATCTCCTTTTAATTTCGGTTATCTTGAGTGTCAATCGTTTCTTTAGAAGTATAGGTTAAGAAAATCCTACCATCATCCTCATTCATATTTCAAGGAACTCTAGGCTTCATCATCATTGTTTGAACAAGGTGATCCCCGACATTAGTGGGATGTGATTCTGGGCTATTGTAATCCTTTCCATTCCCAAATATTTGGTTACGTTTACTTTACATGGAGCCAACAACACCTTTAGCTTATCTACGAATTCTCATCAAACCATAATGGTGTTGCTTCAACCTATCACTTTGAACTTGGAGGTCGAAGTTGAAGAAATCCTTGACAATCATGGGTTTATACCCTTTCTTTGAAAGTTCACTGTGTAGACCTAGATAAATTTGATTGATTTTACCAAATCATAGATTAATAGGTGAGTTTATATTCATAGGATTAACTCCAATTTTACTAATAACCTTCTTACCGAGGTGATGGAGCTTCCCAATGATGGGAAAATTATTCACCATTATAGACATTCCTTGGTTGTTGAACTTTATTTTTTTTAGTAAGATGCTAGAAAATAAAAATATGGGGATCATAAGAACTAATATTCTAGCTCAGTGGAACAGGGTCCTGGTGTTGATCATGTAGTACTTTACTATGGATGAGGTCAATGTCCCCGTCAAAATATTTCATTTAGATTTTTTGAATCATCTATTGGATATAAAGGACTTTAATGTCCCTAACTACCTTGTGATATCATTGGAAATATTGGTAGAGAGCATCATGATATTCACTTCATTTTTTATAAGCATATTCTATAGAAAGAAGTTAAGAATACTATAATTATGACTATTACTATCGTCAATGATCATTTTGAAGCTGGCCCTAATGATAGTCCTCTATGGATTAAAGTTAGTTATGATGAGATAGAAAAATCCTTTGCCAACATAAACAAAGTTAAAGTGAAAGTGGTCTTTGGTTCCACCATTCTGTTAGCCATAATTGAGCCCAGATGTTGTTTAGACAAAATTAAATTATAAAAAAACATAAAATATTTTCTATTGATAATGTATCTTCAGATGGCTCTCCAACCAAGTTCAAAAATCCTAATTTTGAAGGAGACCCTACCAAGAGTCAATCTTGAAAGAAGGTTTAAGCCCAGATAAAACCAACACTAAACCATTTGTTATCTTGGTGGACATATTGGAGAGTACATCCATGGTGTTTAACACCACATGGACCATTCTCCAATAGGCTCTTAAAATGGAAAAAACCATCAATTCCTCCACCAAGGAGAGCATCAAAGTTGTTAAGGGTGTCTCTACCAATTCATCTATAATTGAGTGATTGGCATGTTTTGGAATTTCCTTTTTTTTTTTTTTTTCTTTGGGGTAGTTCCTTCTCTATTTATGTTTCTTAGGTTGGTTGTAGGGCTACTTTTCCCCTAAAATGATCTTTGGGATTTTGTTTTTTTGGTCCAGTTGGGTTGTTGTCTTTAGGTGATCCCGGTAGAGTCACCTCTTTTTGTTTGGCTTTGTAAAAGGTTTAGGGTCCCTTTAAAAACTTGTGTTTACAAATAAAAAAATTTGTTAGAGAGAGTCATATTTACATTCAACATGGGTATAATTGAGCTCTTCTCCGCATAATTCTATAGGATATATCCTTTTAATATTTTTTCAAATTTCATCCTTTGGCACCCAGTAATATATCTCTATATATCTCTATATCAAAAAAAAAATATATCTCTATATATGTAGCCTATATAGTACTCATTTTGTGAATGATATCTTAGAGAATGGCACTGACTGATGATGACTGGGAATGGCTTGATGCCCTTGGGCTCAAGCAGGTGGCTCGACTGGAGCCTGTGGTCCTGGATTAGGCCTATCTGATGGCCTTGATCAAACTTTGGGATCCGTGGACCAACACCTTCCATCTCTCGACAGGGGAGATGACTGTGACTCTAGAGGATGTCTATCGGCTGCTTCGGATTTTGATAGATGGACTTCCTATTAGGACATCGTCGTTTGATCAACGGACTATTGTACTTACGAGATGCTTCGGGCATGGGGAGCGGCTGGGTGTAGAGAACCTAGTGGAGACAGCTGAGGTGGACTGCCAGGCTGGCGGGATTTTGGTTGGATGGTGGTAGGAGAGGGGGGTGTTAGGAGTGAGGCACGCATTCTTGATGGGCCTCATTTCTAACATGCTTTTACCTGACTCGTCAGGCGCGAGGTTCCCGTGGAACCTGTTGGATTTGGTGTGGTAGTTGGTAGAGTGCCCGATAGAGGCACCGCTGATTTTGAGATGGGGACAGACATTGTTGGCACAAATCTATGGGGAGATGTACGGGGTCCGCTATCATTAGTGGAAGGGGGTCAGCTGCAGTTACCTGCTGCAGTGCTGGGGTTGGTAGCACATAGCAGTTGAGAGGCCAACCGGGTTACCATGGATGACTCGGGCAACGATGGAGGATGAGGATATAGGCTATGCAGCTCTGTGGCGGAGGTCTGCGGAGTAGGGGTAGAGTCGGCGATGGGCAGGTGTCGTAGAGCACTATACTGATGCCTTCTCTCAGCTTACTCTAGGGGAGGTGGTTTGGCGCCCTTATCAGGACTGTCCAGCCTGGCCAGAGGCTAGAGAGTGGCTCTGATGGGTACGTAGGGAGCAGTGGTTGATTGGGCAGCACAAGACCGAGCATGAGTTATTCTCATATAGTCGGGTTACACGATAGTTTGGGGTGTGCCAGGGGTTTCCTGGTGAGCCCGTGGTCTATCGATGCCAGGGAGATGAGAGGGGTCTAGATCGGTCGATCACCGTGCCATTGGGCGAGGAGTCAGATGCGATGATTGACGTCCCGGACGTAGATGACATCAGGACTACCACTGAGTATGACTCATGGTGGGTGCTACGACGATGGAGAGGAGAGGGGCCAATGGGAGGCACGAAGGTGACATTGGAGGGTGCTGAGACAGTCAAGGATGATTGGGGAGTTCCATTGGATTACGCGAACATGGTTGAGGTGGGGGTTGAGGATGTAGAGTTGGGAGCTTCGGATCAGCCGAACATGCAGGACATGGAGGAGCAGTGGGAGCCAGAGCAGGCTGCTGTTCCGAAGAGTCCTATACATCAGGAAGATACTGAGGAGATGGAGTCTGAGGTACACACTAAAAATGCATGACTGACAGAGCTACTGTGGATACGGGATCTAGAGCTGGGGGACGCACTACGGGAGAGGGATCTCCTGCGAGCTCAGCTAGCAGAACGAGATAGGGTTTTGGCACAGCACGATGATGTAGTATCTTACTACCATCGGTGGGAGGTAGAGTGGTTTTGTCATCGGCTAGACTTGGAGAGGGAGGTCATCCTCTTTGGTGGGTGGCTACCTAAGCCTTCGAGAAGTGGATCTTCATGGCGTACGAGGGATAGTGTGACTGAGTAGTCAGCATCATCTTGTCGCAGGCGATTAGATGAGGGAGGTAGTAGCAGGCGTGATGCAGGGGCTAGTAGTAGTTGCCCTACAGGGTCCCATAGGACCCACACCACGGGGGGTAGTTCTCGTCGCACCGATCCTGCGTGATCATGGTGGTCGATGCCTTAGGTTGGGTTTTGTTATATTATTGCGAGGTCTGAGGACCAGTTTTGCATCCTACGGGCATTTTTTTGACGATATATATATATATATATATATATATATATATACCAATTTTATTTTGGTTATATACATGTGATGATTTGATCTTTATGCATGATGGCTGATGACTATTGATGTATGCATGTTTATTTATTTTTGGATGCGTATATTTTGATTAATGCAAATGTTTTTGATTTTATATGTGATATTCAAAAATGAAATGGATGAATGGGATTTGTGATGTTTGGCTATGGCACCATAGACTGTTTAGAACTCTTTTATGTTGTTTCTGGGTGATTGCTGTGATACATTACTTTGTATGTATACATGTGGTTTTTCTTTTTTTGTATTTTTTTATGGTATTGCAAATATGGAAAGTAGCGCAGTTGGTTTAGAAATGTAGCTAAGGTTTTCTGAGACTCGGATGGTTTTTAACTCACTAGCCACGACTGTGCTTTATCTCATAAGACTTTTGAACAAGGTATGAATCAGACTTATTTTTGACCAAGCTATTTCACATCCCTGTGTGTGCAATTGAGTTCATTTTTGTGGTATTTGTCAGGATACCACCAATGCCAGATGGGCTTTCAACCAAACCTGTACTGAGGATCACCTAATTAGCTCCACTAACTCCTTTGTTGTATTTAGTTAGATTAATCTGCGGTGTTATCCAGGATGCCATAAGCTAGCTCATCCACATGCAAACATTGATCTATATGCAAGTTAATGTGACAGATATATCGTCATGCAAGAAGTTTACCACCAGTTATCGATAGGCTATCAACCAAACCGGTACTGAGGCTTGCTTCATGACCTATTAGAATTCTGAGAGTTCCAGGGATTCAAGTTCAACTCCCTTCTTTTCTTCAATTGTATTGGGATACTTGCTCGTTTGTAGTGATAAGATCATTGTTTATTTTGATTTGTTTTTCTTTTGAGCAAGGGATTGGGGATATGGAGTGACAAAAATCACTATTGTTTGTGCCGTTTGATGTGTGCACTGTAGTATGTCAAATTTTGGAGTTTTGACGTTTTGCAAATTTTTGATGTTTTGCAACTATTGAGAACTTAGGGATTCTTAGGGAATTGGGTAGGGAGGATGCTTGTCCTTTTGCCAACTCTCAACATTCTTGGGGTCATTCACACGGGGGGATGAGCAAGATAGTCGTTTTGCTTATGGTGACTTGGATTACTGTGCAGGTTTCATCTTTCGTTCACACAACTTAGGAATTGTTTTATGTGTTTTAGTTTGTGTTGGGATGTTACGTAACAAGGTGTATTTCAAGTGTAACTCTACCTTCGTAAAATCTGCTCGACTCGATACATTACATGGCTAAAGAGAAAAATGATGACTGAATCATGAAAAACTCTTGATACATTAAAATACCACTAACTCTAGTGTGGTAAAAGCAATGCTTGGTGTTTTTGTTGTTTTTGTAAAATGGAACAATGGGGAACAAGATGGACTAGCAGATCAATTGCAGCCTATGGTGCTTCTGACCTATACGATCACAAATATGCAATGTATGGATGCAATGTTTTAATGAGCTATGTATTTTTATATTTTTGATGGATTGATTTTTGTGAGTATGAAGATGAGATGCGAGAAAAATTCTTGATTGGTGAATTTGAGCATGCCTAGAAATGAGATGCAAATTTTTGTTATTTTTGATGATTTTTGTTGTTTTTTGAATTTTGTTGATGGTGACCAAGGGCTTTCGAGAATCCTTTGGGGCCTTTTGGGAGTGACCAAGTGATTGCGATAATCCTTGGAGCTTTTTGGGTGACCAAGTGATTGCGATAATCCTTGGAGCTTTTGGGGTGACCAAGCGATTACGATAATCCTTGGAGCATTTTTTTTGACGAAGTGATTGCGATAATCCTTGGAGCTTTTGGGGTGACCAAGTGATTGCGTTAATCCTTGGAGCATTTGGGGTGACCAAGTGATTACGATAATCCTTGGAGCTTTTTGGGTATTGACCAAGCGATTGCGATAATCCTTGGAGCATTTGGGGTGACCAAGTGATTGCGATAATCCTTGGAGCTTTTTGGGGATTGACCAAGCGATTGCAAGAATCGTTGGAGCCTTTGGGGTGACCAAGTGATTGCGATAGTCCTTGGAGCATTTTGGATTTGACCAAGCGATTATAGAATCCTTGGAGCATTTGGGGTGACCAAGTGATTGCGATAATCCTTGGAGCTTTTTGGGTGACCAAGTGATTGCGATAATCCTTGGAGCTTTTTGGGTGACCAAGTGATTGTGATAATCCTTGGAGCTTTTTGGGTGACCAAGCGATTGTGATAATCCTTGGAGATTTTGGGGTGACCAAGTGATTGCGATAATCCTTGGAGATTTTTGGGGTGACCAAGCGATTGCGATAATCCTTGGAGCATTTGGGTTTGACCAAGCGATTACAATAATCCTTGGAGCATTTTTGGATTTGACCAAGCGATTATAGAATCCTTGGAGCATTTGGGGTGACCAAGTGATTGCGATAATCCTTGGAGATTTTTGGGTGACCAAGCGATTGCGATAATCCTTGGAGCTTTTGGGGTGACCAAGTGATTGCGATAATCCTTAGAGCTTTTGGGGTGACCAAGTGATTGCGATAATCCTTGGAGCTTTTTGGGGTGACCAAGTGATTGCGGTAATCCTTGGAGCCTTTGGGTTTGACCAAGCAATTACGATAATCCTTGGAGCATTTTTGGGGTGACCAAGTGATTGCGATAATCCTTGGATCCTTTGGGTTTGACCAAGTGATTACGATAATCCTTGGAGCATTTTTGGGATATGGCTTTCTTAGATATGAAATGGTCATAAATGACTGATATTCAAGGGTTCTATTTCTTTGATACCGTTAAGAGAAGCTAGCCAGTACGTCCTGAGTCCTATTTTGCTATCAATGACATATGGACGTAACCAATTTGTCGCGAACTTGTCCCTTAGGTGGGACGAAAAATTAGAGTTCTGTTGGTTTTCCTTCAAAACCAAATCACCAACTCAAAAGTCCCTTAGGTGAAATTTCATGTTATAAGCTTTCTTAAGCCGCTCTTGATAGACATGTAAGTGCTCGAGAGCATTAATGTGTCGTTCGTCAAGCAACGTAAGTTGGTCTAACCGGGCCTGCCGTGCAGTGTCATCATCGATGAACTCCTGCATTGATATGCGTAGGGAAGGAATTTCCAACTTGAGAGGCATTACTGCCTCGGAGCCATACACGAGCGAAAACGAAGTGGCCCCAGTTGGCATCCGAATGCTAGTGCGATAAGCCCAAAGGGCAAGTGGAATTTGTATGTGCCAATCCTTATAACTGTCTGTGACCGTCTTTTTAAGGATGGCAACTAGCATTTTGTTTGATGCCTCTGCTTGCCCATTTGCCTGCGGATAATAGGGTGTCGAAAAATTGTGCTGAATTTTGTACTTTGTGGTCAAAGCACGCACGTATTTGTTCTTGAATGATGGCCCATTATTCGAGATTATTTTGGATGGAATACCAAAATGACATATGATGTTATGCAAAATGAACTCCACAATGCGGGGTCCTGTCGTAGAGGTTAGCGGAATTGCTTCCACCCATTTGGTAAAATTCTCTGTGGCCGTTATGATAAACATGTGACGGCCTGATGATGCAGGGGAGATATTTCCAATTAGATCGAAGCCCCATTGCAAAAATGGACAAGTAGACTGGACTGTCTGCAAGTCCTGGGAAGGGACATGCATCAAATTGGCATGATGTTGACACTTCACGCACCTCTTGACATATGCGCAACAATCTCGCTCTAAATATGGCCAATAATATCCCATGCGAAGAATGCACTTTGCAATGGCCATACCACTAAAGTGGCCACCACATGTACCATCGTGCGCTTGGGCGACTGCCCAAGTGGACTCTTGCTGGTCCAATCAACGAAGAAGAATTCCTTCATAGCTGCGACGATACAAAATGTCTCCTATCAATACATACTTAGCCGCTTTCTACTTGAATGTTCGTTTTGTGGCTTGTGTCAATCCAAGGGGAAGATTACCTAACTTGAGGTAGTCTCTAATGGGTAAATACCAGTCTTGTTGATCGGAAACCTCGATAGTATGAACAACCATTCCCTTTTGAAGTTCTTTACTAACAAACGCTGAATGGGATAGAACTTGTAAGAATAGCGTTGTGTTGCTATTAATGGGTGTAGGGGAAAACAAGGACCCCCAGTTCGCACGTTTTAGACAATATTGGATTCGAAAGAACTTATCCGAGGATGGTTCAATCTGGATCATGTGGATTCCTGGCGTCAAGTCTGAACTTGCACGCTCCATCATAGATTGCGATAAGGTTTTGACTTGAATGGTTGTCATATCACTGGAAAGGTCTTGCGGAATTAGTGACCCCAAGGAGGCCATTGTGTCCACAAAATGATTCGATGATCGAGGGAGTGCCTCAATGTCATACCACTCAAGTTTTGCCAAGAATTTGTCCATAATGGCTTTATAAGCCTGCAAAACTAGGCATTTGCATTTATATACCCCTTTGACTTGATTGATGATTAATAGCGAATCACCAAAGATGTTCAGTCGTTTGATGTTCATGGTGATTGTTGTCTGAAGACCTAGGAGCAAGGCTTCATATTCTACATTATTGTTGGTGCACTGGAAGTTTAATTTAAATGACAGGGACATTGGAGCACCCTGCGATGTGAAGAATAAAATTCCTGTGCCACCACCTTGCTCACATTTAGAACCATCAAAAAATAAGGTTATGTCGGCCTGTGACTCAGGCTCATCAGGATCTGGCGATTCTGAGACATGGAAGACCCCATCATCGGGTAGTTCTATGACTATAGGTTGATCGTCTTCAAGAGGAGCCTCTGCTAGTTTATCGGCTATGACTTGTCCTTTGATAGATTTTTGTCCAATAAACTCTATGTCAAATTCCGTAAACAACATGATCCATTTCACCGTGCGAATACTATGATAAGTACGAGTCATCATGTATCGCAATGGATTCTCCTTAGACACAACATACGTAGTGTTGCTCAGCATGTAGTGGCATAGCTTTTTGGTAGCAAAAACCACTACCAAGCAGAGTTTCTCAACGTATGCATAGTTAAGTTCATAACTGACCAGGGTGCGGCTAAGATAGTAAGTAGCCTATTCCTTATGAAGTTCATTCTTTTGGGCTAACATGGCACCTAGTGCCACCTCAGTAGCTGAGATGTATAAGTAGAACAACACTCCTGGTCTTGGTGGTGCCAATACTAGTGGCGAAGCCAGGTATTGTTTGATTTCGTCAAATATTGACTGGCACTTGTCATCCCAGTGAAATGTAACCCCCTTGTGCAATAATTTTTTCATGGGTCGACACTTGTCAGATAATTGCGCTATGAAGCGTTTAATCGACGTGACCTTTCCTTGCAGACTTCTGAGCTGCTTGATGGTAGTTGGGGGAACCATTTCAAGGATTGCCTTGAATTTCTATGGGTCCACCTCAATTCCTCATTTTGAGACTATGAAACCCAAGAGTTTTCCAGATGTGACGCCAAATACGCACTTCTTGGGATTTAGTCTAACCTTATGCTCTATGAGGTGATTGAGGATCTTGCTTAAGTCATCGAGATGATCTGAGCGCAAGAGACTTGGCTAACAAATCATCCATGTAATATTCCAAAGTTTTATGCATGTAATCATGGAAGATGTACGTCATGGCACGTTGGTAGGTGGCACCAGCATTTTTAAGGCCAAAAGGCATGACCTTATAACAAAATGTCCCCCAAGGCATTGTGAACACCGTTTTAAGTTGATCCTCAGGATTGATACGAATCTGATTGTATCCTGAGAAACCATCCATGAGGGATAGCATTTCGTGACCTGCTGTAGCGTCTACCAATGCGTCGATGCTTGGCAAGGGGAAATCATCCTTAGGACTCGCTTTGTTTAGATCTCAAAAATTAGTGCATATGTGAATCCTCCCATCAGGCTTCTTGACGGGAACCATGTTGGACAACCATGGCGGATAATCCACGCAGATGACAAACTGTGCATCCAACAACTTTTGCAATTCGTATTTGACCATCAAGGCCACTGTTGGGTGCATCTTATGTAGTTTTTGCTTTACAGGCTTGATTTTCGGATCAAGCATTAAATTATGCATGACTAGCTACGGGTCTAATCCTGACATATCTTTGTATGACCTTGCAAAAACCTCATTCTTCTCTTTAAGAAGGGCGATGTAGTCGGCTTGCTCTTCGGGGGAAAGACTTACCCCCAGCTTGAGAATCTATGGATTCATTGGATCTGTGCCGATATCTACGTCAGTCATCTCCTCGACTGACATGTGGGATCCGTCTTCCAACTGGTGTGGAGTCGAGATCAAATGGATATCATTAGCTGAATTTAGATTCGAGGATTGCGGCTTGCGTCAATCCAAGGGGAAGATTTCCTAACTTGAGGTAGTCTCTAATGGGTAAATACCAGTCTTGTTGATCAGAAACCTTGACAGTATGAACAACCATTCCCTTTTGAAGTTCTTTACTAACAAATGCTGAAAGGGATAGAACTTGTAAGAATAGCATTGTGTTGCTATTAATGGGTGTAGGGGAAAACAAGGACCCCCAGTTGGCACATTTCAGACAATCTCGGATTCGAAAGAACTTATCCGAGGATGGTTCAATCTGGATCATGTGGATTCCTGGCGTGAAGTCTGCACTTGCACACTCTATCGCGGATTGCGATAAGGTTTTGAATTGAATGGTTGTCATATCATCGGAAAGGTCTTGCATAATTAGTGACCCCAAGGAGGCCATTGTGTCCACAAAATGATTCGATGATCGAGGGAGTGCCTCAATGTCATACCACTCAAGTTTTGCCAGGAATTTGTCCACAAGGGCTTTATAAGCCTGCAAAAATGGGCATTTGCATTTATATACCCCTTTGACTTGATTGACGATTAACAGCGAATCACAAAAGATGTTCAGTCATTTGATGTTCATGGCGATTGTTGTCTGAAGACCTAGGAGCAAGGCTTCATATTCTACATTATTTTTGGTGCACTGGAAGTTTAATTTAAATGACAGGGGCATTGGAGCACCCTGCGATGTGAAGAATACAATTCTTGTGCTACCACCTTGGTCACATTTAGAACCATCAAAAAATAATGTTATGTCGGCCTATGACTCAGGCTCATTAGGATCTGGCGATTCTGAGACATGGAAGACCCCATCATCGGGTAGTTCTATGACTAGATGCTGATCGTCTTCAAGAGGAGCCTCTGCTAGTTGATCGACTATGACTTGTCCTTTGATAGATTTTTGTCCAATAAAATCTATGTCAAATTTCATCAACAACATGATCCATTTCATCGTGCGACTACTATGATAAGTACGACTCATCATGTATCACAATGGATTCTCCTTAGACACAACATACGTAGTGTTTCTCAACATGTAGTGGCGTAGCTTTTTGGTAGCAAACACCACTGCCAATAAGAGTTTCTCAACGTATGCATAGTTAAGTTCATAACTGACCAGGGTGCGGCTAAGATAGTAAGTAACCTGTTCCTTGTGAAGTTCATTCTTTTGGGCTAACATGGCACCTAGTGCCACCTCAGTAGCTGAGATGTATAAGTAGAATGACACTCCTGGTCTTGGTGGTGCCAATACTGGTGGCGAAGCCAGGTATTGTATGATTTTGTCAAAGGCTGACTGACACTCGTCATCCCAATGAAATGTAACCCCCTTGTGCAATAATTTTTTCATGGTTCGGCACTTGTCAGATAATTGCGCTATGAAGCGTTTAATCGACGCGACCTTTCCTTGCAGACTTCTGAGCTGCTTGATGGTAGTTGGGGGAACCATTTCAAGGATTGCCTTGACTTTCTTTGGATCCACCTTGATTCCTCATTTTGAGACTATGAAACCCAAGAGTTTTCCAGATGTGACGCCAAATACGCACTTCTTGGGATTTAGTCTAACCTTATGCTCTATGAGGCGATCGAGGATCTTGCTTAAGTCACCGAGATGATCTGAGCGCAAAATAGACTTGGCTAACAAATCATCCATGTAATATTCCAAAGTTTTATGCATGTAATTGTGGAAGATGTACGTCATGGCACGTTGGTAGGTGGCGGTAGCATTTTTAAGGCCAAAAGGCATGACCTTATAACAAAATGTCCCCCAAGGCGTTGTGAACGTTGTTTTGAGTTGATCCTAAGGATTGATACGAATCTGATTGTATCCCGAGAAACCATCCATGAGGGATAGAATTTTGTGACCTGTTGTAGCGTCTACCAATGCATCGATGCTTGGCAAGGGGAAATCATCCTTAGGACTTGCTTTGTTTAGATCTCGAAAATCAGTGCATATGTGAATCCTCCCATCGGGCTTCTTGATGGGAACCATGTTGGACAACCATGGCGGATAATCCACGCAGATGACAAACTGTGCATCCAACAACTTTTGTAATTCGTCTTTGACCATCAAGGCCACTGTTGGGTGCATCTTACGTAGTTTTTGCTTTACGGGCTTGATTGTCGGATCAAGCATTAAATTATGCATGACTAGCTACGGGTCTAATCCCGACATATCTTTGTATGACCATGCAAAAACCTCCTTCTTCTCTTTAAGAAGGGCAATGTAGTCGGCTTGCTCTTCGGGGGAAAGACTTACCCCCAGCTTGAGAATCTATGGATTCATTGGATCTGTGCCGATATCTACGTCAATTGTCTCCTCGATTGACATGTGGGATCCATCTTCCAACTGGTGTGAAGTTGGGATCAAATGGATATCATTAGCTAAATTTAGATCTGCGTTGGGAACCTCGAGTCCCTCTTCAGCTTGAAAAATATCCTGAGTTGTTCTTGGGGTAAAATGAGGCATTTCATCGAAAGGCCAGTACTCTGATGGTGATAAAGGTGAATTGATGCGATCCCAGTCGATGGCATCTATGTCTAGATGCAATGACCATGCTGGATCGGCCGGATTGCGAATGGGTGCGGTCAAGTCAATGGAGATCATGTGGATGAAATGAGTTTGGTCTCCATTACCGTAGGTGTTATAACTCGAACATTTTGGATTCTCCCTATGCTCTGGATCTAGTTTTGTAGGGACGGGTATGAACGAATCAGCCCTATGTGTTGGTAGGAAGACAGGGTCTTCTCTCGGCACTGATGTCATGATAGGGTCTCATGGTGGATGGTGCTCATCTTGAATTTGGAGCCATGGATCCAACACTTGGTCCCACCTTGCTGGGTCTACCCACCATTCATGCCCTAACCTTATGCCCATCTGTCCCATTAGATCTTCATGAGTTAAAGGGCGATTGTTTCGTCGTGCATGTCTGAGATAGATCATCTCAGTCTCATCTTCTGAATCACTTTCAGAGATCCAAAAATGTTCATTCTTTTCAACAACTGTTACTTGCGACATTGAAGGTTCTCCTTGTTATAGCAAGTTAATCTGGTCCCATTGCGGTTGTTCCACTCTTGGTGGATGGACCTGATTCTCTTGACACTGTATTGATTCAACTGGAACCTCTAAGGGAAACAACTTCAAAAAGATATTCGAACACCGTTGATGTTCTCTTTGGGGATTAATATCCGAACTTTCACCTCTCTCTAGCAAAGGAGAGGGATTACTGTTGTTGCCAAGGGTGTTTGTTGACCATGGGAGGTAATCTCCCAATGTATATTCTGTATTTGGGTTGGCATAAATATCTGGTGCCAATCCCCCCTTGTTGCCTATTTCTAGGCCTTGCATATTTTCTACCAAGATTTCTAAGGGCAGGGGGTGGTTGAACCCTACTCCTGACTTATCATATGGCATCTGATATCTTGGTTGGAAAAGGACACGCATCCCTTGCTCACATCTGCCTAGCCCATATCCATGCCAATTGCATTGGCCGAGAGATCTTAGAGTGAAATCCAGGTTTGACAGATAATTGATATTTTTTGCAAAAGGTTCTTCATCTTCTTCCTTTTGTTTGCATGGTTCAAGACCATGATCAAGGCCCCCATACACAAAATTTGTCTAGTTTTGTGGGTAACCTAAAGGAACAATTGTTCCTATGGGAAGGCGGGGTCTCCCCATGTCTTGTACTGATTCCAATGAGGGTGTTGCCACAACATTCTGCAATAAATACTCCCCCAGGCTTGTACTAGCCATTTCAACAGTGATTGTTGATGCTTGGGAGGGAGGGAACGGTAGTCCTTCTTGAGTCCATTCCATGTTTGGTGTTTTAAGAGTCTCAACTTTCATTTTGCTAGGTATTTCCTCTGTTGATACAGTTGATATTGTGGGCAACCCCTCTTCTAGGTGCTGAGCCTCTTCCATGATCAGTTTTCCCTTATCCTTCTATTTGGCCATGACAGGTGGCATTAATAATGAAGGAGCAGATGATGAAGACTCACCTTGCTGGGATTTTGTTTATTTGGTCACCAGTGGTGCCTGCGGTATCGGACCTTGTTTAGATGGATTTAACTGGAAATCCAAATGCATTGAAGGGAGGGTCGATTAAGGCATTAATTGTACCACATTGCAATACTTGAAGGGTTCTAGGTCCATCGGGACTACATGTATTTCCCCTTCAAATGCATACTTTAAGCACTAGTGAGCGATCGAAGGGACACACTTCATGTCCCTGATCCAAGGTCGCCCTAGCAGTATATTGTAAGCCATCTCACCTTCCAACACATGGCACAATGTAGGTATTGTCTTTTGTCCTACCTGGACAGGCAGAACAACTGTGTCGACTATCAAGCATATTGCATCATTGAAAGCTCGCAGTGTGTATGTGGAGGCTGTGATATGAGATGCTGGCAGCTTCAAATGTTTTAGTGTTGTAGTGGTAATGATGTTGCTGGACAAGCCAGTATCTACCAACACTCTCTTGTACGGGATCCCGTTGACCTGCGCAATAATGTGCAGGGGTGGATATACCATGTCATTTGATATTGTTTTGACTTCATCTCCTCTAAAGGTAATGACCGGCTCCATACATCGTTTCACATGTCCCACGAAGTTGTTGAAAGAATTTGATTTGTGAGGCTGTAATTCGATGGCTTTTAAAATTTCCATAAGAGCTTCCCAATGAGGTGTTGACTGTTGAATAAGCTCGTAAATGGACAGCCTAGCCGATGTGGTTTGCAAACTCTACGTGAGTTTGGTCCGTATCATGACCTCGGGTCTAGGTAGAGGCGACTGCATAGGGCGTTGTTGAGGCTGCGATGTTGTTGGAACTTCCCTTGTAGCTACCTCGAGGGCAACTGCTGGGTACTTTTTCTTCCTGGTCACTATGCTGATCATTCCCACAAATCCTTGCATGGGAAGATTTTGTCACACCTCGTTAACCTGGAGAGGTTTTTCCTGTGCCTCGTGGGCAGGCAAAGGGTCCTTGAATACCCCCATTTGTTGATTATTTGGCGCTATGGGGTTGTCCATGGCCAATGTTTTATTGTCGATGAAATCTTGGATTAATCCTTTGAATTTCTAGCATCCATTTAAGTCATGTCCCCTTCGCCTATGGAATCTACAATATAATTCCTCTCTGTATCCATTAGGCTTGGGAGCGTTATGGTCTACAGTTTGGATCTCCGGTAGGGTGATTAAATTTGTCGCTGACAAGCGATCAAATAGGAAGTCCCTGGACTCCGTATAAGGGGTGAATTGTCTCCTAGGGCGACGCTGCTGATTCTGCTCCTGTCTTGTATTTTCTCTTTCATAACTAGGAGGCACTGCCTGGTAACTAGCCTTCTAGGGCTGCATTTCTTGCACAGGCTTGGGGACATTTATTGCAACTTGGTTAACCGTAGCAGGTTGTGATTGCATAGTCCCTATCTTAGTGGTCTTATTCCACTCTTTCTTTTTAGGCTTGGCGATTGCGCCTTCACCTATCTTGATCTCTTCTATGACTCTGGCTTATGCCAGAGCTTCTTCTAAAATGTCGTATTGTTGCAGCAGCAATAGACCAGAGATTTATTTTAAGCAACTCCGTGCAAACATCTATGTGAGATCAAACATAGGGGGACGGTAGGGTAGCTTAGAAAGCAAAGCCCTCCATCGGTTCCCGTATTCCACCATTGTTTCTTCCTCATATTGCCTGAGGCTGGCCAGATCACTCAGTGATGCCTTCTTCCTTGTGTTGAAAGCAAAGCGTTCAAGAAATGCATCTACTAATTGATCTAGGTTGTTTATGCTGTGTTTTGGTAATTGTGTGAACCAATCCGAGGCAGGACCTGTGAATGTGGTTATGAATGTCCTAAGCAACAATGCGTCATTATCTTGGATGCCGAAGCATTGGCTTAGGAATCTTGTGACATGTTCTTGTGCGTCCTCTTCACATTTAAAGACTGCCAATTGAGGCAACATGAAATGTTCGGGGTAAAGAGGTGTGGGCACTGAGGGATGCACTGGATGACTATGGAGTTGATGTAATGTGGGTTTTTGATGCCCAATAGCTTTTGTCTCCATGAACTCCAAACGCTCTAATAGCGCTTTGTATGCATCTGAAGATTTTATTTCTTCCTCTTTTGTTTGCTCCCGTTGTGAGTTATGGGAGAGTGGAGGCTTATGGAGGGGTGGCCGATTGGAAGCCCTCCCACCTTGATAGGGAGTTTCAATACGTTCTATTTCTGGTTCATACTCCTTATAAAGTTCTTGAGGAGTCTTTGGGCGAGACCTATGACCTTGATTGAGTCCCTACTGAGGGTACCCATCATTGTTTCGGGGAGTGGCCTCCCTCTCGGGTCTATAAGGTCTTGGAGGCAAAGCTTGACGAGGTCACGGAGACCTATCCTGCACCAAAGGGTTGTGCCTCACATATTGTTCTACTCTTTGGGTGCGAGGGGTTGGCACCCTTTCAGGTAGTTTATAGCACAACTCATCCACTTCGCGTTGCATGCGCTCTTTATTTAGGCGATATAGGTACTCTAACTCCTGATGACCTTGTTCAAGCTACGTGATTTGGGCTTGACGGGCGGCATGTCTGGCGACTGCCGGGTCAATTTGGTCCGCCCTCTTTTTCTCAGGAGGCTTGAATGTTTCTTCTATGTATTTGCCTTGATCTTGATGATCTAAAATTTCAATGGGTCACTTCCCTTTGTCGAGGTAGGCGGTGTTTACTTGAGGCTCTGTCCTCAATGTGTGTCCATTGTATCTAGCGGGCATAGAAACACAAGGCTCTCGCATTGTATGTTGTTCTTGAGAAATGCGATGATATTCCTCATACTCCCTTTCATGGGTGTGAAAGGGGCGGGCGGAGTTAGCTCGCCCTATGTGAAGAGCCCTATGCTCTAGGTTTTGTCTTTCAGTTCTAATGGGAGGTAAAGAAGAGACGCCATATTCACGTTGTCTCTCCAAATGGACAGTGTGCCTCTCTAGCACTTCATCACGTTGTGGCCACTCATGTCTAACCTCAAAAGGCGATTCTCTATTTACGTCAAGGTCTACATGTAAAGCGTCTTCCCGAAAGGGGCTGTGTTGAATGGGCATACCCCACAGAGGGGGATCCCAATAATTCTTTCTTGATGTGGTCTGACGTGGACCTTCTTGTGGGCCAGACCGCCAAGGGGGTATGACTAAGTCCTCAGGACTAAAGCGAAGGTGACTTATGCTTGCTTCTTGTGTACCTTTCGGAGCTTCTGCCCTTGATTGGGCTTGGCTACGGGTGTACACCATTGTGGTGCTTCTCTACTATCTAAGCATATTTTTATCTCATTTATGATGATTTTTATTTTTGTCTACACTAAGAAAAATTGAACACACACATACACAAACCGTGATTATCTCTTTTAAGGATTAATGGTGTGTCTTAAACTAGTTTAGTGCATTTTGATGTTTTGTTTTGTTTTTGAATGTTTTTGAAGAACGTTTAAATGCATAATGAAGGCTCATATAACTCCCAAAATGGTCGCCCCTTCAATATACCAACCAAGCCGATATACCAACCTCTCTATATACCCGCCCTTACAAGATGGAGACTATAAGTACATGAGAGCAGATGGTACGTGGTACGTAGGCGGTACGAAAGGGGGATTGTCCTGTTAATGACACCTACCATAGAAGACTTATCCTCGCGTGCATGGGAATCATCCCAGCGACACTCGATCAGCTTTCATCAGGATTTATGCCTAACAATAGTGACAATCGGGGAAATGGATGCAAATCTAAGCCAAGGTGGTGATGAACCCACCGTTGGTCTTGCTCAAGGGCTGGGGTCTTACGACCAGCTCCTTGGTTTAATTTACCACGTGATGTGTGTGGGATTCATTTTATTTAACAAAAATGAAACAAGCATAAATGACTTTCCCTAAGCAAGCAGGATAAACTGAAAACAACCAAAGAACAGAAACAAAAACAGAAAAATTTAACAAAGATTATAAAAATCCCTACCTCTTCTCTGCCTGGACCGGCTATTTTTGACCTTTTGCTCTAAAAATTTATAGGCAGGAATTTGTCCCTCTTTGAGACGAATTGTAGAATAGAATTTGTCCTTGCCAGAGACGAATTTAAATTCATCTCAGGGTCAGACAAATTACAGTAAAGAATTCATCACAGTCAGAGACAAATAACAGTCTGCAAAAAAAATTGTACATGTCAATCACAAAACACAAAAAAATATCAGTTATTTTATCTTAAAACCATGGGACAGAGTCCCACCGTGATTGCCATTGAAAGCACGAGATTCTGGAAGGAAACACTAGTTGCGATGCATTCAAAATCAAATACGCTTAAGCCCTAAAAATGTAGAATGCATGAAATGAAAGAGACGCATTGAAATGAGATACAAGCAAATGCAGAAAACATAGCCCTTTCATTAAACTCTCTTGATCTCTATTACAAAGATGCCTCCTCCCTTTTCAGGGGCTAGGAACGTTAAAATAATTTGATTACAATCAAGACTTAATGTTCCTTTTTTCGTGTGCCCACACTTGAGATGGGCGGGCCAAGACGATGTCGTCACTGATGTTGATGAGTCCTTAACCTCTGCTGCTCCTCCTATGAACAAAGAAACAACAAATATGTCAGTAGCACCTGTGACAAAAAGGAAAGTTCGTTCTTTGAAATCGCCAAAATATGCATGCAATAGATTGTCAAATATAGTGAATAAAATGGGTCTAAGTCACCTGCAAATTTGACAGAGGTCAGAATACATTACCAGAGGGACACTACCGTTGAAACAGTCGGCCAATCTGCCTTCACTTGGAATTCATCCCTGGGCAGAACGAATTCTGACTGCTATTCGTCTCTGGGTGGGACGAATTCAACTATGTTGGAAAAGCCGAAGTGATACTGCTCCAATGTCGACTCTCGAGACCTCCAAAACACCTGCAAACAGAGGGGTTAGGTAATTGGGGCCATTTTGGGACGACCCAGATGGTTGGATTCTCCCAATTTGGCCTCTATCCTTGGGAATTTGATATCACCACCTGCAAGTTAGTAGGACAACAAAGCGACAAAAGGCGTGATAAAATCTGATCAAAATGTTATGGAATTGAAGCTATGAGTTCACTAAACAGAATAACGTAAAATGCAACATGAAAAAATAATCTAGAATGCTTTAGAATAAAACTTAGGAAATGTGGGGTGCCTAAGTAGGCCTCCCACCGTTGGCACTTGATTTCGGTGCCAATCCACTAGGGATGGGCCCAAAACCTCTTAGGATTTGGGTGTCTGCAAATTGGTGGTGTAAGGTGGTCAAATGTTGGATTTGGGTTGGATCCACACTTCCAAAAGCCACCCAATAACCTCCCTTGCGAAAGAGATTAGTGGATGTGAGAAGGTGAATCAAAAGATGCAAATGGGTAATCAATTGGACAGCACTTCGTTGCTTGAAATCGCCTCCAATCTGTCCTCCTTTGGGTGAGAAAAGTCCCACATTTTATAGACCCATGGGGTCTCTTTTGAGAGGGAAGCATAAGTGCCATGTGTTGGTCATAGGTGCCATGTGGCGGTCATGTCTTCCCATGAGGGAGGGGAGTCCTCCATGACTTGGGCTTTCATAACTGCCCTTGTGATAGTCCTCTAACGGCCCATCTGTCCACCCACACACACGTGCGAGGTAGGAGTCATCAACTGACTGTCCTTGGCTGCCACTTGGCGCCATTCTTCTTTTTGCCCGTTAAACACAAAATTCGTCCCGACCAGAGACGAATTCAGAATTTGTCTCTGGGTAAGACGGATCCCAGTTTGAATTCGTCCCTGGGTGAGACAAATACTAAGCAAAGTGCCTGAATGTTCCAAATTGCGTCTTTACCTTACAAAATTGCTATGAAAGTGGTTAAGACCACTGTTTAACCTCTGAGGGCTGCCCTGGGGGCTGTGTTTGTCAAAACGATCAGTGTTTGCAGCCACATAATCGGATTGGTGCTGTTTTGGTGTCTACAGTTCAGTGTCCAATGAATATTATTAGTTATGGGTTCCTTTAGGCAAAGAAGTATAGTCAAGTTATTTCTTCTCTTCTCCTTTTTCTTTCGTCCACATTCTTTTTAAACGGTGGTCAGACATACCGGGATTTTGAGAATAGAGGTATATTATTTAGTATCAAAAGAATTCGAATTTTTAACATTTTTCCATTCATCATTTTAATAAAAAATCTTAATTCTTTTGTTCTTGTGTTCATAGTTAAATCTTCAGAGGTTTTCGTACATCATTCTTTTGCTTTTGGTCAGTTGGGTTATATCAATGCATAAAAATAAATCTGGTTGTTTGAGCGTGTAAAGGTTTCCCTTCCTAATAGGAAATCCTAAAGTGTGCCCACCAGAATATCTATATAAGCGTGTAGGTGGTAACTTTGTAGTGAATTCGCTTGTTTGCTGCTTAGGATTGAGCTTTATTCAAATTAAATACATATATATGTTTTTGAGTGAATGACTGCTCTCAAAGGAATTTTGGTGTTATAAAATGCAAAGTTTTAATTCAGGCATCTATAATTTTGACAAACGTATATTGACGGTAACTTAAACAATGTCAACACTTGTCTCTTGATCTATACGGCGACGAAAACGAGAAGAAATTATCTTACAAAAATGTGGGCAAACTGTCAATGTTGCCAGAAAGTAATCTCCAAACGTTTTCTCTCAATCTTATAACGGTGCGCAATCAAAGGCAATTCTTTATTGTTTGTTGGAAGCAGACTATGTTATGCTGGTATATGATTTTTGTATTAGACATAACCAGGGGCAACTGCAAGTGTCACTGTCTCAAAGAAATTGATAATAATTTATAATGCCTACCACTCGTGATCTGTCTTTCAGATACAAGCACCGAAAAGTTTAACAAAGAAAAGAAAGATAAATTGGAAGTCTTTGGAAAAGAAAAAAAACCGAATATAGATGCAACCGCTTAACAATCTTATCCAGGCTAGGGGCTGGTAGTAGAAGAGGTTACAGCTTTTGAATGCCAAGTTGATTTTTTGGGAAATGCTTCTAACCAATACTTTGACTGGATATATATTTGTTTAATTGCTATGGTGGCAGATGAACCATTAGGGAATGGTTCTAACCAATAGTTTGATTGGATATATTTGTTTAATTGATACCGTTGGTAGATGAACCCTTATTTGGTGATTAAAAAGTCATAAAGCCCCTAAAACATATGAAAGGAAAGATGCAATGTAGTATTGCACCGTAGAGATCACTCCAACTTCGTCGTCACGGTGATTGTCAAGCTAAGCTCTTTAATTGTGTTGAAAAGCCAAAACGCAATTTGGTGGTGAACTATTTTTTTTATTTTTATTTTTATTTTTTAAAAACTTATATTTTCAAATACATTATTTTTTAATGAAAAAGTTATTTAAATTAAATTAAAATAAATATCTTTATGTTCTAAAAGAACTCATTTCCATGTTTATCTAGATCTTCTAAGTACAAGGTTCGGTTTTACAATAAAAAGGACATTTAGGATTAAGAATCTCAAGATACTTCAAATGTTTCCCCAAGGGAAGGCATTGACATAACCAACTCCACACAAAAAGAGATTGCTTAGGTTCAACATAAGTAGCCAGATAGTCTAATTTTTAGAACGTCCATCTAGTTCTTATATAAAATAAGTGACTATGAAAAGATGAGAAGATAACCATTTATACCCTGAAGGAGCCTTATAGTTAAGCAAGGGAGTGTTAGCATGTCATCTCCAATCTATCCACCAAAGATGCTGCAAGTATATATCAATATTGTACAACATAGAAAATGGGGTGGGAGCAATAACAACATCATAAGTATCTTTATCCATGCCATTTAGCCTGAAGTTGCATTTGAAATCATTCCAAGGGATCCAATCCCTGGTATGGTGATAAAAGATATCAATTATTGTAACAATACCCTTTTTAAGAAATTGTTGAGCATGAATCCATTGCACTCGAGCTAAGGGAAAACCTTGGTGAAGAAACATCGGATACCATGAGATGTTCATGGAATTGATGGATAAGCATTTACAAAAGCCATATTATTTCCAATGAATCCAAGGAGTCAGTTGCTACCAAGATTTCTAGATACTTTTAATAACAAAAGAGCCAAAAATATTAACAAAAACTAGAGCAACAATGAGAGAATGAAAATACAACCTTCTCAAAGCTCTATGGCTTAAGGGAAGACCATAGGAAAAAAAATGTTGACCAAGAAATTTTAAAGCTTCAGCTTCCTTCAGAGCCCTGATCACCCACTTAGCACACAAAGCAATACCTTACAATTTACAATCCAGCAGATCCATTCTACCAGATTATTTAGGAAGACAACAAATATCCCAAGTGACTATGAAATCCTTTTTTAGAAGAATTTTTCTAGAGAAAATCTTGAAGGATTTTCTCAAGCTTCTTATAGCAAGCCTACGAAGGAACCCAACAAGAGGAATAGTACACATGGGTGGTAGCTAAAACTTTAGAGCAAATCTAAAATTTACCTACTTAATATAACTTCTTAGTAAGCTAGTATTCAAGTTTCTTTTCAACTTTTTGAAGCACATAACTCCAAATCTAATTAGGGGATCCTTGAAAGGCAAATGGAATACTAAGGAGTTTAAAAGTCTTTTTAGGCGAAATCCAATTCCATTGATACCCTTGAAGCTAAGGCAACATATGCAAGGGAGATTGTATGAAGCAGAAGGTCTTCCTCCATTGTATGCTAGAGCCAGAGGCTTTGCAAAAGGTGTTCAGAAAAGATAGAGCATTAGAAATAGATTTCTCCTCTTCCCCTATAATAAGAAAATATTCATCAAAAAAATTACAATTAATAAGTTTCCCCTCATTATTTGGGAGAGAAATTCCTTTAATAATACCTATTGAAGCTTGGGCTGCTAAAATATAGCTCAAGGTTTTAGCAAAAAGCACATATAGAGAGGGAGCAATAGGATAACCATATCAAACAGACCTAAAAATGTCCACTACTTCAAATTGTGAATTATTTATATTAAGAATAGTCAAGGCATCCTTGAATAGCATGGCAATTGTTTGAATGGAAACTGGACCAAATCCTAAGGCTTTCAACATAGCAAGAATGAATCTTCATTCAATGCATTCATAAGCTTTCTCAAAATCAATCTTAATAAAAATCATGTGCTGGTTTGACATCAAAATACACTTATTTACCTTTTTAAGATTTTCAAAATTATTTAGTGAGTGGGGTTGTTCATTTTTTATGGTAATATTGATTGTTGTTATTCATTTGTTATGGTTGTTGAAATGATTCATTGTTATTCATTTGTTATAATTGTAAACTATTTTCAATTTTTTTTAGAACATGCTAATATGAAATCTTAACTTCTTCAAACCTGTCGCAGCCAATAATGTTATGTAAGTTGTGTATAACAATTTAAAGAGTATGTAGGGTAGTATTTAAAATGAACTTTTTTCAACAAGCATATTTTTACTTTCTTCAAATATAAATAAGATAATTGAATTATTAATAATAAATATTATTATTAAATAATTATATTTTTTTGATTAGTTGAAAGGTGAGGTTTTTAAGAGAATCCCACAATCTTAAAAATAAGCTTTAAATGAAGACTTACAAATATCAACCCCAAAAGGGGTTACCCAATCAACAAAGAGCACATGACTAGATAAAGAAAAACTATATCAAGTCACCCTACTAACCTACCAAAAGTACATCTTACACAATAGAGGCACTAACCGAAAACCCTCAAGAGGGGATAATTAACTCCTTTTGAAGGTAGATAAGGCCATAAGTAAAACATTAAAAGGCTACAATTGAAAGAAACCACCACATAAAAATAATTCAAAAAAAACACTAAGCGCTAGGAAAAAAATCAAAATTTGAATTTCCTGATCCATATCAGAATTTAAACTTGTCATCTAGTAGGAAAAATGAACACCAACCTTCCAAAACCAAAAACCATGGCTGGAAGCTAGTACAAAACTCTCCAGGAAATTAGAAACCAAAAATAGAGAAAACCACCCTTGCATATCCACTGGAAATAGAAGCCCTGTTACCACCCAATTGAAATCAAAATAAACATAGAGACCAAAACTATACAACACTAATATAGTGGAGAACCCAAAGGACTTACACACATCCCATCCAAACCCATCTACAAATATCACGTTAAGGGAAGAGATAAATACAATAAAATTAGAACACTCGCAATTCATCAACAAAAAATAATTGAAACCCCATTACATATCTTCAAAAATATGTGGGTGAAAAACATCAAATTGAGTCTCCACCATAGAAATGAGGTATGTATATAAATATCCATCGGTAATTAAGAATGAGCAAAACTAAATATTTAACAAATAAACACTGCGTCAAAGGAAATATCCACACTTAGATCCTGAGCAGGGTCTAGAAATACAATCCCAAAAACCTTAGATGTTTTTCTCTTGAAACCAGCATAGAGCTCACCAAATCAAGATATCTTAGGGGATATTCACCAAAAACCAAATCAAAAAGCTCCCAATAACCTAGAGATAAGGCTTGAACATCGCAACCAAGGAACCCAATATAACTATTGGGTTTTAAAAGGTTTTAGAACCTTGGAGTAGGATTTTGGAAAGAACCCAGAACCTTAAAGGTTGTGGGATCAAACTCCATAGACACCTAAAGAATATAAACTACCAATCCCTATGGGTTCTAGCCCCACAAGTACACAAAAAAATAGATTTTCCCAAGGGAGGGAATCCCACAACAAAATGGTAGCCAACCACAACTACCTGGATAATCAAAATAAAGAAGCCTTCAAAATGACTAACTACTCCACCAAATGACCTCCAATAAAACTATGAAAATAGCAGGAGTAGAGACCTCAGACTCCACCAAAGGTCCAACACTATCAAATAAAAACGAAGCACCGTAGTCCACCATCAGATTTCTAAAACAACATGAGGAATCCAAGCCACATAACTCATTCTTCCCGCCCTTCTTTAGAACAAGATATTGATAGGTAAACAAAACTTAGAGATCGATAGGTAAACATAACTTCTAGTTTAGATGGAGAAAATGGGACTCTAGAGAGAAATCAATGTAAACACTTTGAGAAGGTTCCCATGAAGTTGTGATGATGGCTTCAATATAAAATGGTGGAAAATGTGAATCCAAGGAGAAAGGGTATTCAATCTCTTCAAACACAAGCCTAGACTCCTCTACAATCAGATCTAGCACCACATCTGGTCTCGCACCCATAGCCAAACTCAAAATTGTAGCATTCGTATATTTGCCCATTTTACATCTAGCTTATACACTATTATTAAAAAATTATATTGATATATATTTCAAGATATTATTAAAAAATTTAGTCTTTATTTTTTTTATTGATAGTAGAAGGGGTTTTTAAAGGGTCACCGAACCTATTACAAGTAGGGTTTTGAAAGGAACCCCCAAACCTTAGATCTAGCAATAAGATATCAAGAAATACTAAGTTGGATTCTATGAATCCAATCCAAAAATCCAATGAAGCAACCTCCTCGAAAATAAGCTATATATTATATTAAGAAAATACAACAGATTATCATGATAAAACAACCATATGGCAAGAGGGACCAACATAGGAGAAATCGATATCCAAAACAACATTCAAATTCAATATTTAAAATTAGAATATGAAAATCCTACCTAGAGTTGCATTCAAATTCAAAGTATAAACTTTGAAAATCCCACACACCATTACGACCATCAATCTGGGAACTAGGCCTCACAACTCAAACATAAGGGTGCTCAGGGAATGAAAGAGCCAAGAATCCTACCTAAAAATGGATTCATATGAACACATTTATTCCAAGTCTTCATGACTGGATAACCTCATTCTCTTTAGGATGCAGAGCCTCATAACTATCTATTAGAATGGGTTGTACTTTGTTAGAAATTTTAGATTTAATATCATTTTTTTGAGCACTCTATTTCTAGGTATCCCCACTTTTCTTTCGATCCCTACATGAATACCAGATTTTCTCTGACTTCTGGTCTTGACACATGGAGAGGCTTTCTCAAACATAGGTTTTGGATATGCTAGACAACTTTCCATAAACTTTTGAAGGGTCGAATCATCCATGTCAAGGTAGTCAGGGGAATTTTGGAGGATAAGAATAGAGGGACTTACCTCTTCTCAACTCTCCCCAAACTTAGGAAGTTGAACAATATCCCCCGCTACTGGGATCACTTCCCTTATTTTTAGAAGAACCATGTTCGAATCCTCTCTATCAAACATGTTTTATGTAAGAGGGACTTCCTCCTATAATTACTCACTGAGCCCAACTTGAGAAATAGAAATCAAATCTTTTCCTTTCAAATTTTGTGGGTTTTGCTTAGGTACCCACTTTTCTCTGAGCTTCTTACTATTTTCCTTAGACCCACCAAAGTAATTAGAGCTTTAGGATGCACGAGGCATAAGATTTTATGGTGCCCACCCTTACCAAAATCTTGGAAAGCTTGGGGTTTATTTTCATATTCAATGTTCTAAACCCAGGTTACAAGGTTAGAAAAGACCTCAACATATATTGGAATATCATTCTTGATATCTACCATCACACACATTCTAGCATAGAGCATTCGATATTTGTAACTAGTAGTCTGATCCAAGGAAATCAAATCTCTAATCATATTGGCAATAGCTTGGAAGATGCTTTCATGGAAGATATGAAGTGTAAAGTAAGGTATATTGACTCATAGTGGGATAATATTAATGCTTAGCATTAGGGAATTAAAATATAGGGTCCATTTATGCAAAAATAAACCATGTTTACCAAAAAACCATGGATCCCTTCTTTGATCCATTTTGAATCCCTCTCATAGTTGAGCCTGATAAGGAAGAAATTTCTTGGGATGGCCATAATTTTAGGAGAATCGATAGGTCTCAATATTGGCAAAGTTCATCTCCTTAGAGCATCAATATCCGGTTTTCTAACTTGGAATTTTCCTACAAGATTCCAGAACCCATATTTCAGGATATTATCAATCAAACTATCAAGGATATGGATGTGGTTCGACACAAGAGAAATGTCGAAGAGGGTGTCAGATTCTCCATTAATGCCAACGACCAATTTTAATCTTTATTTTAGTTTTATGGGTTAGTTGAAATAATTTACTAATAGAATAAATTTTAAAATATTAAACTTATTTTTTAATTATGCAATATTATTTTTATGTTTTAATTTTATCATGTAATCTTATTAGTAATTTTTTTTTTTATAAAAACTAATAGAAATATATATTTATATTGTTTTATCCTCTTAAGAAATATTTAAAATGATGTCCTAATCAATATAATATTCATTTAATAGATTGGTCTATCATTTTATAAAGGAATTCAAATTATTTACTATTTTTTATTATGTTATAATTAATTTTTATTAATTTTGCTTTGTTTGATATTCATAACAAAATAAGTATCTTTATTTTAAACATTTTTTTAGGTCATTAATACTATTTTTTATTTGGAAAAGAGAGACATAATATATCATTCATTGGTCTAAATTAGAAATGTTACTTGTACAACTCAATAGTCTAAATGAACATATACATCCACTAGTTGGAAAATGAACCATGTGAGCAAGTTGAATGACTTAAAGACCTCTTGCTAGAGCCAAATAAATTAAGTTTCATGGAAAAATATTGTTGCCAAAAAATAACAAGGGTAATATATTTAATTACTTTTTATATTAGAATAGTAGAGAAAGCCTCTATATAATGTTACCATGGATAATGTCCTTTGGCCATAAACTCCACTACTTTGATGATGTTAAAAATAAAATTAGAATATGTGATTTCGTTATTCATCTAGATTGTTATTTTTATTTTTTTTAATTATGACTTCAATGATAATTGATGGTAAAGAAACTTTTTTTTATCAATCAAAAAAATTTAGTAGTCTAGAGGGGGAAACAATGCACCTAACAAAGGGAAATGAAATGTATCTATTGATCTAAGCACTAAAAAGATACATTAATGTAAGCATGATAACAAATAAGTAAAATAAATGGGGGTCCTATTTATATTAATTGATTTGTCAAATCCACGGTTACAAAATATGCCCTTGGGGCTTTTTGTTGATACAATTATTACATAAGTGTCAAAGGATCTAATCCTTTCAAAGACTCAAGATGCGCTTCAAGGCCTTCCTCACACTCATGAATTGAAGAGTGGGTTTTTGATACAACTGCAATGATCTATATATATTCAAACTTATAGATCCTTCCTTGCACACTAAAATACATGTATATACACACAAAGAACTTAAATTTGTTAATAGCATATGCGAATTGAAACAAAATTGAAGGAATGCATGCAATAGTAAATATATAAAGTACAATAGAAGGTTCAAAACTAATAAAAATTGCATCAAAAATTGGTATAATGTATACAATATAATCTAGAAATGATCTACTAAAATAGAAAGTAAATTATATGCCAAGTTCATGGCTATCCCTAGGTGTTCCAGTTGGAACTACTAGAATGAAAAGCGTAATAGGAGGTGTAAAACTATTCAAAATGACACCAAAACTTAGCATAGTGTATATAATATCTACTCTATAAATGATCTATGCTAAAATAAAAATGAAATTGGATGTAGAGGTCATGGTCTCAAGTCGCTATCCCTTGACCCTACAAGGGGGCTCTCGCCCCCTTTACCCTCGTCATAGGTGGCGACGAGTGTTGTCCAACAAATTGATGATGTTTTTCATCTTGATCATGTTCATCATCAAGGTGATATTTGTCATATTTATCAAGATGGTCATGTTGATGAAGTTGTTGCAATTGATTTTAGCACTTTTAAGGAGCAGTTCGAATATAATATGTTAGAAGCAACTAGCAATGATACCAGTTATTAAAGACCTGTGGAATAGAAGAAAGCAAAAGGAGTGATATTTATCAATTCAAATATTCTTGGAGAAGATAGTACAAGTGTTCAGTTATAATCATACAACTGTATGTTTTGGGGCTGTACAGTCTCAGTTATACATTTTAGGAGTCGTACAATTATGAACCATATGGAATTGGCCAGATTAAGTGTAATTTATTGAACATTATATTAAATATCTCTCATCACATCCCTCCAAAGAATACTACACTCCACTCATGCTATATTTGGCATTGTTGTTGGGGATCATGACAAGTGCTCATAGTACATTGTGCAGTGCTTCTATCCCTAATGTCCATAGCATGTGTCATCAAGGACACTGACCAATTTAGAGGAGGAGATAGATATAGGTAGGAAAATCCACATCCTAAAAATAAGAAGCAATAATAAAGCTGGATTTGCATAAAATTAAAGAAGAATGTACTATCTAGTGAGATAGTACAATTGGAAAATAAATTATTAGAATAAAAATAAACTGCATTTAAAATGAAATGACATGCAAATGAAATGTAATTTGATGAAAATAAAATTAAACCTTAGTAAATATTAATTAAATTTATTAATGTATGGGTCGTTGTAAATAATGAACTATCTTAGGAACCACTTTGGAACGACCTGGACAACCATTATAAGCCTCCCCATTCAAATTTTTGGGTTGTTGGTTGTGAGTTGGTTCATGGTTGGGTTGTTGGGTGCAATTGTTAATGTCACCCAAGGATTATCCATGGAATGATATGGATTTAATGTTGCAATTTATATTTACTATTATGTAATGTTGTACACTCCCTATGTACAATGCCAAAATAATATTAATCCTTGTTTCAGTCAAATCTAGTTATGCATGTGTGTGGATCTGATGGCAATCTCAATAAATGTATTATTGGAGGATTTTTATTGATATTGCAGGTATTGTGGAGTCTAGATCTGTTGTGGAGTTGCATACCCAGAAAACATACAACCATCCATGTGTATTATGAGAAATAGAGAAATAAAGAGAAATTGATATTAATGGTTGTTACCCATTATGGAAATTGATGTTTTTGGCAATAATAGGAAAATGGGTATTTTTCTAAGTCAAGAGATTGGGCAAATAAGATTTTTTACCAGACCATACAATTTCATGACCAAACCGTACTAGGGTTTGTAATTTCGTACATCTGATGAGGTTTTGGCCTAAAACTATACTTTGAAGAATTTTAAAGGTAAATCAAGTGATTTCCAAGTGAATCATAGCAAAAGGAATGAGATTTGATCAAATCCAATGTTCTTAAAGAAGATAGTACAAGTGTTTAGTTATAATCATACAACTATACATTTTGGGGTTGTACAGTCTTAGTTGTATGTTTTAGGAGTTGTACAGTTGTGAAATTTATGGAATTGTCTAGATAATGTGTAATTTACTGAACATTATATTAAATATCTCTCATCACATCCCTCCAGGGAATACCACACTCCACTCATGCTATAAGCAAGGCTTTAGATGACTCAATTCTTATCTCATGAGGTGGTTCCACATCTGCTAGACTAGGAATTTCTTCAGTAGAAATGGTAGAGATGATTGGAGGAATCTCGTCAATAGGCCTCTTCAACATGTTACTTTATGGAAACTTTGATGATGACGAAGGTATATATGAAGGTGCAATTGACAATGATGGTATAGAAGAATACGGTAATTTATTAATGGAAGGTGATAATAAAGGAGTCAGACCTTGAATGGATGTATTTGGTTGGATGTCCAAATGATTTGATGGTATGGTTGACTTTAGAATGAGTTATACCAAGCTATAGTATTTGGAGGGCTCAAGTCCTATGAAGACAACATGTACATGCCCTTCATGAGTGTACTTCAAACATTCATGAGATATGGATGTCACGCACTTCATATCCCTAATTCAAGGTCTACCCAACAAGATATTATAAGTCCTTGCACCCTTTAATATGTGACACAATATTGGTATGGTTTTGTATCCCACCTGAATAGGTAAGACTATAGTTCTAACCATCGATCATAGAGTATTTTTGAATGCTTGGAGGGTATACATGGATGCAACAATGTGGGATGCTAGAAGACCTAGATGTTGGAGAGCATTTATGGTGATGATATTGATTGAAGAAATAGTATCAATTAGAACTATTTTGCAAGGTATTCCATTTACACATGCAATGATGTGTAAGTGATAATCAATCCCATCATTTGATATTGGTTTAATTTCATGTTCATGCAATGTGATTATTGGCTCTTTTGCACTCCTAAACCTGCCCCACAAAATTGAAAAATGAGTTACACTCTTGGGGTTTCAGTTCAATCAACTTAAGTATCTCCATAAGAGCTTCTTGATGCAGTGGAGACTATTGTATAAGCTCACAGATCAAGATTTGGACGAATATTATTTGCAAGCATCAAGATTACTTTTTATGGTGACCACTAGATGAGGTGGAGGGATTTACACTTGAGGTGGAGGAGGTTGTGACAGGGAGGGAATGTCATTTGAAGCTGTAGGTGGTGCAACTTGATTTGGATAACACCTATTCCTTTTCATGATGCTAATCATCCCTAGGAACCCTTGTTGAGAGTGTGTCGTACGGATCTCGTTTACCTATTTTACTTTATTTATCTACATCTCGTGAGTTGGAAATGGTTCTTTAAAGTTATCCATATATTTATTATTTGTTGCAAGAGGGTTATAAACTTGAATATAATTCCTATAAATCATATATTGTACTAGGTGTTTGAATGAGTAGCACATTTGCACATCATGCCCATTCTGCCTATGGTACTTATAGTATAGATCTTCATGATGTCCCATGGACCTTGGTTTATTCGAATCTATAAGCCAGAGCTTAGGTAGAGTAATTAATTTAGCCATACATAGAAAATCAAATAGGGAATCCATAGACTCAACAAAGGACATATATTATCATGAAGGGTGATGTTGCTACTTTTGCCCTTGATTTGTTTGATTGTTGTTATTGTAATTTACAGGAGGAGATTGGGCCTAATAGTTTACCTTCTAATGTGACATTGGTTACACAGCCTTGGAATGTTGATGGTAACTTGATTAACTACTACTAGATTTGGTTGTGCCATATTGCATTTTGTGTTCATATTCCACTCCTTATGGGGTTTTGTGATCTCCCCTCTATGAAGCTCAACAAGGCAATCAAGCATTGTTAAAGATGATCCTTAGAGCAGGGATGGTATTTGATATATTGAATAACTAAAAGAACATTATTTTAATATTTGAGGGATGGGTAGCTTTGAAAAAAAATTCTCTTTGTAGGTTGGTAGAAATTTTTAATCTAGATATTCTGCTAATCAAAGAGACAAAATGGTTAGATATAAAAGTGATGGAAGATCTTATTAAATTGCTTAAAGGATATGATTTTTTGATCCTTGATGTCGTGGGAGCCTCAAGAGGAGTGGTTTCAATATGGAAAGAAAATTAGTTAAGGCTAACCAAATTTGATTTCCTTGACTCAAGATTAGAGATTGAATTTATTTTAGTGTAACTTGGAAAAATAATTACAGTAGTGAACATTTATGGACCATATAAAGACAAGATGTAGTATTAGGATAAGCTTATATATTAGAACTTTTTGTAAGCTAATAATTTAATTTTAGGAGTCGATTTAAACTTAACTCATTATAGTAATGAAGTGTGGGGTATTATTGCTAGAATTGATCCACTAGGTAATTACTTCATCCTAAAGTTTGAATCCAGGGGGATGGTAGACCTAGTGCCTATAAAATCTATCCCAACATGAATAAATATAAGAATAGGAGTTGATAGAATTTCTAAGAGATTAGATATATTCCTAGTAGCAAAGAGTTTGGTAAATGATAATTATAGATTGAAGTCAAAGGACACTCTGATCACTCCCCCATAATGTTTCTTGTAACAATAAAATAGAATATTTCTAGCAGAGAATGGAGGCTCAAAAGTAGAGCACTATGGATTGCAAGTGAGGATGAAAACACTAATTGTTTTTATAGCTTCACAAATCATTAAAAATAATAAAATACAATTTGGGAGCTACAAGGACAATATGGAAGTAAAGTCTCCTCCTTTAAGGAAATGCAAAACACGGTAGTAAGTCATTTTGGTCAACTATACAAGGTTCCTGGTCAATTTAATATAGTTAAAATAGTCAAAATAACTTAACTTTCCTAGATTTTTATATGGGAAAGTCAATAGTGATTTGATTAAGGATGTATCAAAAGAGGATCTCAAAGTTGTTTTAAACCTCCTTCAAGAAATATAAGATTCTAGGACCTAACAGGTGGACCGCAAAATTCTTTCTTGGGATATATGACCATTTGGAGTCTGACCTACTCAAGTTTGATAAGATGTATAGGAAAATAGGAAGGGTAAATGCAATTTTCACTCTACCTTCATTGATATTATTCCAGAAAAGGACAATCCCTCTTCCTTTGATGATTTTAGACCTATTTATTTGTGTATTTGTGTGTACAAAATTATAGCAAAAATAATTACGTCAAGAATTAAAAGGATCTTCTTCTATATCTATTAAGTAATTTAGTTTCATGCGTGGTAGACAAACTCATTAAGAAATTTGTTTTGTTCAAGAAGTCTTCATACCATAAAATCAAAGAAACTAACAACAATAGAGATGAAGTTGGATATCTCCAAGGCTTTCGAGAGAATAAATTGACTATATTTAAGAATAATATTAACTTATTTTGGGTTTTGTGTGCAAATGGTGAACTAGATTATTAGATGTCTTTGTTCTATATTTTTTTGTACTTTTGGCTAATAGGCTAGCTTCTCAAATTTTCAAATCTTCTTATGAAATAAGACAAGGTTACCCCTTGTCACCATTATTATTTCTTTTGGTAGCTAAGGTATGAAGTAGGTGCGTTTTAGATTCCAATAGGAAAGGATAAATAAACTTAATTAGAACAAATAGAATAGTGGAAGTCACCCACCTACTTTTTGTGCATCATGTTGTCCTTTTCATATATGGAATAATATCTATAAAGAATTTCAAATAATATTTAGATAGTTTATGTCTAGCAATAAGTATGTAGATTAATGCATAGAATTCAAACATATATTTTAATCATGTGGACTACAATAAGACTATATTAATAGGTCAACTTTTCCCCTTTAATAGATTTTATCTTCAAGAGGGGTTTAAATATATGGGTTTTTTTAAAACCCAATGACTACACCAAATAAAATTGTAATTGGTTGATAAAGAAAGTGAAAGGAAGAATTAATATATGGTGCAACAAATAGCTCTTTTTTGAGGGGAATATTAACCTTTTTAAGTCTATGTTGGAGATAATACTAGTATATTGACAATCTTTAGCTCATATTTGATGTAGGAGCCTATATTCCAGATGGCATAACTTTTGATCCTATCATTGGATCGACTGGAAATTTTATGAGGAGTTAGATAAAGAGGTGGACATGCCATGGGCTAGAAAACTCTAGTCGTCTAGTTGTTTTTTAGGCCTTTTTCAAGTTCTAATTCCTTCATCTAGTGCCTCAAAAATGGGATTTAATGTTTTTTAAAAATTTGGAAGAAAATATATCTGGGATAACTTCTTATTTAGGCATGGGTAGGTGTTGAGATTTTCTAGGAGGCTTAATATAGATTATACAAAGGTGCATATAAATTTTGAGGGCTATCCGAGTTTTTTTGGGTTATTTAGGTTTTGTCACTAAAGACGAAATAGCCAAGAAAATAAAAATAAAAATAAAACAATAGAAGTGTTTTTTTATTTTTAGGGCTTAATATTTAGGGTTTATTTTGGGATATATATTTTGTTGGTATCACATTGTAAAATGATAAATCCAAGAATGAGAAAGAAAGCATTTATGAGATTATTTCCATCTATTGTGCATTTTGTATGATTGGGAATTTTATCTTTTGCTTTGTTTCTTTTTGTCACAATTTCATGTGATTGGAGGTTCTTGTTCTAACCTCTTGCTGCTGGATTTACACCAATATACCAAAAGGTGTTTTGGATAAAATTATATAGTTAAGCTACATGTTTTTATAGATATGGAAAGACAAATGGAAGGTATTCTCTTAGTTAAATGGCAATCCTTAACCAAACCTAGGGAAAATGGAAGATGGAGACTTATGAACATATTCCTATTTACCAAGGATCTAGCAAAAAAATGTGTTTGAAAGATAATATCAAAGGAAGAATTATGGAATAAGATTATACATGAAAAGTATTTAGAACCACTCACAATTGAGGGGTGTAAAAGGGTCCCAATGGAGCAAAATCATTTTTTTCAATCTATTGGAGGGTAATGATTAAAGCGTTTTATATTGTAGGTTATTAGATTACTTGTAAAATAGGGGATGATTCAAGTATAAGAATAGACTTAGAACCTTGGATTGGTTGTGGTGATATGCATAGATTACCAAATAATATAATGCATACCCTAAGAGCTTAGTATATTGGAAATCTTTCCCAAGTAGATAACACCAAATATTTTACAAACTAGAGTTAGGGATGGAAGGAAGCAAAAATGCTAGGGCTTCAAGGCTAGGAGGCACACCAATGGGAAGAATAAGTGGGGATACTTAAAGTTGTACATTTTAATTTGCGAGATGTAATTGATCAATTAGTTTGGACAAAGAATGAAGCTATGACAAAGTACACTACAAAGTTAGGATATAATACTCTGTTGGAAGATAACGATGATGATCTAGCATGATGGTGGAAAACACTCTAGAAGCAAAAAACATCATTGAAGACAGGATTGTTCTTATGGACTTCTATGAAAACTATAGTTTGGACATGGTAAGTATTACAATAAAGAATTGGAATGGTCCACGTGGTGCCATTTATGTAAGTTGAACAATGAAACAATTGATCATTTACTACTAGCTTCCTCCTTTACTAGGTAGTTTTGGATGGAGGTTATAACATAGCTAAAGCTTCTTATAAGATGTCAAGAAGATTCCTAGGAGAGTGCTTAAAATATTACTTAAAACATAAGTCATACAAAGGTTCTATAGATCTTCCATTGTTTGTCTTGGGAAATATGGTTATCGAGGAACATAATGATTTTTTTAGGATCGAGGAAAGACTACTCAGTAGGTCCCCTTGCAAATCATTGAAAGGTTTTGGAAACAACAAAGGTAAACAAACAAATCATACCTCCAAATATCGATAAATTAGGGGCCTAGGATTTTTTCAATGGCACTAGATAAGGGATCCCTAGAGTTTGTGGAGTAAGAGGATTACTATATATTTATAACTCTCATTATTTTGAATTTAAAGTTAGATTGAATAAGATTCTAATAATTATGCTGAAATTATGACATTCAAATTGTTGGATCAATTGGTAGAATCAAAAGGAGTATAAAAAGTTCATATTTATAGAGACTCACAAGTGGTAATAACTGGATGCTTGGTTTTTCTAGAATGGAAAAGATGATTCTACAACTCGTCTTCTCTCAAATAAAATAAATTGTGGATCAAAGTGAAACTTTTATATTTTGTTATATTTGTAAAGAACTAAATAGGAAAGCAAAATCTCAAAGAAGGCACTTTAGATTGAAAAATATACATGCTTAAATTACACTACCACTAGTTTATATCTCTATTTATGAAGATTAATTCACTCCAATTAAAACAAGCATAATTAAAACAACATTTTTTAAAAAACTCAAAAGTTGATGATTTAAAAGATACTAGTTGACAAATTGCAATGGTGTCTAGGCGTAAAATTCAATTTATAAAGATAGCTAATTATGATATATAAGTAAGTAACATAAATTTTAAGTCATTACTAAAACTTTGAAAAAATAATTTCGTATTTAATTAATATAAAATTATAAATTTTTTTTATGGAAAAGAAAAAAAATTGGTTAACTTTACTAGGTCAATTGAAAATCAGATAATGGTGACAGGGTGAACTTTTATTGATGTTAAGTATTCAAATTAAAATATTCATCTAAATATTTACACTAGGTATTTTAGTGGTAAGTTCCTTCAATCCTCCATCAGTTATTTTATTGGTAAGTTCCCTCAATCCTTTAAAGGAGGTCTGGGGGTACAAAAAAAAATTGGCTAGACTAAGGGTTTCCCCCCGGATGGCACAAGCCCTATGGAATGGAAAATCCTGGTCCCATGGATACGAGGAAAGACTTTCCTTAACAAAGGTTTAGTCTTCGGAGGACAGTGCAACGTTTTGGGCCTTGGCTTTTCTTAAGAAGGTCGAAGGTTCAAACTGCGGTATGGACAAATGTGTAAGGAGGTGGGTATGTGGTTGTTATGTATTAAATTCCCTATTGATAAACATATCTCTCAACTTTACAAAAGATCATTGTTGAGAGAAGACTATTCAATAACCATATATAAAAAAATACCATTCTAAATAAACGATTACTTGCAACAACGACATCCTTATCATCATTAATAAAAATTGAGGTTCGAAGCTTGCATAATAGGAGGAATTGCCGTGAAATAGAAAGAAGACAGATACTACGCACCACTGATGTGCTCTGTTACGGACGGACGATACATGTCCAAATGGTTACAGAGCTTGAAACCCTTTTTATTTTTATTTTTTTGGACGAAAAAGGTTTTCAACGTCCGAATACATTATGTGGCCATGTCACGACCTGACAATCCAGCAAGTCTCGTATTTCTCGGCCATGTCAGGACCTGACGGTCAAGAAAGCTTTGTATTTATCGGACTCGGATTGGTAATTGTTAGTTTGCCTACTTTCGAGTACATCATATTGCCAAGTCAAACTTTGACGGTCAAGAAAGCTTTGTATTTATCGGACTCGGATCGGTAATTGTTGGTTTGCTTTTGTTGTTTTTCGGTGGCGAATCATTCTATAGCTAAATCCACGCGCTAATGTCTACTTTAACTATCACAATGCTTTGTGCTCCATAGACGCGGTATAAAATTTACAGTATCGTCATGAGCAGAGCCAACTTATCACGCGGTGTCGTAGCAGGCCTCCATGTTTCTTCTTCTGACTCATTAAGCGATCCGATAAGCGAGAAGCAGTCGAAATTATTAGTGCGTTTTTCACCGAGAATGGTGCCCAGATCTGTGAAGAACACTTGTGGTGCAATGAAGATTTTTTCTGCTACTTCATCCTGCATGTCTTTGTACGATGTATTGTCAGTGCCGCTGGGCGTTGTACCTGCCGAACTGAAAAAAGTTTATCGTAAGATGGTGAGAACTTACCATCCAGATGTGTGTCCGCCGGATGACAGAGATGAGTCGTGTAAGATTTTTCTTACGATAAGTCTTGGACTCTTTCTGATCCACACCTGCGAGCGGGCTATGATTATCTCCTTCATGGTAATCCTGTGATGGTCTCAGAAGTGAGGGATTGGAGTGAGAGTAAGGCTTGGACAGAACAACTTCAAGTTCTCACGAGAGGATCCAATGTTGGCAGGGACACGTGGGGTGAAAGAATACGCCGCTTCAGAGAAGAAGACCAACGATTTTCGTAGAGTTACCAACGTTTGTTCATTGTCGAATGAATATTAATAGTTATGGGTTCCTTTATGCGTTGAAGCAATGTCAAGTCATTTCTTCTCTTCTCTTTTTACTTTCTTCTACATTGTTATTAAACGGTATTCAGACGTACAGGATTTTGAGAGTAGAGGAATACGGACTTTTAGAATAGAGGAATATTATTTGGTATCAAAGGAATTCAGTTTTTTTTTTGGAAATATTAAATATATTGAGTTGTTATGGATGTCAAAGGGTTGATATTAAAAAGATGTATAGTATTCAAGGCATTCAAGAAGGGAATTGCAAGTTGTCAATAATGTCAAAGGCAAAAGAGTATTCAAGGATGAAATTGTGAAAGGTCTATATTATGGTACTTGAGAAATTAAAGTACTTGAGCAATTAAAATGGTGATGACTTTAATATTTAAATTAAATATTTAAATATTAAGGTAAAGGTTTAAAAGTGGGATATATTTAAATCCAAGGATTTAAATATAATTAAAATTAAAAAAAGGACGATTTTATGGTTGAGATTCAAAAATTCATGTTTTATATATATATATGGTTCTAACGTTTTGGGCTGTGAATTTTTTTGTGATTACGCATTCATATTGCCTTTGAAGAAAAAGGAGCATTTATTTGCAAGTCTTCATCTGTGTTCAAAAGAGAGAGTGAACTTGTGAGAAAGCTGCCATTCATGAGCATAGAGAGAGCTACCATTCATTGAGTGTTGAGAGAGAGTTGTCGTGCGTGAGCGTAGAGAGAGCTATTGTTCATGAGTACTGAGAGATGTATTGTTCATTGAGTTTTGAGAGAGAGCTTCTATTTGTGAGCACAAAGAGAGTTGTCGTTTGTGAGCGCTGATAGAGTTATCGTTCATCGAGTGTTGAGAGAGAGCTACTACTCATTGAGTGTTGAGGGAGAGTTATCATTCATTGATCATGGAGAGATCTGTCATTCGTATTGAGTGTGTAAGGGTGTTGTTTATTGAATGTTCAGAGATATATGTTTCATTGAGCATAGTGAATGAGTTATCTATCTATGTGGGAGCAACATTCATGCATGAAAATTGTGCCTTTGCTTGTGGAGCGTGAGTGACTTCAAAAGAGTGTTGTAGTGTGCATTAAAATAGAAGCTTAGTGTGCATTGAAATAGAAGCTTTGTTGGAGTAAAATCAAGCTAAGAATATTTGTATCCAAAAAAAAGAGAACATGGTAGATTCTACAAGACAAAGAGCAACAGAGCAAGTGTAAAGCCTTCAAATATACCAGAGACAAAAGTAGATTGTTGTCCCTAAGAAGAAACCAAAAGAAGATTTATCAACAACAAGATTGTGATAGTTTTGGGCTGTGCAAAGGAGAAAGAGGCATCACATTACATTCACAAGATTGGCATTTCAAAGATAAAGATAAGAAAAGGTTAGGGTTTAATTGAAGTATGTAGAAGGTAAAGGAGATATATTCACAATGTTGTATAGAGATATAATTGGCTGTGTTATGACTTGATTTGATAGACTTGTACAGTGCCAAATATAAAGGTATTATGCTGGTTTGTTCAAAGGTATTATGACTTGATATTTTGAAGAAGAATTGGTGCTTGTACAAATACAGAGTAGGATAAAAAATGCATAGGATTTAATTGTACAAGATCAAAATCCTAATCTAGTGAATTCCAAGGTAGTGGAGGTGGCAGCTGTGTAACATTCAAACTAAACCCTAAAGCAAATGGAAGAGAGAGCAGTGTGAGAAGCCCAAGCATTGGATGCATGAGAGATAAAGCAGAGCTAAAATGTTTGAGTTTGATGTGCACCCGAGTATGTTTTGGATTATAGGGTAACATCAACGTCTTCAAGACTAAAGGTATGGAACCACCTTCCATCCAGTGGTGTAGATTGGTTGATTTTTGTCTAGCCAATAAGATTTGTGAATAAGAGACCAGGGTTCAAGTTTGAGTGCCAGTGAAAATCTTTTGAAGAGATAAGTGTGTTTTGTTTATAACTAGGAATGAAATTTTATTGATTGAAATTGAGAGTAATTGTGCATTACTTTGATTGAAACTAGAAATATATGAGCTAAGATAGTTGTGTATGAGTATTGAATGATATTGGGAATAAAAAGTGTAAAGTGGTTGAGAACATTATTGTGCATTTCTTTGAGTGAAATCGAAGTGAAATTTTACAAGGATTATAGACTAGTTTTGTGAATCAAACTTGTGCATTGGTTTGATTGGTTTTAGAAGTACAGAAGAATGTCAATTATCAAGTTCTAGACTAAATCTATCTTGTCAATACAAATAAATGTGAGATATATGAAAGCGATAGAATTAATCAATGTGAGAAGAATATATTGAGTGTTTGTAATGCATATCATTCTCTATATGTTCATGATAAAAAATAATTTTGGGTAGAATATGTCTTAATTACTTTATTCAAAGAAAAAACTTGTGGGAAAGATATATGCAATGGTTTCTATGCAAGAATTAGATTTTTTTGAGCAGATTTAAGCTACGATTATGAGAATATTTGAGCAAGCCTTGTGTGTAGACTTGGAGCAGATTTGAGTAGAGTTGAGAGAAGGTTTTGGAATAAAATTAAGTAAGGCTTGTGTGTAGGCTTGGAGTAGATTTGAGCAAAGTTGAGAGTAGGATTTAGAGTAGACCATAGCAGAGGGGACTGGTGTCTCTTGTGGATAGAGGTCCATGAAATAAAGTAAAAGATATTGGTGTCTCCTATAGATAAAGGTCCACAAACCAAAGCAAATGGGATTGGTGTCTCATGTGAATAGAGGTCCACGAACCAGAGCAAAGAGGATTGTTGTCTCCTATGGATAGAGGTCCACAAACTAGAGCAAAGGGGATTGGTGTCTCCTATGGATAGAGGCCCACGAACCAAAGCAAATAGGATTGGTTTCTCTGATGGATAGATGTCCACAAAACCTGAAGCAGAGGGGGTTGGTGTCTCATATGGAGTGGTGTCCACAAAACCAGAAGCATAGAATATTGGTGTCTCCTGTGGAGTGGTGTTCACAAAACTAGAAGCAAAGGGGATTTGTGTCTCCTATGAAATGGTCTCCACAAAACCAGAAGTAGAGGGGATAGGTATCTCCTATGGAGTAGTGTTCACAAAACTAGAAGCTGAAGGGATTGGTCTCCCATGGAGTGATGTCCACAAACTTGAGCATAGGGGATTGGTGTCTACTTTGGGTTGGTACCCATAAACATTGTAATAGGGAATTAGTTCCCAAGAGACTTGTTGAGAAAATTTATATAAAGTATTTTCTCCGTGGATGTAGCCCACATTTGGGTGAACCACGTTAAATTTGTGTCTCATATGTTTGTGAATAATGTGTGCATTATTTCATTATTGCAATTGATAATATTAGTAAAAAATTTAAAAATTTTATCTTATGGTATTCACCCCATCCCTCTCCGTATAAATTTGTGTTCTTTATTTCTAAGATTTTAAAATTCATCATAATATAAAAAAACCTTTATTCTTTTGTTGTGCTCATAGTTAAATCTTCAATGGTTTTCGTACAACATTCTTTTGTTTTTGGTTGGTTGGGTTATATCATTGGATAAAGATAATTCTGGTTTTTTGAACGTGTAAAGGTTTCCCTTCCTAATAGGAAATCCTGAAGTGTGCCCACCAGAAAATAAATATAAGTGTGTAAGTTGTAACTTTGTAGCGAATTCGCTTGTTTGCTGCTTAGGATTGAGTTTCGTTCAGATAGAATGCATATATATGTTTTTGATTGAATGAGTGCTTTCAAAGGAATTTTGCATGTTAGAAACTGCAAAGAACTCCAGGATCTACAATTTTGACAAACGTATATTGACGGTAACTTAAACAATGTCAACACTCCTGTTTTGATCTATAGGGCGAAGAAAACGTGAAAAAATTATCTTACACAAATGTGGGCAGACTGTCAAATGTTGCCTGGCCAAACCTTTTCTCTCTACAATTTTGACAAACGTATATTGACGGTAACTTAAACAATGTCAACACTCCTGTTTTGATCTATAGGGCGAAGAAAACGTGAAGAAATTATCTTACACACATGTGGGCAGACTGTCAAATGTTGCCTGGCCAAACCTTTTCTCTCAATCTTATAACGGTCCACAATCAAAGGCAATTCTTTATTGTTTGTTGAAAGCAGACTATGCGATGCTTGTTCAATGAAACAGCTGGTAAATGATTTTTGTACTACACATAACCAAGGGAAACTGGCAGTGTCTCTGTTTCAAAGAAATTAATGATAATTTATAATGCCTACTACCACTCGTGATCTGTCTTGAAGATACAAGCGCCGAAAAATTTCACAAAGAAAAGAAAGAAAATTTTGAAAGTCTTTAAAAAAAAAATCCTCGACATACAAAAGATAAATGCAACCGCTTAACAACCTTATCCAGATTAGGGGCTGGTAGTAGAAGTGCCTAAACCTTTTGAATCCCAAGTTGAGTTTTTGGAAAATGGTTCTAACATATAGCTTGATTGGATATATATTTGTTTAATTGATATAGTGGTAGATGAACCATTAGGGAATGGTTCTAACCAATAGTTTGATTGAATATATTTGTTTAATTAGTTTGGTTGGATATATTTGTTTAATTGATAGAGTTGTAGAAGAACCATTATTTGGTGATTAAAAAGTCATAAAGGCGCCTAAATCATACGAAAGGAAAGATGGAATGTAACTTCCTTGTTACCGTGATTCAACCTGTTTGCGCTACATTTATGTGTGATTGTCAAGTTAATCTCTTTAATTTATTTTATTTTATTTATTTTTATAGTAAAGAAACTAGTAATTTATCATATTTTTGATCCTTTTATTTCTTTATTTTAAACTAACACACAATTTAATTGTAAACTATATTTTTTAATTTATATTTTAATGATAATATATATATATATATATATATATACACTAATATTTTAAAATATAATTATGGTGCTTTAAATTTACGTCGTATACTATAAACTATTTTCAAAATTTTTTAGTCAGCGGGGTTATTCATTTGTTACGATGGCTGTTGACTTTTTGAGAACTTGCAAATGCGAAATCTCAATTTTTAAAAACCCGTGGCAGCCAATTATAAAATTGTAGGGCAACAATTAGAATGAAGTTTTTTTTTTAAACTTATTAAATTATTAATAATATATATCATTACTGAATAGTTATATTGATAGATATTTTAAATATTGTTAAAAACTTTTAGTCCTTATCTTAGTTTTATGGGTTAGTTCAAATAATTAAGTGAACGAATAAATTTTAAAATAGTAAAATTATTTTTAAAAAAGTATTCTCATTATTATGTTTTATTTTTGTCACGTAACCTCATTAGTGAAAAAGTTTGTAAGAACTATTAAAAATGTATTTTTATATTGTTTTCTCATTCAAAGAAATATTTAAAAATTGATGTATTAGTTAATGTAATATTCATTTAATTCATTTAAAGGGTTAGTCTATTTTTTTAGAAAGGAAGTCAAATTCTTTAGTAATTTTTTTTTTCATGTTATAATTATTTTTTATTAATTTTGCCTAGTATCTTTATTTTAAATATTTTTTTATAGGTTAGTAAAAATTTTATTTGAAAAAGAGAGATATAAAATATTATTTATTGGTCTAAATTATAGAAGTTAGATGATTAATTGTGATGGTGCAGCTAAGGATAACCCAAGGGCTGTAGGCATTGGTTTTTTCAGAAAATATTTCAAGGGGAAGATCCTCCATTAGGAGCTAGAGGGTCTTGGAAGGTCTACTAACAATGAAGTTGAAGGCCTTGCTATTAGACAAGGTTCTCTCAATTTTTGGGAGAATGGGGTTAGAAAGATCATATTTGAGTCTTATTCACAAATATTGGTGGGGCTTCCGGATGCTATTAGAAATTTTAAACCAAATGCTTGGAGGATAAGAAACATTGTGAACTAAATTAAGTCTATTTGGCAACAATTTGAGGATGTCATCCCGATCTATGTTGATAGATAAAATAATGCAATAGTTGACTTTTTAACTAAACATGAGAGTGAAAGTCCAGTTGGATACATGCTGAATTCTAATCAAGATAGAAACACTTTTGAATGGAGGGAGGTGAAAAAAATGGTTTTTAAATTGGCCAAAAATGACTTAGCTAACGATGAGGATAGATCCAAAGTCCACTGAGTCATGTGTATCAAGGGAGGATGAACAATTATTTATTGGGTTGTTTTCTACCTCTTGCAGCACTCTTTGGCCCTTTTGGGGATATCACGGGTAGTGTTCGCAGGACTGTCAAGCCTACTAGGTTTTTTAGGATCAATGTAAAGCAAAAATGGGAAAAATTTTAAAGTTTTTTCTCTGTAGATGATACTCAATTTTTTGTTATTTTTGGAGATGTTAATCTGATTTTTCTTTGGATTTTAAGGCTTGCCAAAAGTGGTAGATCTATGATTATAATTTGATTCTTTTTCTATCAATATAATTATTTACCTTTTCAAAAACTGTTCAAATGAAGAACATATCCATCCAATAGTTGGAAAAATAACCAAGTGAACAAGTTGAATGGCTTAAATACCTCTTGCTAGAGCTAAATAAATGAAAGTGTCATGGCAAAAGACCTAATTATTTTTAATATTATAATAGTACATAAAAATTGTATATAGTGTTACCATGAATAAGGTCCTTTGGTCATAGACTCCACTATTTTGATGAAGTTAAAAATAAAAGTAGATATGTTATTTCATTATTCATCTAGATTGTCATTGCTTTTTTTCTATTGTGACTTTGATTATGGAATTGATGGTAAAGAAGATTTTTTTTCTAATCATATAATTGTGATAGCGATGATATGGACATGAGCATGTATGTTAGAGATCCACAAAATTAAATATAAAAACAAGTTTGACATAAATACCCCCATGTACTAGTCAAAATAATATATGTGCATGACATATCTACTTCTAATGGTGTTTATGAATAAAAAATCTATAACCATCCCATAGGGAAGAATACATTTTTAGGTTTCAAACTCCCAAGGAGAGCAATTTTCCATATAAAATTTGTGATAAGGGTAAAACATATCCAATAATGGGCCAAACCTATTGGGTAATTTTACAATACAAAAAAGGTAAGGTATAGTCTTTTTATTTGGATAGAAATCACAACAAGAGAAACATCCCATTATGGGAGTCAATAAAATGATTGTAGGTAACTTTAAGTGAAGCATTCTTGAACCTAAATATTTACACTATGCTCCAAATTTTATTTTTCATATCTAGGAAGCAACATGAGGCCATTCATGCTCATAAAATATAACCCACCGCTTAATTCTATACCCATATGATAGCAAAACAAGTGCAATACTCGAGGATAAAAAATATAATTTATAGTCATAAAAGATAGAACCACTAGGATAACATCAAACACATAATATATCCATAGTAGAAGTTCCCTAAAATAAAATATTAGATGCAATAAAAAATCATGTCATAAGTAGCCTATAAAATTGAGAGCAACATTGATAAATTTGCATGGGACAAAAGCATAGGCCAAGTGATATTGAAAATCAAGAACTTTAAATATTTATTTTCTTAGAAAAGGTAAACCAATAAGGCTGGAGTATAAAGGCAATGGTTTTTTATATTGGATAACCAATTTATTCCACAGTTTATTTTATTTCTAGTGTTGATAAAATTAAAGTTTTACTTTCACACCAAAATAGGAGCAATGTCACCCATGAAAATTAGTTTTAAACAAGATCTAAGGAGCCCCTAATTTTCAAATTATTTTATATTAAGTACTTTATATATAGTGGTATCCCATTTGATTTTAAATATAACACAATTGATTTCATTCCAAAATAATATTTTCTAAGGTTCAAACCCATAAAAATATTAGAAAATATATTTGGTGGTAATGTATTTGCTTTGACTAAAATAATATAGGAACCTAAAATCCCATTTATCATTGGGGTTTGTATATACTTTTCATATTATACTCACCATCCAATTATAGACATATAAATTACACAATAAATAGTATCAAGTAATTTAATCATCCTTTACTAAGCATTATGTGAAGCAAGCCAGCCACAAGAGTAGCTCACATAAGAAAAAAGTAGCACCTTAAAAACAACTTCAATATTATTGGCAAGAGAAAGCAATATTAGACCAAGATTTTTTGTTTTTGTTTGAATACAAGAAAAAAATTATCCCACTTATTCTAAATGAGAATATTTGATCTAAAACTATAAATTTTGAATTAAGAAAGATCAATAGGAAGTGCAATTAATAATAGTGTATAAAAACTAGAATAAATATATATACAAGCAAATTAGCATAATGATTTGATAGGTAAAAAAATAGAGTACAATGCAAGCAATTTTTGAGAAGAGATATAATGGTATAACATTGCAACCATTACTTATGTTTTTATAGTTAGAGATGCATATCTCTATAGCTAATGATAAATGTAATGTCTGACAAAGAGTGGGTTAGATAGAGAAGTTTCATACGAAGTATCTAATATAGGATAAAATCTATTAAAATAATAGTATAATCTACTCAAACATTTAAAAAAGAAGTAAAGAGAGTCTAAGTAGATTTTTAGTCCATACAAAACCACAAAAATATCCAAGACATACTTGAAATAAAAAATAGAGATCTATTATGTGAGTGACCAATATGAATCCCTAATAAATAATGGATGCCCAAATATTTCATCTAAAAACTATCACAAAATTATGGCTTCCTTACCTAGATGATACTTGTTAACATTTAAAAACATCACCAAATATAACCATCCTAATACTTTATATAGATGATGTGATTGATATAGATGATGTGCTTTATCTTGCATCGTAAAAATCCATAGCCATGAAAGAAAGAATGAAGACTTATTACATCTATATATAAACTACTTTATCTAACATACCAAAAGAGTTGTCCCATGTGAATCAAAACTAGGTGGTTCACTCATATAGATCTATGTCTAAATATATCCATGAAGAAATAAAATCTTCATGTCCATCTAATGCATCTCCTATCCTTATTAAGAAACAATAAAAAGAATAATTCAAACATAGTCCAGCCATAGCACTAGGATAAAAGTCCCTAAATAGTCAACACCATACTTCTAAAATAACCCCTTTGTTATAGGGTATTCCTTATAATCTACACCTACATATTGCAAGAATACTTTATTGGAACTAGAGATAAAAACTCTGCAAATCATTGAAGCTAATCAAAGTAATAGAGTAACTAGAGTCGGTGCTAGATGAGGGGAAAAGTATAAATACATTACCATAGAAATAACAACCCAATATCACCACCAACGGGTTTGGATCGATGTTTGGCCTATCCCTCTTAGGGACCTCATCCAAATTTTCAATGATAAATTGAACCCATAAGAAAGCAAAGCAACCTAACCAATGACCCTCAACTACAAACCAACCCTAGTAACATTGTCATCCAAAAAACAACCAAAGTAACATAGAGCAAAAGTCAGCCAAGGGATCAATACCTAGAACTTTTGTAATGATACAAATAGCCGAAGATCACCCATTGTAGATTTGGATTGACATTTGGTCCTATCCCCTTCAAGAACCTCGACCAGATATTCAATGGTAAACCAAATCAAAAATAAATATGGAGTGAACCAACAACACCCCCAACCAACAAAAATCCTAGTTACAAAGCCTTCCGACCAACATAGATCATAAATATCATAACAAACAATTAGGTCTAGCAAAGAAAATAGGAGGCCTCTTTCTCTGAGGGTTTTACAGTATTAGAGCTAGAGTGGGAGGCCAACCCATATCCAATTGCTTGAATCTACTCAAAAAATCCCAAAACAATAGCCATAGAACCCTGGGATCAAACACAACCATCAGTACTAGAACTAGAGATAAAAACTCTAAAAACGATCAAAGCTAACCAGAGTAATTGAGCAACCAACAAGACCCCTCAACCAGCAAAAATCAAACCCAAAATATTCGATGGTAAATCAAACCCAAAATATTCAATGGTAAATCAAACCCAAAATAAATATAGAGTGAACCAACAAGACCCCTCAACTAGTAAAAATCCTGGTCACAAAGTCATCCAACCAACACAGAGCATAAAGACCATAACAAACAGCTAGGTCTAGTAGAGAAAATAAGAGATCTATTGCTCAGAGGGTTTCAAAGTGCTAGAGCCAAATCGGGAGGTCTCTTATAACATTATGAAACCGTAATTAGGTAGACATATTTAAAATAAAAATATCATTAGACTTACCTATAAATGTTTTGTGACACTTACACAAATATATAATTAAATTTACTATGGAGGATACTAAGTCAAGAGTTATAGCCTTTGGAGATTTAACTCAAACTTGTATGTACAAGAAAATGGGGCTGAAAACATCCATTAAATAAATTTTTCTACTAACCAATTAAAATTTCATCATAAGATGCATAATATTTTTATAAATTTATTAGATTTTTTAATATGCAAGTTACTCTATTTTCTTGAACTATTACCCATTTTTAAATCTACCATGTAAAATACTTATTAGAAAATTTGTGACTTTGGTTCTTGATGTATAATTTATTTTTATAGATTATAATAATATAAGTATATTTAAATGTTTCAATAAGAAATTTAAAAGTGATATTTTTAAAAAATGCTATATGCTATTATTCTCTTATCTTCATATTTCAATTAGATAGAAACATTAAGAATGAATTTATTTTTTTATTTATATTTACATAAAAAATATAGTCTACATAGTTATAACAAAAAAAATTAATACTTCAATTAAAATGTGTTTAAATATATTAAGTTCTGGTTTATTTTAGAATTTGATTTAAATTATTTAAAATTTATTTATAATTTGAATAAAATTCATCACTATCACATAATATGATATCATAGTAAATGTAAAAAATAAGAGTACTAACATAGTTGCATAATTTAAAAGCAAGATTACCAAATGCCACATAAAACAACTAGATAACATAGTTACACAAACAAAATATGGAAATCCCAAATGCGATGTATGCAAAAGCAAAACGTAACGCTAAGCCCTACGAACTGAAACGCATGAAAGGAAAGAAACGTAAACCAATTGAGACAAGATAGAAAGCAAATGTCGAGTATAGCCCTTTTTATTATTTTATTTAAACATCATGTTACAATACATCTCCTCCATTTTGGGGACTAGGAGCGTTAAGTATGGCTCTATTACACCATGGATTGATACGCTTTCTTCTACGTGCCCACATATAAAATGGGAGGACCAAACATCGCCGTCGCTTGTGTTGATATGTATTTGATTCCTTGCTGCTCCCCTGGTGTCAATATCCTTCATTCAAAGAAATAGAAAAGGATTAGTAGCACCTGTGGATGGAGAGAAACATATGATCCCCAAGGCCTGCAGTTAGTGTATGCATAAAATGATTAAAGCGCTAACTAAAACATATAAGAATGAGCTGAAAGTTTGAGAGAAGCAATAAAAACTTACTAGGAAACCACTGCAAAAGGAACAGTATGGAAATTAGCCACAGATTTGTATTCACTCTGGGGTGGGACGAATAAACCTACAACAAAGTTTCAAAAAGCACAGTGTCAAATGTCCCATCCAAGAAGCTCCCAATCACCTTCAAAGTTGGGGTTAGCTAATTGGGGGTATTTTGGGACAACCCAGATGGTCATATTTTGCAAATTTGGCCTCTATCACCCAAAATATGATGATGCTACCTGTGTGTTAGTAAAAGTGAGAAATGATAAAAGCATGATCAAAACTTGTCAGAATCACCTGAAATTTAAATTACAACATATGTAAACAACCTAGAATCATATACAAAAGAAAAATTAGGGAATTCTGCAATATATTTCTAATTGCTTCGGGGTGGGGTGTTTAGAACTGTGACAACTTTGGGGGTACCCAGGGGCAGGACGCCCGTCGTTTGGGAATCTGTTTCGGCACCAATCCACTTGGGATGGGTCCAAAACCTATTATGGGGTGTTGTCAAAAAAATTTGTGGGATATTGTGGCCAAATGTTTGGGTTTGGGCTCCGAATTTATGCTTCCAATAATCACCCAATAACCTCCCTCCAAAAGAGAGATCAAGGATGTGAAAGGCACAAATCAAAAGGTGTGTGTGTGGATGTAAAATGGCAGCACTTCGTTGCTCAAAATGCTCCTCTCTCTTCTCTTTTTTGTGGTGAGAAAAATCACCAATTTATAGACCTAGGGTCTCTCTCTTTGAATGCGCATGCGAGGGCGCCACTTGAGTTGTTTTTCGTATTTTGAGAAAAAATATTATTCCCTAATTTAGAGTCTCCTTGCATGAGGCCTCTAAAATCAAAGACATGCATGACTGATGTCTCTCTCCTTGATTTGAAGTCATTCCTCGCAATTGCATGGCCTGAAGCTGCAGTTAATTGGCAAACCTATCGAGGTTTGACTTTTTTCTAGTCAAACCTGCTATTCGCCCTACCCTAGGCGAATGCTGATTATCATCCTTGGGTGGGACGAATACCAGTTTGTAATCGTCCTAGGGTGGGACAAGTAGGGAGAAAAGTTCCAAAAAGGTGCCAAATTGACCTTTGACCTTCCAAACTATTGTCAGAGTGGTTAGGACCACTGTTTAACCTCTAGGGGCTGCCCTAGGGGCTGTGTGTGTCAACGCGATCAGCGCTTGTTGTCACATAATTAGATTGGTGTTGTTTTGGTGTTTATAGATGACCCTTTTTGGGAAACACTGTGCAAGGCACAGTGCTGAGCAAAAATAGATAACCAAAGCACTAATGATTAGGGTTTCTCAGTAACCCAACCAAATTTTGATGCCCCAAGTATGGAAAGGGCATGCATTTTTAAATCCTTGCTTCTAACGAGCTAAGGAGCTGAATTCAAGTGTTAACCTTTTTGAGTGAGGTGTTACTTGATCTTTGGACATTGTTCAGTCATGAATAGGCAAAGGGCACAACATTTTGTCTGTGGGAACCTTGAGTTCATGATTCATGAATGCCAAGTGTTTGATCAACTTGTGATTATTTCTTGTTTGTTGCCCCAAGTAGGGGCGTGATTGTCTTTGTCAATGATATTTTGAATGCATGCCATTTCCTTGATTGGGTGTGTTTTTGTTGATTGGTGACTAAGTGTGACTACCCACTCAAGTGACAAATCAATGAGGGAATTATCAACATGAGAAAAGTGACGAGTCACTTGACCCAAGAGGACTTATGTAAGGGTGCCTTCAGTTGTTTTTCGTTGAATGCTTAAGCATTTTCTGAACATTCTAAATTATTTTTGGTGGGTTTGAACCCTTTGTGTGATGCATTTTTGAGCTAAAATTGTCAAAAATCGGTTTGCCTATGGAGTGGTCCAGCTATGGTAGCCTTCTTAGGGAGTAGGATAGTGCCAATTTGTGACCCCAACATATTTTTTGGATGCCACGAATGTCAGGCGCAAAGGTGCCTTCGTTCGGCAATGTTATTGCTATTTTTGGTTGGATTTTGACCCTTTTAGGGACGCCATTTGGGGATGAAATTCTTGACAATCTGTCCTCCCGTGGAGCATTCCGGCTATGGTAGCCTTCTTAGGTAATAGGATAGTGAGGATTTGTGACCCTGATGTTTGTTTTGCATGTCCGAAATGTCAAGTGCAAAAGCACTCTCATTGGACAGTTTTATTGCTGGTTTTGGTGCATTTTTTTGTAGTTTGTGATTTTTTTTTTGAAATTTTTTGCTCTATTTGTGAGGTTAGAGGACCGGTTTATTGTAGCCTATGGGTATTTTTTATGATATATACAGATGACGTTCTTTGTGTTTATACACTTGTCATGGTTTGTTTTTCTGTTTATGCACAATTATTTATGATGATGCATGCATGTGGTATTATGAATGCGATGTTTCTAATTATATGATGTATGCATATGGAATGAATGAAATGAGTTGTTGATAAATTTTTGGTGGCACCATAGACTGTACAAGATTTACTGGCTTTCTGTACTTATGTGATGACTTTGTGCAATGACTTTGCATGTGATAACTTTGTTTTTGTATTATTATGTTTTTTTTTTTTTTGTATTTTCTGATGGGGATGGATGTAATGAAATGTACCAGTTGTTTTAAAATGTAGTTAATTTTTTATGAGATTCAGATATTTTAACTATCTAGCCAAGACTATACATTTAGCTCACAAGACTTTTGAACAAGGTGTAAATCAGACTTGAGTTTGACCAAGTGATTTCACATCCCTATGTGTGCAATTGAGTTCGTTTATGTGGTATTTGTCAGGATACCACTAGTGCCAGATAGGCTGTCAACCAAACTTGTACTGAGGATCACCTAATTAGCTCCACTAACTTCATTGTTGTATTTAGTAAGATTAATCCATAGGACAATCTAAGGTACCATAGGCTAGCTCATCCACATGCAAACATTGGTCTGCTCACACGCAAAGATAATGTGATAGAAATATCATCATGCGTTTAGGATACTGCCATTGCCAGGAAGGTTGTCCATCAACCTGTAATGAGGATCACCTAGATGGTTTTTCGAATGCTGAGAATTCCAAGGATTCAAGCTCTGGAGTCTTTTATTTTCTCAACATATTAGGATACTTGATCGTATACATAGTGATGAAAATCACTGTTTATTTTTCTTTTTGAGAAAGGATTTTGAATAGTGGTGATAACCATTGTTATTTGATTTTGCACTTTAGGTTGCAAAGTTGAGCTTCGTATTGTTTGGGCTTATGAATGACCTTTATCCTTTTGGCCTTGGGGATGACTACCCATCATGTTCAGGGGCATGTAGTACGAATCCTTATGACTTGGGGAACCAAAGGGGATTAGGGATATTATGAAGTAAGGGCATTGATCTTTTAGGCCTTGGGGATGACTACCCATCCTTGTCAGGGGCGTGTAGTACAAATCCTTACGACTTTGGAGACCAAAGGTTATTGGAGATGGTCATGATGATGGCTTGTTGGGAGTTTGCTTTTGGGTGGTATTGATCCTTTTAAGCCTTGGGGATGACTACCCATCCTTGTCAGGGGCATGTAGTATGAATCCTTACAACCTTAGGGACCAATGGTGATTGGGATTTTTGTTAGTGGTGAAAACCACTGTTTATTAGGGGGAATTGATGGGGAAGAACTTTTCCTCTTGTCAATCCTCAACACTCTTGAACCATTCCAACAGGGGGATGAACAGGCTAATCTTTCACCTATGGTACCCTAGACTGCTTTGTAGTTTTCATCTTCCATTCACACAACTTGGGAATTATTTTATGTTTTTTAACTTGTGTAGGGATGTTACATAACGATGCGTAACCCAAGTAAAACTTTCCCTTGTAAAATCCATTTAACTTTGTACAATTTTTGGCTATAAATTTAAAGATAGCTGAATGACGAAAATCCTACATACATTAGGAGACAATTGACTATGCTAAAAATGGGGATGTTATTATTCTGGATGTGTACATTTATAAAATGGGTGGAATGTGGAAAATGAAGGAATTGCCAAGCAATTACAGTCTATGGTGTTTGGGACATGTATGACCAACAAATATGCAATGTATGGATGCGATGCCTAATGCAACTTATATTTTTGTATTTTGATTTTTATGAGTATGCATGGAATTAAGATGCATTTTTTTTTTTTTGTTATTTTTGATGATTTTATTGTTTTTGTTTTTTTGAATGTTTGTTTTGACCAAGCGGTTATGATAACCCTTGGAGCTTTTGGTTTGACCAAAGGGTTTATGGATACCTTTGGGGCATTTTAGGTTGACCAAATGATTATGGGAATCCTTGGAGCTTTTGGGTTGACCAAAGGGTTTATGGGAACCTTTGGGGCATTTTGGGATTGACCAAGTGATTGTGAGAACCCTTGGAGCTTTTGGTTTGGGCGATTGTGTCACTTGGACATCCTAGATGATGTTTTTTTTTTGCTTCGAATCTGGATCTAGAGGTATTGGCACTAATGGATCGACCCTATGTGCGTATAAGAGGACAGGATCTACCCTAGGCACTAAGGGTGCTATAGGGTCTCCAAGCGAAAAATGTTATCGATATACCTAGAGTGGCGGGTGTAGTAATTGGTTCAACTACACCCGGTTTAGGTGCCACATATACCTTGGTCCTATGTGTAGCTGTTCAAACATGTTGTCTATGTCCAAGGGATATTGCTACTATCACATATGATTGAGATAGGCCATTTCAGTTTCATCTTCATAATCAATGTCGGAGATCCAAAGGCCTTCGTTGGCTCCAACAGTTTTTTGCAACCTATGAGGCTCGTCCTGCTCAAGCAAATTAATGTGGTCCCATCGAGGTTGTTCTGATCTCTGTGGGGGGACCTGATTCTCTTGAGGTTGCCTATGCTCGATTGGAGCATTCAAATGGAACATTTTCAGGAAGCTCTCCTGATAATCATCCATGGCAGTCACTTGTGAATGATTGCTATCAGACTCAAAAGGATCCCAAGGTGCTACCTCATACTCCGACTCATATTATGAAGACCCTTATTGGTCTTTTCTATATCCCTCTTGTAGGTGAGTCCTCAAAATTTCTCCCTTTTCGATCGAAGGGAAAGGGTTGTTAATGTCAACAAGGTTGGTTGTTAGCAATGGGAGATAATCCCCCAATGTATATGTTGTGTTAGGATTGGTATATGGATCTAATGCCAACCCATCCTTGTTGCCTATCCCTAGGCCTTGCATGTTCTCTACCAAGATTTCCAGGGGCAAGGGGTGGTTGAACCCTACTCTTGACTTTTCATATGACATTTGATATCTTGGTTGGCAAAGAACACGCACTCCTTGCTCATACCTGCCAAACCCATATCCATGCCAATTACATTGGCCAAGATATCTCAATGTGAAGTCTGGGTTGGAAAAATAGTTGACGTCCTTAGCAAAGGGTTCTTCATCTTCATCTTCTTGCATTTAAGGTTCAATGCCATTATCCAAGCCCCCATAAACAAAGTTTGTCTAATTGGGTGGGTAGCCTATAGGAACCACAGAGCCGATGGGGATTCGAGGTCTCCCCATGTCTTGCATGGACTCAAGTGCGGGTGTAGATACAATGTTCCACACTATATAATCCCCCAAGCCCATGTTGGCCATCTCAATGGTGATCGTTGGTGGTTGAGGGGGAGCGAATGGGAGTTATTCTGGAGTCCACTCCATGTAGGATGAACTAGGCATCTCGACTTCCATTATGCTAGGCATCTCTTCAGTAGAGATGGTTGAGACTAAGGGTGGTTCCTCTTCTAGAGGTTTCTTTCCCTTGTCCTTTGGTGTGGCCACCATAGGTGGCATTGTTGGTGAAGGACCAGATGAGGAAGATGGACCCGATTGGGGATTTGATAGACTTGACAGTAGGGATGCCTACAGAATCGAACCCTATTGAGATGGATTCAACTGAAAATCCAAATGTGTTGATGGAAGGGTCGATTGCGATATTAGTTGCATTGTATTGCAGTACTTGAAGGATTTTAAGTCTGTTGGGACTACATGCACCTATCCTTCAAATGTATACTTTAGGCACTGATGAGCTATTGAAGGGAAACACTTCATGTCCCTGATCCAAGGCCGGACCAGTAAGATATTATAGGCCATCTCACCTTCCAATATGTGGCACAATGTATGAATAGTCTTTTGTCCCACTTGGATGGGTAGGACAATTGTGCCAACCGTCGAGTATATCGCATCATTGAATGCTTGAAGAGTATATGTGGAGGCCACAATGTGAGATGCTGACAACTTCAGATGTTTCAATGTTGTTGTTGTAATGATATTATTGGATGATCCAGTGTCCACCAACACCCTCTTATACAAAATCCTATTGACCCGCACAATGACGTGCAAGGGTGGATCTGCCACATCACCAGTCATCGATTTCAATTCGTCTTCTCTAAAGGTGATGACTGGTTCTATACATTATTTTACATGTCCCACAAAGTTATTGAAAGAGTTTGCTTTGTGGGGCTATAGCTTGATGGCTTTTAATATCTCCATTAGAGCCTCTCGATGGGGCACTGATTATTGAATGAGCTCGTATATAGAGAGCCTAGCCGATGTGGTCCTTAGAATTTGGATAAGTCTAGTCCGAATCGTGGCCACTGGTCTAGGTGGGGGAGGTTGCATACGGAGTTGTTGAGGTTGTGACATCGATGGAACCTCTCCTGTGGCTGCCATGGGGGCAACTCCTGGATACCTCTTGTTCCTAGTCACTATGCTTATCATCCCTACATACCCCTGCATGGGGCAATTTTGTGTTACTTCATTGACTTGAAGGGGTTTTGCCTACGCATCATGGGCAAGTAGGGGGTCTCTGAAGACTCCCATTTGTTGGTTGTTTGGCGCTACGGGGTTGTCCACTACCAATGTCTTGTTGTCAATTAGGTCTTGCACCAAGCCTTTAAACTTCCAACATGCATTAAGGTCATGTCCTTTTCATCTGTGGAACCTACAGTACAAGTCCTCCCTGTACCCCTTAGGCTTTGGTGCATTGGGGTCTATGGTTTGAATCTCGGGCAGGTTGATCAAGTTTGCCGCTGACAAGTGGTCAAACAAGGAGTCCCTGGACTCTGTGTAAGGTGTGAATTGTCGCCTAGGGCGACGCTGCTGATTTTTTTCTTGCCTCTAATTTTCTCTATCATAATTGTTAGGAGGCACTGCCTGATAGTTAGCCTTTTGGGGCTGTGTTTCTTGTGTAGGCTTAGGGATGTTTATAGCAACCTGATTGACCACAGTGGGTTTCTATTGCATGGTCCCTATTTTGGTGTTCTTAGACCATTCTTTCTTCTTTGGCTTGGCAATCTCACCATCCTATATCTTGATCTCCTCAATGATTCTGGATTGCGCTAGAGATTCCTCTAAAGTGGCATATTGCTGCAGCTACAATAGCATGGAGATCGATCTCAAACAACTCTTTGAGAACATTTGGGTCAGGTCGGACATGGGAGGGAGGTAGGGTAGCTTTGAAAGCAACGTCCTCCACCGGTTCCCATATGCCACCATGGTTTCTTCCTCATACTACCTGAGGCTAGCTAGGTCACTTAGTGATGCCTTTTTCTTGGTGTTGAAGGTGAAGCATTTGAGGAATGCGTCCACTAGCTGATCCAAGTTACTAATGCTATGTTTTGGCAACTGAGTGAACCAATCCAAGGCAGGGCCTACGAATGTGGTTATAAATGTTCTTAGCAACAAAGCATTGTTGTCCTGAATTCCAAAGCATTGGCTCAAGAATCTAGTCACATGCTCTTGGGCATCCTCCTCCCCTCTAAAGAGTGCCAACTGGGGCAATTTAAAGTGTTCAGGGTATGGGGGTGCCGACATTGACGGATGCACAAGGTGACTATGGAGTTGGCGTAAAGTGGGCTTTTGGGGCCCAGAAGTCTTGGTCTCCATAGACTCTAAGCACTCTAGCAGCGCTTTATATGCATCGAAGGATTTTATTTCTTCCTCCCTAGTTTGCTTTCATTGTGGATTGTGGGAAACTTGAGGCCTATGGAGGGGTGGCCGGATAGCATCCCCTCCGCCTTGGTAGGGCATTTCAGCCTGTTCTTCTTCTTGCTCATACTCCTCATAGGATTCTTGAGGAGTGTCTGGGTGAGACCTATAAACATGGGTGGGCGCCCGCGAAGGGTGCCCATCATTGTTTCTGAGAGTGGTCTCCCGCTCAGGTCTAGGAGGTCTCGGAGGCAGCACTTGGTAAGGTCACGGGGACCTATTTCACACCAAGGGGTTGCACCTCTCATACAATTCTACTTTATGCACGCAAGGGGTTGGGACATTCTCATGCACAGTGCTTTGAAGCAATTTGGTTGTCTGATGCTAAATGCACTCTTTGTTAAGGTGATACAGATGCTCTAACTATTGTTGATCTTGCTTGAGTTGCATGATTTGCACTTGGCAGGCAACATGTTTGGAAAATACCAAGTCAATTTGTTCTATCGTCTTGTGTTTAGGAAGCTTAGATGCCTCTCCTACATGTCTATCTCGATCGTGGTGATCCGAGATCCCTATGGGTTGCTTTCATCTATCGAGGTTATCGGCATTCACCCGAGGCTCTATCCTCATTGGGTGATCCTGATACATAGTGGGTGCAGAGGTGCATTGCCCCCATGTTGTGTAGTGCTCATGAGTAATGTAGTGGTATTACTTGTACTCCCTTTCGTAGGTGTGAAAGGGGTGGGCAGAATTGGCTTGCCCTATCTGGAGGGCCTTGTGCTCTAGATTTTGTCTAGTGTTTCTAATAGTAATAAGGGGTAAGGGAGGGATGAAGAAATCATGTGGCCCCTCCTTGTGGACCCTATGTTGCTCTAGCACTTCATCACTAAGGCACTCATAAAGAGCATCTAAGGGAGCCCTCCTATCTATGTTGAGTGCCACATGTATGTCCTCCTCTTGAAAGGATCTATGTTGAGTGGGGGTGCCCCTCAAAGAGGTGCCTCTATAGTCCTATTTTGTAATGGCATGATGTGGACTATCTTGTGTGTCATGCCGCCAAGGCGGGATGACCAAGTCCTCAGGACTATATCGAAGGTGACTTGTCCCCATTTGTGCACTCTTTGCAGCTCCTGCCCGTGGTTGGGCTTGGCTACGGGTGTACACCATGATGATGTTTTCCTACAAGATGCGTAGATTTTTATCTCTTTTTATGATTTTTATGCTACACTAAATAGAAAGTATCACACACACAAAGCAATGATTATCTCATTTAAAGATTAAAAGTGTGCCCTAAATATGGTTTAGTGTGTTTTGATTTTTATTTTTGAAAGCTTTTGTAAAGAACGTTTAAATGCAATATGATGGATCTTATGACTCCAAAAAATCATCGCCCCTTCGATATACCATTGCCATATTGATATACCAACCTCTCTATATACCCGCACTTACATGAGGGAAACTATTGGTACGTGAGAGCAGATGGTACGTGGAACATAGACGGTATGGAATGGGAATCACTCTATTTATGACACCTACCATATAAGACTTATCCTCATGTGCTGGGAATCACCCCAGCTACACTTGGTCAGCTTTCATCAGGATTTACATCTAGCAACAGTCATGATCGGTGTTATGTATGCATTATTTCAAGCCAAGGTGGTGATGAAATCCACCGTTGGTCTTGCTCAAGGGTTGGGGTTTTAAAACCAACTCCTTGTCATTTAAATTACCACGTGGTGTGTGGGGTTCTTTTTAATTTGCATAAATGAAGAAAACAAGCATTCAAACTCTCCTATGCAAGCAAATAACCAGAAAATAGAAAACAAAAAGCAAAAAGTGACAGAAGGTGTTTAGGACCCCTACCTCTTCTCTACCCAAATATGCTGGTTCTAATTTTCTATCCTGAAACTACATGAAGATCTATTCGTCCCTGGGTGGGATGAATAATAGAACTGTATTCATCATAGGGTGGGGCAACCTACCCATTCATCCCTGGGTAAGATGAATTCAATCTCTGTATTCACCACAGGCTGGAACGAACAGCAGTCTAGCGTTTGAAAACTTGGTACATGCAAGTAAAACAAGCAAATTTTGATCAAAAATTTAATATTAAAATCAAGGGATAGATGTCCCACCATGATTGTCACTGAAAGCACAAGGATACGGAAACAAAAGACGAAAATCTTAAATGAGATGTATGCAAAAGGGAAACGTAACGCTTAGCCTTACAAACTAAAACACATGAAAGGAAAGAAACATAAACCAATTGAGACAAGATAGAAAGAAAATTTTGAGTATAGACATTTTTATTAATTTTCTTTAAACATCGTGTTACAATACGTCTCCTCCCTTTTGGGGACTAGGAGCGTTAAGTATGGCTCTGTTACACCATGAATTGATATGCTTTCTTCCTCATGCCCACATATAAAATGGGTGGATCAAACATCACCACCTCTTACATTGATATGTATTTGATTCCTTTTTGCTCCTTTGGTGTTGATATCCTACGTTCAAAGAAATAGAAAAGCATTAGTAGCACCTGCAGATGGAGAGAAACATGTGATCCCCAAGGCCTGCATTCAGTGTATGCATAAAATGATTAAAGCGATAATTGAAACATATTAGAATGAGCTAAATGTTTAACATAAGCAATACAACCTTACCAGGAAGCCACTACAAAAGGAACAGTCCAAAAATTAGCCACATATTTGTATTCGCTCCAGGGCGGGACGAATAAACCTACAACAAAGTGTCAAAAAACATAGTCCCAAATGTCCCATCCGGGAAGCTCCAAATCACCTATGAAGTTAGGGTTAGCTAATTGGGGGTATTTTGGGACGACCTAGATGGTCATATTTTGCCAATTCAGTGCCTATCACCCAGAATCTGATGATGCTACCTGCGTGTTAGTAAAAGCGGGAAATGATAAAAGCATGATCAAAACTTGTCAGAAATACCTGAAATTTAAATTATAGCATATGTAAACAACCTAGAATCATATACAAAAGAAAAATAAGGGAATTATATAATATATTTATAATCGCTATGGGGTGGGGTGTTTAGAATTGCGACAGTTTGGGGGGCACCTGGGGGCAGGACGCCCATCGTTTGGGACTCTGTTTTGGCACCAATCCACTTGGGATGGGTCCAAAACCTCTTAAGGGGTGTTTTCAAAAACTTTTGTGGCATATTGTGGCCAAATTGTTGGGTTTGGTCTCTGAATTTATGCTTCCAATAATCACCCAATAACCTCCCTCCAAAAGAGAGATCAAGGATGTGAAAGGCACAAATCAAAAGGTGTGTGTGTGGATGTAAAATGACAACACTTCATTGCTCAAAATGCTCCTTCTCTTATATTTTTTTTGGTGAGAAGACTCACAAATTTATAGACCTAGGGTCTCTCTCTTTGAATGCACATGTGAGGGCACCACTTGAGTTGCTTATCCTATTTTAAGAAAAAAGATTATTCCCTGATTTAGAGTCTCTTTGCATGAGGCTTCTAAAATCAAAGACATGCATGACTGAAGTATCTCTCCTTTATTTGGCGTCATTCCTCGCAATTGCATGGCCTAAAGCTGCAGTTAACTAGCAGACCTATCGAGGTTTGACTTTTTGCCAATCAAACCTGCTATTTGCCCTACCCTAGGGAGAATGCTAATAATCATCCCTGGGTGGGATGAATACTAGTTTGTAATCATCCCAGGGTAGGACGTGTAGGAAGCAAAGTTCCAGAAAGGTTCCAAATTGACCTTTGACCTTCCAAACTATTATGGGAGTCGTTAGGACCACTTTTTAACCTTTAGGGGATGCCCTAGGGGCTATGTGTGTCAATGCGATCAGCGCTTGTTGTCACATTATCAGATTGGTGCTGCATGTGCCAACAAATTACTTAATGTTTGAGATTACTTTATTTAAGTTTTATTTCTTTAACAAACATGAGATCTATAAAACCATAAATAAATTGTTTTTTTTTTTGAATTTACATGGTGAAATCGGTAGCCGCCATGAATTCGGGTAGGCTGCCTAGCTTTTTATGGATGCCATAGTATTCTGCACTGTTCACCCTAGAAGCCGCAACACAAATATTTGCGCAATCCGTCCCTATAACTACCATGCCACAATAATTTTAAACCTTTTACACTGTTGAAAGCACCAGGAAAGGGACAAGCGTTCAGTCCGGTGAGGCCCGAGATTTGAACCTTGGACCTTCGCCCCCCTTATAGGGTTTGGATGAACATAAATAAATTGTTTTAGAATAGAGAAAAAAATAAAATATTCAACAACAACAATAAACATGTCATGAGTTTCAAAGATATCAAAATACTTTTTATGGCCATAATATAAGGTTTCATAATATAAGTGAAATAGTAGAATTCCATGACAAGGAGTTACTATAACATAAGATAAATATTGTATATGGCTACTAGTAACAGTAGTCTTCACTTAAACCACTTATGTAGCATAGTTGGTGAATGCCATGTATGTTGGTAGAGACCAACCCACACTCCATTTCCCCTGCATTCACCTTATGGATATGTGGTTTAGTTGGTGAATGTCTCGTGTGCTAATAGAGGATGACACAGGGCATTATCCCCACCTTGTGGATACCCAAATAACAATCCCTTGTGACTTATGCCATATGGTATACCCATATGGTATAGCTATAGTTGGCCACAAAACTAAGTTCTTGGGGTTTCTATCTTGTAGACACCAAAATAGCACCAATCCGATTATGTGACTGCAAACACTGATCGCTTTGACACACACAGCCCCCAGGGCAGCCCTTAGAGGTTAAACAGTGGTCCTAACCACTTTTGTAGCAATTTTGGAAGGTCAGAAGGCAATTTGGCACATTCAGGCACCTTGCTCGAGTATCCGTCCCACCAAGGGACGAATTCAAATTGGGATCCGTCTCACCCAGGGACGAATTCGGAATTCGCTCTGGGTCAGGACGAATTCCAGGTTTAACGGGCAAAAAGAAAAATTGTGCCAAGTGGCAGCCGAGGACAGTCAATTAATGCCTCCTGCCTTGCATGCACGTGTAGGTGGGCAGATTGGGCGTTAGAGGACTATCACAAGGGCAGTCATGGAAGCCCAAGTCAGGGAGGAGTCTCCTCCCTCTTGAGAAGGCATGGTCGCCACATGGCACCCCTGCATGCCCCTCCAAAAGAGACCCCTTGGGTCTATAAAATGGTGAACTTTCTCACCCAAAAGGAGACAAGTTGGAGGCATTTTCAAGCAACGAAGTGCTGCCAAATTGAATACCACATTTTACCCTTTTGATTCACCTCTTCCACATCCTTGATCTCTTTCACAAGAGAGGTTATTGGGTGGCTATTGGAAGTGTGAATCTGGACCCAAAACCCGAAATTTGACCACATTGATCTACCAATTCATCGACAACCCATCACAAGATATTTTGGGCCCATCCCAAGTGGATTGGTGCCGAAATCAGGTTCTAACGGTGGGCGGCCCGCTTGGGCGCCCCGCACTTCTTAGTTTCATTTTAATTTGTTCTTTTGTCACTTGTTTATATTCCATTCCATTTTATGCTATTTAGATAGTTTATAATTTCGATTTCAGAAGGTTTTGATCAAATCATATCATGTTTTGTCGCTTTTGTTGTCCTCACTAACTTGCAGGTAGCGACGTCAAATTCCCATTGATGGAGGTCAAATTGGGGAAATCCGACCATCTGGGTCATCCCAAAATGCCCCCAATTAGCTAACCCCTATGTTTGCAGGTCTTTTGGAGATCCCGAGATGCGACATTTGGGCAGCATCACCTTGGTGCTTTGTCGTAGGAGAATTCGTCCTACCCGAGGACGAATTACAGTCGAATTCATCCTGCCCAGGGACGAATTACAGTCAAATTCGAATCGGCGGTGTTTTTCTGACTGTTCTGATGGCAGTGGCCCTTTGGTAATGTTCTAGAGGTCTCTGTCAAACTTGCAGGTTATTTGGAGTCATTTTTTTAGCTAATCTTATGCATGCATCCTCCATTGGTTTTTAAGGTCAAACACTTCATCTTTTGTCACAGGTGCTACTAACAATTTTGTTGTTTCTTTGAATGCAGGAGGAGCAGCAAGGATCAAGGATTCATCAACACCAGTGACGGCAACACTTTGGCCCACCCATTTCAAATGTGGGCACGCGGAAGGAGGAACACTAAGTCATGATTGTAACCAAAACTCTTTTAACGCTCCTAGCCCCTGAAAAGGGAGGAGGCATCTTTGTAACCGATATTACGAGAGTTAAATAAAAAGGGCTATGTTTTTTGTACTTTCTTTTATCTCCGTTCAATTCATCTCTTTCATTTCATGCATTTCACATCTTAGGACTTAAGCGTTTGTTTGATTTTGAATGCGTCACATTAGTATTTCTTTCTTCCGAAATCTCGTGCTTTCAGTGGCGATCATGGTGGGACTCTGTCCCCTGGTTTTTGAGATCAAGAAACTGATCAAAAATTTGTGTTTTGTGCTTACAGGTACCATTTCTTCGAACTCTGACTGTTATTCGTCTTTGCCTGTGGCGAATACCTTACTGTAATTCGTCTGACCCTGAGATGAATTCTAATTCGTCTCAGACAGGGATGAATTCTATTCTATAATTCATCTCACCTAGGGACGAATTTTTGTCTATGCATTTTTAGGGCCGAGGATCAAAAATAGCAAGTTTAGGCAGAGAAAAGGTAAGGGTCCTAAACTGTTCCTATCATTTTTTGCTTTTTTTGTTTCTGTTTTCTGTCAATTTTGCCTTCTTAAGGAAAGTAGTTGCTTCTACCTGTTTTAATTTTTTAATAAAAAGAACCACACACACATCACGTGGCATTTTTAAACCAAGGAGCTGGTCGTAAGACCCTAGCCCTTGATCAAGACCAACGGTGGGTTCATCACCACCTTGGCTTGATTTTTGCATCCATTTACCCCGATTGTCACTGTTGTTAGGCGTAAATCCTGACGAAAGCTGACCGAGTGTCGTTGGGGTGATTCCCAGTGCACGAGGATAAGTCTTCTATGGTAGGTGTCATTAACAGGACAATCCCCCTTCCGTACCGCCTACGTACCATGTACCATCTGCTCTCACGTACCTATAGTTTCCCTCTCGTAAGGGCGGGTATATAGAGAGGTTGGTATATCGGCCGGGCAATGGTATATTGAAGGGGCGACCATTTATGGGAGTCATATGAGCCTTCATTATGCATTTAAATGTTCTTCAAAACTTTCAAAAACAAAACAAAATCATCAAAACACACTAAAACCAGTCTAGGACACACCATTAATCTTTAAAAGAGATAATCACCGTTTGTGTATGTGTGTGTTCATTTCTGCTTAGTGTAACAAAAAAAAAAAAATCATAAACAAAAAGATAAAAATCTGCTTAGCTTGTAGAAGAGCACCACAATGGTGTGCACCCGTAGCCAAGCCCAATCAAGGGTAGAAGCTACGGAAAGTGTACAAAGAGCGGGCACAAGTCACCTTCGCTTTAGCCCTGAGGACTTGGCCATACCGCCTTGGCGGTCTGGACCACAAGAGAGTCCACATCATTCCATGTCAAGGTGGAATTATAGGGACACCCCCTTGGGGGACACGCCCATTCAACACAGCCCCTTTCGGGAAGAAGCTTTACATGTGGCACTCAACGTAAATAGAAGACCACCTTTAGAGGCTAGATATGAGTGGCCACCGCACGACGAAGTGCTAGAGAGGCACAATGCCCATGAGGAGAGACAACGTGACTATGGCATCTCTCCTTTGCCTCCCATCATTGTTAGAACTGAAAGACAAAACCCAGAGCGTAGGGCTCTCCACACAGGGCGAGCTAACTCCACCTGCACCTTTCACACCCATGAAAGGGAGTACGAGGAAGACCATCACATTCCTCGAGAGCAATATACAGCGTGGGAGCCTTGCGCTTCCGCACTTGATACCATGGTCACACATTGAGGCCAGAGCCTTAGGTAAATGCCACCAACCTCGATAGAGGGAAGCGACCCATTGAAATCTCGGATCATCAAGACCGAGGCAAATACATAGGAGAAACATTCAAGCCTCCTAAGCCCAATATGGTAGACCAAATTGACCTGGCAGTCACCAGACATGCCACCCGCCAAGCCCAGATCATGCGGCTTGAGCAAGATCATCAGCAGTTAGAGTGCTTATACCGCCTTAACAAAGAGCGCATTCAGCATGAAGTAGACGAGCTACTTTATAACTTACCTGAGAGGGTGCCAACCCCTCGCACCCAAAAAGTGGAACCATTTGAGAGGCATAATCCCTTGGTGTAGGATAGGTCTCCGCGACCTCGTCAAGCTTTGCCTCCGAGACCCCATAGACCTGAGAGGGAGGCCACTCCCCGAAACAATGATGGGTACCCTCCACAGAGACCCACTCAGGGTCAGAGGTCTCGCCCAGAGACTCCTCAAGAAGTTTACGAGGAGTATGAACCAGAAGTAGAGCGGGCCGAAATGCCCTATCAAGGCGGAGGGGGTGCTATCCGGCCACCCCTCCATAGGCCTCCAGTCTCCCATAACTCACAACGGGAGCAAACAAAAGAGGAAGAGATTAAATCTTTCGATGCATACAAAGCGTTGTTAGAGCATTTGGAGTCTATGGAAACCAAAGCTTCTGGGCCCCAAAAGCCCATGTTACGCCAACTCCATAGTCATCCAGTGCATCCATTAGTGCCCACACCTTCTTACCCCGAACATTTCAAGTTGCCTCAATTGGCAATCTTTAAGGGTGAAGAGGATGCTCAAGAGCATGTGACGAGATTCTTGAGCCAATGCTTTGGCATTCAGGATAATGATGCATTGTTGCTAAGGACATTCATAACCACATTCGCAGGCCCTACCTCGGATTGGTTCACCCAGTTGAAGCACAACATCAATAATTTGGATCAATTAGTGGATGCGTTCCTTGAACGTTTCGCCTTCAACACCAAGAAGAAGGCATCACTAAGTGACCTGGCCAGCCTTAGGCAATATGAGAAGGAGACAATGGTGGCCTATGGGAATCGGTGGAGGGCTCTGCTTTCTAAGCTACCCTACCTTCCCCCTATGTTCGACCTCACACAAATGTTTTCACGAAGTTGTCTGAGATCAATCTCTGGGCTATTGCAGCTGCAACAATATGCCACCTTAGAAGAAGCTTTGGCGCAAGCCAGAGTTATCGAAGAGATCAAAATATAGGATGGCAAAATTGCCAAACCTAAAAAGAAAGAGTGGAACAAAAATACAAAGACAGGGACTACGCAACCAAAACCCACTGCGGTTAATCAAGTTGCGATAAATGTTCCTAAGCCTACACAAGAAATACAGCCTCAAAAGGCTAATTATCAAGCAGTGCCTCCTAATAATTATGAAAGAGAAAATAAAAAATAGGAGCAAAATCAGCAGCGTCGCCCTAAGCGACAATACACCCCTTATACGGAGTCTAGGGACTCCCTATTTGACCGCTTGTCAATAGCAAATTTAATCACCCTTCCAGAGATCCAAACCATAGATCCTAACGCTCCCAAGCCTAAGGGATACAGAGAGGATTTATATTGTAGGTTCCACAGGCGAAGGGGACATGACCTGAACGCATGCTAGAAATTCAAAGGATTGATACAAGACTTGATTGATAATAAAACATTGGCAGTGGACAACCCCATAGCACCAAATAACCAGTAGATGGGGGTCTTCAAGGATCCCTTGCCTGCCCATGAGGCACAAGAAAAACCCCTTCAGGTCAATGAGGTGCGACAGAATTTCCCCATGCAAGGGTATGTGGGAATGATCAGCATAGTGACCAGGAACAAGAAATACCCAGGAGTTGCCCCCGAGGCAGCCACAAGAGAAGTTCCAACAACGTCGCAACCTCAACAACACCCTGTGCAGTTACCTCCGCCTAGACCCGAGGTCACGATATAGACCAAACTCACGCAGAGTTTGTGGACCACGTCGGCTAGGCTCTCCATATATGAGCTTATATAGCAATCAGCGCCCCATCGGGAGGCTCTCATGGAGATTTTGAAAGCCATCGAGTTGCAGCCCCATGAAGCGAATTCCTTCAATAACTTCGTGGGACATGTAAAACGATGTACGGAGCCAGTCATTACCTTTCGAGAAGATGAAGTTAAATCAGTATCCAATGACATGGCAGATCCACCCCTGCACGTTATCGCATGGGTCAACGGGATCCCGTATAAGAGGGTGTTGGTAGACACTGGCTCATCTAGTAACATCATTACTACAGCAACATTGAAACATCTGAAGCTGCCAACCTCTCACATCATCGCTTCCACTTACACACTATGAGCATTCAATGATGCGATATGCTCGATAGTTGGCACAATTGTTCTACCCATTCAGGTAGGACAAAATATGATACCTACATTGTGCCATATTTTGGAAGGCGAGATGGCATACAACATATTGCTAGGGTGGCCATGGATCAGGGACATGAAGTGTGTCCCTTCGATAGCTCACCAGTGTTTGAAGTATGCATTTGAAGGAGAAGTACATGTAGTCCCGGTGGACTTAGAACCCTTCAAATATTGCAATGCGGTGCAATTGATGCCATAATCGACCCTCCCATCAATGCACTTGGATTTCTAGTTAAATCCATCTAGACAGGGTCCGATGCCGCGAGCACCACTGGTGACTAATCCATCAAAACCCCAGCTAGGTGCATCTTCATCATCCGCTCCTTCACTACCAATGCCACCTATCATGGCTAAATAGAAGGACAAAGGGAAACAAATCCTGGAAGAGGCTCAACCCCTAGAAGAGGTGCTGCCAACAATATCAACCATCTCAATAGAAGAGATACCTAGCACAATGGAAGCTAAGGCTCCTAGTCCACCCAACATGGAATGGACTCCGGAAGGGCTTCCGTTCCCTCCCTCTCAATCGCCAACAATTACTGTTGAAATGGCCAGCACGGGCCTGGGGGAGTATCTAGTGCGGAATGTTGTAGCAACGCCCATGCTAGAGTCAGTGCAAGACATGGGGAGACCTCGCCTCCCCATCGGGACAGTTGTTCCTTTAGGCTACCCATCGAACCAGACCAATTTTGTGTATGGGGGCCTTGACCATGGTGTTGAGCCATGCATGCAAAAGGACGAGGACGAAGAGCCTTTTGCAGGAGATGTCAACTATCTGTCTAACCCGGACTTTGCTCTGAAATATCTTGGCCAATGCAATTGGCATGGATACGAGCTAGGCAGGTATGAGCAAGGAGTGCGTGTCCTTTTCCAGCCAAGATACCAGATGCCTTATGACAAGTCGGGAGTAGGGTTCAACCACCCCCTGCCCTTAGACATCTTGGTGGAAAACATGCAAGGCCTAGGAATAGGCAACAAGGGTGGATTGGCATCAGATCCTTATGCCAACCCAAACACAACATATACATTGGGAGATTACCTCCCATGGTCAACAACCACCCTTGGTAACATCAATAACCCTTCTCCTTTGATAGAGAGAGGTGAAAGTTTGGGAACTCACTTTCAAGGAGAGCATAAATAGTGTCTAGAAGGATCTTCGAAGGATGAAGCAGAACATGAACCAGTGTCATATGTTCCCTTCGGATCCGATAGTGATCACTCACAGGAGGTTCCCATGAATAACTGGCAAGAGATATTTTTAAATCTGTTCCCTCTAGAGGCTCCAATCGAGCCAGTGTTGTGTCAAGAGAATCAGGTCCCCCCACGGAGCATGGACCAACAACAATGGGACCAGATTAATTTGCTAGAACAAGGTGAGCCCTTAATGTCGCAAGCAGTTGTTGAAGAAAATGAACATTTTTGGATCTCCGATAGTGATTCGAAAGATGAAACTGAGATGGCCTATCTCAACCACATGCGACAAATGCAACAAAGGCAACAAATGCAACAATGGCGTCCCTTGGAGATTAATGACTTATTTGCACAGATGGGCATACTGCCAGGGCATGAGTGGTACGTAGACCCAGCAGGGTGGGACCAAGTGTTGGATCCATGGCTCCAAGTTTACGACGAGCACCGTCCACCCCGAGACCCTATAATGACATCAGTGCCGAGGGAAGACCCTGTCTTCCTATCAGCACATAGGGCCGATCCATTCATGCCTGTCCCTCTAGAACCAGATCCAGAACACAGAGAACATCCAGAATGTTTGAGTCATCACACCCACGGTAATGGAGACCAAGTTCATTTCATCCACATGATCTCCATTGACTTGACCACACCCATCCGCAATTCGGCCGATCCAGCACGGTCCTTGCATCTAGACATAGATGCCATCGACTGGGATCACGTCAATTCACCTCCATCCCCATCAGAGTACTGGCCTTTTGGTAAAATGCCTCATTTTACCCCAGGGACAACTCAGGATATCTTTCAGGCTGAAGAGGAACCCGAGGTTCCCAACGCAGATTTAAACCCAGCTAATGATATCCATTTGATCCCAACTCCACATCAGTTGGAGGATGGATCCCACATGTCGATCGAGGAGACGACTGACGTAGACATCGGCTTAGATCCAATGAATCCATAGATTATCAAGCTAGGGGTAAGCTTATCCCCTGAAGAGCAAGCCGACTACATTGCCCTTCTCAAAGAGAAGAAGGAGGTTTTTGCATGGTCATACAGAGACATGTCGGGGCTAGATCCGTAGCTAGTCACGCATAATCTAACGCTTGATCCGACAATCAAGCCGGTTAAGCAAAAACTACGTAAGATGCACCCAACAGTGGCCTTGATGGTCAAAGATGAATTGCAAAAGCTGTTGGATGCACAGTTTGTCATCTGCGTGGATTATCCGCCATGGCTGTCCAACATGGTGCCCATCAAAAAGCCCGATGGGAGGATTCGCATATGCACTAATTTTTGAGATCTAAACAAAGTGAGTCCTAAGGATGATTTCCCCTTGCCAAGCATCGACGCGTTGGTAGATGCTACAGTAGGTCACGAAATGCTATCCCTCATGGATGGTTTCTCGGGATACAATCAGATTCGTATCAATCCCGAGGATCAACTAAAAATGGCGTTCACAATGCCTTGGGGGACATTTTGTTATAAGGTCATGCCTTTTGGCCTTAAAAATGTTGGCGCCACCTACCAACGTGCCATGACGTACATCTTCCATGATTACATGCATAAAACTTTGGAAGATTACATGGATGATTTGTTGGCCAAGTCTCTTTTGCGCTCAGATCATCTCGATGACTTAAGCAAGATCCTCGATCGCCTCATGGAGCATAAAGTTAGACTGAATCCCAAGAAGTGCATATTTGGCATCACATCTGGAAAACTCTTGGGTTTCATAGTCTCAAAGCGAGGTATCGAGGTGGACCCAAAGAAAGTCAAGGCAATCCTTGAAATGGTTCCCCCAACTACCATTAAGCAGCTCAGAAGTCTGTAGGGAAAGGTCACGTCAATCAAGCGCTTCATAGCGCAGCTATCTGACAAGTGCCGACCCATGAACAAATTATTGCACAAGGGGGTTGCATTTCACTGGGATGACGAGTGCCGATTAGCCTTTGATGACATCAAACAATACTTGGCTTCGCCGCCAGTATTGGCACCACCTAGACCAAGAGTGTCGTTCTACTTATACATCTCAGCTATTGAGGTGGCACTGGGTGCCATGCTGGCCCAGAAGAATGAACTTCACAAAGAACAGGCTACTTACTATCTTAGCCGCACCTTGGTCGGTTATGAACTTAACTATGCATACGTCGAGAAACTCTGCTTGGCAGTGGTGTTTGCTACCAAAAAGCTACGCCACTACATGCTTGAGCAACACTACGTATGTTGTGTCTAAGGAGAATCCATTGCGATACATGATGAGTCGTACTTATCATAGTAGTCGCACGACGAAATGGATCATGTTGTTGATGGAATTTGACATAGAGTTTATCGGACAAAAATCTATCAAAGGACAGGTCATAGCCGATCAACTAGCAGAGGCTCCTCTTGAAGACGATCAGCCTCTAGTCATAGAACTACCCGATGATGGGGTCTTCCATGTCTCAGAATCGCCAGATTCTGATGAGCCTGAGTCAGAGGCTGACATAACCCTATTTTTTGATGGTTCTAAATGTGAGCAAGGTGGTGGCATGGGAATAGTATTCTTCACACCGTAGGGCACTCCAATGCCCCTATCATTTAAATTAAATTTCCCATGCACCAACAATAATGCAGAGTATGAAGCCTTGCTCATAGGTCTTTAGACAACAATCACCATGAACATCAAATGACTGAACATCTTTGGTGATTCGTTGTTAATTGTCAATCAAGTCAAAGGGGTATTCCAATGCAAATGCCCAGTTCTATAGGCTTATAAAGCCCTTGTGGACAAATTCTTGGAAAAACTTGAGTGGTACGACATCGAGGCACTCCCTCGGTCATCGAATCATTTTGCGGACACAATGGCCTCCTTGGGGTCACTAATCCCGCAAGACCTTTTCGGTGATATGACAACCATTCAAGTCAAAACCCTATCGCAATCCGTGATGGAGCGTGCAAGCTCTGACTTGACGCCAGGAATCCACATGATCCAGATTGAACCATCCTCGGATAAGTTCTCTCGAATCCACGATCATCTGAAACATGCCAACTAGGGGTCCTTGTTTTCCCCTACTCCCATTAATAGCAACACAACGCTATTCTTACAAGTTCTATCCCGCTCAGCATTTGCTAGGGATGAACTTCAAGAGGGATTGGCTATTCATACCATCGAGGTTTCCGATCAACAAGACTGGTATTTACCCATTAGAGACTACCTCAAGTTAGGTAATCTCCCGCTTGGATTGACACATGCCACAAAATGAGCATTCAAGCAGAAAGCGGCTAAGTATGTCTTGATAGGAGACATTTTGTACCATCGTAGCTATGAAGGAATCCTCCTTCGTTGCTTGGACCAACAAGAGTCCACTTGGGCAATCGCCCAAGCGCACGATGGTACATGTGGTGGCCACTTTAGTGGTATGGCCATCGCAAAGTGCATTCTTCGCATGGGCTATTATTGGCCATCTTTAGAGCGAGATTGTTGCGCATATGTCAAGAAGTGCATGAAGTGTCAACACCATGCCAATTTGATGCATGTACCTTCCCAAGCCTTGCAGATAGTCCAGTCCGCTTGGCCATTTTCGTAGTGGGGCTTTGATCTAATTGGAAAGATCTCCCCTGCATCGTCAGGCCATCACACGTTTATCATAATGGCCACAGAGTATTTTACCAAGTGGGTGGAAGCAGTTTCGCTTACCTCTACGATAGGACCCCGCATTGTGGAGTTCATTTTGCATAACATCATATGTCATTTTGGTATTCCATCCAAAATAGTCTCGGATAATGGGACACCATTCAAGAACAAAGACGTGCATGCTTTGACCACAAAGTACAAAATTTAGCATAGTTTTTTGACACCCTATTATCCGCAGGCGAATGGGCAAGAAGAAGCGTCAAACAAAATGCTAGTTGCCATCCTTAAAAATATGGTCGTAGATAGTCATAAGGATTGGCACATCCAAATCCCACTTGCCCTGTGGGCTTATCGCACTAGCATTCGGACGCCCACTGGGGCCACTCCATTTTCGCTCGTGTATGGCTCCGAGGCAGTCATGCCTCTAGAGTTGGAAATTCCTTCCCTGCGCATATCAATGCAAGAGTTCATCGATGATGATGCTGCATGGCAAGCCCGGTTAGACCAGCTTACGTTGCTTGACGAACGACGCGTTAATGCTCTCGAGCATTTACGTATCTATCAAGAGTGACTTAAGAAAGCTTACAACATGAAAGTTCACCTGAGGGACTTTCGGGTTGGTGATTTGGTTTTGAAGGAAAACCAATAGAACTCTAGTTTGTCATCCCACCTAAGGGACAAATTCATGGCAAATTGGTTAGGTCCATATGTCATTGATAGCAAAATAGGACCCGAGACATACCGGCTAGCCTCTCTTGATGGAATCAAGGAAACAGAACCCTTGAATATCAGTCATTTGTGACCATTCCACATCTAAGAGAGCCATATCCCAAAATGCTCCAAGGATTCATATAATCGCTTGGTCAATCCCAAAATGCTCCAAGGATTCATATAATCGCTTGGTCAATCCCAAAATGCTCCAAGGATTCATATAATCGCTTGGTCAATCCCAAAATGCTCCAAGGATTCATATAATCGCTTGGTCAATCCCAAAATGCTCCAAGGATTCATATAATCGCTTGGTCAATCCCAAAATGCTCCAAGGATTCATATAATCGCTTGGTCAATCCCAAAATGCTCCAAGGATTCATACAATCGCTTGGTCAATCCCAAAAATGCTCCAAGGATTCATATAATCGCTTGGTCAATCCCAAAATGCTCCAAGGATTCTATAATCACTTGGTCAACCCCAAAATGCTCCAAGGATTCCCACAATCGCTTGGTCAAAAATAAGAAAATCCAAAAATCATCAAAAACAACAAAAATTTGCATCTCATTTCTAGGCATGCTCAAATTCATCAATAAAAAGCTCTTCTCACATCTCATCTTCATATTCACAAAAATCAATCCATCAAAAATACAAAAATATATAGCTGCATTAAGCATCACATCCATACATTGCATATTTGTGGTCGTACAGGTCAAAGGCACCATAGGCTGTAATTGCTCTGCTAGTCCATCTTGTTCCACATTTTTCCATTTTATAAGCAATCCAAAAAACAACAAAAATACGCCATTTACTGCTTTTTACCACACTAGAGTCAGTTGTCTTCGAATGTATCAAGAGTTTTCATCTTTCAGTCATAATTTTGCTTTCTAGCCATGTACTATACCAAGTCAGATAGATTTTACGAAGGTAGAGTTCTACTTGGATCACACCTTGTTACGTAGCATCCCAACACAAATTAAAACACATAAAAATTCCCAAGTTGTGTGAACGAAAGATGAAACCTGCAAAGTAATCCAGGTCACCATAAGCGAAACGGCTATCTTGCTCATCCCCCTATGCAAATGACCCAAAGAATGTTGAGAGTTGGCAAAAGGACAAGCATCTTCCCTACCCAATTCCCCAAGAATCCCAAGTTCTCAATAGTTGCAAAACATCAAAAATTTGCAAAAGTCAAAACACCAAAATTTGATATCCCAGAGTGCATACATCAAAAAGCACATACAATAGTGATTCTTATCACTCGAATCCAAATCCCTTGCTCAAAAGAAAAATATATAAAAATAAACAGTGATTTTTATCACTACCAACGAGCAAGTATCCCAATACAATAGAAGAAAAGAAGGGAGTCGAACTTGAATCCCTGGAACTCTCAACATTTCGACAGGTCATGAGGCAAGCCTCAGTATCGGTTTGGTTGATAGCCTATCGGTCACTGGTGGTAAACCTCCCGCATGACGATATATCTGTCACATTAACTTGTGTGCAGATCAATGTTTGCATGTGGATGAGCTAGCTTATGGTATCCTAGATAGCACCGTAGATTAATCTGACTAAATACAATAAAGGAGTTAGTGGAGCTAATTAGGTGATCCTCAGTATAGGTTTGGTTGACAGCCTATCTGGCACTGGCGGTATCCTGACAAATACCACATAAATGAACTCAATTGCACACATAGGGATGTGAAATAACTTGGTCAAAGACAAGTCCGATTCATACCTTGTTCAAAAGTCTTGTAAGATAAAGTACAGTCATGGCTAGTGAGTTAAAACCATCTGAGTCTCAAAAAACCTTAGCTACATTTCTAAACCAACTGTGCTACTTTTCATCCTTGCAATACCATCAAAAAAAAAAAAAAAAACCACATGTATACATGCAAAGTCATTTACCACAGCAATCGCCTAACAACAAAATCACAAAGTCCTAAACAGTCTATGGTGCCCTAACCAAACAACACAAATTCAATTCATCCATTACATTTTGCATATCACATATACATCAAAAACACCTCATATGCATCTTCATAACATATGCATCCATCGAAATAAATCAACATGTACATCCATCCCATCACACATCTACCCAAAATCATCAATCCCCCTCCCTCATCTCTATATCAACCCACCCATCCTCCATCCCACCTCCCTCCCCCCCCCCCCCCCCCCCCCCCCTACTCCCCCCCTCCTGGCCCCTCCCTCCCATCTCATACCCACCAGTCATACTCTTAGTCCCACATCATCCACTCTAGACATCATCACCTTCCAATCCTCACCTAGTGGCGCGATGACCGATCAATCCAAAGTCCTCTCATCCCCCGAGCACTGATAGACCACAGGCTCACCAGGAAACCCTTGGTGCACCCCAAACTATCAGGTCACCCGGCTATACAAGAAGAACTCATGCTCGGTCCCATGCTACCCAATCAGCCATCGCTCTCTACGTACCCATCGGAGCCACTCTCCAGCCTTCGACCAGGTAGGACAGTCCCGATAAGGGCACCAAACCACCTCCCCTAGAGTAAGCCGAGAGAAGGTATCGGCATAGTGCCCTACGACACCTGCCCACCGTCGACTTGACCCCTGCTCCCTGGACCACCGCCATAGAACTGCATACCCTATCTCCCTATCCTCCATCTCTCGCTCGAGTCATCCATGGTAACCCGACTGGCCTCTCCATTGCTATGTGCTTCCAAGCCCAACACTACAACAAGTAGCTACAACTAATCCCCTTTGTTGTCGACAACGAACCTCATACAGCTCCCCATAGAGCTGTGCCAACAGTGTCTGTCCCCATATCATGATAAGTGGTGCCTTTGTCGGGCACTCTACCAACTACCAAACCAAATCCAACAGGTTCCATGGGAACCTCGCACCTGATGAGTCAGGTAACAACATGTTGGACATGAGGCCCATAAGGAATGCGTGCCTCACGCCCAACACCCCCCTCTCCAGCCACCATCGGACCAAAATCCTGCCAATCTGGCAGTCGCCCTCTGCCCTCTCTAGTGGATCCTCCACACCCAGCTCCTCCCCATGCCCGAAGCATCTCGTCAATACAGTTGTCCGCTGATCACGCGATGATGTCCTGATCGGCAGTCCATCTATCGGAATCCACAGAAGCCGATAGATATCCTCCAAGGTCACAGTCATCTCCCCTATTGGGAGATGGAAGGTGTTGGTCCGTGGATCCCAAATATTGATCAGGGCCATCAAATAGGCCTGATCCATGACCACAGGCTCCAGTCGAGCCACCTACTTGAGCCCAAGGGCATCAAGCCACTCCCAATCAGCTACAGTCAGCGCCCCCCGCACTTCAGTAAAAGCAGTGGGTACACGGTACCGGCTCCTAACAACCTACAAAAGAAAACAATTCAAAAACATTAAAATCACGGAAAAGAACTATACAACAATAACATGAATATACAACATTGTCTACCAATGTACAAGAAAAAAAAAACAATAAAAAAATTCAAAAAAAAAAAATAATTTTTCAGTTCTAGGGTTTCTAATCCTAACTGATTAATTTAAAAACAAAAATTCAAAATTCAAACAAAAAAAATTAATTTTTCAGTTCTAGGGTTCCTAATCCTAACTGATAAATTCCAAAAATAAAACAAAACAAAAATTCAAAAATTAATTTTTCAGCTCTTAGGGTTTCTAATCCTAACTGATTAATTTAAAAACAGAACAAAAATTCAAAAAACAACAAAAATTACGTCTTAGGGTTTTACGTTCCGTTTATCCTAGGGTTTAGCTATAAGGAAAATAAAAATTCTTTACCTTGTACGCTAAGTCTTAGTTGTCTTCAGCTCAGTTTTAGGGTTTAAGTTTTAAAATTTTGAAAAACATCATCACAAAAAAAATTAAACAAAACAATCGCAATTTTAAAACAAAAGTAATAAATCTAGGAGGCACTTATCGCTCGATCCGGTTTGTGCACTCATGATGGCAGGGAAAATCTGGTAGTGCTTCGCTTCGTAGAATTAACCTCCTCCTCCCTAGAGCTCCAAATCGTAAGAAAAATCAGATGCAAATGAGCCCAAACCCTAGTTTTGGCCTTTAAATAGGCCTTTTGAGCTTAAATTCATCTTCCCCTGGGATGAGCACTCTGGTTAGCACTCGTCCCACCCTGGGACAAATTCTAAGCTGGTATTCGTCCCACCCTAGGACGAATTCAGGCCAAAAATTTCAAAAAACATCAAAAATTGAACAAAAATGCACTAAAACAGCTAATAAACTTGCCCGATGAGAGTGTTGTTGCACTTGACATCCCGGGCATACAAAACAGATGTTGGGGTCACAAATTGTCACTATCCTACTCCCTAAGAAGGCTACCATAGCCGGACCGCTCCACGGGAAGACGGATTTTCACCAATTTCAGCTCCAAAAAGCGTCGCAAAAAGGGTTACCACCCACCAAAAATAGGTCTAAATGTCAGAAAATTGCACATGCTTAATGCTAAACCATCTAAGGGCACCCTTGCACAAGTCATCTTGGGTCAAGCGACTCGTCGCTTTTCTCACGAAGGTCATTCCCTCATCGATTCGTCGCTTGAGGGGGTAGTCACACTTAGTCACCAATCAGCAAACACACACCCAATTAAGGAAAACGACATGCATTCAAAGAATCATTGACAAAGACAATTACGCTCCTGCTTGGGGCAATAAACAAGCAATAATCACAAATTGATCAAATACTTGGCATTTCCTGAATCATGAACTCAAGGTTCCCCTATGGACAAAAGGTTGCGCCCTTTGCCTATTCATGACCGATCAATGTCCAAGCTCAAGTAACACCTCACCAAAATAGGTTAACACTTGAAATTAAGTTCCTTCGCTCGTCAGAAGCAAGGATTCAAGAATGCATGCCCTTTCCATACTTGGGGCATCAAAAGTTGGTTAGGTTACCAAGAAACCCTAATCATTAGTGCTTTGGTTATCTATTTTTGCTCGATGCTGTGCCATGCATAGCGCATCCCAAAAAGGGGCATCTGTAGACACCAAAACAGCACCAATCCGATTATGTGACTACAAACACTGATCGCTTTGACACACACAGCCCCCAGGGCAGCCCTCAGAGGTTAAACAGTGGTCCTAACCACTTTTGTAGCAATTTTGGAAGGTCAGAAGGCAATTTGGCACATTCAGGCACTTTGCTCAGTATCCATCCCACCCTGGGACGAATTCAAATTGGGATCCGTCTCACCCAGGGACGAATTCTGAATTCGCTCTGGGTCAGGACGAATTCCAGGTTTAATGGGCAAAAAGAAAAATTGCACCAAGTGGCAGTCGAGGACAATCAATTAATGCCTCCTGCCTTGCATGCGCGTGTAGGTGGGCAGATTGGACGTTAGAGGACTGTCACAAGGGCAGTCATGGAAGCCCAAGTCAAGGAGGAGTCTCCTCCCTCATGAGAAGGCATGGCCGCCACATGGCACCCATGCATGCCCCTCCAAAAGAGACCCCTTGGGTCTATAAAATGGTGAACTTTCTCACCCAAAGGAGACAAGTTGGAGGCATTTTCAAGCAACGAAGTGCTGCCAAATTGAATACCACATTTTACCCTTTTGATTCACCTCTTCCACATCCTTGATCTCTTTCGCAAGAGAGGTTATTGGGTGGCTATTGGAAGTGTGAATCCGCGACCCAAAACCCGACATTTGACCACATTGATCTACCAATTCGCCGACAACCCATCACAAGAGATTTTGGGCCCATCCCGAGTGGATTGGTGCCGAAATCAAGTTCTAACGGTGGGCGGCCCGCCTGGGCGCCCCGCACTTCTTAGTTTCATTTTAATTTGTTCTTTTGTCACTTGTTTATCTTCCATTCCATTTTATGTTGTTTAGATAGTTTATAATTTCAATTTCATAAGGTTTTGATCAAATCATATCATGTTTTGTCGCTTTTGTTGTCCTCACTAACTTGCAGGTAGCGATGTCAAATTCCCATTGATGGAGGTCAAATTGGGGAAATCCGACCATCTGGGTCATCCCAAAATGCCCCCAATTAGCTAACCCCTATGTTTGCAGGTCTTTTGGAGATCCCGAGACGCGACATTTGGGCAGCATCACCTTGGCGCTTTGTCGCAGGCGAATTCGTCCTACCCGGGGATGAATTACAGTCGAATTCGTCCTACCCAGGGATGAATTACAGTCGAATTCAAATCGGCGGCATTTGTTTGACTATTTCGATGGTAGTGGCCCTCTAGTAATGTTCTCTGGTCTCTGTCAAACTTGCAGGTTATTTGGAGTCATTTTATTCATCGTTTTAGCTAATCTTATGCATGCATCCTCCATTGGTTTTTAAGGTCAAACGCTTCATCTTTTGTCACAGGTGCTACTAACAATTTTGTTGTTTCTTTGAATGTAGGAGGAGCAGCAAGGATCAAGGATTCATCAACACCAGCGGCGACAACACTTTGGCCCGCCCATTTCAAATGTGGGCACGCGGAAGGAGGAACACTAAGTCATGATTGTAACCAAAACTCTTTTAACGCTCCTAGCCCCTGAAAAGGGAGGAGGCATCTTTGTAACCGATATTACGAGAGTTAAATAAAAAGGGTTGTGTTTTCTGTACTTTCTTTTATCTCCATTCAATTCGTCTCTTTCATTTCATGCATTTCACATCTTAGGACTTAAGCGTTTGTTTGATTTTGAATGCGTCACATTAGTATTTCTTTCTTCCAGAATCTCGTGCTTTCAAATCTAACCAAATTTGTATGACAAAAAAAATGAGCCAAAACCTGGTAATGGCAATGGAAATAGGAGTAGTAATGGGTTAATATCTAGTAGCGATTGTAGAGCCATGAGCAATATCTAGAATGAAAACAATAGTGGCTATAAAAATGATAGCATTAGATTTGGTGATATGGGATCAAAGAATAGAAATCATTTTTAGGATGTTGATGTTTTAGGCCCAGTCCTTGAGCTTTGCTCGAAGGAATATTTTCCTAAATATTTATATCCAAGGCATATCATGATAGATAGGGGAAAATGGTCATGATCTCAAGTGGTTTTGGGCAAGCCTAAGCTCCCTATGACCAAGTTTGATCTACTCCCAAAAAGGGCCAACTTTGTATTCTATATGACATGGTTAACATGGTCAATGAATAAGGTTCCCATCACCTGGTTGGCATATTTATGGGGATGAGTTCTGACCTAGATACAGTCAAGAAATGAGTTTATTATAAGTGGATTTGAAATGGTAATATGGATATTGTGGCCCTCCCCAAGGGATTTTTTTAAGGCGAAGCTAAATTGTTTTATTAGTTTAAAGAAAAATTTATGGGATGGCCCCTGGTTCTTTTGTAGACGAGGCATTTTATTGAGGATATGGGAACTTAATTTCAATCTAGAGACTCAAAAAATTATAGGTCCTAGTTTGGGTGAGATTACCAAATATTCCTTTCCAATATTGAAATGAGGATATTTTTACTTGTATTGCTAAGGAATTAGGCCAACTAATTATTATGGATATGGATACCAAGTCCAAATCTCACCTCATCTATGTCATGATATGTGTTAATGTGGAGCTTAGGAAAAGTATCATATTTTATTAAGCTAGTATTGATATTGGGAGTTTAGAATCAGCTTCTGTAATATAAGAACCCCTCTATATGGGGTTTGTAAGAAATTAGGGCACCTAACCCACGTATGTCCAAACTAAAAGCCTTATTCTCAAGCTTTGAAGGACTAGAAACTGAAGCAAATTGAAGAAGAGGGTTCCAAGAAGAAAGATAAAAATATTAAAAGTGAAGTTTGTAAATAAAAAATGTAGAAACATTCATCTATGAAGGACCCAAAAATGGAAGATAATTTGGAATCTATAATCCCTAGAAATTAAGTAATTAAAACTAATATGTATAAGGAGTATTCCATTGAGAATCAATTTTTGGTAGATAAGATGAAGTTATGTGAAACTTTGTCCTCCTCAAAGATGAACCTTGCTCTTTCTTCAAATTTCTTTGATATCCTTCAAGAAATCATTTCTAGAGATGAATATAATATCTTATTAGAAAAGTTAGTTGACAAAAATCCTTAGTTAAAAAATGAAGATGGTAAAAATAAATAGATCCAAATAACTCTAGAAAAATATCTTAAATCAAATAAAAAAGAGCCTAGGAAAGTTAGTTGAACAAAAAAAAAATCTAAACTCCAAAACTTGATATCAAAAGAAGATAGGGATTGATGTAGACACTATTAAATCTCAACAGAGATCTTCCAATTGGAAAATCAAAGAAAAATAGACAAAGACAAATATTTCTAATGAAATACAAAGATTAATAGCCTTGGACAAGAGAAGTAAAAATTTGCTCAAGGCAAGAGTAAAAAAATGATTTTATTGACAAGCTTGAGTCTAGAATGATATTGAAGCCAAATATTGGCCAGTATCTTTGGGGAGTATACATTAAAAATAGAAATAAATCTCTAGCTAGTGCATAAGTTTGATATGGAGTGTGTTTTTCAAGATTTTAATCTAGTTTCTTCTAGTTGTTTTGCACTTTTGGATTTCTATTTTGTTTGGTCTTGGTAGACCATTTCACTATGTGTATTGTTTCACATTGGTTTGTTTTAGTTTTAGGGGTTGTCTTGTCTGTAAGGTCTTAAATTTATTATTTTTAAGAGATCTATAGTGGTTGTTTTATTGTATCCCTCTTTACCTTGGGGTTGTTATCCTCATGATCTACTTATTGTTCTTGTTTATATTGTCTCTCTCATTGTAAAAGGTTAGGGATCCTTTCAAAATATAGTATTTCCTACCTAATAAAAAAACATTAGTCTCTATTTCTAAATTTACATTTAACAATGATTCTAAAATTTTGAAAAAACCTAAAAATAAATTACATAAATAATATGAAAAGGCCTAAAATCCTTATAGTTTAACCTAAAGTAATGATATGCATCTAATATTTGAAGGATAGAATTCCTACATACAACAAGTAGCTATAAAAATTGAACAAATTTAAAAATATCTTATGTTTCATAAAAAATTATAAGAGCTAAAATAATATAGTACACAAAAGTACACTTTATAACAAAAAATAGTCTTGACAATAGGATCCATTGGTATAGAATGACTTATAGTATAAGTGGTATATTTAAATTTCATATTAATTATAAAAACCATTATTCCAATTGCAAAATAAAATAAATAGTTACTTTACTCTCACAACACGAAAGTGATTAGTTGGGTACTAATATTAAAATTCCCCTTAACAATTATGTTGTCTTCATAGTAAATATTTAAAAAAATAATTCTAGAATTATCAAAATAGTATTTCCTTAACTATCCATGTGTTTAACATTATTATCCCATAATAACTATTTTCTTTATCTAATTTTTTATTTGCTTTAAATATTTCATAGTGCTCATAGATATTCAAATTGAAGATCTATTAGAATTGACCATCTAATTCAAACTAGAAACTATTGTACATAGATATCATAGTGGTATGTTTTCGAGATTTTATCCAAGAGATACAAATTCAAATAATAACAAAGTGTGTGTGAGTGTATTAACTATATATTGATTTTATCCAAGAGACACAAATTCAAATAATAACAAAGTGTGTGTGAGTGTATTAACTATATATTTTATGACCATTGCATCTACAAGATATAATAGTTTTCTAGATGATATACCATTGATTCTCTTAAAAATTTATAATATCTTTATATCAGATTGTCTTCCATTATATTTCATTATATCTTGTTCAAGATTTTGTGTAGAACTATTTGTTGAAGCATTCTCAAATAAATGATCAATTTTACTTATAAAAAATCTAAAAGTGTGTGTATAAAGTATCTCTTACCACTATCAATACTTAAAAGGAAATGATAATGGATTTTATGCTTCCAAGTGAAATACTTTATAGTTCTTTTTTCACAAATAATATGATAATTTAAACTCTATTAATATTTTAATGACTCTTTGTTATATAACCACCCTTAATAAAGAAATTTAGTTTATAAATCTTTCCAAACTATATACCTCTCTCATTGTGTAATCTAAGACTCCCTAAGAATTACCATCATAAAAGTATTTGAAAGAATGCCAATAGCTATTTCAAATTATTTTATATTTTTGGATTTCAATTAGAATGAAAAAAATAGAGGTCATAGAGATTATTTTAAATGATGAAATTTATATTATAAATGTATAATAGTTAAAAAGTTATTACTTAATTTTTTTTAATTGGTAAAAGGGTTTTGAAAGGATCCCAAAACTTTTTACAAAGCTAATTAAAAATAGGTAATCCACTTGAGATTACCTTGAACATCAATCAAACTGGAACAACAACTAAATAGAAGTCATAGACAACAAAGAAGAAAGAACAACACAGCTGAAGCACCAAACAAAAGGCAAAAAAAACAAAAACTCAAGAAGACATTGAACATATAGGGTACTAAAAGCACAATACAAGATCTACTCCAACACATTTAATCACACCACAATTGTATTGTGTGGACCAATTGACAAGCCTATCGTATTTCGGATGACCTCAATACCATAAATGGATTGCCATCTACACCTAAAATATAATATATTAATTTTTTTTTATAAAAAAATAAACAATCATCTTATCCATTATTATTATTATTATCTTTTTACAGCTAAAATAAATTTAAAGATAGAAGTTCCTTTGACAGTAATCCTAAATTTTGGAATGATATAAAATCTTTAGGCGAATTGCGGGAATGTTGCTTAAGCTTTAATACGTTCACACACAAAGGTGGTTAGTGTATTTAGGTAGTATAATAAAACTCTATCATTAAAGTGAGTGTATTTAGGTAGTATAATAAAACTTTATGATTAAAGTGAGTAGTATTTAGGTAGTATAATAAAACTTTATGATTAGAGTGAGTGTATTTAGGTAGTATAATAAAACTCTATAAGTTTCCTCTTTGTAAAGTTGTTGTAAAACTAGAAAAAAGTGTTATATGGTTGAAAAATAATTTTTTTTAATTGCATACTGCATTTTAACATTTATTCTTCTATCAAACAAAATAAGCATTTTATCATTTTATCTTATTTAATCTATCAAGTGACTGCCATTTTAGCGCAACCTCAATCCAGAATTGCAGTTAATCTTCCCTATATCGGAATTGCAGCCCCTTTTCCCTTATCGAACAAACACAGTTGCGGCCACTTTTCCCTTGTCGATCTAACACAACTGAAACCAATTTTCCCTTATCAAACTAACTCAATTGAAGAGCAAAACATACAACTAACAAAATTGAAATCCAAAATATGGGTCCATGAATCTGATAAACTCAATACAGTATGTTTCTTATTATTTTCGTTAAAAGCTTGCATTCTGTGGTTGATGTTGCCTCTCATACAGATCATCTCATTCATCAAACAATGAAGAAGTGAATAAATTATACTGTATATCATTTGAGGAAAAATCGGCTAGTTCTTCGATGATTGACCCATGTTCTTCTGAATTCTGGAGCGCGAGATTGCGACAATTCTCCTAGAGCACCTTCGAAATATTACACCATTGATACTGCAATTGCTGCTTTCACATCACCTCGTATAGGTAGAGGCCTCCTCTCACCTTTAATTTAGTTTTAGAAGCTTCATGCACTACAATAACACACATATTCCCAGCACTCAAAACGAAATGCTACGTGAATGGGTATGTTATTATTTTTCGTTTCTGCCATATACCTGCAATCTGAATAGAGAAGTGTGGACAAAGTTGAACCATTCAAATCCACAAGTATTAGCATTAAGAACAAGATATTGCACTTATTTGAGACATGACAGCCTGAGGATTCTTTTTTCTGTGTAAAATAAAATTTAGGGACTTTTGTTGTCGTTCATGCCTATAAACTATGTTCACCACTCTACATGAGAGATTCGCTAGACAAGGAATCAGAGAGAAGTCAGACTCCATATTTTAATATGGATCATGCTCGTCACGTTTCTCCATTTAATTATATGATACTTTGTCTTCTCTGGACCAACCGGATGACCCTACAAAGAGGAGAACAATATTACATGAACATGTCCATCAAATTTCACAATGCTTCGTTGTTCCTTTATGCAAGGAGATACAACTTGCAAATTGCAGTCAAATATCAGGATGCGTTTTGTGAGTAGTATTCTGTCATGGTACATTGTATCAGCACAAACAATAATCAAATACATATGGTCAATTGCAAGACTTGTCCCTATCCACATTGGAGTCAAACTTTCTTAATTTTATTAAGAATGGTATGAAATAAGATTTATAAAGCAAGACTTGTCCTATACACATTGTAGTCAAACTTTCTTAATTTTATTATGAATGGTAGGAAATAAGGTTTATTTTTTAATGGTTTGCTATAGATTTTGTGTTTTGCAGGGACAAGATGGTTTTGATTGTCTTGTTCGGGCAAGTAGTTTTGTAATGAGTGTTATCTCAGTTACAGCCTTATGAAATGTATATCGAGGGACCAGAATGGGTATGATAAGTATTGTATTTTATCATTTTGTATTTTATATTATGTCCTAAAACATATTTTATGTAAATCATAGCCGGTAAAAGGTTTTCTTATGAAGATTATTAGATTAACTTAGGCATCTAGTAGACATTTTTTTTTTGTAATTTACTTGTACGATTTGGGATTTTATTTTGAATATTATTGTTAAATTTTTTAAAACTTTGTATAACAATGTTGAAGATCCCAATGATTAAAAAAATCAATAAAAGACCAAAGTTATAAATGTGATACAAAATACAAGATGTGTTTTTTCAAAAAATTGCTTTGATGAATTATACATAAAGCCAATGTCTACCAAATTGTTGTTTGTAGAATAACTAATAATAATGTGGTTTAAATCTCTCAAATTTAGATGACACTTAATTTTTTCTTCCAATTAAGCTAGTGCATGGGTAATCAAAAATTAATAGTTCTATATAAGATTTCTTTGCTCAAGAGAATCTACCAAAATTTTATTAACAAAAATCATTAGTTATGGATATAATCCCAATGTTAGTAAAAAGGATTTAAATTGTATCAAAATAAAATTTAAAGCCATTGTAGTAAAGTTCTATACTTGAGCTCATGATCAAGATAGTAGATTTTTAAATTCATTTTGTTGAAAGCTAAAGAGTAATTAACACCACAATGAATCATTTTTATTGATTGAAATTGTTCAAGTTATTAAATTAAAAAAATATATAATGAAAATTAACATACCCTTGAAGTTGTATAGACAACCTTTTCAACATTGTCATTTTTATTCAATTTATAAAATGGTCACATGGAAAAAATAATAATAATCATAAGTGAATTTATTTTGATATTTAATGAGGAAAATATAATTTTTAAAATATATAGGGTCAATAGCCTTGAAATATATAATAGAGACACTAATATTATATAACACTACATATTTGATGGAAATTCAACATATTCATGAGTCTTATTTGAGGTAATATTTAGATCAGTCTAAAAATATTAATATACATTGATAATAAAAAATAAAAATAGAGTCTATTGGATAGATGAGGATGGCATATTATTCACTATTTTTAATAATAATGGTGAATGAAAAAATATTGAGGGGAGAATGGTAAAAAAATAAACTTCCAAGCTACAATTGAAGTAGAATTTAGTAGAAAACGAAGAATATATTGGGTATTTGGAAGGTTGTATAATTTATCTGTACTCATTTTTCATTCTTCTTACAATTTATGAATATGCATAGATGGATGGTGGATTGGCATTTAAAAGAGGATTTTTATCCTCATAAGTATATCAAGTAGAAGAAGGGGATTCTAGACGTAGGATTTAGTTGATAATAGGTGGTAGCTCAACAAGACAAAATATAATGGTGATCTTAATAGTATCAATAAGGTCCAAAAAAAAAAAAATTTAATAAAGAGATAGGGAATGAATTTTCAGTTTGGATGTGGAACTATATTGCACAAATGTTTGTAGAAGGGAGGACATATTTTTAGTGTGTTAAAAATAATTTTTGCTCTTATAAGATTAATCAAATAATTGAAATATAAAATTGATTGTAAAATAACTACTTAATTAATATATATATTCAATAATTGTAACAACCCAAGTCTACTCACTTGGTTGTGCCACTAAAACATCAAAGATTCCAAGGGGTAGTTTTTTTTTTTCACACAAATTTTTTGCTTAAAGTATGCTCTTAGAATCATAGCATAATTTGATTCACCCAATAAATGAGTTTCATAAGCTTTATTTAGTATAGATATATTACACCAACCTTGAGTTCTAGGTTGTTGTATATAGCCACCCAAGTGGTCGAGATTGTCCAAATCTTGTAAAGGTCTCATTCTATGGAACTATTATTCCCAGTATCATTCCTCTTGTTTAGGTCATGTGTGTAGATACACGATAGAGTTTATCCTTTAGGGACCATAACACCTAAAGTGTGGATGTATGCTTCCCCACTCCTAATCATACTAAACCTATGACTACCAAGTCATTTTATTCTATTGAATGTATGAAATAAAATTGTGTATTTAAATATGTCTCTATGACTAAATGATTATACGTTATCGAGAGTTAGTAAGTGTCATGTTAATACCCTATCCTTATACTTTATATCACATTCTCATTATGACACACATTCGTTTGTCCTATACCAAATAACATGGCTTTCCCAACTAAGTCAAACAAAAATGGAACTTATCAGAGTATCATTCAAGTAACAATCTAGGGCTAGCATACCATACCACTCATTATAAGTTCTGACTGAGTCATGAGTATGAACCTATTATGAAAGAACTATAATTACCCTTGAAATTAGTAGTGTGCATTCTCGTATCTCAATGTAATTGGGTGTTTTATTTGAGTCATCCTTTCTCGATGACTTCTACAATTTTTTTCGGTTAATTATTTGGTAGTAGGAGGTTTTCTACTTCTACTCAAAATAATTCTACAACTAAATAAAAACCCATCCATTATTTCATAATGGTGCACTAATTTGGTTGTATATATTTCATTTAAGATAATATATTAATACTCTAACACTCAAGAAATAAAATTTAAAACATCATCAACGCAATCCTGGACTTACTTAATCCATAAGTAAACTAGACCCTTTTCAAGAAAACTTAATAAATCACATTAAGAAATTCTCAACTCAAGGTGTTGGTTGCCCTAATAAAATAGTTGTGCTCGTCAAGCATGCAAGCTCTACTTATATGCATAATCAAGTCTTCCTTAAAACATGTTGAACACAATGAATACCTCCCTGCGTCAAAAATACATCTTAGAATGAATGAGCTAGAAATTATTTTGTCTAAAGTATTTCTAATTTCATCTAACATGGTTAAGTTAATATATATTTAATGTTTGAAAACCATCCTCAACCGAGGACACACCAATTCACTCTAAAATAATTTACACACTTAACCTATTAATAATATATTAATATTTAAAAATTCTTCAATATCCATAATTACTGGTAAGTCATTATGATGATGCTAAATAATATTTACTATGATAAAGCAATTCCAAATATCTTATAATGCATTCATTAATTTGGAAATTACTTTCATTTATTTCTTTTGAGTTGATGGAGCAACCATTAATGCTTTCATAAAGAAAATAAGCATGCATTACAAAGATTATTTCTACACATCTAGATATATGTTTTACAACATTTCAAATCTAGAAAAACACATATCTTTAGACAACTAAAATATCAACATGTTTTCAGAGACACAAGGTGTCTAAAAGTTGGACTCTCCTCTTAGATTATAAATCAACAAAAGAGACATAGTACATTTGGCTGATCCCATTTCTCATAGAGAAAGCTCAACTTTAAACATTGAAGTCTGTAAATAATTCATGAAATGTTACAGCTTTCACTATGGTTATATACCACAATATGTTTTGAATCTATATTTGATGACATAGCAGACGTTATACTTCAATCAATTTTTCTATAATCATCTTCCATACCAACTCGTAAGTTGGTTCTCTGAGTCAACCTCATCCAGTATTAATATCTTTTATAGGAAAAATTAGGCTTTTCTTCTAGATCCCTACAAAGGATACTTAGAACAAGCTGGTGTTTGCTTCATTTTGTAGAAATTCTAGCACCACATAGAGCATGATCTAAATCTAACTTTCAAACAAACACCATCCAATTATTAGCTACTCTCACTAGATGAGAATAACTCTTCCTCCTTGTTCTAAATATTTCCCAACACTGCCAACTCAGTTTTAATTAAAAATGGGGATCACATATGGATTTTATATGAATGTAAACTATCCATAGATTCTATTTAACATTCCATGCAACATGAATCTTAAATATAGCAACCACCACTATATATTTTCACAGAATCCAAACACGAATTTACCTTTCTAGACATTCATTCACACTATCACCCAAAGATTTTTTGCATTCCATTATATTTCTCATATAATAATACAACACTCTCTTTGCTTAATATTTCCAAGAAAAATACTATTAGAAAATTTAAATCAATAGCACCCATTTTGCTTTTTTTTTAAATCAATATTCCAACATATTATCTATGACAATTCAATATTATCTTTACTTATTAATTCAAATATTCTCATAGTGCTTATCAATTCACACAAGTGTACAAACAACACACATTTTTCAATAGCAAAATATTATCAGAAAATAAAATTCTTTTCTTTTTCAAACATCATAAATATAAAAGTCCAAGGAGTCCGACCTGAGTAAAAGTGCAGTCCTTATATCCAAGGAGCCTTCATTGGCAATTATTTTGACCTCTTTGTAATCATCCAATAAAAAAACTATCTAGCCAAAATAACCCTTGTAAAATATTTATTTTCTTTTTCTTAAAAAAACTTACTTCCCCCTATATTCTACCCAAAACTTCAAAAACCCGAAACCACTAACAAAACCAACAAATATGCATAGCACTTGGTTGGAAAGGAAGTTATTGTTATTCATTTCACATATCCATCACCATAATTGCAAGATATTAAATATATAAGAAGAAATTTTTGGTTTAATTCTAACTTAATTCTTTTCCAAAAATCAATCACCATGGAAAAAATAAGATCTATGCTATATATTTTAATTTTCCAATCCATTTCATCTCTTATCTCTTATTATTTGGATCACATATCCCTCCAACATAATATTTAATTTTTTCAAAGTAACCTCCATAGTATATTTTAAATTCATCATAACTTTAAATAAAATGTGGCTCCCATGACATAGCATCTTCATTGCCACAAAAGAAAACAAAATATATAAATAAGCTAAAGCAATCAAAATGCAAACACTTAAAAAAGACATGTGCCTAATTTAGTCCTAAATGAAACATCTCTTTGTGAAATTCCATGTGTTCATAATCTGAATCATCAAATTCTCTCTTACTTTTTTAGATGACTTTTCATGTGTGTCAATGGAATGTTCCTATTTCTACATCCAAAGGACCATTAGCAGTACCAGATTATAAATAAAAAGTTGTGTTAAGCACCATTAACCAATTTTATATCAATGACCTTAGGAGGGGGTTATTATAATAACATGTGTGTTGTGTTGTAGCTTTGTAAGATTTAATTCAACTACACATGTTGGATTATCCAACCAATGGATGGATGGATAAATAAATTGATGAATCATAGAACAAATATATAAAATTTTTACAATGGTAATAGTTTTATACCCATTCTTAGAAATCATTATAAAAAAGACACCAAAATACTAAAATTAATGTTATCCTTTTGGTCTGGATTTTCCAACCTCTAGAATTTGGTTGAAGAATATGACTTCTAAAATATTCTCTTTCTTTTGGGTAGTTGTGCAGAACACGATTCTAATTGTTGATAATTTTAGGAAATGAGAGTTCCATTTTCCAAATACATATGTGTTATGTAAGTCCAATGAAGAATCAATGGATCACATCTTTGTGCATTGTCCTTTTTCTTCTAAAGTTTTCTAGTTGTTGTTAAGGACTTTATCTTTATGTTGGATTAGTCCATATAGTTTTATTGAGCTCTTTGAACAATAGTGTTCTCCCTTTCTAATAGGAGGCTAAAAATCTTATCGAAGATTTTATTACCTCATTTCATTTGGGGTATTTGGTTTGAGAGAAATAATAGAATATTTAAGGAAGTTTTCAAGAATGAGATGGTTACTTTCCATAGAATAAAATCAACTATTAAAGATAACTTTTCCATTGTAGAAGATATTGAAGGTTGGGATAATGTACAAGAGGCTAGGATAACCTATTTATGATATATTACACCTCTTCACAATCAAGAAATAGATCCAAAATATATTGCTATAAAAATCAACTTTTAGTCTTTTCCTAGACTTTTTTAGCTTAAACTTAATTTTGATGGTGTCATAAAAGGCATTTGAGGTAATAGGAGGTGGAATTATAAGGAACCACATGGGATAGGTTGTTATTATATATGCAAAACTTTATGGGATCTAGACTAATGACTTTGTAAAAACTAAAACTTTGTATACATGCAACAAATTAATTAATGAATTAAATATTAAGAAAATTATTGTTGAGGGTGTTTCTATAAATATTATAAACTATCTATAAAATAGATATGTAATTAGTTAGAATATTAAGAAAATCATTGAGAATGCTAATATTAGTCTATCCTCCCTAGAAATTAATCATATTCATAGGGAAGGTAATATAACAACTTATTGGTTAGCAAATGAGGGAGTTGATAGGTTCAAAGGGATGATCTTCATGATTCCTTCAATTCTATTATTAATAAGGAGAAATATCATGCTACTAATAATTATAAAAAAGTTATGATTAGTAGAATTAGTCCTAGGATGAGTAATTTTAGATCCAAAGTGGTTTTGCAATTATTTATATTTAATGTATAGGTTTATTTTGTATATTTTTTATAGTTCTAGGAGATATTTATAATTCTTAATGAGCTTTTCGAGATTCTTTTTTTCTTCTAGATGTTTATAGTTTTCTAGGTGTTGATAGATATTTAGATCCATTGTTGTGGATGGAGGATCTCTAACAAATATTTGAATGTGAAAGTTATCCATTTTTTAGTTATGTAATTATTCAATTTTCTATATGTCCTTGTGTTTGACCATGTTTCTATTTAATTACACCGATAGGTATCCTACAATGATAGCCAAGAAGGTCAATCACGCTGTAAACAATATTAACATTTTATTAAAAAATCCGACATTAAGAAAATTATCCGCTGACATTAAGGGTTACGGTGGATTTAAAATATTTAAAAAATATTTAAACTATTTAAACTAAAATGGTGCCCAAAATTTCTAATATTATTTTAGAAAAACCTTGAAGTAACGTTGAGAACTAATAAGTTTGGGATATCCTTGACCTTCAGGTGATTAAAAAGTTTTTTATAATAATTTTTTTTTATTTTTAATCAACTCAATATTCGATTAAAATTTAACTTGACCAACTCTATATTTTGTGGTTTCAACATCATAATTTTATTTTATAAATGGCCAAGCCATTACCCTTTTAGTTAATTTAATTTAATTGAGTACTAGAATTTTGAGAACTACGGGAAGAGCCTTGGGATTCTCTTACTTTTTACTAAATATTAGTAGAGTTTTCTCATGGCAAGTTCAGAATGAACAACGCTAGCCTAGCTATAGGCTTAACATACATAACACTGCTAGGCTTATTATATTCAACATAGTATATTTGTGCAATTTAATTCAACAGTCTTCTAGGAAGTACCCACGAAATATTCAATAATAAAATTATGGTGGATGCAAATATATATATTATAGAATTATGATCTATTAACATGTACGAATTGACAACATGGATACTCTATGTGGAAACAAGTATTGACCTAAATGATGTATAATATATAGAGGTTTTTAAAGCTACTTTTATACACTATTTCACTAAGATTTTTTTCAATTTCATAAGATTCTCAAAATAATTACTCAAATACCCATTAATTTCACTATTTCTATCATGAATATTATTGTCATTTATTCCTTAAACATTAGTAATTTAGCCTTCTAATGTTGATTTAGTAATCAATTTGTCGGTCATATTTGTCCTTCATTACCACTAGACCCTAGGACTATTGCTACTGATTATTTTTTTATGTACTATGACTAATATGACTAATTTTTTTTAAAGGCGTTGCTTTGATAGAGGAAACAAGATAATGTTTTAATTTTTTTTAATAAATGTATGTGGGTTTGATGATATTTTATTTTATGAAAATATCAAAATATTATACTTGTATTTGTTTTTAGGGTAGAAAAAAATATTAATATTTGGGATCTTTATTGGTTATGAGCGATCTGATCATATTTGTCCAACAAATGGAGAATTAATAATATTTAATATTTGTTTACAGGAACAAATGGAAAATACACCAAAAATAAATATATCACAGGAGGAAAATAAGCAACAACGTTTGGAATATAAAAGAGAATATCAAAGAGAGAGATGTGCACAAATGATACTTAGCCAAAGAGGAAGAGAAAATGAGAAGCAAAGACAAAATCATGTAAAATGCAAGGCAGAATCAACAGTTGAAAAGATACAAGAAAGAGAAAAATAAACAAAACTGATGGATGCATATGAAGCATCTTCTTTTCTTAGAATAAATGCTTCAAATATAGTTGTCGTTCAATAGACACAAAGCGTATGCAATGAGATTAACATGGAGATGCATCAAGAAAGGACATTGCAGCCTCAAAGAGAAGGAAATATTGAAGGTATAGCAATAAATATACAACAAATTCCAATATATGGTGTGGATTTCAATGAATCATAGACTATATTTCGACATCAATTAGATAGTCTTGCATCACCATCCATGTGTTATATTTGTGATGAATGCTATCCTGGAATAAACGTATGTTTGAAATTCAAAGGTCCAGTATGTAATAGGTTTCGACAAGAAAAATGTCCTAATCAATTTTCTATAGAGAATAATATGGATCCTGGACTACAACCACCTGAACTTGTGAATTTGACACAAATTGAAGAAATATTGATAGCCCGTGTTAATCTCATATTATAGGTAACACATGCTACGGGAGGCCAATAAAAGTATAAATGGCACACAATAAGTTTTCCTCAAGAGGTGAAAGAAATTTCTAAGGTATTGCCTCATTCAATAAGTGATTTGTCAATCATTATTGTTCGTAGAAAATATCAATGTGGTACAAATTATAATTTTACAATGAATAAAGAGAGAGTATACAAAGCTCTTAAGTATAAGGTTAAGCATGATAAGTTTTATAAGAATGTACAAATTGATGTAAATGTTTTGAGTAAACTCCCAATAGACACCACTACAAATGTCTTTCATAAACTTAATTTTTTCCATATGGATTTTGATTTTGATATGAATGAATATGTATTTATGGGTCCAATTCTAGAGACTGATGAAGAAAATATAATTGATCACACCACATCAATGGCCTCCAAACAACCTAATTCTCTAAATGATATGGAACTCATTCGTGCATGGGTAAATAACCCTAATGCGGATCCTAGAACACTTATTGATTGGCCTAGAATTGGAGCATCTCCTATAAATGAGGATGTTACAGAAGGGTTACTGGATATGGCCTTCCCTATATTATTATGACTGTTGAAAATAATGTAACAAAAAGGGGAAGAACTAATCGAGGAGGAGGTGATAATGAAGAACTTGAAGTTGAGTTACTAATTGCAAAAAATGCAAGAGTTATGTTAATAGCCAACTTATGGACTGAAGCTGGACTTGTTAATGGTGCATTAGGCTATATTCGAAATATAGTCTAAAAATTGGAAGTTCTCCACTAGATCAACCAACATATGTTTTGGTGGAGTTTGATAACTACACAGGGATGGTATTTGATGATACATCTCCTTGAATTGTTCCAATTACACCAGTAGAAAAGGGAAAGATAAGACAACTTCCATTAAAATTAGCTTGGGGATTGACAATTCATAAGTCACAAGGTTTGACACTGAATAAAGCAACTATTAACATAGGACAAATAGAAAGACAAGGTTTAACTTTTGTTGCCATAACAAGAGTTAAGGTATTAGAAGGACTTAGAATAATACCACCCTTTTCATATGATCGATATGAAAAACTGAAGTCGAGAAAAAGAGTTGCTAAGATAAATGAAGAAGAAGAGTGACTAAAGTCTTTGGAGCTTAAATGATTGGCTCTAGCCAATCTATGAAATAATAAGGTTTTTATCAACATCAATCTTTGAAATAAAATATGTGGAGCTTAAATTATTGGATTTAGCCAATATATGAACTAATAAGGTGTTTATGAACATCAATCTTTCAAATAATAAGGCTTTTATGCATATTATATGGTCTATAAATAATCTAATTGAAAACAATAAGAAAATCATACTCAGATTTGTGGTCATCTCTGGGTGAGTTGGATAGTCTTGCAAATCATAAAAACATGATAATAGAAGCAATACAACTCCAAATGACACCAAATTTGAATAGAGAGCATATAATCTAGTCTAGAAACTATCTATGCAAAAATAGTAAAGAAATTACACTACAATTTGTGGCCATCATAGGGTGAGCCATCTAGGAATTCAAAACACAAAAATCATGATAACTAATTGAATACAATTCTAAATTACATCAAATTTGAACAGTAATCATATAATCTGATCTAGAATAGACCTATCAAAAAATAGTAATTAAATTATGCTCCAATTTGTGTCCATACTAGGGTAGGATGGTTAGGACATCCTAGGGTGGGACGACCACCAATTCTGGTGGTTTCTACCACTAATTCCTTTATAAATTGGTCTAAACCACTCTCAAGAGTATTATAGATAAATTTGTGGATAGAATTCACTCAAATGTATAGGTTTTGTAAACATATAATGCATTTTGTAGTCACTTGAAAACCTCCTTCTCTTGATGGGGATCTCAAGGAAAAATGTACAATAATGTGGGTGAAAATCTCTGTAGAACTCCATGATGAAATATGTAAAGACTCCTCTCTGAATTGGGTGGAATTGATCCACTTTATAGACCAAGAGGGCATCTGGTCAAATGGGCATGTGAGGCCAGGGTCACCATTTGTCCCAAATGTCGCCATGCATTGGAGGGGGAAGGAATATCTCTTTTTGACCTCCAATCTATAATGTGTCATGATAATTATGCACCCTCTCACTAGCATGATTGAATAGGTAGGGTAAATATAGTTTTTGGGTGCTATTTGTCCTAATTTTAACTTTTTGGGGGTCAAATACCATGGTCATCCCTAGGTGGGATGACCATGTCTACATGGCCCAAAAATTCCCAAAAGTGGGGTAGAACCTCCCAAAAGTGGTTAGAACCATTATGTAAGATTTGAGAGTTGTCCGAGGGGCCATATGATGTCAAATTAGACAATGCATTGGTCGTCTAATCAAATTGACATAATTTTAGTGTCTATAAATACCTCTTTTTGGGATGCATTGCATGTAGCACACTACAGAGCAAAAATAGATAACTAAAATGTTGAATGATTAAGGTTATTAAATAATCTAACCAACTTTAGATACCCCAATAATGGAAAGAGCATGTATTCTTTAATTCTTGCTTTTGACGAGCTAAGGAACTTGAATCATGTACAACCTCTCATGTAAGGCTTACTTGATCTTGAATATTATTCAGTTATGAAGATGCAAGACCTATGATCCTTCATGCTTCCAAAATACAAAGTATTTGTTTAATTCAAATTTTTACTTGTTTTTTGCCCCAAGAAGGGGTATGATTGTATTTGTCAATGATTCATTGGACGAACACAATTTGCATGATTGAGTGTTTGATTGTTTATTTTGATTATGATTTTTTTAAGTATGACTACCCCCTCAAGTGATGATTTGATAAGAGAATGACTAGTGATAAAAGCAATGAGTCGCTTGACCCATATGACTTGGTTGGGGTTTCCTTCAATTTTACCCATTGTAGAATGTGCCTATTTTGTGAGGATTTTTATGGTTTTGTTAAAATTTCATGGAAGAAATGAATTGAATACCTAATTCCTATGGGGTTTTCTAATCACAGTGGTCTTATTGAGGACTGAATTAAAGAATTTTCCATTCATACATGAGAAAATTTGATTCCATATTGATCGAGAGTAAATTTTGATCAAATTTGACCTATTTTGATGGGTTTTAGACCCTTTTTGGTGCTTTTCTTAATGTTTTTGAAGTGGTTTTTTGGTGGTCGTCTCAGGGGAGGATAGTTGCATAGTCTATGGCTATCCCAGGGTGGTATGGTCAGACAATTATCTTACCATCCCATACCAAGATGCCCATACCTTTTGCAACGCTATTTAAGCTTAAAATTTGGAAAATGGACTCATTTGGCATTTTGATTTCACAGTTTGAGAGGTGAGGATTAGAAGAATTATTTTTCAAAGTGGAGCAATATAAAAACCATCCAAAATTCACCATGATCCAATTTGCAAACTTAATGAGCGGTCGAGACGGTGCAAAATAGGTAAGGACCACATTTGTTCCTATACCTTATTGAACTAGAAATTGTAATTATTGTCGTATTTTTCAACAAAACACACTAAAGTTTAGTAAATTAACCTTGGTAGTGATAGTTTAAAATAATTTGTGTTTAATTTTTATTTTTGTGTATTTTTGTTGCTTGATTTTATTTTAGGCTCAAGAAAGTGACGTGACTAGAGCTAGTGATAGGCGATAGGGTCTACTCGACTGCATTGATATACCTATGGGACCTTCGCACCAACACATTTCATTTTCCTACTAGGGATATGAGAGTGACCTTAGAGGATTTCTACAATATTCTACGCATTTTGATACAAGGTCATCTGATTATATCCACTCATCAAGATCTCAAAGGTACAAATTTGGAGAGATACTTTAGACATGATTGGCTTGAGGTGTTGCAAGATTTACTAAGCAATGACATCCTATTGGAATTATGGTATTATGTAGAAGTATTGTAGGTAATACATGCCTTGTTGATGATATTAACCTCTAACAATCAACTACTAGATTCATCAAGAGCAAGATTCCCATGGAACCTTCTAGAGTTAGTATTTTCACTGGTGGAGTCATTGGTGATGGTATGGGACACTCCATTATTGGCACAACTCTATGATGAACTATATAAGTTTTGCTATTATAGGTGAAAGGGTCTAGGTTTTAGCTTTCTACCATAGATATGGTGATGGTAGCATATTTTTGTGGATCAACCATGGGGGCTACCTTGAACTATGTGGATATAGCTCGTGGACATGAAGATAGGATATGGTATCCTATGGTAGCAAGATTAGGAGAGGTATTAGAGCCATATTGAGGTAGGTTCATTTGATAACTATGCATATTTTTTTGCATAACTTAGGGTAGATTCCATTAACTAAATACAATACAAATATTATTTAGTATAGCACAAGGTTGAGGCATAACTATGGTGGGTACAATAAAGGAGGTGGCTAGTTGATTGGCATATGACCAAGTGAGAGTACTTCCCCTATGCTTGGATGCTATAGTAGTTTGGGTTATGCTAGGGGTTACCTAGCAAGCCAATTATCTATTGATATCATGGTGATAAGAGGACATTATCTTGGCCTATAGTGGAAGAAATTGGGGAGGAGGTATATCTTTTGGAAGCTACTACTAAGGAGGATGACACAAAGACCACAACAAAGTATGACTCCTGGTGGGTGATGCATATATGGTGCAGGGATGAACCACTAGGGGTGTCATTATTGTAGGGGTAGAGGAGGCTCACAGAGAGGCTAAATATGAGGATACAACTGATGAGGATCTAAACTTGAGAGAGAAATATAATTAGGAGGTAGGATAAGGGGAGCGACATGTGCATCATCAAATAGATGATGAGTAGATGGACCACATGGATGTGAAGGGCCAGCAAGTGGACTATGATGAGGATTAGTGATATGATAAGGGATTGTAGGCATATATTATAGTATGAGATTCCACCATTTTCAAGATATAGGGTGAGTTGATCAAGGGGAGGAATGGGTGAAGGGACTATATAGAGGAGAGATCTCTCCTATAAGCATAGGTTGATATTTATTGAATTGAGACTAGGATTGCAGAGTAGGCAATAGATATAGCCATGCTTCAGTTGCAGGTTAGAGCAAGGAGCTCAGGCTAGGCATCATCTAGTGGTGACAATGTGGCGAGGCTATAGAAGGAGGTGACATAGCTCTAGATCTTATTGGGGGACTTCTAGGATCATCCTCAAGAGGAGATATCATACACCCAATATTTGGAGGATGAGGTAGTTTACCTTAGGGGGTGCTTTATAGTTGATCCTTCTGCTAGTGGATCATAGTAGAGTAGGAAGAGTGGTACAGGGAATTTGTATGTGAGGATTGTGGTGATCCATGCTTCCATATCATCCAGGATTATCAATATCATCTTCATGGTGGGTGAATCCATGTAGTAATAACAAATTTTCTACCCAATATCCCTATATTATTTCAATTATTTTTAAACCTATACATGATTACTGCTCTTAATTAGCACTCCATCATATTTCCATATGAGGTTGAGAATACTAAATATTTGATTTCATTAGAATAAAATATTACATAGTATGAACAATTAGAACAGTTATATGCCACATTAAATCAATTTTATTTATATCCTTTGATCGATTCATTGAGTTCCATGACAAATTCAAAGAATATTGTTTTAGTATCAGAGCTATTGAAGCACTTGGTGTCGGTGGTGGTCAATTTTTTTTTGCTGGAAACCTTGAAGGCATAGGGCAGGGACACCTTTGTGGCCTATAGGATGGGCGCAACGATAATGGCCTACATAATAGAAACCACAACTTGGTAATAAATTTCCTTAATAACCCCTAATCTAGTAAGGCAAAAACAACCACATGATAAAATTTGTCTCATGGCCATTCCTGTAATCGATCCTCGTTGTGTTCCCAAATCTATCGTTAATATTTTCATTTTTTGGTTTGGATCATGCTCTTCGAGTAAACAACAATGGATGTAAATAAATGCTCTTGGTGAGGGAATAAGAAATATATTCACGTTATATTTTGTTTTAATATAAATAAAAATTTAAAATAAAAAGTAAAATGGTGAAAGTGTTTTTTTTCCCAAGTGAGACAGCGTAATCAACTACAAAAAAAAATTATTTCTGATTCTCAAGTCCTTAAATATGATAATTATGTAGCCTATACAATGAATATACAAGTCATTCTTGAATTCAGAGGCTTATGGAATATTGTTACTAGGATTGAACACCCACATACAACTGAAAAAGATCAGGAGACGTTTGATCAATAAAATTTTAAGGCTCATATGATCCTTTTACTTGGTATCTTGGATGATGTCCAATCTCATGTTCAAGATACTAAGAATTCTACTGCAGTGTGGACAAAGTTGCAACAAGTGTATGATTCAAATAACCAAAATTAAATTCTTCATCTTCAAGGATAGTTGCACACTCTAAGGTTGAAAGGTGGTGAGAAGTTGGAGTCATTTATTCATCAAGTTGTGATGCTCCATGCCTTTTTGTAAGCACTAGGAGAGACTATGGAAGATAATCTCCTTGTACTTATTATCCTGAGAGCACTCTTAAATTTGTATCGCATCTTTATGATATAGTTGACCATCTTGAAGCATAAGCCAGATTTTGAAAAGTTGGTAAATCTATTGCAATAAGAGGAAGTATTCCATGAGAACTAAAATGAAGAAGAGCATGCCATGATGATGAATAAAAAGAGCAAGAAGCCATTACACCATAAAGAAAAATGTAACCAAAATCCCAACAAACCGCATAAGAGTTATTTGATTTGTGGTAAGAAGGGACATGACTTGAATGAATATTGGTTCAATTATTTTAGTCGTGGAGATTCGAGTACCAAGAATACAAAGAAAAGAGGACCACCTCCTAAGAATAAGAGGGAGTTGCAACCACAAAGATCACAACAACAACAACAAGGGAATTTTGATAATGTTGAAGATGAAGAGGAGAGTAAGGATTTTCCTCTTGCTCATTATGAGCAACCATCCACCACTTGGTATGTTGATTCGGGTACTTTTCAATATGTGACTGACCAAAAGGATTGATTTTGAAAGCACGAGATTCCGGTCAAATGAAACACCAAGTGCAATTGCATTCAAAGTTAAGCACGCCTAAGTCCTAGAAATATAAATTGCATGAAACGGAAAAGAGACATGTTGGAAGAGACGCAATCAGATAAAGAAAAACAGCCCTTTCATTAATTTCTTTCGATCTCTGTTACAATAATGCCTCCTCCCTTTTCAGGGGCTAGGAGCGCAAATAGGGTTTGATTACAATCGTTGAATGATTCCTCCTTCCGCGTGCCCACGATTGCAATGGGCGGGCCAAGATGATGCCGTCGATGATTTCAATGAGTTCTTCGCCTTTGCTGCTTCTCCTATGAACAAATAAATGATCAAGACGTTAGTAGCACCTGTTGCAAATGAAAAGCATTCTCTCTCTAAAACTAACAAAATATGCATACAAATATTTTCCTGAAACCGTGAAAACAGTGAATCCAAATTGCTTCAAAACCTGACAGAAGGTAAGAAAAGTTACCAGAAGGCCACTGCCACTGAGGCAACTGGAAAATCCACCTTAAACTAGAATTCGTCCCTAGGCAGGACGAATTCTGACTGTAATTCGTCCCTGGGTGGGACGAATTCTTCTGAGTAGGAGAAACCGACCTGTTGCTGCTCCAATGTCGGATCTCGGGACCTGCAAAACTCCTACAAACAGGGGGTTAGGTAATTGGGGCCATTTTGGGACAACCCAGATGGTCGGATTTTCCCAATTTGGCCTCCACCTCTAGGAATTTGACCTTGACACCTGCAAGTTAGCGAAATGACAAAGCAATACAAAACACCCTAAACTCTGACCAAAAGCTACAAAATTGCAATTATAGACTAATCAGACCTAGTAACACAGAATGCAATCTAAAAAATAATCTAAAGTTCTCAAAAACTAAAATTAGGACTTGGGAGGTGCGGGGTGCCCAAGTGGGCCTCCCACCGTTGGCCCTCGATTTTGGAGCAAATCCACCAAGGATGGGCCCAAAACCTTTTAGGATTGGGGGGTTGGCGAATTGGTAGGTTCATATGTCCATGCGTCGGATTTGAGTAAGGTTCGAGCTTCCAAAGGCCACCCAACAACCTCCCTTGCAAAAGAGATTGATGGATGTAGGAAGGTGAACAAAGGGGGATGCAAGTGAGTCTTCAATTTGGCAGCACTCCGTTGCTTGAACACTCCTTCAACCTGTATATCTTGGGTGAGAAAAATCCCATCTTTTATAGACCCAAGGGGTCTCTTTTGGGAGGGAAGCACAAAAGCCAAGTGTTGGCCATGGGCGCCATGTGGCAGTCTTGTCTTCCCATGAGGGAGGGGAGTCCTTCATTGACTTGAACTTTGATAAATGCTTCTTGTAATAGTCCTCTAATGGCCCCTCTGTCCACTTACACATGCGTGCAAGGTAGGAGCCCTTAACTGACTGTTCTGGGCTGCCACTTGGCACCATTTTCCTTTTTGCCCATTAAGCTTAGAATTCGTCCCACCCAGGGACGGATTCAGAATTCGTCCTAGGGTGGGACGGATTCTATTTTGAAATTGTCCCTGGGTGAGACGAGTACTGGGCAAAGTTTCCAAGTGTGCCAAATTGCTTCTTGACCTTACAAAATTGCTATGAAAGTGGTTAAGACCACTGTTTAACCTCCCGAGGGCTGCCACTGGGGGCTGTGTTTGTCAAAACGATCGGTGTTTGCGAGTCACATAATCGGATTGGTGTTGTTTTGGTGTCTACGAGATGCCCCTTTTTGGGAAGCGCTGCGGGTGACGCGATGCTTGAGCAAAAATAGATAACCAAAGCACTAATGATTAGGGTTTCTTGGTAACCTAACCAACTTTTGATGCCCCAAGTATGGAAAGGGCATGCATTCTTGAATCCTTGCTTCTGACGAGCTAAGGAATTTGATTTCAAGTATTAACCTGTTTTGGTGAGGTGTGACTTGAACTTAGACATTGATCAGTCATGAACAAGTGAAGGGCGTTTTTATCCTCAGGGGGAACCTTGTGTTCATGATTCACGAAATGCCAAGTGTTTGATTGATTTGATTGTTGCTTGTTTATTGCCCCAAGAAGGAGCGTGATTGTCTTTGTCAATGATTCTTTGAATGCATGTCGTTTTCCTTAATTGGGTGTGTGATTGTTGGTTGGTGACTAAGTGTGACTACCCCCTCAAGCGACGAATCGATGAGGGAATGACCTTTGTGAGAGAAGCGACGAGTCGCTTGACCCAAGATGACTTGTGCAAGGTTTCCTTTAGAGGGTTTACCGTTAAGCGTGTGCAATTTTTCCAACATATGGACCTATTTTTGATGGGTGTTAACCCTTTTGGTGATGTCATAATGAGGTGAAATCGTCGAAAACCTATTTCCCGTGGAGCGGTCCGGCTATGATAGCCTTCTTGGGGAACTAGGAGAGCGATAATTTGGACCTCGACATCGATTTTCTTTGCCTAGAGGTTAAGTGCATGAGAACTTATGCCCGGCAATGTTTTTGTTGTGTTTTTGTTGAATTTTGTATTGTTTTTGTTGTTTTTGTGACACCATTTGGTGATTGAATTGTCGGCAATCCGTCCTCCCGTGGAGCGGTCCGGCTATGGTAGCCTTCTTCGGGAGTAGGATAGTGACAATGCAAACCCCGACATCAATTTTTCTATGCCAAGAGGTTAAGTGCAAGAGCACTTGTGTCTGGCAATGTTTATGTTGTGTTTTTGTTGAATTTTGTTTTGTTGTTTTTGTGACACCATTTGGTGATTGAATTGTCGGCAATCTGTCCTCCCGTGGAGCGGTCCGGCTATGGTAGCCTTCTTCGGGAGTAGGATAGTGACAATGCAAACCCCGACATCAATTTTTCTATGCCAAGAGGTTAAGTGCAAGAGCACTTGTGTCTGGCAATGTTTATTGCTTGTTTTGTGTTGCATTTTTTTTGTTGTTTTGTTGTTTTTTGTGACACCATTTGGTGATTGAATTGTCGGCAATCCGTCCTCCCGTGGAGCGGTCCGGCTATGGTAGCCTTCTTCGGGAGTAGGATATTGATAATTTGTGACCCCGATGTCGATTTTGTATGCCCATGTTTTCAGTTGCATTTGCAATCCTGTCAGGCAGTTTTATTGTCTATTTTTAGTGCATTTTTAGTCATTTTTTATTTTTATTATTTTTGTGCTGGCCTGAATTCGTCCCTGGTTGGGACGAATTCCAGCTGGAGAATTCGTCCCTGGGTGGGATGAGCGCTTATTAGAGCACTCGTCCCAGTCAAGGACGAATTCCAGTGCAAAAGGCCTATTTAAGGGCCAAAACTTGATTTTGGCCTCATTTGTGTCATTTTTTTCTTGCGATTTGGAGCTTTGGGAGGAGGAGGTAATTCTGCAAAGCGAAGCGCTGCTGGAATTCTCTCTGCCATCATGAGTGCACAAACTGGTTCGAGCGGCGGAGCTGAGACGAGACCTGTAAGTGACCCTAGGGTTTATTTACTTTAACTTAATGTATTGTTTTTGTGTTGCGCTTTTCCAAACTTTAAGATTTTTTTTTTTGTGATGTTTTTGTTTAACAACTAAGGTTAGAAACCCTAGAATTGAAAATTTTATCTTTTTCATTTATTTATTTATCATTTTTTGTTTTTTTTTTTTTTTTTTGTTTGCTTGCAGGTTGTTAGGAGCCGCTACCGTGTACCCGCTGCCTTTACTGAGGCACGGTTGGCCTTGACTGATGGTGACTGGGAATGGCTTGATGCCCTTGGGCTCAAGCAGGTGGCTCAACTGGAGCCTGTGGTTTTGTATCAGGCCTATCTGATGGACCTGATCAAGCTTTGGGATCCGTGGACCAATAATTTCCATCTCCCGACAGGGGAGATGACTGTGACTCTTGAGGACGTCTATCGGTTGCTTCGGATTCCGATAGATGGTGCTGCTTATTAGGACATCTCCGTTCGATCAGCGGACTGCTATACTCATGAGATGTTTTGGGCATGGGGGGAGGCGGGTGTAGCGGACCCGGTGGAGACGATCGAGGCGGATTGCCGAGTCGGCGGGATTTTGGTTGGCTGGTGGAAGGAGAGGGGGGTGTTAGGAGTGAGGCACGCATTCCTGATGGGCCTCATTTCTAACATTCTTCTCCCTGATTCGTCAGGTGCAAGGTTCCCATGGAACCTGCTGGATTTGGTGTGGCAGTTGGCAGAGTGCCCAATAGAGGCACCGTTGATCCTGAGATGGGGACAGAATTTGTTGGTGCAGCTTTACGGGGAGCTGTACGGGGTCCGCTGTCGACGACGGAAGGGTGTCGATTGCGGCTTTTTTGTTACGATGTTTGGGGTTGGCAGCACATAGCTATTGAGAGGCCTACCGGGTTACCGTGGACGACTCGGGCGACGATGGAGGATGAGGAGATTGGTTATGCGGCTTTGTGGCGACGGTCTGCGGAGCAGGGGCAGAGTCGGCGATGGGCAGGTGCGGTTGAGCACTACATTGATGCCTTTTGCGGCTCACTCCGGGGGAGGTGTTTTGGCGTCCCTATCGGGACTGTCCAGCCTGGCCTGAGGCTGGAGAGTGGCTCCGACGGGTACGGAGGGAGCGATGGTTGACTGGGCGACACGGGACGGAGCATGAGTTCTTTCCGTACCGCCGGGTTACACGACAGTTTGGGGTGCGCCAGGGGTTGCCTGGTGAACCCGTAGGCTATCGATGTTGGGGAGATGAGAGGGATTTGGAGCCGCCTGTCCTCGTGCCATTAGGCGAGGAGTCGGATGCAGTTATTGAGGTGTTGGATGTGGATGACGTCGGTACTACCACTGAGTATGACTTGTGGTGGGTTTTGCGGCGCTGGAGAGGTGAGGGTCCACTGGGAGGTGCGAAGGCGGCAGTGGAGGATGCTGAGGCGACAGGGGGTGATTGGGGAGGGCCGTTGGATGATGCAGACATGGTGGATGCGGGAGTTGAGGATTTGGACTTGGGTGTTCCGGAGCAGCCGGCCATGCAGGATGTGGAGGGGCAGTTGGGGCCTGAGCAGGCTACTGTCCCCGCGAGTCCTATGCGTCCGATAGATACGGAGGGGGTGGGGTCGGATGTAGGCGATGAGGTTGCGCGGCTTACAGAGCTGCTACGGATGCTGGATCTAGAGAGGGATCTTATGCGGGCTCAGTTGGTAGAGCGGGATAGAGTTTTGGCATAGCGTGATGATGCATTGTCCATCTATCATCGGCGGGAGGCAGAGTGGTGTCTGTACCGGATAGACTTGGAGAGGGAGGTCATCCACCTTGGCGGGTGGCTCCCTAAGCCTTCGATTAGCAGATCTTCTCGACGGACGAGGGATAGTCCGGCGAGCGATCGGCATCATCTCGCCGCGGGCGGTTAGATGAGGGGGTGGTAGTAGGCATGATGCGGGGGCTAGCGGTGGCCGCCTGCGAGGTCCGTTAGGACCCACACCATGGGGGTAGTTCCCGTCGCACCGATCCTGCATGATCATGGTGGCCGATGCCTTAGGTTGGGTTTTGGATATGATTGCGGGGTTTGAGGACCTGTTTTTAGCCTGCGGGCATCTTTTTGACGTATATATATATAAATAATATATATAATATATATATATATATATATATATATATATATATATATATATATATATACCGGTTTTATTTTTGGATTTGTACATGTGATGATGTGATTTTTGTTATGCATGTTTATTTATTTGATGAATGCAGATGAATTGAATTGTTTTAGATGTCTATGTGATATGCAAATTGAAATGGTTGAATGATATTTTTATTTATCTGGTTTTCTTTGTTGTTTTTGTATTTTCTAATGGTATCATAAGGATGATAAGTAGCGCAGTTGGTTTTGGGATGAATGTAATATTTTCTGAGATTCAAACAGTTTTAACTCACTATCCATAACTGTACTTTATCTTACAGGACTTTTGAACAAGGTACGAATCGGACCTATTTTTGACCAAGTTATTTAACATCCCTGTGTGTGCAATTGAGTTCATTTAGTGGTATTTGTTAGGATACCGCCAGTGCCAGATGGGATTTCAACCGAACCTGTACTGAGGATCACCTAATTAGCTCCACGAATTCCTTTGTTATATGTACTAAGATTAATCCACGGTGTAATCCAAGATGTCATAAGCTAGCTCATCCACATGCAAACATTGATCTGTACGCAAGTTAATGTGACAGATATATCGTCATGCGGGAGGTTTACTTCTATTACTGAATTGGTATTGAAGCTTGCCTTATGACCTACAGAATGCTGAGAGTTCTAGGGATTCAAGGTCAACTCCCTTCTTCTTTTTTTTTTTCAATTGTATTGGGATACTTGCTCTTTTGTAGTGATAAGATCACTGTTTATTTTGATTGATTTTTCTTTTGAGCAAGGGATTGGGGATATGGAGTGATGAAAATCACTGTTGTTTGTGCCTTTTGATGTGTGCACTATAGTTTGTCAATTTTTTGAGTTTTGAAATTTTGCAAATTTTTGTGTTTTGCAACTATTGAGAACTTTAGGGATTCTTAGGGAATTGGGTAGGGAGGAAGCTTGTCCTTTTGCCAACTCTCAACATTCTAGGGGTCATTCGCACAGGGGGATGAGCAAGATAACCATTTCGCTTGTGGTGACCTAGATTATTTTGCAGGTTTCGTCTTTCGTTCACAAAATTTTGGGAATTTTAATGTTTGATTTGTGTTGGGATGTTATGTAACAAGGTGTATTTCAAGTATGACTCTACCTTTGTAAAATCCGTTCGACTTGGTACACTACGTGGCTAAAGAGGAAAATGATGACTTAATTACTGAAACTCTTAGTACATTCCCAGACCACTGACTGTAGTGTTGTAAAATTTATGCATGGTGTTTTTATTGATTTTGATGAATTCGATTATGCCTAGAATTGAGATGCAAATCTTTGTTGATTTTGTTGATTTTTGTTGTTTTGTTTTTTTTGAATTTATTGATTTGTTTGACCAAGAGATTGCGATAATCCTTGGAGCTTTTTGGGTTGACCAAGAGATTGCGATAATCCTTGGAGCTTTTTGGGTTGACCAAGAGATTGCGATAATCCTTGGAGCTTTTTGGGTGACCAAGAGATTGCGATAATCCTTGGAGCTTTTTGGGTGACCAAGAGATTGCGATAATCCTTGGAGCTTTTTGTTTGTTTGTTTTTGTTGAAATTTTTTTTTTTTGTTTTTTTTTTTTTTTTGGTACATGGCTTTCTTAGATATGAAATGGTCGCAAATGACTGATATTCAAGGGTTCTGTTTCCTTGATACCGTCAAGAGAAGCTAGCCTGTACGTTCCCGGTCCTATTTTGCTATCAATGACATAAGGACCTAGCCAATTTGCTGCGAATTTGTCCCTCATATGGGACAACAAATTAGAGTTTTGTTGGTTTTCCTTCAGAACCAGATCACCAACCCGAAAGTCTCTTAGGTGAACTTTCATGTTGTAATCTCTCTTAAGCTGCTCTTGATAGATATGTAAGTGCTCGAGAGCATTAACGCATCTTTCATCAAGCAACGTAAGCTGGTATAACCGAGCCTACCGTGCAGTGTCATCATCGATGAATTCTTGCATTGATATGAGAAGGGAAGGAATTTCCAACTCGAGAGGCATTACTGCCTCTGAGCCATACACTAGTGAAAATGGAGTTGCCCCAGTGGGCGTCCGAATGCTAGTGCGATAGGCCCAAAGGGCAAGTGGGATTTGTATGTGCCAATCCTTATGACTGTCTGCGATGGTATTTTTAAGGATGGTGACTAGCGTTTTGTTTGACGCCTCTACTTGCCCATTTTCTTGCGGATAATAGGGTGTTGAAAAGCTGTGCTGAATTTTGTACTTTGTGGTTAAAGCACGCACGTATTTGTTCTTGAATGATGGCCCATTATCCGAGATTATTTTGGATGGAATACCAAAACGACATATGATGTAATGCAAAATGAACTCCGCTATGTGGGGTCCTGTCGTAGAGGTTAACGAAATTGCTTCCACCCATTTGGTAAAGTATTCTGTGGCCGTTATGATAAACGTGTGACGGCCTGACGATGCAGGGGAGATCTTTCCGATTAGATTGAGGCCCCACTACGAAAATGGTCAAGCATACTGGACTGTCTGTAGGGCCTGGGAAGGTGTGTGCATCAGATTGGCATGATGTTGACATTTTACACACCTCTTGACATACGCACAACAATCTCGCTCTAAAGATGGCCAATAATAGCCCATGCGAAGAATGCGCTTTGCAATGGCCATACCACTGAAGTGGCCGCCACATGTACCGTCATGCGCTTGGGTGACTGCCCAAGTGGACTCTTGCTGGTCCAAGCAACGAAGAAGAATTTTGTCGTAGCTGCGACGATACAGAATGTCTCCTATCAAGACATATTTTGTCGCTTTCTGTTTAAATGTTCATTTTGTGGCTTGCGTCAATCCAAAGGGTAGATTACCTAACTTGAGGTAGTATCTTATGGGTAAATACCAGTCCTGTTGATCAGATACCTCGACAGTTTGAACAGCCAATCCCTTTTGGAGTTCTTCCCTAACGAATGCTGATTGGGATAGAACTTGTAAGAATAGCATTATGTTGCTATTAATGGGAGTGGGGGAGAATAAAGACCCCCAATTGGCATGTTTCAGATAGTCTCGGATTCGAAAGAACTTATCCGAAGATGGTTCAATCTGGATCATGTGGATTCCTGGCGTCAAGTCTGAGCTTGCACGCTCCATCGTGGGTTGCGATAAGGTTTTGACCTGAATAGTTGTTACATCACCGGAAAGGTCTTGCGGTATTAGTGACCCTAAGGAGGCCATTGTGTCCGCAAAACGATTCGATGATCGAGGGAGTGCCTCGATGTCATACCACTCAAGTTTTTCCAGGAATTTATCCACGAGGGCTTTATAGGCCTTCAGAACTGGGCATTTGCATTGATATACCCCTTTGACTTGATTGATGATTAACAGCGAATTGCCAAAGATGTTCAATCTTTTGATGTTCATGGCGATTGTTGTATGAAGACCTAGGAGCAAGGGTTCATATTCGGCATTGTTGTTGGTGCACTGGAAGTTTAATTTAAATGACAGGGGCATTGGAGCACCCTGCGGTGTGAAGAATACAATTCCTGCGCCACCACCTTGCTCACATTTAGAACCATCAAAAAATAAGGTTATGTCGGCCTGAGACTCAGGCTCTTCAGAATCTGGCTATTTTGAGACATGGAAGACCTCATCATCGGGTAGTTCTATGACCAGAGGCTGATCGTCTTCAAGAGGAGCCTCTGCTAGTTGATCGGCTATGACTTGTCCTTTTATAGATTTTTGCCCAATAAACTCAATGTCAAATTTTGTCAACAACATGATCCATTTCGCCATGCGGCTACTATGATAAGTACGACTCATCATGTATCGCAATGGATTCTCCTGAGACACAACATACGTCGTGTTGCTCAGCATGTAGTGGTGTAGCCTTTTGGTGGCAAACACCACTGCCAAGCAGAGTTTCTCAACGTATGCATAGTTAAGTTCGTAACTGACCGTGGTGCGGCTAAGATAGTAAGTAGCCTGTTCTTTGTGAAGTTCATTCTTCTGGGCTAGCATTGCGCCCAGTGCCACCTCGATAGCCGAGATGTATAAGTAGAACGACACACCTGGTCTAGGCGGTGCCAATACTAGCGACGAAGCCAAGTATTGTTTGATTTCGTCAAAGGCTGACTGGCACTCATCATCCCAATGAAATGTGACCCCTTTGTGCAATAATTTTTTCATTGGTCGGCATTTGTCAGATAATTGCGCTATGAAGCGTTTAATCAACGTGACCTTTCCTTGCAGACTTTTGAGCTACTTGATAGTGGTTGGGGGAGCCATTTCAAGGATTGCCTTGACTTTGTTTGGGTCCACTTCGATGCCTCTTTTGGAGACTATAAAACCCAAGAGTTTTCTAGATGTGATGCCGAACACGCACTTCTTGGGATTCAGTCTGACCTAATGCTCTATGAGGTGATCGAGAATCTTCCTTAAGTCACCGAGATGATCTGAGCGTAATTTAGACTCGGCTAACAAATCATCCATGTAATCTTCCAAAGTTTTGTGCATGTAATCGTGGAAGATATACGTCATAGCACGTTGGTATGTAGCGCCAGTGTTTTTAAGGCCAAAATGCATGACCTTATAACAAAATGTCCCCCAAGGCGTTGTGAATGCCGTTTTGAGTTGGTCTTCAGGATTGATACGAATTTGATTGTATCCTGAGAAACCGTCCATTAGGGAGAGCATTTTGTGACCTGCTGTAGCATCTACCAATGCGTCGATGCTTGGCAAGGGGAAATCATCCTTAGGACTCGCTTTGTTTAGGTCTCGAAAGTCGGTGCATATGCGAATCCTCCCGTCGGGCTTCTTGACGGGAACCATGTTGGACAACCATGGTGGATAATCCACGTAGATGACAAATTGTGCATCCAACAGCTTTTGTAATTCGTCTTTGAACATCAAGGCCACAGTTGGGTGCATCTTTCTTAGTTTTTGCTTTACAGGCTTGATTTTTGGATCAAGCGTTAAATTGTGCATGACTAGCTGCGGGTCTAGTCCTAGCATATCTTTGTATGACCATGCAAAAACCTCCTTCTTTTCTTTAAGAATGGCAATGTAATCGCCTTGCTCTTCGGGGGAAAGGCCTACCCCCAGCTTGAGAATCCTTGGATTCATTGGATCTATGCCGATGTCTACGTCAGTCGTCTCTTCGACTGACATGTGAGATCCATCCTCCAACTGATGTGGAGTTGGGATTAAATGGATATCATCAGCTGAGTTAAGATCTGCGTTTGGGACCTCGGGTCCCTCTTCAACTTGAAAAATATCTTGAGTTGTCCTTGGGGTAAAATGAAGCATTTCACCGAAATGCCAGTACTCTGATGGTGACAATGGTGAATTGACGCGATCCCAGTCGATGGCATCCATGTTTAGATGCAATGACCGAGATGGATCGGTCGGATTGCGGATGGGTGTGGTCAAATCAATGGAGATCATATGGATGGAATGACTTTGGTCTCCAGAACCACGGGTGTGACGACTTGATTCTTTCAGATGTTCCCTATACTCTGGATCTGGCTCTATGGGAACAGGCATGAATGGATCCTCTCTAGGTGCAAATTCATCTCTATGTGCGAAAAGGAAGGCGAGGTCTTCCCTTGGTACTGTTGTCCTGATGGGATCTTGAGGTGGACGATGCTCATCTTGAATTTGGAGCCATAGGCCTAAAACTTGGTCCCACCTCGTTGGGTCTAAGTGCCATTCATGTCCTAACCGTATACCCATTTGTCCCATTAGATCTTCATGGGTTACAGCGTGGTGATGTCATCGTGCATGTCTGAGATAGTCCATCTCAGTATTGTCTTCTGAATCGCTTTCATAGATCCAAAATTGCTCATCCTCTTCAGCATCTATTGCTTTCGACATTGAGGACTCTTCCTGTTCCAGTGAATTAATCTGATCCCATTGCGGTTGTTCCACTCTTAGTGGAGGGACCTGATTCTTTTGAGACTGTGTTATTTCGTCTGGAACCTCTAAGGGGAACAGTTTCAAAAAAAATTTTGGAAGCCATTGTTGTTCTTCTTGATGACTGTTCTCTGAACTTTCACCTCTCTCTAGCAAAGGAGAGGGGTTATTGCTATTTCCAAGGGTGTTTGTAGACCATGGGAGATAATCCCCCAATGTGTATTCTATGTTTGGATTGGCGTACGGGTCTTGTGCCAATCCCCCCCTGTTGCCTATTTCTAGGCCTTGCATGTTTTCAACTAAGATGTCTAATGGCAGGGGATGGTTGAACCCTACCCCCGACTTGTCATATGGCATCTGATACCTTGGTTGGCAAAGGATCCGCATCCCTTGCTCATATCTGCCTAACCCATACCCATGCCAATTGCATTGTTTGAGATATTTTAGGGCAAATTTTGGGTTCGACAGATAATTGATGTTCTCGAAAAAAGGTTCTTCATCTGTTTCCTTTTGTTCACATGGTTCAGAACCATGATCAAGGCCCCCATACACAAAATTCGTTTGGTTCGATGGGTAGCCTAGAGGGACGATTTTTCCAATGGGAAGGCGAGGTCTTCCCATGTCTTGTACTCGACTCCAGTGTGGGGGTTGCCACAACATTTTGCACTATGTACTCTCCCAGGCTTGTATTGGCCATCTCAACAGTGATTGTTGATGATTGGGTAGGAGGAAACGGTAGTCCTTCTCGAGTCCATTCCATGTTTGGTTGTTCAGGAGTCTTGGTTTCCGTTGCGTTGTGCACTTCCTCTGTTGATATTGCTGAGATCGTGGGCAACCCCTCTTCTAGAGGCTTAACCTCCTCCACGATTTGCTTTCCCTTGTCCTTCTGTTGGGCCACGATAGGTGGCGTTGATGTTGAAGGAGCCGATGATGAAGTCTCACCTAGCTGGGATTTTGCCTTATTTGCCACCAGTGGTGCCTGCGGTATCGGACCCTGTTTAGATGGATTTAATTGAAAATCCAAATGCGTTGATGGGAGGGTCGATTGAGGTATGAATTGTACCACATTGCAATACTTGAAGGGCTCTAATTCCATTGGGACTACATGTATTTTCCCTTCATAGGCATACTTCAAGCACTGGTGTGCGATCGAGGGGACACACTTCATGTCCCTGATCCAAGGCCGCCCTAGCAGTATGTTATAAGCCATTTCGCCTTCCAACACATGGCACAGTGTGGGTATTGACTTTTGTCCTACCTGTATAGGCAGAACAACCATGCCGACTGTCGAGCAAATTGCATCGTTAAAAGCTCGTAGTGTGTTAAATGCTTTAACGCTGTAGTGGTTATGATGTTACTGGACGAGCCAGTTTCTATCAGCACTCTCTTGTATGGGATCTTGTTGACCCGTGCGATAATGTGCAGGGGTGGATCCGGCATGTCATTCGATATTGTTTTGACCTTGTTTTCTTTGAATGTGATGACAGGCTCCGTACATTGTTTCACATGTCCCACGAAGGCGTTGAAAGAATTAGCTTCGTGGGGTTGTACTTCAATGGCTTTTAAGATGTCCATAAGAGCTTCTCTATGTGGAGCTGATTGTTGAATAAGCTCGTAGATGGACAACCTAGCTGACATGGTCCACAAACTCTGCGTGAGTTTGGTTCGTATCGTGACCTCAGGTCTAGGCGGAGGTAACTGTGTTGGGTGTTGATGAGGCTGCGATGTCGACGGAACTTCCCTCGCAGGTACCTCGGGGGCAACTGCTGGGTATTTTCTGTTCCTTGTTACAATGCTAATCATTCCCATAAATCCTTGTGCGGGAAGATCTTGTCGCACCTCATTTATTTGGAGCTGTTTTGTCTGCGCCTCATGGGCAGGCAAGGGGTCCTTGAATACCCCCATTTGTTGGTTTTTAGGTGTGATGGGGTTGTCCATGACCAATGTTCGATTTTCGATCAAATCCTGGACTAGTTCTTTGAATTTCCAACACCCATTGAGGTCATGTCCTCTACGTCTATGAAATCTGCAATACAATTCCTCCCTATACCCCCTAGGCTTGGGAACGTTAGGGTCAAAAATTTGGATTTCTGGCAAAGTAACTAGATTTTCCGCTGATAAGCGGTCAAATAAGGAGTCCCTAGACTCCGCATACGGGGTGAATTATCACCTAGGGTGATGCTGCTGATACTGTTCTTGTCTCCTGTTATCTCTTTCGTAAGCAGGAGACACTGCTTGGTAGTTAGCCTTTTGAGGCTATGTTTCTTGCACAGGCGCTGGGACATTTATCGCAACTTGGTTGATTGCAGCGTGTTGTGGTTGCGTTGTCCCAGTTTTAGTGGTTTTATTCCACTCTTTCTTCTTAGGCTTGGCAATTGTGCCTTCACCTATCTTAATCTCTTCTATGACTCTGGCTTGCGCCAAAGCTTCTTCTAAGCTGTCATATTGTCGCAGCAACAATAGACCAGAGATTGATTTTAAAAAACTTTTCACGAACATTTGCATGAGGTCCGACATGGGAGGACGGTAGGGTAACTTAGAAAGCAAAGCTCTCCATCGATTCCCATACGCTGCCATTGTTTCCTCCTCAAATTGTTTAAGGCTAGCAAGATCACTAAGTGATGCCTTCTTCCTTGTGTTGAAGGCGAAGCGTTCAAGAAACGCATCTACTAGCTGATCTAAGCTGCTTATGCTGTGTTTGGGCAGCTGTGTGAACCAATCCGAGGGAGGGCCTGCGAATGTGGTTATGAATGTTCTAAGCAATAATGCGTCATTATATTGAATGCCGAAGCATTGGCTTAGAAACCGTGTAACATGTTCCTGTGCATCCTCTTCAGCTTTAAAAACTACCAAATATGGCAACTTAAAGTGTTCGGGGTAAAAAGGTGTAGGCACTGATGGATGTACCAGATTATTGTGAAGTAGACGTAATGTGGGTTTTTGATGCCCAGCAGCTTTTGTCTCCATCGACTCTAAACGCTCCAATAGCGCTTGGTATGCATCGAAAGATTTTATTTCTTCCTCTCTTGTTCGCTCTTGTTGCAAGTTACGATAAACTGGAGGCCTATGGAGGGGTGGCCGAATGGCATCCTTCCTGCCTTGATGGGGAGTTTCGATATACTCCTCTTCTGGTTCATACTCCTCGTAAAATTCTTGAGGAGTCTCAGGGCGAAACCTATGACCTTGATCAAGTTCTTGCTGAAGGTACCCATCATTGTTTCGGGGAGTTGCCTCCCTATCGAATCTATGGGGTCTTGGAGGCAGAGCTTGACGAGGTCATGGAGACCTGTCTTGCGCCAACGGATTACGCCTCTCATACTGTTCAGCTCTTTAGATGCGAGGGGTTGGTCCCCTCTCAGGTACTTCATAGCGTAACTCATCCGCTTCGCGTTGCATGTGTTCTTTATCCAAGTGGTATTGATACTCTATCTCTTGCTGACTTTGTTTAATCCGCATGATTTGGGCTTGACGGGTGGTATATCTGGCGACAACCGGATCAATTCGTTCTACCCTATTTTGTTCAAAAGGTTCAAATGTTCCTCCTATGGGTTTACCTTGATTTTGATGTTCTAAAATCTCAAGGGGTCGCTTCCCTCTGTCGAGGTAGGCAGTATGTGCTCGAGGTTCTGGCCTCAAGGGGTGATCATGATATCCTGCTGGTGCAAAAATGCAAGGTTCCCGCATTGTTTGTTGCTCTCGAGGAATGCGATGGTTTTCCTCATACTCCCTTTCACGGGTGTAAATGGGATGGGCGGAGTTAGGTCGCCCTATGTAAGGAGCCCTGCGCTCCGGATTTGGTCTCTCTGTTCTGATGATAGGTAAAGAATGGACGCCATATCCATGTTGCCCCTCTAAATGAACAGTGTGCCTGTTTAGCGCTTCATTACGCGGTGGCCACTCATGCCTACATTCAAGAGGTGATTCTCTATTTATGTCAAGGTCTACATGTAAGGCATCTTCCCGAAAGGGGCTGCTTTGAATAGGCATACCCCATCGAGGATTCTGAATTGGATTCTTTTGTAGGTTTGACCTATAAGGCGGTATGATCAAATCCTCAGGACTGAAGTGAAGGCGACTTGTGCTTGCTTTTTGTGTACCTTTCGGAGCTTCCGCCCTTGATTGGGATTGACTGTGGGTGTACACCATTGCGGTGCTTCTATGCTATCTAAATAAATTTTTATCTCATTTTTATGTTTTTTTTTTTTTTTTTTTTTTTGTCTACACTAAGCAGAATTAAACACACACATTCACAAGACCGTGATTATCTCTTTTAAGGATTCTTGGTGTGCCCTAGACTGGTTTAGTGCATTTTGATGTTTTGTTTTGTTTTTGTAGATTTTGTAGAACGTATAAATGCATCATGTAGGCTCTTATAACTCCAAAAATGCCGCCCCTTCAATATACCAGCCAGGCCGATATACCAACCTCTCTATATACCCGCCCTTACGAGAGGGAGACTATAGGTACATGAGAGTAGAAGGTACGTGGTATGTAGGCGGTATGAAATGGGGATTGTCCTGTTAATGGCACCTACCATAGAAAACTTATCCTCGTGTGCATGGGAATCACCCCAGCTACGCTCGGTCTGTCTTCGTCAGGATTTACGCCTAACAACAGTTGACAATCGGGAAATGGATGCAAATCAAGCCAAGGCGGTGATTAAATCCACCAATGGTCTTGATCAAGGGCTGGGGTCTTACGACCATCTCCTTGGTTTAAATTTGTTTTGTGATGTGTGTGGGATTCGTTTTATCCAACAAAATGAAACTAGCATACATGAATTTTCCTAATGCAATGCAAGATTAAATGAAAACAATTAACGAAACAGAAACAGAAACAGAAAAATATAACAGAGATCATGAAAATCCCTACCTCTTCTCTGCCTGCTCCTGTTGTCTCTGAATTTTTTCTCTGAAAATCCGCAGACAGGAATTTGTCCCTCTGGGAGATGAATTGCAGAACAGAATTCGTCCCACCCAGAGACGAATTTGAATTCGTCTCAGGGTCAGACGAATTGCAGAAAAGGATTCGTCCCTGTCAGAGACGAATAGCAGTCTGCAAAAAAAAAAATGTACCTGTCAAGCACAAACACAAAAATTTAATTAGTTTCTGTGATTTCCAAAACCAGGAAACAGAGTCCCACCGTGATCGCCACTGAAAGCACAAGATTCCGGTCAAAGGAAACACCAAGTGCAATTGCATTCAAATTTAAGCACGCCTAAGTCCTAGAAATATAAATTGCATGAAACAGAAAAGAGACATGTTGGAAGAGATGCAATCAGATAAAGAAAAATAGCCCTTTCATTAATTTCTTTCGATCTCTGTTACAATAATGCCTCCTCCCTTTTCAGGGGCTAGGAGCGCAAATAGGGTTTGATTACAATCGTTGAATGATTCCTCCTTCCGCGTGCCTACGATTGCAATAGGCGAGCCAAGATGATGGCGCCACTGATGTCAATGAGTTCTTCACATCTACTGCTTCTCCTGCGAACAAAGAAATGATCAAGACATTAGTAGCACCTGTTGCAAATGAAAAGCATTCTCTCTCTAAAACTAACAAAATATGCATACGAATATTTGCCAGAAACCGTGAAAACAGTGAATCCAAATTGCTTCAAAACCTGACAGAAGGTAAGAAAAGTTACCAGAAGGCCACTGCCACTGAGGCAGCTGGAAAATCCACCTTAAACTGGAATTCGTCCCTGGGCAGGATGAATTTTGACTATAATTCGTCCCTGGGTGGGATGAATTCTTCTGAGTAGGAGAAACCGACCTGCTGCTGCTCCAATGTCGGATCCCGGGACCTACAAAACTCCTGCAAATAGGGGGGTTAGGTAATTGGGGCCATTTTGGGATGACCCAGATGGTCGGATTTTCCCAATTTGGCCTCCACCTCCGGGAATTTGACCTTGACACCTGCAAGTTAGCGAAACGACAAAGCAATACAAAACACCCTAAACTCTGACCAAAAGCTACAAAATTGCAATTATAGACTAATCAGACCTAGTAACACAGAATGCAATCTAAAAAATAATCTAAAGTTCTCAAAAACTAAAATTAGGACTTGGGAGGTGCGGGGTGCCCAAGTGGGCCTCCCACCGTTGGCCCTCGATTTTGGAGCCAATCCACCAAGGATGGGCCCAAAACCTTTTAGGATTGGGGGTCGGCGAATTGGTAGGTTCAGATGTCCATGCGTCGGATTTGAGTAAGGTTCGAGCTTCCAAAGGCCACCCAACAACCTCCCTTGCAAAAGAGATTGATGGATGTAGGAAGTTGAACAAAGGGGGATGCAAGTGAGTCTTCAATTCGGCAGCACTCCGTTGCTTGAACACTCCTTCAACCTGTATATATTGGGTGAGAAAAATCCCACCTTTTATAGACCCAAAGGGTCTCTTTTGGGAGGGAAGCACAAAAGCCAAGTGTTGTCCATGGGCGCCATGTGGCAGTCTTGTCTTCCCATGAGGGAGGGGAGTCCTTCATTGACTTGAACTTTGATAAATGCTTCTTGTAACAGTCCTCTAACGGCCCCTCTGTCCACTTACACATGCGTGCAAGGTAGGAGCCCTTAACTGACTGTTCTGGGCTGCCACTTGGCACCATTTTCCTTTTTTCCCGTTAAGCTTAGAATTCGTCCCACCCAGGGACGGATTCAGAATTCGTCCTGGGGTGGGACGGATTCTATTTTGAATTCGTCCCGGGGTGAGACGAGTACTGGGAAAAGTTTCCAAGTGTGCCAAATTGCTTCTTGACCTTACAAAATTGCTATGAAAGTGGTTAAGACCACTGTTTAACCTCTGAGGGCTGCCCTGGGGGCTGTGTTTGTCAAAGCGATCAGTGTTTGCAGTCACATAATCGGATTGGTGCTGTTTTGGTGTCTACAGATTTATCTCATTGGATAAGAATTCTTATCCAGGTTAGGTACATTTAGGGAATGACACACCCTATGATATTGAAGAAAAGGGATATGTGCAAATCCATATTGGAAAGCCTAATTGTAAGATAAATAAGGTCTTATATGTGCCAAAACTCATGAAGAGCCTCTTGGTTATAAATCATATGTTCGATAAAAATTTGTGAGTGGATATTGATACTGTGGATGGATAAAAATGTTTTCTCATTCATGATAAAGCTAGATATTCTCACATCATCACTAGAGCATCATGAGTTGAGAATATGTTCCTACTTGATTATGTGGCTTTCCATAATTAGGCACTCACTATTCATGTTATATATGTCACTATCCTTTAATATTGATGATATGGACACATGAATCCCCACTACTTGATTACCTTGAAAATGTAATATTTGGTACATGGTCTTCCATCCCTTTCTTTTTATTCTAACATTTGTTCTACTTCCATATCAATAAAATATCACATAATTCTATTTGAGGCTAGCACACATCATGCTAAAGACCCTCTTGATGTGATTTAAACTGATATGTGTAGACCCATCAAGGCTAGCCACATTGGACTCAAATAGTTTTTGCTATTTATTGATGAGTAATCCAAAAAAATGTGGATGTATTGCTTGATATTGAAGCATAAAAAAATTTAGTATTTCAAGGAGTTTAAAGCTCTTATGGAGAATGCTACTAGTCATAATATTCATGTACTCTACTAAGATCAAGAGGGAGAGTACAAATCAAAAGAATTGTTCGCATTCTTGAAGGAGAATGGGATTCGGAGGTAGCATCATACATACCACAATAAAATTAGGTTTTTGAAAGGTATAATCATACCATCATGGAAATTGTAAGAAGCATACTAAAAGATGCATAATTGAGTCCAACATTTTAGGTTGAGGTAGTGAACACTATAGTATATTTACTAAAAAAAGCACCTACAAAGACTATTCATGGAATAACTCCTCAAGAAGCATGGTTACAAGAGAAACCATCAATATCTTAACTTTGAGGGTTTGGTTGTACTACCTACATGCACATTTCCAAAGGGAAATGAAAGAAAATTGAAGATAAGTCCTTGAGGTGTATTCTTCTCAGGTATAGTAGTGAATCTAAAGGCTATATGCTCATGGATCCTACTACTCAGAAGATTTATGTTAGTGGATATGTTATATTTGATGAAATTGGTGACCCTTCAACCAGTCCACCTACAACACCACTTGATACTGATAGTGGCATGAGAATCAACCATGATGATGAATATAATAGTAGAGGAGCTAATCCTATTGTGATTTTAGCTCCAAATCATTCCAATCGACCGTTATGGTATAAAATGATATTGTAGGATTTTAATATGAGTGCTCCACCTCACACTTCTACCTCTAGACCAAGGATACAAAGCATGGCTTATGAAGAAGTGAATTTTTCATTAATGAGCATCGCAATGAATAGCCCTCAACCTGAAACAGTTTGTGAAGCTCTTGAGTTGCCACATTTGAAGTTAGCCATGGAAGTTGAGTATAATTTATTGATGAAGAATGGTACATAGGAGCTAGTTGATCTTCCACCAGGGAAGAAGGTCATAGGATGCTAATGGGTGTTTAAAATAAAGTATAAATATGATGGAACACTCGATAAGCACAAGGATCATTTAGTTACAAAAGGATATACACAAGAGGAAGACATCAACTATGAAGAGACATTTGCACCTACAACCAAGATCAAGATCATTCCTATTATTTTTGTAATGGTAGCACAATTTGGTTGGAAGGTACATTAGATAGATGTCAAGAGTGCATTCCTCGAAACAAGAAGTTGAATAAGTCACTCTTAGAAAAAGTCTCTCGTAATATTCTAAGAAATATTACAATTTCTAGCAATATGCATGATTGAATTTTAGTAATAAAATAGTATTCACTTATAATATCTTTTGCAATATTATTTTGTCTTTCGCAATAATTTATTTTCTTCTGTAGAATATTTATTTTTCCTACATCAATGAACAGTTAAATGTTAGAATATGTTAAATGAAATAGTCGTTACTGACATAAATTAGTGTAGATAAGAAGAGAAATATACTATCATTTTATAAGGCAATACCCACTTCCATAAGATCGGTCTCTATACTCTCACTCAAATAAAATAGGGCTAGTTAGTAAAAAATATAATAAATATCAATTAAATTGCATTATTTATTTCAAAAGTAAAATATTAAAAATATCATTAGTTGCACATGTATCTACATTCATTAGGATTAAATTTATATTAAAAAAAATTACATTTAAAATATAATCTTTTAAGTAACCTGATCTTAGCAAATTGAATCAAGTAAGGTGGTTAATACCATGGAATATCGATACTGGATAGATGTTCTTTAAATCGTTTAAGACCTAAATTGATAAATTAAATGATTTTTTATTCAAGCTAGATACTTGGTATGGGAACATTATTTATGCCCAATATTTTTAATGCATAAGAGAATGTTTTTTTGGTAGATTAAAAGTGGGTTTTTGTCAAGGATCCCAAAACCTGATTACAAAGGATCAGAATACAACACGAAACATCAGAATGAAACAAAATGAATTTTTTCAAGGATGGACAAAAGGACAGGTAAGGACAACCCAAAGGAACAAAGTAAAGAACACATAATCCTTTAAGATAGAGGAATATGTCTTCCTTTGCACCAAAGGAAAAATGGACAGGAAGGGAAATCTAGCCAGAAACCCAAATTTGAATCACAAGGTGTTGAACAAGGGTGAGAGAAAGTGCTAAACCGCCCCAACCACAAAAAATCCTTTTAAAACTTTTCCATGGGTGGGAAAGGAAACAAAGCCAAAGTGTCAAAATTTGAAACATCCCAATGGTGGGAAAACCAAAAACCACCCTTGGAAAACAAATATCTGAAGAGAACCAGCATCCCATGTAGGGGAGCCCAAAAAGAAATAAAATGGAACAATAGCCTGAATATGGTACTATAGTGTTTAAAAAGCAAAAGGAACACCCCAGGCCATAGGGTCCTTATGTAGAAAAGGAAGCCTTCGAAAACACCTACCCAACAAAGGAAGCAACAATAGCAAAACAACACTTCTAAAGGAAAGAATAGGAAGTGCCAGAAGAATTCACCAAGAAGTAAGCACGAGGATGCATTACTGTAGACGTTAGAGCACAAACCAAAAAATAGCAGCCATATATCCCAAACAACCTTCAACCACAGAAAAAGAAGTTCATTAAGGAATTAGCAACAATAAAAGAAAAGGCCTCTAGAAGCCATGAAAGGAACTAAGACCCACAAGAACTACCACTTCAGACCCAAATAGTAGAGTCACAATAGAAAGTAGATGGGAAACATCTCAAGCCCAAAAGGATGTGCAAAATTTCTCATGAAGGCATAATTCCTCAGACCCACCAAAAAGCAGCTTTAAGGAAACAAGGAGAACCTACAAGTATTTAGCAGCAAAAAGACTAGAGGCTACAAAGCCACAAAATGAAATGAAATTCTACAAGACCCACCACCTCGAATCCAAAGAGTAGAGTCATATTATCAAGCACATGGTCCTTCTACTGACCAAAAGGATGTTATGTAAAACTGCTCAAGAAGCCATAATTCCTCAGACCCAACCAATCACCACTAGAGAACCTCAATGATCAGATGTAAATAAAACTTCCAAAAGCAACCTTAGAAAACCCAGGAAGAGTCCTAGCGAAGAACCTGAACCTGAACATCCCAAAAACCAAACACCGAAGGATGGAACAGTGGGACAAAAATGGGACATAAATTTTCCCATCTTAGGGTAGGGAAAGGTGTAGAATAGTGGACCAAGGATCTCCCCCAAAAGGAGATAATCTACAACACCTTATTTTCGTGAAGGATGGGAAAAGTTTCCAAGGAAACTAGGAAAGGATCAGGGACCTAGTACAGGAGAAAGGAAGGGATGTAGGAAAGAGGAACAGGACTTCCATGGGAAATCACATGTAGAGCCTCCCTGCCAAGCAGTTTTTGGTCTTGCAGGACCATTCAAATCCACAAGGGAAAATTTTAAAGGCATGTTATTAAGCAAATAAAAATCTGAAAAAAGAGAGGATAAAATGATGGTTGGGATCCAGGAATAATAAAAGGAATTGAAAGGATATTTAATCTACAATAAATTGGCATAAGGAAAATATAAGGATGATAGTGTGTAGGATGAGGAAACCATTATTGTAACAACCCAAGTTTACTTAAATAAGCCAAGTAATTTTTATGGTAATTTTTTTTTACCTAACTTTATTATTTATCCTAAAAAGAGACTTCATGTTCATAGCAAATGTAATTTACCCAATGATTCATTAACATAAATTTCAAATAGTACAAGGTATATTATACCACTTTTAGGTTTTAATATTGTTTCAAATAGCCACCCAAGTGGATGAGATTTACAAAATCCCATAAAGAGTGTCATTTTATTGAGCTACTTTCTCATTTATCATCCTCTTGTTATGACATGAGTGTATAACCATATTTGGATTTATCCTCTACGACCCATAACACCTAGAGGGTGGATGCATACTCTCCTCATCCCTTATCATGATGAACCTTGACTTAATAAGTTAGCTTATTCAAAATATATTATACAAGGGGTGAAAGCACAAGGATATGGAAATAAAAAATGAAAAGCTCCAAGTACGATGTGAAACGGAACTAAACTTAACGCTAAGTCCTACGAATTGAAAATGCATGAAGTAGGAAAAAGCATAAACAAATTGAAAATCAAATGAAAAGCTAATGCGGAAAACATCCCTTTATTTTATTGATATGTTTTAGAATTTGGTTACAATTCATCTCCTCCTTTTTTAGGGTCGAGGAGCGTTAAATTTTCTCTTTGGTTACATCCATGGGTAGCTCTCCTTCTTTCGCGTGCCCACATGTAAAGTGGGCAGACCAAACGTTGTCACCGCTTGCATTGATGAGTCTCGACTCCCTTGTTGCTCCTTTAACGTCCAAATCCTACATTCAAAGAAACAAGAAACATGTCAGTAGCACCTACGGATGAGATGAAGCATGCAATCCCCAAGCCTACAATTAGTGCATGCAAAAATTAAATAAAATGATAATTAACATATATCCAAATGGTCTAAAATTTTGAGAATGGCATCAAGACCTCACAAAGAAAACATTGTAAATGGAACAGTCAGAAAATTCCTCACAGATTTGAATTCGCTCTGGGGCAGGATGAATAGACCTGCAACAAAATGCCAGATAGCACCGCTCAAAATGTCATATCTGACAGCTCCAAATCTCCTGAAAAAGTGGGGGTTAGCTAATTGGGGATATTTTGGGATGACCTAGATGGTCATATTTCCACGATTTGGCCTCTAACACCTGGATTTTGATGATGCCCTCTGCAAGTTAGTAAAGACGAAAAAATGATGAAACATGATAAGATTTGCTCAAAAATGTTATGAAATCAAAATTGCGGACTATCTAAGTAGCATAAGATGAAATGCAAAAGAAAATAATAGGAGAACAATCTACCACATATTCCTAATCATTCCTAAAGGGGATGATTAGATCTGCAGGAGTGCAGGGGGGACGCCTGGGGCAGGTCGACCACCATTTGGGGCCTGATTTCAACACCTTTCAACTTGGGATGGGTCCAAAATCTCTTGTAAAGTGTTGTCGACAAATTGGGTGGTATGCTGTGGCAAAATGTCAAGTTTTAGGCTCAATATTTGACCTTCCAATGGTCACCCAATGACCTCCTCTCTAAAATATATCAAGGATGTGAAAGGCACAAATAAAACAAGGGCGTATGGGGAAGTAAAACAATAGCACTTCATTGCTCAAAAATGCTCCTTCTCTCTTTTGTGGTGAGGAAACTCACCAATTTATAGACCTAGAGGTCTCTTGGATTGGGCATGCAGAGGCGCCACTTGGAAATCATGCCTTCCCAGGGGGATGGATATTCCTCCCTGATTAGGGACTTCATGACTGCCCTTGCAACTGCCTCTAACATTTGAAAATGCTCACCCACACTCCCATGCAATGAAAGAAGCATTAAGTGGCGGATCTGAGCTGCCATTTGTCAAGATTTGAATTTTTGCCTGTAAAACCTACTATTCACCCCACCCTGAAGCGAATACTACTATTCGTCCCTAGGAAGGGCGAATCCCAATTTGAAATCATCCCTGGGTGAAACGAGTACCGAGCAAAGTGCCCGAAGGTGCCAAATTGACTCCTGACCTTCCAAAACTACTGTGAGAGTGGTTAGGACAACTGTTTGACCTCTGGGGGCTGCCCTTGGGGTTGTGTGTGTCAATGCGATCAGTGTTTGTAGTCACATAATCGGATTGGTGTTGTTTTGGTATCTACAGATGCCCCTTTTTGGGAAGTGCTGCGCATGGCACAGTGCTAAGAAAAAATAGATAACCAAAGCACTAATGTTTAGGGTTTTTTAGTAACCTAACCAACTTTTGATTCCCAAAGTATGGAAAGGGCATGCATTCTTGAATCCTTGCTTCTGACAAGTGAAGGAACTCAATTCAAGTGTTAACCTTTTTTGGTGAGGTGTTACTTGAGCTTGGAAATTGATCAGTCATGAATAGGCAAAGGGCGCAACCTTTTGTCTGTGGAAACATTGAGTTCATGATTCATGAATTCCAAGTGATTGATCAGCTTGTGATTATTTCTTATTTTCTACACCAAGCGGGAGCGTGATTGTCTTTGCCAATGATTCTTTCAATGCATGCCATTTCCATGGTTGGGTGTGTATTTGTTGATTGGTGACTAAGTGTGACTACCCCCTCAAGCGACGAATCGATGAGGGAATGACCAACATGAGAAAAGCGATGAGTCACTTGACCCAAGATTATTTGTGCAAAGGTGTCTTCAGATGCTTATTGTTGAACGTGTGTGCAGTTTTTCGAACATTTAGACCTATTTTTGGTGGGTGTTAACCCTATTGGTGACGCTTTTTGGAGCTAAAATTATCAAAAATTCGTCTTCCCGTGGAGCGGTCCGGCCATGGTGGCCTTCTTGGGGAGTATAATAGTGACAATTTGTAACCCCAATGTCTATTTTGGATGCCAAGAATGTCAGGCATAAATGTGCCTTCGTTCGGCAATGTTATTGCTATTTTGGTTGGGTGTGGACCCATTTTGCGACGCCACTTGGGGATGAAATTCTCAAAAATCCATCCTATCGTGGAGAGGTCCGGCTATGGTGGCATTATTAGGGAGTAGGATAGTGAGTATTTGTGACCCCAACATCTGTTTTGCATGCCCAGAATGTCAAGTGCAAAAGCACTTTCATCAGGAAAGTTTATTGTTCACTGTTGGGTCATTTTGTTCATTTTTTGCCCTGTATTTGTTCCTGGGTGGGACGGATACTAGTTTAGTATTCGTCCCAGGGTAGGATGAGTGCTAACCAGAGTGCTCGTCCTAGGTAAGAATGATTACAAGCTTAAAATGCCTATTTAAAGGGCAAAACTAAGTTTTGGGCTCATTTGCCTTCGTTTTTCTTGGCGAATTGGAGCTCTGAGGAGGAGGAGGTTAATTCTGTGAAGTGAAGCATTGCCAAAATTCTCCCAACATCATGAGTGCACAAACTAGATCGAGTGACAGAGCTGAAGTGAGACCAGTAACTGATCCTCCTTGTTATTGCTTGCATGTTGTTGATTACAATTTTTAATGCCGCAATGTGTTGCTTCTTTTGTAGTCTGTTGTTGATTTGAAAAACCCTAATTAACTGTATGTCGTTATGCGTGACTTTTTGTATTATGACTTAGGTAAAAAAACTATGTTCAAAACATAGTTAATTTTTTATTTATTTATTTATTTTATTTTTTTATGTTGTCTGTCAGTTTTAAACTTAGAATGCAGAAACCCTAAGACTGACAAACTGTTATTTTGACAATTTTTTTTTTGTTTTTTATGTTGTCTATTTGTTTTAAACTTAGAATGCAGAAACCCTAAGACTGAAAAACTATTATTTTACAATTTATATTTTTTGTTTTTTATGTTGTCTGTCAGTTTTAAACTTAGAATGCAGAAACCCTAAGACTGAAAAACTGTTATTTGACAATTTGTTTTTTTTTTGTTTTTTATGTTGTCTGTCAGTTTTAGACTTAGAATGCAGAAACCCTAAGACTGACAAACTGTTATTTGAAAATTTGTTTTTTTTGTTTTTTTTGTTGTTTTTGAGCTATACATTGTTTGATGTAGTGTTGTATATTCATGTTACTGTTTATGCATTTTTTCATGATTTTAATGTTTTTGTGTGCTTTTACAGGTTGTGAAGATTCGGTATCGTGTGTCTACTATTTTTGTTGAAGCACAGGAGGTGCTAGTTGTGGCTGACTAGGAGTGTCTTGATGCCCTTAGGCTCAAGAAGGTGACTCAGCTGGAGCCTATGGTCAGGGATCAGGCTTATTTGACGGCCCTGATCAACTTGTGGGATCCCCTGACAAACACCTTCCATATCCCAATAGGGGAGATGACAGTGACCTTGGAAGATGTCTATCGGATTCTACAGATTTCGATAGATGGATTACCTATCAGGACGACACCGCATAATCAACGAACAACAGTGCTGACACACTACTTCAGGTATGGGAAGGATATGGGGGTGGATAGTCTAGTGGAGAGGGCAGAGGTTGACTGTCAGATTGGCAGGATTCTAGTTCGATGGTGGCTAGAGAAGGGGGTGTTTGGAGTGAGGCACACAATACTCATGGGCCTCATTTCCAATATGCTGCTACCTGACTCGTCAGGCGCGAGGTTCCCGTGGAACCTACTGGATGTGGTCTGTCAGTTGGTGGAGTGGTGTCGGCACCAGATGGATTTGGAGGGAGAGATTATCCACCTCGGGGGGTGGGTACCTGAGCCCTATGGATGTGGCTCTTCGCACCGGATGAGGGGCAGTGATACTAAGTAGTCAACATCATCTCATTGCAGGCGATTGGATGAGGAAGATGGTAGTAGGCATGATGCAGGGGCTAGCAGCAGTCGCCCTGAGGGGTCCCATAGGACCCACACCATAGGGGGTAGTTCCCGTCGCACCGATCCTACGTGATCATGGTGGTCGACGCATTAGGCTTTGGGGATTTTTGATCTTTTGGATTTTGTTGTGGGGTCATAGGACCAGTTCATTGTAGCCTACGAGCATTTTTGATGATATATATAGATGACTTTATTTTATTTATGTGCATGTGATGATTTGATGTTATGCACGATGATTGATGAATATGGATGTATGCATGTTAATTTATTTTGATGGATGCATATGTTTGGATGAAATGCAAATGTGTTTAATTTATATGATATGCAAATGGAATGGATGAATTGAATTTGGGGTTTTTGCGATTGCACCATAGACTATTTAGAATTTATGGCTTTTTATGCTGGGTGATTGTTGTGTGACCTGAATTTATTTATGTATACGGGCTATATTTTTTTTTTGTATTTTTTGATGGCAATGAAAGATAGCAAGTTGGTTTAGAATGTAGGTAGGGTTTTTTGAGACTCAGATGTTTTAACTATCTAGCCAAGACTGTACTTTTATCTTACGAGACTTTTTAACAAGGCATGAATCAGACTTGTTTTTGACCCAGTTATTTCACATCCCTGTGTGTGCAATTGAGTTTATTTATGTAGTGTTTTTTAGGATACCACCAGTTCCAGATAGGCTATCAACCAAACCTGTACTGAGGATCACCTGATTAGCTCCACTAACTCCTTTTTTGTATTTAGTCAGATTAATTTGCGGTGCTATCATAGGAGACCATAAGATAGCTCATCCACATGCAAAAATTGATCTGGACACAAGATAATGTGACAAATATATCGTCATGTGGGAGGTTTACCACCAGTGACCGATATGCTATCCACCAAACCAGTATTGAGGTTTGCATCATGACCTGTTGGAATGCTGAGAGTTCCAAGGATTCAAGTTTGACTCCCTTCTTTTCTTCAATTGTATTGGGATACTTGCTCTTTTGTAGTGATAAAAATCACTGTTTATTTTTATTTTTCTTTTGAGCAAGGTATTTGAATATGGAGTGATGAGAATCACTATTTTATGTGCGTTTCTTGATGTATGCACTTTGGTTGTGGTGTCAAATGTTTTTGGAGTTTTGAATTTTGCAAATTTGTGATGTTTTGTAACCTTTTGAGAACTTGGGATTCTTGCGGAATTGGGTAGGGAATATGCTTCTCCTTTTATCAACTCTCAGCATTTTAGGGGTCATTTGCATAGGGGGACGAGCAAGATAACCGTTTCACTTATGGTGACCTAGATTTCTTTGCATGTTTCATCTTTCATTCACATAACTTGGGAATTTTTTATGTGTTTTAATTTGTGTTGAGATGCTATGTACCAAGATGTCATCCAAGTAGAACTCTAACTTTGTAAAATCTGTCTGACTTGGTATAGTATGTGGCTAGAAAGCTAATGACGACTGAAGGATGAAAACTCTTGATACATTAGGAGACAACTGACTATGATGTGGGAAAATAATGTGAGTGGCGGTTATTTGCGGTGAGTTATTGATAAAATGGAAAAAAAATATGAAAAATGATGGTTTTGCCAAGTAATGGCAGTCTATGGTGCGTTGACCTTTATGACCATGACTATGTAATGGATGGATGTGATGCTTAAGGCAGCTATATATTTTTGTGTTTTTGATGAAGATGAGATGCAAAAAGAGCTCTTTATTGTTGTGATGATTTTGAGTATGCATGGAAATGACATGCAAATTTTTGTTATATTTTGATGATTTTATTGTTTTTGAATTTTCTTATTTTTGACCGAGCGATTATGGGAACCCTTGGAGATTTTTGGGTTGACCAAGCAATTACAGGAATCCTTGGGGAATTTTGGGTTGACCAAGTGATTATGGGAATCCTTGGAGCATTTTGGGTTGACCAATCGATTATGGGAATCCTTGGAGCATTTTGGGATTAACCAAGCGATTATGGGAATCCTTGGAGATTTTTGGGATTGACCAAGCGATTATGGGAATCCTTGGAGCTTTTTGGGATTAACCAAGTGATTATGGGAATCCTTGGAGATTTTTGGGATTGACCAACTGATTATGGGAATCCTTGGAGATTTTTGGGATTGACCAAGCGATTATGGGAATCCTTGGAGCTTTTTGGGTTGGGCTATGGCTCTTCTAGACATGGAATGGCCACAAATGACTGATGTTCAAGGGTTCTAGTTCCTTGATTCCATAAAGAGAGGCTAGCCGGTATGTTCCAGGTCATATTTTACTATCAATTACATAGGGACCTAACCATTTTGCTATGAACTTATCCCTTAGATGGGGCAACAAGCTAGAGTTTTGTTGGTTCTCTTTTAAGACCAAGTCACCAACCTAAAAGTCCCTCAGGTGAACCTTCATGTTGTATGCTTTCTTAAGTCACTCTTGATAGATACATAAATTCTCAAGAGCATTAATGCGTCATTCATCAAGCAATGTAAACTGGTCTAACCGGGCCTATCATGCAGTGTCATCATCGATGAACTCTTGTATTGATATGTGTAGGGAAGGAATTTCTAACTCGAGAGGCATGACTGCCTTGGAGCCATACACCAACAAAAACGGAGTTGCCCCAGTGGGTGTCCGAATGCTAGTGTGATAAGCCCATAGGGCAAGTGGGATCTGAATGTGCCAATCCTTATGACTGTCTATGATTGTCTTTTTGAGGATGGCAACTAGCATTTTTTTTACGCCTCTGCTTGCCCATTTGTCTGTGGATAATAGGGTGTCAAAAAACTATGCTGAATTTTGTACTTTGTGGTCAAAGCACGCACATATTTATTCTTGAATAATGTCCCATTACCCAAGATTATCTTGGATGGAATATGAAAATGACTTATGATGTTATGTAAAATGAACTCCACAATGCGGGGTCCTATCGTAGAGGTAAGCAAAACCACTTCCACCCACTTGGTGAAATACTCTATGGCCATTATGATAAATGTGTGATGACCTAACGATGTAGGGGAGATCTTACCGATTAGATCGAGGCCCCACTATGAAAATGGCCAAGCGGATTGGATCGAATGTAAGTCCTAGGAAGGTACATGTGTCATATTAGCATGGTGTTGACATTTCATGCACTTCCTCACATATGCACAAAAATCTCACTCTAAATATGGATAATAATAGCCCATGTAGAGAATGCACTTTATGATAGTCATTTCACTGAAGTGGCCATCGCATGTACCATCGTGTGTTTGGGAGATTGCCCAAGTGGACTCTTGTTGGTCCAAGCAACAAAGGAGGATTCCTTCGTAGCTATGATGGTACAAAATGACTCCTAACAAGACATACTTTGCCACTTTCTGCTTGAAGGCTCATTTCGTGGCATGCATCAATCTAGGCGGGAGTTTATCTAACTTGAGGTAGTCCCTTATGGGTGAGTACCAATCATGCTCATCAAAAACCTCGACAGGTTGAACGGCCAATCCCTCTTGAAGTTCATCCTGAGCAAAAGTTGAGTGGAAAAGAACTTGTAAGAATAATGTTGTGTTGCTATTAATGGGAGTAGGGGAGAATAAGGACCCCTAGTTGGTGTGATTTAGATGATCGTGGATTCGAGAGAACCTATCCTAAGGTGGTTCAATCTGGATCATGTGGATTCCTGGCATTAAGTCAGAGCTTGCATGCTCCATCACGGATTGTGATAATGTTTTGACTTGAATGGTTGTCATATCACCAAAAATTTCTTATGAGATTAGTGACCCCAAAGAGGCCATAGTGTTCGCAAAACAATTCGATGATCGAGGAAGTGCCTCGATGTCATACCATTCAAGTTGTTCTAGGAATTTGTCCACAATGGATTTGTAGGCCTGCAGAACTGGGCATTTACATTGGAATACCCCTTTTATTTGGTTGACGATTAACAACCAATCACCAAAGATGTTCAATTGTTTTATGTTCATGGTGATTGCTGTTTGAAGACCTAGGAGCAAGGCTTCATACTTTGCATTATTGTTGGTGCATGGGAAATTTAATTTAAATGACAAAGGCATTGGAGTGCCTTGTAGTGTGAAGCATACTATTCCCATGCCACCACCTTGCTCACATTTAGAACCATAAAAAAATAGGGTTATGTCAGCCTGTGACTCAGGCTCGTAAAAATCTGGTGATTCTGAGACATGGAAGACCCCTTCATGGGGTAGTTCTATGACCAGAGGCTAATCCTCTTTGAGAGGAGCCTCTGCTAGTTGATGGGCTATAACCTAAACTTTTATGGATTTCTATCCAATAAAATCTATGTCAAATTCTATCAACAACATGATCCATTTTTTTGTGCGACTACTATGATAAGTATGAATCATCATGTATCACAATGGATTCTCCTTAGACACAACATACGTCTTGTTGCTCAACATGTAATGATGCAGCTTTTTTGTAGCAAAAACCGCTGCCAAGCAGAGTTTCTCAATGTATGCATAGTTAAGTTCATAACTGACCAGGGTGCGGCTAAGATAGTACGTAGCCTATTCTTTGTGAAGTTCATTTTTCTCAACTAGCATGGCACCCAGTGCCACCTCAGTAGCTGAGATGTATAAGTAGAATGACACTCCTAGTCTGGGTGGTGCCAATACTAGTGGTGAAGCCAAGTATTGCTTAGTGTCATCAAATGCTGACTGGCACGCGTCATCCCAGTGAAATGCTACCCCCTTGTGCAATAATTTGTTCATGGGTCAGCACTTGTTAGATAGTTGTGCTATGAAGCACTTGATTGACGTGACCTTTCCATACAGGCTTCTGAGCTACTTGATGGTAGTTGGGGGAAGCATTTCAAGGATTTCCTTGACTTTGTTTGGGTCCACCTCGATGCCTCGCTTTGAGACTATGAAACCTAAGAGTTTTCTAGATGTGACACCAAATACACACTTCTTGGGATTTAGTTTGACTTTATGTTCCATGAGGTGATCGAGGATCTTGCTTAAGTCATCGATATGATCTGGGTGCAAAAGAGATTTGGCCAACAAATCATCCATGTAATCTTCCAAATTTTTATGCATGTAATCATGGAAGATGTACGTCATGGCATGTTGGTAGGTGGTGCCAGCATTTTTAAGGCCAAAAGGCATGACCTTATAACAAAATGTCCCCCAAGGCATTGTGAACGTTGTTTTTAGCTAGTCCTCGAGATTGATACAAATCTGATTGTATCCTAAAAAACCATCCATGAGGGAAAGCATTTCGTGGCCCGTTGTAGCATCTACCAATGCGTCGATGCTCGGAAAGGGGAAATAATCCTTAGGACTTGCTTTGTTTAGATCTCAAAAATCAATGCATATGTGAATCCTCCCGTAAGGCTTCTTGACAAGCACCATGTTGGACAACCATGGTAGATAATCCATGTAGATGACAAACTATGCATCCAACAACTTTTGTAATGTGTCTTTGACCATTAAGGCCACTGTTGGGTGCATCTTACGTAGTTTTTGCTTAACTGGCTTGACTGTCGGATCAAGCATTAGATTATGCATGACTAGCTACGGATCTAGCCCTAGCATGTCTCTATATGACCATGCAAAAACCTCCTTCTTCTCTTTGATAAGGGCAATGTAGTTGGATTGCTCTTTGGGGGATAAAATTACCCCCAACTTGATGATCTATGGATTCATTGGTTCAGAGCCAATGTCTACATTAGTCATCTCCTCAACCGACATGTGGGATCCATCCTCCAATTAGTGCGGAGTTGGGATCAAATGGATATCATTTGCTGAGTTTAAATCTACGTTGGGAACCTTGGGTTCCTCTTTAGCATGGAAAATATCCTCAGTTGGCCCTGGGGTGAGATGAAGCATCTCACCGAAAGGCTAGTACTTTTATGGGGATGGAGGTGAATTGACGTGATCCAAGTCTATGGCATCTATGTCTAAATACAATGATTGTGCTGGATCGAACAGGTTGTGGATGGGAGTGGTTAAGTCAATGGAGATCATGTTGATGAAATGATTTTGGTCTCCATTACCGTGGGTGTGATGACTCGGACATTCTAGATGTTCTCTATGCTCCGGATCTATCTATAGAGGTATTGGTACAAATGGATCGGCCCTATGTGCAGATAGGAAGACAGGGTCTGCCCTCGGCACTGATGTCGCTATAGGATCTCTGGTCGGAAGGTATTCTTCGTACACCCAAAGTGGTGGTCAATACTTGTTTCCACCATGCTAGGTCTATGTACCACTCATGCCCTGGCACTATGTTTAGCTATTCAAATATGTCATTAATCACTAAATGGTATTGTTGTTGTCACATGTGATTGAGATAGGCCATCTCAGTCTCATCTTCATAATTGTTGTCAAAGATCCAAAAGCCTTCATTGTCTCCAATAACTGTTTGTGACATTAGAGGCTTGTATTGCTTGAGTAAATTGATCTAGCCCCATTGGGGTTGTTCTGCTCTCTGTGGTGGGGCCTGATTACCTTGGAGTGGTGCTTGCTTGATTGGAAAATCTAAAGGGAACATTGTCAAGAGGTGTTCTTGATAATCATCCATGGGGATCACCTGTGAGTGATCACTATTTGATTCAAATGGGTCATACTCTGACTTGTCCTTTGAGGACCCTTCTTGATATTGTCTAGACCTTCCTTGAAAATGAGCTCTCGAGCTTTCTCCTATCTCAAGTGAAGGGAAGGGATTGCAAGGGTCAACAAGGTTGATTGTCGTTAATGGGAGATAATCCCTCAATGTATATGTCATATTAGGGTTGGCATATGGATCTGATGCCAATCCCCCCTTATTGCCTATCCTTAGGCCTTGCATGTTCTCCACCATTATGTCCAAGGGTAGGGGGTGGTTGAACCCTACTCATGACTTGCCATATGGCATTTGGTATCTTGGTTGGCAAAGAACACATACCCCTTGCTCATATCTGCCTAACCCATATCCATGCCAATTGCATTGGCCAAGGTATCTTAAAGCAAATTTTGGGTTAGACAAGTAGTTGATATTTTTAGCAAAATGCTCTTCACATCTTCATCCTCTTGCGTGCATGGTGTGACGCAATGATGAAGTCCCCCATACACAAAGTTTTTCTAGTTCGACAGGTAGCCTAGGGGAACAATAGTGCTTTACATGGACTCCATTGTGGGTGTTGCTATAATTTTCCACACCAAATACTCCCCCAGGCCTATATTGGCCATCTCAACAGTGATTTTTGGTGGTTGAGGGGGAGGGAATGGAAGTTCTCCTTGAGTCCACTCCATGTTGGGTGAACTAGGAGTCTTAACTTCCATTCGGCTAGGCCTCTCCTCCGTAGAGATAGTTGATACTGATGGCAATGTATCTTCCAAAGGTTGCACCTCTTCCAGAGGTTTCTTCCCTTTGTCCTTTTGTTTGGTCCCCATAGGTGGCGTTGTTGGTGGAGGACCAAACGATGAAGATGGACCCGACTGAGGTTTTGAAGAACTTGCTAATGGGGATGCTTGCGAAATCTGACCTTGTTTAGATGGATTCAATTAGAAACCCAAATATGTTGATGGAAGGGTCGATTGCGGCATTAGTTGCACAACATTACAATACTTGAAGGGTTCTAAGTCCATCGGGACTACATGCACCTCCCCTTCAAATGTGTACTTTAAGCACTGGTGAGCTATCGAAGGGACACACTTCATGTCCTTGATCCATGGCCGCCCTAGCAAGATGTTGTAGGCCATATCTCCTTCCAAGATGTGGCACAATGTAGTTATAGTATTTTGTCCTACTTGGATGGGTAGGACTATTGTACCAACTGTCAAGCATATTGCATCATTGAATGCTCGTAGTGTATATGTGGAAGCCATGATGTGAGATGCTGGCAACTCTAGATGTTTCAATGCCACTATTGTGATGATATTACTGGATGAGCCAGTTTTTATCAACACCCTCTTATATGGGATCTCGTTGACCCATGTGATAACGTGCAGGGGTGGATCCGCCATGTCATCAGCCACTGATTTCACTTTGTCTTCTCGAAATGTGATGACTAGCTTAGTGCATCATTTGACATGTCCCATGAAGTTGTTGAAAGAATTTTTTTCATGGGGCTGCAACTCGATATCTTTCAATATCTCCATTAGAGCCTCCCGATGGGGCATTTATTGTTGTATGAGCTCGTATATGGAGAACCTAGCCGAGGTGGTCATCAAATTCTGAGTGATTTTTTTCCAAAGTGTGGCCATTGGTCTAGGTGGAGGAGGTTGTGCAAGGTGCTATTGCGGTTGTGTCATTTTTGGCACCTCACCTGTAGTTTCTACGGGGGCAGCTACACTCGGATACCTCCTATTTCGAGTCACTATACTGATCATCCCTACATACACCTACATGGTGCAGCTCTGTGTGACCTCCTTAACTTGTAGGGTTTTTTCCTACAAAGCATGAGCAGGAAAGGGGTCTTTAAATACCTCCATTTTTTGATTTCTTGGTGCCACAAGATTATCCACCGCTAGTGTCTTGTTATCAATTAAGTCTTGCACCAAGACCTTAAACTTCCAGCAGGCATTTAGGTCATGTCCCTACTGTCTGTGGAACCTATAGTACAAGTCCTCCCTATACCCCTTAGGCTTGGGAGTGTTGGGGTCTATGGTTTGAATATCTGGTAGGTTGATCAAATTTTTTGCTAACAAGCAATCAAACAAGGAGTCCCTGGACTCTGTGTAGGGTGTGCATTGTCATCGGTGACGTTGCTGACTCTGCTCTTGCCTCTAATTTTCTGTCATAGTTGTTAGAAGGCACCGCCTGATAATTAGCCTTTTGGGGTTATGTTGCTTGTGCAGGCTTAGGGACATTGATAGCAACTTGATTGACCGTAGCGGGTTTTTGTTGCATGGTCCCTGTTTTAGTGTTCTTAGTCCACTCTTTTTTTTTTATTTTTGGCTATCTCACCATCCTATATCTTGATCTCTTCAATGATATTGGCTTGCGCCAAAGCTTCTTCTAAGGTGGAATATTTCTGTAGCTACAATAGCACAGAGATCGATCTCAAACAACTCTTTGAGAACATTTGAGTGAGGTCGAACATAGGAGGGAGGTAGGGCAGCTTTGAAAGCAAAGTCCTCCATAAATTACCATAGGCCACCATGGTTTCTTCCTCATACTTCCTGAGGCTGGCTAAGTCACTTAGTGATGCCTTCTTCTTGGTGTTGAAGGCAAAGTGTTCGAGGAATGCATCCACTAACTGATCTAGGTTGTTAATGTTGTGCTTTGGTAATTGAGTAAACCAATCCGAGGTAGGGCCTACGAATGTGGTTATAAATTTTCTTAATAACAAAGCATCATTGTCCTGAATGCCAAAGCATTGGATTAGGAATCTTGTCACATGCTCTTGGGAATCCTCCTCACCTATAAATATTTCCAACTGAGGTAGCTTAAAGTGTTCAGGGTAAGGGGGTGCTGGCAATGATGGATGCACAGGATGACTACGAAGTTGGTGTAAAGTGGGATTTTTGGGCCCAAAAGTTTTGGTTTCCACAAACTCCAGATGCTGTAGAAGCGCTTTATATGCATCTAAATATTTAATCTCTTCTTCTTTAGTTTTCTCCCATTGTGGGTTGTGGGAGACTTGAGGCCTATAGAGGGGTGGTTAGATAGCAACCCCTCTGCCTTGGTAGGGCATTTTGGCCCACTCTTCTTCTTGCTCATACTCCTTGTAAGATTCCTTAGGAGTCTCTAAATGAGACCTATGACCCTGGGTGGGTCCCCGCAGAGGGTACACATCATTTTTCTGGGAAGTGGCCTCCCGCTCAGGTCTAGGAGGTCTCGAAGGCAGTATTTGGTAAGGTCACGGAGACCTATCTCACACCAAGGGATTACGCCTCTCATATGGTTTCACTCTTTAGGTGCGAGGGGTTGGAACCCTATTAGGTATCAGGTTATGGAGCAACTCATCTATTTGGCATCGAATGTGCTCTTTGCTAGGGCGATATAGATGCTCTAACTGCTGTTGGTCTTGCTCAAGCCACGTGATCTGCGCTTGGCGAGCGACATGTCTGGTGACTTCCAGGTAAATTTGTTACACCATATTGATCCTAGGAGGCCTAGATGCCTCTCCTATGCACTTACCTCGGTTGTGATGATTCGATATCTCAAAATGTCGCTTCCCTCTGTCAAGGTTTGCGGCATTTACTCGAGGTTCTAGCTTGAATAAGTGATCATGGTATATAGCGGGTGTGGAAGCGCATGGCTTCCACACTATATATTTCTCCTAAGGAATGTAATGGTCTTCCTCATGCTCCATTTCATATGTGTGAAAGGGATATGTAGAGTTGGCTCGCCCTATTTGGAGAGCCTTACACTCTGGGTTTTGTCTATTGGTTCTAACAGTGATGGGGGGTAAAGGAGGGATGCCATAATCATGTGGCCTCTTCTCATGGACCCTATGCTACTCTAGCGCTTCATCGGATGGTGGCCACTCATATCGAGCTTCTAAGGGAGCCTTCCTGTCTATGTTGAGCACCACGTGTAAGGACTCCTCCTGAAAGGGGCTATGATGAAGGGGCATGTCGCTCAAAGAGGTGCCTCTATAGTTCCATTCTAACAAGGAACGATGTAGACTCTCTTGTGGGTCAGGCCACCAAGGCGATATGACCAAGTCCTTGGGGCTATAGCGAAGGTGACTTGTGCCCCCTTGTACACCCTTCATAGCTTCCGACTTTGATTGGGCTTGGCTATGGGTGTACACCATGGTGGTGTTTTTCTACAAGCTATGTAGGTTTTTATCTCTTTTTATGATTTTTTTTTTTTATGCTACACTAAAAAAAAATTTCACACACACACAAAGCAATGTTTATCTCGTTTAAAGATTAAAAGTGTGTCCTAAACCTAGTTTAGTGTGTTTTGGTTTTTATTTTTGAAGGTTTTTGTAAAGAACATTCAAATGCAATATGATGGCTCTTATGACTCCCAAAAATGGTCGCCCCTTTGATATACCATTGCCAGGCTGATATACCAACCTCTCTATATACCTGCCTTTATGTGAGGGAAACTATAGGTACATGAGAGCAGATGGTACGTGGAACGTAGGCGGTACAGAAGGGGAATCGCCCTATTTATGAAACCTACCATAGAAGACTTATCCTCATGTGCTGGGAATCACCCCAGCTACACTCGATCAACTTTCATTAGGATTTACATCTACCAACAGTAGCAATTGAGGTAATGGATGCAAAAATTCAAGCCAAGGTGGTGATGAAATCCACCGTTGGTCTTGATCAAGGGCTGGGGTTTTACGGCTAGCTCGTTGGTATTTAATTTTCCATGTGATGTGTGGGGTTATTTTTATTTCGCAAAAATGAAACAAGCAAGTAGTAAAAGAAAAATTTCCCTAAGCAAGAAAATAACCTAAAAACAAAAACTAAAGACAAAAAATGATAGGAAAAGTTTAGAATCCCCACCTCTTCTCTGCCCAAATCCGTTGGCTCTGAGTTTCTGCCCTAAAACTATGCAGAGAGAGATTCGTCCCTGGAAGGGACGAATAATAGAGCTAAATTTGTCATAGGGTGGGGCACATTCCAATTTGTCCCTAGATAAGACAAATTCCAGCTCCGTATTTGCCAAAGACTGGAACGAATAGCAGTCCTATGTTCAAAAAAAATGATACCTGCAAGAAAAAAGCAAGTTTTGATCATATTTTTGATCTAAAAAAAAAAATAGAGGACAAGGTCCCACCGTGATCACCACTGGAAGCACGAGGATATGAAAATAAAAAAGGAAAAGCTCCAAGTACGATGCGAAACAGAACTAAACTTAACGCTAAGTCCTACGAATTGAAAATGCATGAAGTAGGAAAAAGCATAAACGAATTGAAACTCAAATGAAAAGCTAATGCAAAAAATAGCCCTTTCTTTTATTGATATGTTTCGGAATTTGGTTACAATTTGCTCTTTGGTTACATCCATGGGTAGCTCTCCTTTCGCATGCCCACATGTAAAGTGGGAAGACCAAATGTCACCGCCGCTTGTGTTTATGAGTCTTGACTCCCTTGCTGCTCCTTTAATGTCTAGATCCTACATTCAAAGAAATAATAAAAATGTCAGTAGCACCTGTGGATGAGATGAAGCATGCAATCCCCAAGCCTACAATTAGTGCATGCAAAAATTAAATAAAACGATAATAAACATATATCCGAATGGTCTAAAATTTTGACAAGGGCATCAAGACCTCACAAAGAAAACACTGCAAATGGAATAGTTAGGAAATTCCTCACAGATTTGAATTCGCTTCGAGGCGGGACGAATAGACCTACAACAAAATGCTAGATAGCACCGCTCAAAATGTCACATTTGGAAAACTCCAAATCTCTTACAAAAGTGGGGGTTAGCTAATTGGGGGTATTTTGGGATGACCCAAATGGTCATATTTCCATGATTTGGCCTCTAACGCTCAGATTTTTATGATGCCCTCTGCAAGTTAGTAAAGACAAAAAAATGATGAAACATGATAAGATTTGCTCAAAAATGTTATGAAATCAAAATTGTGAACTATCTAAGTAGCATAAGATGAAATGCAAAATAAAATGATAGGAGGACAATCTACCACAGATTCCTAATAGTTCCTAAAGGGGACAATTAGATCTATAGCCGTGTGGGGGGGGGGGCACCCGGGGCAGGCCGCTCGCTGTTTGGGGCCTGATTTTGGCACCAATCCACTTTGGATGGGTCCAAAATCTCTTGTAAAGTGTTTTCAAAAAATTGGGTGGTATGCTGTGGCAAAATTTCAGGTTTTAGGCTCAAAATTTGACCTTCCAATGGTCACCCAATGACCTCCTCTCTAAAAGAGATCAAGGATGTGAAAGGCACAAATCATACAAGGGCATATGGGGAAGTAAAATGATAGCACTTCATTGCTTAAAAATGCTCCTTCTATCTATATTTTTGGGTGAGGAAACTCACCAATTTATAGACCTGGAGGTCTCTTGGATTGGGCATGCAAAGGCGCCACTTGGAAATAATGCCTTCCCAGGGGGAGGGAGATTCCTCCCTGATTAGGGACTTCATGAATACCCTTGCAACTGCCTCTAACATTCAAAAATGCTCACCCACACTCCCATGCGATGAAGGAAGCGTTAAGTGGCGGATCTGAGCTGCCATTTGTCAAGATTTGACTTTTTTCCCATCAAACCTGCTATTCACCCCACCTTGAAGTGAATACTGCTATTCGTCCCTAGGTAGGGCGAATCCTAGTTTGAAATCATCCTTGGGTGAAATGAGTACTGAGCAAAGTGCCTAAAGGTGCCAAATTGACTCCTGACCTTCCAAAACTACTGTGAGAGTGGTTAGGACCATTGTTTGACCTCTAGGGGCTACCCTTGGGGCTGTGTGTGTCAATGCAATTAGTGTTTGCAGTCACATAATAGGATTGGTGTTGTTTTGGTGTCTACAAGGGGTTATCATACATATGCATCATATTTAGTTGATTGTCTTCTATCCTGGGGTCAGCTAAAGACTTTTCATTACCTTGACACTAAACTTAGTCTCAATGCATAGTATGACTCACATTTGATTATCCCATATCAAACATTATGGCAGAACTAGCTTTCATTGTCATACTAGTCCTATATAATCAAGTGATACATGGATATATCATTGTACTCCCAAGAAAAAACCTAAAGAAAGCATCCCATACCACCACTCATTACTATCTCTAATATGGTCACTTATTTTGACCTTCTCTATTAGGACACAATCACTCTTGAGTCACGTTGAATGCTTTACCCAAATTCCAACAATATTGGATTTTCAAGCTATTATTTCTCTTTTGGAATTAAATCTCATTCATCCCTCTGATAAATATAAGTAGGTATTTTAGGTCAACTCTAATAAAAAAAAATATTTTCAAAACAAGTTACTATACTAATATTTGGCTCCCAATATGGTGTTTTCATATAATAAAAACATGGTGTCTTATAAAGGCATATTTCCCTATATGATAGGCAAACCTGTTTGTTCATTAACATAGAGATTCAATACAACTTTAGATAGGCCAATACAAATTTCTTATGTTCTTAAATTGTTAATTTCATATCTAGAAAAGCCCTTAAGTAAGTCATCTAACCTTTAATTAAAATCTGTGTACTAATAAATATCGGAAGGATTTTAACTTCCTAACCACACTTCACTTTTGGAGACAATTAATATAATACCTAAACAAAGCTTAGTATTTGGAAATTAAATATAAACTTTAGCCTCTTCTCAAGTACCTAAATGAAGAATATAGCAGTTATTAACATATAAGTATGGTTATCACTAATCATTCAACTTCCACCAAAAAATCGATTTAGGGATAATATGCAAGGGTTCTTAGTTTAAAACATCCATGGTTCTCCTATTGGCCCAACATATTTAAACTCTTAACACTTTAAATTTATAATTTTTTTCCCCTTTATTTTAGAAATCTATTTCACATAGAAAGGTTATTCTCATAGGTTCTCATAATTTAAGAAACATAAAAAATAAGGAAATTTAAATATGACTCAACAAAAAGGGAAAATGCAGTATTCATTATCACTAGAAAAAAATAATGATGTGTCTACCGTCAATTTATTAAAACAAATTACTTGTTTACCATATATGATAGAGATTAAATTTTACATTATGGGATTTTCTCTATTCACATGTCCATAGCTGTAACTTATTATTAAATAAGTCCCATGCAATTCATAATTAACAATACTGGAATTCAACTCAAATTCATTGCATATTATTAATCAACTCAGAACATACCCTGAACCAATATATTCTAATATTTTATTTTCCAATATTTTTACTAACATAAGAGCTTAGAAAACCCACTATGCTTTGCTTTCCAGGTAGACCTGGTAGAAGCTCCCACTAGCAACCTATAATTATATAACGTTAGGGTTCAGGTTCTCAAGTTTACTATTTAATTATAAATAATACTACAACCATATATATATTTTTAATTTCTTCTTCTACATAAGATAATATAGGAATAGAGACCCACAAAAATATACAATAGCATGTGGTCAAACATACATATAGTTAACGTTAACATCAATAGGGCATGTCTAAGGTCCATAACTAGAGAACATGGTTCAAGAATATGCATAGGCTTGAGAGAACATAAGTAACTCCCTTTGCTACAATCCAAACCAAAGAGTTCATGTTGCAACTAGTTTGCTTTCCTTTTGCTTCAATATTGTCCTTCAATCACAACAATATTTATTTGTTGGCCATTGGATTGCTACTTGGTGATGTATTGGGATCAGATGTAGCTCATAAACTATTAATATATCTACTTCATTATTATCTACATTAAGGTTTTCATCTTGCACAACATGCAGTCCATCCACATCATAAAACTCACATAGAGATAATACTATCACCATTTAACTTACATGTTGTCAAATCAAGTTTCATAGATATCCACACATTTTCTAGTCATGATAACACCAAACAAAGCATCATTGTGCCATTTAATTCTAAAACACTATTTTTGGCTTCATACCATATAAAAGATATGGTTTAAATATTAACCATTCATTTGTATTTTTACATGTACAATAATGATTTCCAAATACAAGATATTTATAATTTCTCATCACCAAACATAAGGAATATCTTCTATTTAATTTACACAAGCACACACAGGCCATACTGCCAAAGTCTAAAAAATATAAAAAAAGAACAATACTCTAAACATCGATAGAAATTCTTCAAAAATTTTAATAACAATTTTGATTTGCACAAATGGGCTCAAGAAAGCATCTAAATCAAAATTAAAATACTTCCTATTTTTTTGGTAATATTTAATCAACCATTTTTAGAATTCATTAATTCATTTAAGAATCCAACATGCACACCTGTAACAACATTTGAAGCTAATATTGAATTGAAACTTCAACTAGTTAGATGTGTGCTCCCAAAAAGTAAAAACTTTTCATTTTTTCCAAAATGTAAGATTTTCCTTTTACCTAACAAGTACAGCATGAATAGTCCATTTTCCCAACCAACATCCCTCACTTTTGCTTAGAAGAACATGGGCGTAGTTTCAAAATTTTTTTTTTTTTGGTACTATTAAGAAAGGAGGGTTTTGAAAGGGCTCCTAAAACCTTTTACATCAATAAAATAGACCAAACATAAGAAATAGTACAGACAGTATAGAAAAAGAAGGTACAAACTGCAAATTCACAAAAATAATCCAAACTGCTATGCACCAACCAAACCAAAATAGACGAACCATAAAATACGAAAGATCAAGAAGGCAAAGGAAGAACCGAGGTAGTTCTAAAGTACACCTTCAGACTCTACAATGATATCACCAGCCATCTGCGCCGCCTCCTCCGCAAAATCCAAAGCCATCCTCATAGAGCTCCAAGACGCCCGTTGTTTAATTTCTAAAAGATGAATTTGATGGGTAACACTACCCCTTTTCACCGTGGAGCTGGGAGGAGAACAAACATCACCAACCAATTTACTTTTTTCCACATTCCTTAGAAGAAATTCAGACTCCAAATAGCCCACCTGATTTTTGGTCCTAGAAGAAGGACCTAAGGAGCACTTCATCCTGAGAATCCTGGGATATTTATGTTTCTCCCCACTTGAGCCCTCCTTATTAACATGTATACCATCCCTGTATTGCATTTACCTGAGGGTTCCCCAAATACCCACGATAGTTTTGAGCTCTTTACACCACACATCATCCCCAAAGTGCAAGGACATGTGTTCCTCTGTGGCAACAAAATTTTCTGCATTTGTTGGTACATTTGGCGAGTCTAAAAAAACCTAAATAGGTATGGAATTCAACAAATTAATCACTTATTTTGCATTGAACCATCTTCAACTATCGCCTACTCATAGATTATTAAGATCAAGCCTTGGTGTACCATCACCTTTGAATGAGAGGCTTGCACAACCAGAATGGAATGCTCCAACGAATTAAACAAATAAAGGGGAATATTCATCTTTCTCTGCCTTCTCAGGTGATTCAAAAACATGGCATGATAGCTGCACACCACCTCATAAGTGGAGTCCACCGTTAAGTAATCCATAATCACCTTCACAACCCTGTTCTAGGGGGCAGGAAGGGCTTTTGTGCTAAACCCATTTTTGTAGCGAGGCATAAACTCATTCTCCTCCAAAAAGAACCTAATTTCATGCAATAGAGAGTGCCTATCCTTATACACTGCTCCATCAAGAATGAGCCCCGTAGCCCGACTAACAAGTTCCACATTAATAGCAAAAGACATAGAGCTCACCTGAACAAGACTGTCTTTCCATGAGGTAACCATCCAATCAGATATAATTGGATTGTGCCCACAAAATTTTTGGATACAACCCAAAAGACCCCCTTCCCTAAGGATAGACCTCACCTCCTCATCCACATTCAAAGCCATGGGTTCCAACCTAGAATTAGAATGGGATAAACTATGCTTATAACCCTTGGACTTGCCCATCACACTCAAGAGGCCCCAACACTAGAGAAAGCACTCTCCTCTCCCACCACCGACAAAACTGACCCAGACAAAGCCAAAGATAAATAGAGTGCCCTGTATCTCACCCATATAAATATCTAGAACATAAACAACCTTAGACTAAGGTACAAAAATGAAGACATAGAAATACCAGACAACTATCAACAACCTACTCACAAGGTGCTCATGCATGCTCCACAAGGAATCAAAAAATAACAAAGCACGAACAATTTCAAACCAACCTTTGACAATTAGCTCAAAAACTAATAAAAATATAGCCCACAAGTCCACCAAAGTGAATATGAAGAAAATGATAAGGAAAACCATCCCCAATGAAGAAAACCTCAACCCCTAAAAGACTCCCAAAATAAAGGTGTAGAGAATAAAATAGAAAAACCCATGACCACCCCAGGCTTACCAAAAGCCTCTTCGTGCCAGAACCTCACCTAAACAGGCACCATCCCTACAAAAAAGGAAAAAATAATGATCCCACATATCCAAAAAACCACCTAAAGGCCACATGGGGAATGAAAGCAACACTCCTCCGTACAAACACCTCACCAAGATGGCCACCCCACTGACCACAAAGAAGCCATTGAAGCTTATGTGAAACGTGTCACAACTCCACACAAGAATGGGCCAACACAATAAAAAAAGGAACGAGACACCTGTACCATTCCACTTGGACAAGTTGCCCCCCAAGCACAACATCACATACACCAAATCCTATCAAACATTGAAAAGGAAGAGATTTCCAAGGCCATAATTCCCATTGCAACCGAGAAGAAAGGACAAGGAATAGAACATAATGGATATCCTTTGAAAAGAAATACTCCTGATAAAAGAGGAGAAAAAGAAAATCAATGAACACTAATGAACCTTCTCAGCCCCACCAAAGCAAATATTCATACACAGAAAACTAATCAGACTAACCAACAAGTGGTCAAATAGCAATAACATTAAAGGCTTTAAAAAGGGGTAGTGATTTGACCATCACTGAGAGTACAATTAACCAAGATCTACATAAAATCCCTTTGCCATACAACATACTCAAGAAGATCGATCTTGATATTCACCATTATATTCGCGGTCTCATTTCCTTCCCTATAAGTGTGACAAAATTGAAAATCTTCCAAGCCCTGATAAATTATTATTCCTTCATCAATGTAATTGGCTATATTCCAGCTTACATGACAAGCCCATTTAATCATATTAATTATGTTCCTAGAGTCCCCTTCAATGACAATATTTTTGAATTTGAAATCTCTGAGCAAAGTAATACCAAGGAATGTCACCCTCACCTCTGCCACCTGAGAGGACCTCATACCCGATGGGTTAGTGTAAGCCAGCAAAATAGTATAATGATGATCACAAATCCCTCCACCGAAGCCAGCTAGCCCTGAGCTTCCCTTTGCAGCCTCATAGAAATTCAACTTCACCCACCTCATCAGAGGAGCAATCCATTTCGTGGTGTTTCTAGGATTAGGCACTGGTGATGAACAATCAACTCTCCCAAAACCCAACCAACTTTCAAGACACTACCAACGTTCAAACATAATTATTACCACTACCAAAAATTACCAAATCACTCTGTCATCAATGTATTTGTCAATCATGGGTAGAAGAGTTTATGCCATTTTAAATTTATTTGTTTTTCATTTTTTTTTTTTAATATATGCCTATGTTATACACGTGTAACCTATATAATGTATGTGTTTAATAACAACAAAAATATATGCATATTTTCTTTGTGATTTTCATATATTTATTTATAGACATATTTTTCTTTACTTTTTAATGTTTATGAAATGCATCCAAACAATATCTATTTTCTAAATTCTTGATGAAGGAAGCCTCCCATGCTCTTGGTATTTTTATTGCCATCCAAAGACATATGAATGCATCATCCTTCACCAACCAACAACTATATTTCAAAATAAAGTACACTCATGCTCAACAAGTAATTCATGAGATCTACGTGATATGTATATGCATGAGTTTCTATGTACTCACGAGTTGAATCATCACTTCCCACTTACTTTTCCTCATAAACCCTTTTCTGTTCATCAAAGAAAGACACCTGGTCCTATGTACACAACAAACCTCAACATTACCACATTCTAGAGAAAAATATAAGTAAAATCATCAATTCCTTTGCTATCAAAGATCATGGAAGGAGGGTCATGATAATTATTGTGTCAAATAGATTGAATAATGATCAAAATATTTTATTTGAATCTAAGAATTCTATTTTGCAGGTTCATGGCTGCTTTTAGAGAAAAATGTTATTATTTCCATTAACCCTAGTAGTAGGTACAATTTTAATAATGTTGATTTTGTTAAAAGGCTACATATAAAAGCAATAAAAATTAAGGATACAAACATTGAGAGTAAGAATGTTAAGATCTTTAAGATTTGAATATTACTGTAGATAAATATGTCTTACATTCAAATTTTTATGCTATTGATATGTATGATGGGAATATTGTTCTTGGGTTTTCTTGGTTGGATTTTTGGCATACTACTAACATAAATATGCAAAATAAGTTTATGAATATATAGCCCAAGAAAAATAATATAATGTTGTAAGATATTTTTCAACTTAAAGGGCAATGATCCAAGGAGAAATAAGAAGTAGAAATAGTAGGGGAACAATCTAAGAAACCAAACAAAGAATCAAAGGTCAAATCTAAAGGAGTAACAATAGTGTCCATGGAAGAATAGGTAGTAGAAAATTCCATTAAATAAGTAGTGATAAATTCCAAGAAAGACGTATGACAAGTGCAAAAGAACACACAAAAAAATGGAATAAAAGAGAAGAGTATGAAGAAGAATTAAAAAAAAAAAATGATGAATAAAGGTAATAGAACATCAACTTAAGGTTGTAGTATATTTTCACCCACACCACTAGGAGCGGAAAAAATCTTGGAGGTATAGCTTAGGATATCAATATGATGGACTTACAAGGAGTTAGAAAGTCATTGAGCATGATAGTGTTTGAAAATAAAATCTTAGTGATTTTGTATTTTAATGTGGTGCATCAACATCAAGGAACAACTAGATCAATTGTTCTAAATATTAGGGTAAAGCAAAAGAAGCATGAAATGAACAAAAAAGTTATGAATATTCAAGTGACACAAGGGTAGCTTGGCATCATCATTGACCACCACCAATAAATATTTGACTTGGATGGAGGGATGATCAAGATTGGTACTAGTTGCTAACACTACTTACCAAAACATATTCTTTAGTTTCTTATGTTTCAAGGACCAAACATTTTTAAAGGGTGTGGAATGTTAGGTGCCTAAACATTGGAATACGTAGATATAATATTATATTCTACATATGTATTATGTATAGTTCACATGAGCCACACATAACCCAAGGTTGATTATACTAAGATAATGAGTGGAATATAGGTTTAGCAAAATGGGTATATAATTAAAGGATCTTTTTATTGTAAGGAACATTATCATATCGAGTAAATTTTATAAAAGTCTTGATTCATAAAGAAGATCTCATTTGAAAGATGTTGTGAAATGAATGTTCCTTCAAAAATAATATTGGTGTTATTCTATCGTAAAATATTATTGTATGAATTGTAATTGTAAAAAAATATTTATTAAAAAATGTTTTATTTCATTTCTTGAAAATAATATTAATATTGCACTACCCTAAAAATATTATCTATTTGTGTTTCATATTGTTTTACCCTAAAAATATTATCTATGTGTGTTCCATTGTAAGAATTGTAAGTATAAATAATTATTTTTGAATATTTTTAGAATTTGTACCTGTATTATCTTTGGAAGTATTGGAATAGAGCTATTTTTTTCTCAATATGTTGGGTGTGTCTTCTCTATTGTTGATAAATATGTTATATTCTTTGATTGTTGGTTACGGATTTAAGTATAGGTTGAAAATAAATGTGGAGCTGTAGTACTTACACACCCTCATGGATCATTAGGGAAATGTGCCTTGCACTATGAGTTGTTTGCCTCTTACTTCCCCTTCCAGGTCACGATTGTCGACTCATCAGGAAACTCATCACCAGCCACAACCCCCTACTACCAAGTCGTAGTCCCCCCTGTAATGCAAATGTGGAGAATCTAGAACAGTCTCGCCTGACCTCTGGTTGGGATGTTCAGCCTCCTGAGCAAGATGATGCCCCTAGTTGGGGTGAAATTGTACCAAATGCATAGACTTGTACTGTTAGTAGTACTATTGCTAATGGTTGGGGGGCTTCTACTTTAATCGTTGGATGAACTTATGATCTTATGGAGGAAAACTTCAGACCTTCCACCTCGGCTCCTTTCTTTTTGAAAGCATATTTGACACTATTTTGACGGTTGTTATATGGTTATTTGTGGACTGTTTCTGACACTCTTATGTACTTTTAACCACGATGGTTAGTGTGTTGGTTTATAAAATGTGCTAATCCCACTCGACTTAGATATTATTTTATTAATATAATAACATTTTATTAAAAAAAAATTGTAAATAATTATTTGTAAAAAATTATGTTGTTATTTCATTATATGGCGAATGATTTATCCTAGCAAAAATTAAGGTTCTTAAAAGAAAAGAAATCCGTCTACACCATGAGACACCAACATGGATGGCACAACATCGTCAACTACATTGTGAAAATACTAAGGATAGGCTCCTCTGTTTATTGTAGGCACTTGAACACATCCTCAACTACATTGTGAAAATCCTAAGGATAGGCTCCTCTACCTGACGTTGTGTGTAGGTACTTGAAAAAAATCCGGCGCAATCTAAAGATTATTATTCAAGGAGACAATTTGACAAACCCACAAGGTAGCCCAACCTTCTATGTTAGTAAAGAATGACTCTCCCATAGGAACTTTCTCGAGATGGCTGCTCCTCTCTCCAAACCTATTTAAAATGATCCACGGATGTTATATACTTCAAAAATGCATAAGTAGGTTTAGCGGTAAGCATGTTTCTATGCAGTGGATCGGTGCTACAGTCAACCTTAGAGGGAATTGGTTTCTATGCAGTGGATCGGAGCTACGGTCAACCTTAGACGGAATTGATTGTTGAGTCAAATATTTTTTAAGAAGACCTTAGACGGAATTGATTGTTGAGTCAAATATTTTTTTAAGAAGTTCACTTGCACAGTAATACATACATTTCATTATTTTTAAATTTAAAACCCAAAAAAACTTAAAATCCTAACCATTACGGCATTGAGCTGGACAGCTTTAATTTATTTTCCGTGGCGTGGCCCCGAAACACAAATATTACATTTAAGGGATCAGAAGCACACCGATCTTTGATCTGTTTATTATAAAAAAATGTCTTATTCCATTATCATAACTAATCTTTGATCTTTTTATTATAAGTAGCTACTTATCGCTCTATCCTAACCCCGCCTTATTTAAATTGTAATCATTACAATACATCAATTAAGCATGAAGCTCCATCTACGTCATTTTCGTTCAACGAACGTTTGGTACCTTTCACGGATACCACTGGGAGCATTTGATTTTATTGGGCGGAACAGTGCTCTTATCCACTTTATTACAGATAACCACATTAACAGCAAAGGGGAAGAACTGATACACATTCACGCTGTATGGTCCAAGAAACAATTTGAACCAGAAGAAATAAGTCAAGAAACCACTAGTAAAAATGATTTCATATATGTTGTTATTGTCATACAAGTTCTCTTCAGGTTGATCAGACGCGTAACTAGTGAGTTGAAGGAAAACAATTGCAGAGATATCTTACAAAACGTATGCAGAAATAGTAGCCACAGTATTAGATAGCCAAACGTCCTTTCTTTTTAAACTAAAAAAAAAATACTCAGGAAACAAATATACACGCCGATACAAGTTATATGCTATCTCCACGCATGACCACATTGCAGACTTTTCAATTCAGACATTATATTGCGCTGGTCAAATTTTTCCCTCGCAAAAGGCATACTCTATGGTAAAAATAACTATACAGCATTCCAAGGAACCAGAATCTTGGAGGAAACATGGAGTTAACATTTCTACAAACAATGATATACATTCCCGTGCACTCTATATGCGGAGTTTATCAAATTTCTTCTACCAGACAGCACCCTGGATATTTTATGAATAAGTGAGGCTGCTATGGCTGCCTTCACTTGACCTCGTTTGGGTAGAGGCCTAACCCCTCCTCTGCGTTTACTTTTCCCTCCTTCCTGCACAACACAGAGATCATGTCTTCTTCCAGCAGAAATAGCCATCCTAATTCTCTTATTTTTGCAGACACAGCTCTTGACCAAGAAACCTGAGGAAAAATGCGTGGTGTAATACTTGTTTGGCATTGACCGTTTTATAGGCACTTTAAAACAATTAGAACCTGCACCGGTTCAACAGATACAAATCAGCGCCGAAGCCATTTAAAATAAAATTACACGTTGCCCATGTTGCGAACATGACAGGCTGTGGATTCCTTCTGCTCTCTGCATATATAGTGCAGTGAATTTATTTTTATTTTTTTTGTTACTGCCCATACTACTAAGCTAATAGTTTATTATGTAATAATGTCCATCGCATCCCTGCAGTAAAGAATTCATATTCATATTGTTTGCTTCTTATCCATGCTATGAAGTAGTTATTATTTGCATGTTGTTCTGCAGCTGTTGATGAATAGAGCTTATGCTCTGATGTGGCCATTTAAATAAACAATTGACATACGGATAGGAGCTTTAAATAAAAATGCACGTGCTCCAAACAGTCCTTGTATTATTGAGTATTCAATATTACATGGATTTCGTAAGAATTTTTAGTTATTTTGGATGTAAAGTTAACTTGTATCAAATTAAAATACATAATAATACAACAAAAGGTCTGGGTCAGTATAACAAACTTTCTATAATGTCAAACCAACCCTTCAAAAGTTGGGATCAACCAACTCTTTAAGAGTTGGCATCAAACCACAAGTCTCAAAATAAGTACATCCCAGAGATCACAAAAGTACATTTGAAGGTATTAGAATGATGCCTCAGCTCGAGTCATCAATGAGCTCAGTGGACTTAGGCACATCGCCCCAGCATCCAACAATGTCTGTATTATCTAGTAGATCAGACTAAGCATCCTAGCCTCGAGTAACTCGAATTACTGCAACCACATCCCGACAAGGCCCCCAACCATCAGCTCGACAAGAGGACTCTCCCAAAGGAGAAGCTCTGCAACCCTGCAGAGGGGCACTCCAGTCATAATGGGGAAGAGGGTTCTGAGCCCTAACATGTGGCAAGGTGCAACGGTGTGACCGAGACCTGGAACGAGACTTCTCACATGCAGGTGGTTCAAGATAAACCCTACTTACTACACACGAAGCATTGCCCTAGAACTCCAAGAGGTCACGAAGGTGATTGACCTCCATCTACACTTTTTCCACCTTAACACAGATCTTCAACCAAACGTCATGAAACACCATCAACTTATCAGACAAAGAAAAAATAATAGAAGGGTCAAGCTGATCAAACACCATTCTGTTTCTGTCTTTCCAGATATGGAACAAAATAGTGGTACACAAAATGGACCACACTTCATCAAGAAATAGAGAAAAATGAGGAGGATCACCTGGCAAAATATGGTACCAAGAAAAATACTAGGACATATAGGGTCAAAAAAATACTCAACCTAGGTCCAAGCTGACCTAGTTTTTTGGCATTCCTAGAATAAATAGAAGCAAGACTCAAGAGCATTACAGAACACACAATGAGGGTAAACTACACCCAAGTGAACCATATGAGGACCAACTAGTATATTTTGAGAAAGCACACACCAAGCAAAGAAATAAAGCTTAGGGTCAAGGTAGGATGTCCAAACTAACTAAAACATTGTTATCCATTTTTTTCTAATAGAAATTAAATCCCACTTAGCATCGAGCTTATCATGCATAGGAAGGCAAGGAGAGAGCCATAAATACCCGATTCTAGTTTTGTAATTACAAAATAGAGTAGCTTTATACCACTGCCACTCTGACCACCAAGATTTATGAACATGAGTATGAAGCTTGAGCAAAATAGTCAAAGGAACATAATCCAAAACTGCCTCATAAGTGCCCCTTTCAGTAGGGTGAAGATCATACATGGATTTAAACTGGGGCCAAGGAATCCAACCTTTGTCATGAAAAGAGTAAATATCCATCAAAGTAGAGAAACCCTTTTTATAAAATATCTTAGAATAAATCCAAGGGTGAGATGCTAAGGGTGAGCCCTGAATAGTAAAAATTGAATACCACCAAAATTTTAAATGTTTCGCATAGGAACTCTTATGGGGTTCATACCATTTCCACTAAAGCCAGGGTTTGAGTTGCTCCCAAGATTTCCAAATACTTTTTATAACAAAGGAACCAGAAATGGTCATAGGAACTAGAGCAGTCAAGAGGGAGGTAAAAATGATACCTCTCCAATCTTGACATTTAATAGGAAGACCTATTGAAACAAAAAATCTAAGCAAAATTTTCCAAGCCTCATTCCCTGACACTGCTCGAATGAGCCATTTACCACATAAAGCAATACCCTGTCGGTAACAGTCAAAACATCCCATTCCTCCTGAAGTCCAAGGAAGGCAACAATTCTCCCAAGATGCTCTGTGAAAACCTCTTTTGTCCTTGGAGTGGGACCATAAAAAATCCTTGAGCAACTGCTCAAGCTTGAGATAACAATTTTTAGAGGGGATCCATCAAGAAGAGTAGTAAATACGTGTGCCAAAAAGAAATTTAGAATAAATTTGAAACTTCCCTACAAGAGAAAGCTTCTTAGTAAACCAATATTCTAATTTTTGCTCAACTTTATGAACCACGACTAACCAAAGCTTAGTAGGAGAAATTGAAAAGCAAAGGGAATGCCTAAGAATTTGAAAACTTCACTAGGGGCAATCCAACACCATTGAAAACATTAAAGCAAATTAGGCATATCCTCTACAGACTGTCGGTAACAAGAAGTCTTACACCATTGAATTCTAGACCCAAAAACTTGACAAAAAATATCCAAACACTTAATGTATTGAATAATAGACTGTTCCTCCTCTCTCAAGATAAAGAAGGAGTCATCTACAAAATGACCATTGACCAACTAGGACTGAGAGAAAGGAAGAGGGATACCTCTAATATTTCCAAGAGACACTTGCTAAGCAAGAAGATAACCAAAGGCTTTGGCTACTAAAATATATAATGAAGGGGCCAATGGGCACCCCTGTCGAATAGAACAAAACAAGCCAATATTTGAAGAATGAGAACCATTAATAGAAAGCACAACAACAGCATCTCGAAACAACATTTGGATAGAATTGACAAAAAATTGCCCAAAGCCAAGAGATTTAAGCATTGCAATGATAAAGTTTCATTCAATTCTATAGTAAGATTTCTTAGAATAAATCTTAATAAAAATGGCAGACTGTTGACTAGGCCTAGCCTATTCCATACCTTCCCACACTGCTAGAACATTGTCAAGAATGCATCTTCCTTTGATAAAACTAGTCTGTTCAGGATGAAGAATGAGGGGAAGCAAAGGTCTGAGCTTTAAAATAAGATTTTTATCTATAATATTGTAACTGAAATTCAACAAGGTAATAGGCCTCTAGTTGGTTATAACTTCTGGATCACCCAGCTTGGGAATGAATTTGATGACTCCTTTATTTATCAAATCACCAAGAGATCCCTTATGCATTGCTTTTTGGTAGACCTTGATAAGGTCAAGGCCGACCATGTCCCAAAAATATTTATAAAACTCACAGGGAAAACCATCTAACCCTGGAGTTTTATCATTGGCCATATGAGCCAAAGCATCCTTTAAATAATCCAACGATCGAGGATGGTCACACTCTATACATTGTGTGTTTTTCACTTTGGTAGGTACAACAGAAGTACAAATAGAAACAACTTCCATGGTTTTCGTAGTAATATTTTGAGCAGCAAAAACATGAGAATAATGACGGATAAAACATTAGAGATCTCATCCAAGGAAGTGACACGGGATTGACCATCAAGGATGGTGGTGAATTGTGTGGCTTGACAGGGAGGCCTAAGTCATTTAAAAAAATCCTTAGGAACTTTATCACCCACCTTAGGCCAATGCATCCTAGCTTTGATTTGGGCTCCTCAAGCTTCATAAATATCAGTAATTTTGAGCTCTTGGTGTATCTAATCAACCTGAGATTGAAGCTCTTCAAAAAAAAGGATCAACTTCCATTATAAGAGAGTCTTTGACAAGCTCCTCTTACAAAGTAGCATTTAATCATCGCCTAGATTGAGCAACCTTTTACCCCAAGTTATGAACCAACACTATTATGCAAAAAATAGCACAATTCCACCACTCAATACTGCCATGTAAACCACTAGGTTGGGGTACCAAATTCCAAATTTGGCAGATGTGAGTAACCATGGTAGGATAACTCAGGAATTATGTGTTTAGAAAGAATTATGATGTCCGTTTCTTAGGAGGAGGGTTCTCGTATACAATGGAAAACTGAATTGGTGCATGTTTTGAGGTGGTGGTACTAGGCACAACTTCCACAAATAGAATTGAGTGGTTATGTCGATGGAAGTGAATGGTTTTTTGATCAGGTAGTATGGCAATATCAAGCCATCATAAGATACATGACTCTCCAGCTCAGAAGTTAGACCATGTATACCAAGTATGACATGGAAAATTAGTTGGCAAGAAACAAGTGTTGGGGTTAGCAAAAATTAACTTACTCCGCATGAAGTACTAGGTGTTACATTCCCCACTAGACCACCTATCTAGATGAATGCCAATATTATTATAAGCCCATTCTGTCATATTAAAATATCTGCACATTAACCAAGTAGCCTGAGGTAAAGAAAAGGCTACCCACCACCATAAATAACACCCCTCAGATGCATCATTTGAGGTATAAATATTGAGAATATCGAAATACGTATCTACCACCTCGAGAAGAACCCACACATATTGGTTGGTAGGATCGGTTCCCCAAGTGAAAATATGATAATGCCACCTCTTTGCAATAAATATAGCAACATCGCCTTTGTCGTCACCATGACTAGTAACAAAAAACTTGCTCTCTAGCCAAAGCGTAGTGCAGGTCATCTGAAGTCTAAAACCTGACACTTTGATCTCTTTTAAACATAAAAAATCTAGCACACCAAACTGATGCATGCAATCAAAAACTTTTTTCTAGAACAAATATTTTTGGGTAGGGTCCAACAACCCTCTAACATTCCATGACATAAAAATCAATGGTCATCCATGATTTTCATCTCCAACTCATTCGAGTCCTCATACTCAGAGAGTGATTCATAAGCATTACTCAAAAAACCATCATTATTGCATCGACCAAATTTAGACTGGTGGCATTTCTCTTGAGGAAAACATCCATGGGGAGGGCTACGAGACTTTCGACTCCCTTGTGTGTGAAAATTGTCAAGTATCTAAGGGGGATATTGAGCCCAAGCTAGAACAGGTGAACCCAAAAGCTCTAGACTAGAAGAAACTATTTTTGGGAGTGACAACATTGTCGACGGAGACCCGATTGATTGAGACAAAGAAGTCAGGATGACTGGTGGCGAAGCGCCATTTTGTGTCATATTATTCCCATTAGAATTGTTACCATTTTTGTTATTGTTTCCTTTTCAAACTACAGTGGTCCACTCCTCCTGAGTTGGCTTAGGATTGCTAGCACTAGGGCTAGGGTCTGAAGTAGCTTATATGGGCTTAAACCTCCCTTCCATAAGGGGACATTCACAAATCATATGAGTATTGGACTAAAACCTATAGCAAGTGTTTGGAAAATTAATATAATTCACCTTCTGGAAAAAATTCTCCTCACTAATATGAATATCAATATAATGCTACAGGTCCTTAGACAAGTCCATCTTGACATAGTACCGATGGTGAGGCCGAGAGCAAAAAACTTATTTTCATCTTGGTACACAAACTCCTCGAGAGGAGTAATGAGCCACTCAAAATGAGGCCACAAGGGCAAAGTAAGACCTGAAAATTCTACCCAAACTAAGACTTTAAGAGACACAACATTAGAAACTAAAAAACTCTTGATCCAAGGTTGGAAAAACAATAGGATATTAAGAATAGACCAAGGGCCATGGACCAAAACTCCATGTGCATGTGCAAGAGTGGAGACAAAAAACAAAAATAAACCTTTGGTAAGGTTTTGTACACCAAAAATTCACACACCATGGGGACCCCAGGTCTACTTCACCCAAGCATACAACATGGACTTACTAGGTACTCTACCCAAAAAATACCCAATCAAAGTATGGGACTCTAACCATGCAACAAAACAAGCAAAATCACTCAACAAAATACAAACAACCGGAGTGGTATTTGAATCGTTACCTCGTGGAATACTTTCGACACAAAATTATGAGGCCTCTTACCCAAAAATGGTGCCATTGCTTCCTCTAGCCACTTCACTAGAAAATGAAGCTAGGGAGTGAGCTATAGCCATATAAGAAGGAACAAGGAACCATCAAGGGCAACAACAACTACTTCAGGAAACAATAAAATCTATCCAATCCTGCACCAAAGATAGCACAACATTCAATAAAGAATGTAGACCGTACCAGTGGACGTAGCGCTCACACGTAGTCAATGTTGTTTGAACTCCAAGATGTTGCTAGACATAGATCCCAAGGCACCACCTTAGAAATGAATGGAAACAAAATGGTTATTAATGGAGATCTAACTAATTTTCTTGTAGTAGAATACACTAAAATTAGTAATTAAAAGGTTGGTATGAGAGTATTTATGCTAATTATATAGGTTAAGGTTAAAAAAGTAATTTTTTTATTTAAATAATAAAAAAATTGAAAATATTAGTTATATATTATCTTTAGGTTAAAAATTAAATAAATAATATTTTGGTTTAAATAATATAAAAAATTAAAAATATTTTTTAGAATATTTATAAGGGTTCAAAGGGTTAATACATACAATACAAACATAATTATGGTCTCAAACACTACATATTTTAATACATTTTATTTTATATTTTTCATCATACCATAAATTTATAGGGAAGATTTCATGCTTTATTTTATTGGGTCTTAACATTTTGTATGATTTTATTGCTTCTCTAATTATATCCATTAGCTTCCTACTATAAAATGTATGGATTTGAAAATTATTTATTTTCTTTCTTTTCTCTCTTTGAATAATTTGTTTGAGTAATATTTTAAAAGATTCTTGATTATTCTTTGTTCTAGGTATGTTTCTCGTTCTTTGTCTTTTATTTATTTGATTATGTTCTTCTTATCCACATTCTTGAATTTGGATATTTATGTGCATTGGATTGTGATCTGATTTTATCTCCATGGGAACTACTTTAATTTGAGATCTTTCATCATTGAAATAAATTTTAGTAAGCAAATAATGTAGTCAAGTATTTAACAAGTATATTTTTAAAAATTTTCAAATGTTTTATGTCATTATAGATGATCAATCACTCTATGCTACATAAATCTAGAAGTTCCTCTCCATAATGTATGATGAGTTATTAACCATCATCCAAGGACCTTAACCTATGATATTCAACTTCTTCGTCTAGAAAAAGTAACTTGCTTATCTATTTTTTATCTTGAAATTAAATTCACATACTAAAAGCACCTCTTCAACCTCGCTATCATCTATAATGCTACTTTTCAATGTTATTTGGATCCTAATTATCTAAGACATGTTAGCTATAAAAATTTGACTTTTGAGGAGTAAAATAACAAGCTACAATTCTAAGCAATTTGTCAATATCAATAATTCTAATCCATATGTACTAATTGTGTGGGTCTTGTTTTCTTAACTTGTATGAGTTTATCCTTAAAAAAGTTATTATTACTATCACTTTACATTGTTTTTTTGCACTTTTTGTTGATTCATTCTAGAATAATACCTTTTATATATTTTGCAATCTAGTATCTTGCATCCATCTTGTTCATGCATTTCTATCAGTATCTTGTATTCATCTTGTTCATGCATTTCTATTAGTACAATTACATATTTTGCTTTAGCTATGGGCCCTAGACTAGGATATCTTCTTATTTCTTACTTATTTTGTTGTATTCCATTTGCAATGCATACTTTCCCATTTTTCAACCATGTCACTTTGATGTCATTATCCTCTTCTTATTACATTGGACTAAAATAATCATCCAAGTAAAATTTTGACCTTTGTAGCAATCCTCCCTTTTAAAGAACCTACCTCTTATCTCCTATATTGAACATTATGGCGTGGGGTGGTCTAATTTGTATGTCTTCCCTTTGTTTTTCTAGTCTACATACTTGATGAATTTGTTCATTCTAATAAATTATATTTATAAAAAAAAAAATCACTTGTTAAATTTTTAAAATATGTATTCAATATACATGTGGTTATATATATATATATATAGATAATAGGTCACATAAAATATAAATGTATTATTTAATATAAAAATATTAATACATAAATTTAACCCATATACATTACTAAAAGTATAAACATTATCCAATAACATTTAACATTAAATTAACATATTTAAAATTATATATATATATATATATATATGTTTAAAATTAACAAAATAATTAATAATTTTAAAAGTTTATTAAAAATGTTTTGTTTCGTCCTCACGCACTTGCCAAATTTTCCTTAAACAAGCCATTCAACAATAATGAATATGACACTAACATATACAACCCATTAACATTGAAATAGAGGTCTAAGCTCATAATTGTTAGAAACTCCTTACTGTTCTTTAAAATATAAATGACATAATATCCACTTAAAATGCAAGATAATATTCTTTCTTAAGCATGATATATATTATATAGGATTAAATTAGACAATTGTTTGTATTAAATATTATATATTATAGTTTTATTTATATATTCACCCCTCTAAATCCAACTTCTCTGTTAGGATAGCAGACCAATGCCTTTTACTATTGGGAGGTGAGACATATGTATTATAGTTTTATTAAATTAAATCTGTTTTGATCTTTGTATTAAATGATAATTGCCATTAACATTGTCAAAATTATTTTGATTATGTAATATATATATTTTTTACTTTCAATTAATTATTTCAATTTTATATTTCATAATTTTATTTTTTTATCGTAAATTAATTTATAACGTAACTCAAAATAAATAGTATAAATCTTAAGCCATGGTTATTTTTAAATTTTCTTTCATTTGCTATTATTATCATTTCACTCTGATAATTTACACATGGTCGTACATATATATGTATAAGTGTTTTATGATGTCAATCTATATTATTAGATAGTTAAATATAGGTATTAAAGTGCAAATAAATCATATGTAATGAAATTTTATTACAAAATTACAGAGAATTTTTAAGGAAATATTCATAGGTCTGTTCTATTGTGTAAATAGTGATAATAATTTTTTGGTAAGTTTGAAATTAGTATTAACTAAAAAAGTGGTTGTAAATCTTTATCTACATAATTCTTAAAATAAATAAATGCGGCTATTCAAGCTGCACAGTGACATGATTTCATCTTGAAATATGACGGTTTATTTATGTTCGTAAACTTCTTTTTACGTTTAGATCTTCTAAATTACGAAAAGCGCAGCATCATTAATTGGACAGAATGCCTTTCAATTGTGAAGTGAACAAGGATTAAATAGACCCAGACAAACAAAATGCTTTTCCTTACAATCCACGTGCACTTAGAAGCTGCACAGATTCCTCTGCAGATTATAAGGATACAAATCAACAACTGCTGGTATTAAAAATTATGTACTGTCCATGATGGAAACATGACAGCCTGTGGATTCCTTCTGCTCTTGGATAATATAATGCAGACATATTTTTATTTTAATATGACACGGTTAGTCCACCATTGCACATGACTTACGTATATCCCACGCTAGTCCAGCAATTTGGAGTTGGTCAAAAACAATATTTTTGGTCGCCATAATGTTTACGTTCGTTGCATCAATTCAATAAGGTATTCTGCTGTTTCCTTCCAGTGGTGGATTGGTTGATTGCTGCTTGCCAGCAGTTTTATGTACTTGAATATTGCTAATGTATGGCGGCTTATCTTTAACGTTACACATAAAATTGACATGTGCTTAATGCAATTGCTTCAAACATCCCACCGTCTAAGGACATGGCCAGCGCAGAGCGCTGATAGAGCATTGGGAGTAGTCAAATGAAATTGCCAATAATGGTTAGACAAGCGGATTTGGAATCTTTGACAACTTTCTTAACCTTTTTCACAGCTTACGTACCATTTTATCTAGACCTTTCCAACTACATGCTCCTTTTGTTGATGACGGCATTATAAAAAAAAACTTGAATTAAATTACGATTGTTGGACAATGACCAACTCAATCTTGCTTAGTAGTATTAAAAAAGGTAGGAATTACTCAGGTGTAATTATTTTCAATACTGAATTCTACCTTATGACTTGCCTGTTACGAGATTGCAGGTTTGTAATCATCGTGTTTATATGTATATTTGTTTACTAGCAATTTGAGTTAAGAGGTAAGTTTGACTTTAATAAGGTTAATGTTTTTTTTTCCAAAATTAACATCAGAATTATTGTATCGGTGTTTGAAAACCCTTTTCTTTTGAATTTTAGAGTGTTTAATTTTTTTCACCATTTTATAAATTTTAAATGCTATAGATGCCCTTTGGTTTCAAACCATGATTCTTTTCAATTGGATCCTAGCTTACAACAACAAGAACTATCACTATAAGGAAAAAATACAAAAAACATATGGCTTCAAATTTTAGAGAAACTTTTTATATATGATTAACCAATAATGATATTTTATTTTATTATATTTTATTTTTGTTGTATTGAAAATGTAGAACATTATGATATAGTATAAAGTGAAAGAACAATATGTCCAGAATCATAACTAGATTGAATTAGTTAAAATATTATCCTAGACTAATGGTTATAGTAGATCAAAAAAATAACAAAATAATCAACAAGTGGATTGACTTCAACAAACTCCAGTAAGATCAAAAACCATATATGACCACAATCAACCATAGTCTTAATGAGATTTGATTTTAGACAAGGCCTCCACCTTTTCTTCAAAGTTCAAGAGCTACACCTTAATAACTATAACTTTAGCTTATTTCAACCAATTACCACTAAATTTTGTCTTGTAAAATGCACTTGAATTTGTATAGGATTTTGTTATTTAGATGAATTTTCTTACCTATAATAGAAACTTGCATTTGATTATGAACCCATTCCTCATTGTTCCTTTAACATTCCTAATTTACAATCTCTACAAGTGACCTCACTTCCACCAATAGTTAGAGTACAATATCAATTTATACCACCATAACAATAAAAGGAGTTAGCATTCCAATGAGAAACTCTTTTTGGAAATAATAGATGAAAACAAACAAAAAATTATAAGCTTCTAGTTATTTTGTAATTCAAGGTCCTTTACACTAACCTATCGATATTAGCATTTTACCAACCTAGAATTATTAGCATTACTATAACTTTCTTCCTCAAATTTTTGTCTTGATGAGGATGTCCACTGCATTTTATCTTTCTTTAGGATACCTTGCAATCATCAACATTATCTATATATTTGAGTGAAGAATCCTTTGCATTTATAGGGAAAATTTTATGCTCATGAATGGACACTTCCTCAACAACCTCTTCCATATTTAAAAGACCTCCAGTATACCGTGACTCAAAACAAGGTGCTTCTTGTACCACAATTTTTTTTTAAGGTAATATTAGAATCAAAACCATATTGATATTATGCAATGGTGTTCAAATGAACAAAATAACACCTTTTTATATATTGGAAAATAGAGTTATGGAATTATATGTCCTCAGTTTTTGTTGTGGTACTTCTAGCCTCATTCATTTTGTGAGAATAAACACTAACTAAATGTCCTTCCTCTCTATAGTAAACACAAACATATGCACAATTTAGGTAGATAATATTTTGAAAATGCTTGAAAGTAAAACCAATTGTGATAATTCCTTATCAAAATCTACATTAATATAGGATCATGAATGAAACTAACAATTGTAGAATTTATTATTTTTAGTGTTACACAATATTATTGTTTCTACATGAGGACTTAAAGCTAAATCTATGAATAAAAATAAAATCTAGATATTGAATTTGCTTTGGATGACTCCTTAAGATGGAATTCAAATGACTAGGTTTACATAAAGCAAGCATAGCCATAAAAGAACCAAGATCCATATTACATGAATATATGTGATGTTTGAATCAAGGTAAATTAACATGCCAAATACGTCTTTTCTAAATCTAGCAATCTCTTTCATACCCACCATTTAATTTTCCAATTAGGTTTAGCCTACCTATAGAACTATCCTTCCTAAGGAACACCAGATTATTCTTGATCCACAAACATTAGATTTATCAAAATAAAATTCATAGGATTCATATGATACGGTATGACTAAAGTAGCACTAAACAAGGCCTATAATCAACATAGATTCCAAGTTACGGGTAGTAATTTACCATGACCACTATGTTGGGTATGAATGGAGGCACTCCACTAGCCAATCCCACCATACTACTTTAAAATATTTCCAAAAGGTTTAAGTAATGCTTATTGTTACAACAAGGAAAACCCCATATTTAATGTTGTTGTATGCAATGAATGTATCCAAAAAAAATGAAACTATTACTAGATGACTAACACTTATCCCACTTTGCATGGGTTATTGAGTAATAATGTTCTTGATGACACATTCTCTAATGCCACCCTTAAAATATGTTGCAACACCAAACTACCTTACCAACCCCCTTTAATATCTTGGGTATTTAGTAATATAGGTACATGGTAACCAATTTTTTTGTCTAATATCAAAAGAAATAAATAATCAAACTTCTTGTTTGGAAACTTATTAACTCATAAGATCTCATCTTCTTATGTTATTTGTTGATCTTGGTAGGACACATTTTGAGTTGAAATTTTTCTCTAAAATTATAACTATTTGACTAAATAAATATTATAAGTTTATTTTTGAGTTTTGAATATTTAATAATTATTTTTATAATTAAATTTTTATAATTAGCTATACCTATTCACATTTGGTTACGTATAAATACTCATGGTCATTTTTAGAGTTTTTTTAGCATTGATTAATATTTTTGTAAATACATTATAAGATTTTTATGTAAATTACTTAAGATTTATAAACATTTAAATGATTATAATAAAAATATTAAAGATATTGATAATAATTTTTATCTCTATAAGCAATGCATTTGGTTAGAATTTTAATGGTTTTAAGAAATATTATTTTACTAAGTACTACTAGAAAATAAAAAGAACAGACAAACGCAAATACAAACTAATAAAGTGAAATATACAAAATAAGTACTTAGTGGTGTATATGTATTAAGTAGTGGGTGTAACACCCCAAGTCTGCCCACTTGGTTGTCCAATCACCCACAATCTACCTACTTGGTTGTTTAATATTAGAGGTTTCAGTATGAGAAATTTTTTCTTTTTTTTTAAATTATTTTCTAATTCATTTTCTAGTATGAGCATGTTAAATGTATCTTCATGAGTGCCATTCCACTGTAGTAGAAATACTCATGAGATCAAGATTAGCCAAATTCGATATAGTTAATTATTTCGAATTTCACTCTCCACCTGAGGTTCCAAGTTTAGGTGGTGGGTTTCTTTTCCTCTAGGACCCATAACACCTAGAGGTGTGGTGCGTAACATTCCCATATCTTAACATGAATTCATGAGCTTATATATTAAATTTATGTCATGTAAGATTTAGCACATACATGTTCAAGCTATATGATAAACCATCCACCTTGGAGCATTGTCTAGGGTCTTACCAATACCCTGGTAACCACCTGATGTCTTGTGTTGATTAAATGACATGATTTACCATACCATAATGTTGTTGGTAACACCTAGTCAAGCATAATTTACCACTCAACACTGGTAGGCATAACCTAGAAGAGATACCCATACAACCCTTCGTTACCTCCCATTCTAACTCATTTTTCTATTAGAAGTATATTTAGAGCCCTGATCTATGATGATTGCCTACCCATAAACACCATTTAAATTTATCTTTACAAGATTGTCCCTCCCACAATCTTGAATTATTGTCAAGGTTGTCCTACCCACAACCTTAGGTTGCGTATTAATATTGTCTATCCCACAATCTTGGAATCCCTTTTCTTAAACTTAACTATAGTTTGAATTATCTAAAGGAGTTTGACTAAGCAAAGGTTTGTAAACAAACACCATTTCCTAATGGGTTTTGAAACTTTATTACACAACATAAGATGACTAATTTCCATCTCTCTATTTATATGTTTATCTCTAATATTGAATAGAAAACAAAGGACTTTGGAAATATTGCAAATAAACCATAGAATCTTAAACCTACCATATCATTCAGTTTTATGATTCCTTCTTATTCTTTTTATTTAAAGGAGTAATTGCTACTTCTAAAATTTAATTAAAGAACACTTATTTCCTTATATTACTCTATAATAAATTTACTACATAAACTAAAGATAAAGTGGTTTACACATCTCAGTTTAAGTATGGTGGCAATGGTTCCATTGTCTTTAAAACTAATGTTTAAACTAAAAGAGTTTTAAAAGTGGTTTAACTCATTATGGTTTTAAATATAACAAGGATAACACTGCTTGGAAATTCTTGTAAGTTAACCTTATACCAAATGTCTTTGTCATTTTGCATATCAATTTAATATACTGATGATATACAACTATCATATAAAATTATATATAAACTTCCATCAAGTGTATCTTATAAAGTTTATGCAGTGGATTTAATAGTAACAGTCCTCCAAAATATTTTGAAACTAGCCCTGATTTAAGTTGAATATTCTTTAATCTAAAACAAATCTATCATTGCTTACTACATTATAGCTTCCCTAATTAACGTATCCATATTTTCCAAGGTGCCATTAACCTATGTTCTGTATAAAGAATTGAGACAAACATAATAAAATTTCATATGCAATATCATAGCAGGTCCATTTTTACACACCATGAATGGTTCGATTTCCCCATTCCACTGTAGTGTTTCTAATTTATTCAATGTATTCAAGCTTAAACATTTTACATCTATACTATACTGGTTTGAACTAAAACCAAATTTTTTAAAGCAATGAATCTAGGTAAGATACATTCTAATAAAGAGTGAAAAATACAATAATCACTGCTTCCAATAAAAGGGTTTCAAGCTTATAATAGGTATTACATTTATATCTTTAGTAGAAGAGTTTCCCATTAACTAGAACATTCACCTTGTAGCTACTGAATTTGCTTTATGGAAGAACTCATCCTACGAATCAAAGTTTCAATAGACAATTTTCCCAGTAATGTGGTTTCAAAATATCATAGTCCATACTTAGCTACGCTCAATGCTATTGCAAACATGCTCAACATGAAGACATATGAAATAGTCATTCCTTGATATGTGAAGAAGTTATACACAAAGTAGTAGCTTTTAAAAATAATACAAATTAAAATCCACATCAAGCGGGTATACTTATGAAAGAAAATTACAGTATATACATTTGAAATGCAAGTTACACCTTATTTCTAGAGTTCTCTCATGCATGTTCCCCAAGCTACATTTTCTAATATCAATACATAATTTTTAAACTCTACCCTGCACTTTTCCCAGGAGCTACATATTCAATTACAAATGCATGTAATGGATGAACTATATTTTTTTATTGACTGGGGATCTAGCACACCCTTGAGTAGAATTTCTAAGTTTCACATAATATATAACAATCTATTTTTTTGCTGGGCATATTTCTTTGAGGCCTGTACGCATATGTGGTAGCATGCAATATTTTTTGCAGTGTTCATCAAAGCTCTTTCTTCACATATCAATTATTCGATGGTTTCTAAGGGTCAAAATGGTTGTTCTACAATGACATGCAGTTATACCCTATATGCATACATCGTTTCCATACTCAGGATAACATGCAAAGCTTCTCAAAGTTTCCCAACACGTCATACATACATCATAGAGACTTTTGGTACAACATGCAACATCAATTAATCTAAATAAGGATAAATTTGGTCTTTGGTTCACAACCAACCAGACCCATAACAAAACATTAATGCTTAATGTTTCTAACAATCCTTCAAGTGCATGCAACACAAACATTTCCAAATCACACAAAAAATATTTCACTTTTTCTACAATACAATTTGTTAGAATAAGTGAATATTCTCTTAAGTTCACTAGGATACACACTTGAGTTTCCACTCCTCCATGTGTAAGAAGAAATCTAAGTGGTGTCTTCATTAGGTTTGATGAGTTGTTGTAATCCAACGACTCTCAATGATCAACTCTACTATTTATACAAAGTTGATCCTAGAGATAAATCAATTAGTTCCACTCTTCTCTTATCTCTTGTGTAATACTTTGCATATCTATTATTGTGTAATTCTAACATGGTACCAGAGCAAGATAGATTTTTCTAGTATTCTCTCTTGAAGGTTCTAAGATCTGATTCATTTACTTTGGATATTTTTGGCTATCTAACTTCAAAGTTTGCATTAGTCTACTTCTATCCTTTGTTATTTTTTCAGCATATTTTTTATGTTGCATATTCTTTCATTTCTATATTGAACTCGTGTTGGAGGGATACTTTTAAGAAAATATAGCTATTTACCTTGTGTGAAGGCACTGGTTTCACACCCTTCCTTTAAATGTTATAGCCTTTAAATTTTATTTTTTTATTCGTTTTTTCCCTTAATGTATTCATATAGAAAATAACATTTGGTTAAATATTTTTTTTTGGATTTCTTTAAAAGCAAAATTTTGTATTACTCCAAGTGTAACTTAGGATTATTTATTTGAGTTTTTTTGAGATAACTCAATCTATCTGGCGCTTTCGTCATTGGCTCTCTCGATATAGACATTTGAAGAGTGGCCAAAGCTCTCGTTGTCGCACTGTCTATGGTACTTGCATTGCATTGCTCTCCTTTGACCCGTTACAATATCTCCTATCCCTTTTGGTGCACTCTAAGTCAACTGTCAATTCCCCATCTAAAACACTAGTGAACTTGAACTCTCTTCCAACAACACTATCATCTCATACGATATTTATAGACCTTTCAACTCATTCCAAAGTATATTGATTTGTAATTGTTTATTCTAAGGAATGAAATTTGTGCTCTGTGTTTTTTAGAAGTTTTGCAAGTTTGTTATTTTACTCACTGGGGCCCTTAGGAGTCCATCCATCTAACAATTTCTACAGGTTTCCTAGAATTTTTTTGTTTAGTTCTTCTCTTCAAAGATTGTCCCTTCCGATTTTTGCAGGTTTCACAAATTAATTATTTTGTATTTTACCTCTAACGATTTCTACAGGTTTAGTTAAGTCTTCAGATCGTGGTATTCCAAATATTTTCCAGACCAATATTATTTTTAAACGTTTGATATAGCTCTATTTTTCATTTTGTGTTTCTGTCTTCTACGAAATCTACAGGTTTTAGTTCTTCGTTTGGGGCCTTTTGAAGTCCCAAATTTAATGATTTCTGCAGGTTTATCAAGGCAATAAAATTAACGTATTACGCAGGTTTAGATCGGAATATTACAAAGTATTTTCAGAGCAAACATTTTTTTTCAAAACGATTGATATTCCTCTATTCTTGTTTTACACCTTCTACGTAAATCTGTAGGTTTAAATTCTTCGTTTTCAACCTTTGGAAGTCCCAAATTTAACAATTTTTGTAGGTTTATCAAGCCAACAATATTTATTGAAGTAATTGTTCAACACATTTTTCAAAAAGCTTAAGTGGGACTAGAGGAGACGTCGGGCACACCTTCCTTCCCTCTTCGACGATTTCAACTAAAATCGATAGTTTCCTCTTAGGCCTATTTCTGTTTCGTGGCTATAATATTGTATTTTCTGTTTCGAATTTCCCTTTTTTTTGTATTTGATTAAAAACCAAAATTCAAGGGTTTTTTTCTTCTTTTTTTTTTGGAAGGCCACATTTTTTGTGGCTCTCCAAAACAACGACAGAAGACAATTTGTAAATTTCATAATTAAATATTCCTTTTTATTGGGGGGGCTCTTTAGTGCAAGTTTTGCACTCTTGTATGTCAAAGGGGGGAATTATTTTGTCTCTTTGCAAACTCACCTTGTATATTTTACTATCATCTTCTTTAAATTTAAATTTAATAGAGGTTAACATATATTACACATTAGAAGAAAATTAGAAGAAAATTAGTTAAAAGTTCAAATTTTAATTTTCTTTGGTTTTACCTTTAAATCTAAATAAATTAATTTCTATATTCATATTAAAGTTTTTTACTCAAAAAATTATAATTTATTTAAAGAGACAAATTTTATAAAAACTTTAATTTTTGAAATATCTTTTGTCTACATTCCATGTATCAAAATTCATAAAACTTATAGTTTCCCTCACATAAGGGAAATTTTTTTGGACACTTGGTATAAAGGCCTGACATATATTTTTCTTTAATAATTTTTTTGAAAACTCTCTAAACTTATAGTCTCCCTCACGTCAGGGCAAATTTTGAGACAACCATTTAAATTAGTTAACCCTTCCATTCAAATGAAATCCTCCTATTGCTCACATTACTTATAGTTTCCCTCAAGTAAGGGTGGGTACTGTGATACACAAAAATAATTTGGCACTCTAAGCAAACAATTATAGGGCTCATTATACTTATAGTTTCCCTCTTGTAAGGGCATGTATATTTGAGTTACCTATTATTGAACAAGCTTCATTATTCAATTTGATTGTATTTTTGAAGTTTTAAATAGGGAAATATTAATAATATTAAATCCTCAAAAATGAATTCAATTGAGCCTCTCACCCCTCATAATTTTCACACTTGGAAACCTAAAATTCTAAATCTCATTTCTCAAAAATTTCTTAGTCATTTATTAGAAGAAAATAAACCAAAATTTGATAAAGAATATGAAATCTTTTTTCATAAAGGGAAAATGCATGAAACTATGGGTATTATTAGCACTAATCTTCATGAAAGCTTGTGGTTTCATATTACAAATTACAAAACTCCTCATGATATTTGGGAGAAAATAAAAACCTTGTTTTGTAAAAGTAGATCAGATGAGATCAATGCAACTAGAAGTCAAACTAAATTCTTTATCTCCTAAATATTTTAGTTGTATTATTGATTTTCTCACTAATTTCAAAGAAATACTCACTCAATAGAAAGGCAGTGGGAAGACTAAGTCAGAAGAAGAATGTATTTATCTAATCCTTTCAAAACTAAATGGTTTTTTTTTAATATTTGCAACCACCTTCATATCTACTAAATATGCTCTTGATGAAACCTTTAAAATGCCCTCTTTAGAAGAATTTTGTGATAGATTAATTAGGGAAGAAACCAAACTTGCTAGATATGAAAACTCTCCTTAAAAATCCTTAGTAGCCTCCACATCCTCCAAATATAATTTTAAAAAGAATGAAAACCCATTACCTATACCCACTATAAAAAGAATGGTCACTCTGCTAACAAATGTTGGAAAAGGTTACAACAACTAGAGGCAGCTATAAAAGATCAAAAAATAGAAAATAATAAGCAAATAGGAAAAGCCCTTAATTTTCAATGAAAAACCTCCATGGTATTTCTTTCTGATCATGCTATAATACATCAACATTATGTCTCCCATAATCCTCAACAAAATGGTATTGCAGAAAGGAAAAACTAGACATTAAAAGAGATGGCTAATTGTATGCTCCATTCAAGAGATCTTCCAAAAGTTTTTTGGGCAGAGGCTATTAACTGTGCAAATTATATTTAAAATCATACACCTCATAATGAAAGCATGAGATTTCGGAAGCTTTTTAGAAAGAACAACTACTTCGATGCATTCAAATCAAAATAACGCCTAAGTCCTAGAACACGAAATGCATTAAACGAAAGAGGCAAATAGATCGAAACCAGTTACAAGAATTTAGAGAGAAGTCACAGCCCTTTTTATTCAAACTTCTTAACCACGGTTACAAAATCGCCTCCTCCCTTTTTAGGGGCTAGGAGCGTTAAATGGATTTTGATTATAATCTTGACTTAGTCTTCCTCCTTCCGCATGCCCACGTTTGAAATGGGCGGGCCAAATGTTGCCGCCGCTTACACGTTGATGAATCCTCACTTCTTGTTGCTCCTCCTGCAATCAAAGAAACAAACAAGGCGTTAGTAGCACCTGTGAAAAAAGAAACATTTATGCTTCGAAATCAATGAAGGATGTATGCCTAAGATTGTTTAAAACAGTGAATAAGAGTAAACCTAAATGACCTAAAAACTTGACAGAGGACAGAGGACATTACCAGAGGGCCACTGCCATTGAAACAGTCGGCCAATCTGCTCTTCACTGGAATTCGTCCCTGGGCAGGACGAATTCTGCTGTTATTCGTCCCTGGGTGAGACGAATTCTACTGTGTTAGAGCGCCGAGTTGCTACCGCTCCAATGTCGAACCTCGGGACCTCCAAAACACCTGCAAACAGAGGGGTTATGTAATTGGGGCCATTTTGGGATGACCCAGATGGTCGGATTCTCCCAATTTGGCCTCTATCCTCGGGAATTCGATGTCGCTACCTGCAAGTTAGAGGGACCACAAAGCGACAAAAAGCATGGTGAAATCTAATCAAAACATCATGGAAATGGAGCTATGAGTTAATTAAACAGAATAACGTAAAATGCAACATGAACTAATAATCTAGAAATGCTTTAGAAGAAAACTTTAGAAAATGCGGGGGTGCCCAAGTGGGCCTCCCACCGTTGGCACTTGATTTCGGCGCCAATCCACTAGGGATGGGCCCAAAACCTCTTAGGATTGGGGTGTCGGCAAATTGGTGGTTTAAGGTGGTCAAATGTTGGATTTGGGTTGGATCCACGCTTCCAAAAGCCACCCAATAACCTCCCTTGCGAAAGAGATTAGTGGATGTGAGAAGGTGAATCAAAAAGATGCAAATGTGGGTGTTCAATTGGACAGCACTTCGTTGCTTGAAATCGCCTCCAATCTGTCCTCTTTTGGGTGGGAAAGTCCACCATTTTATAGACCCATGGGGTCTCTTTGGAGGGGCATGCAGGGATGCCATGTGGCGGCCATGCCTTCCCAAGAGGGAGGAGACTCCTCCCTGACTTGGGCTTCCATGACTGCCCTTGTGACAGTCCATCAACTGCCAACCTACCCACCTACACGCGCATGCATGGCAGGAGGCAATAATTGACTGTCCTTGGCTGCCACTTGGCGGCATTTTTCTTTTTGCCCGTTAAACCTGGAATTCGTCCTGACCAGAGACGATTTCAGAATTCGTCCCTGGGTGAGACGAATCCCGAGTTAGTATTCATCCCCGGGTGAGACGAATCTTTGGACAAAGTGCCAAAATGTGCCAAATTGCTTCTTGACCTTACAAAATTGCTATGAAAGTGGTTAGGACCACTTTTTGACCTCTGAGGGCTGCCCTGGGGGCTGTGTTTGTCAAAGCGATCAGTGTTTGCAGTCACATAATCGGATTGGTGCTATTTTGGTGTCTACGAGATGCCCCTTTTTGGGATGCACTTGTGCATGGCGCGACGTCGAGCAAAAATAGATAGCCAAAGCACTAATGATTAGGGTTTCTTGGTAACCTAATCAACTTTTGATGCCCCAAGCATGGAAAGGGCATGCATTCTTGAATCCTTGCTTCGACGAGCTAAGGAATTTGATTTCAAGTATTAACCTATTTTGGTGAGGTGTGACTTGAGCTTGGACATTGATCAGTCATGATTAGGCAAAGGGCGCAACCTTTTGTCCACGGGGGAACCTTGTGTTCATGATTCACGAATGCCAAGTGTTTGATCAATTTGATTGTTGCTTGTTTACTGCCCCAAGCAGGAGCGTAATTGTCTTTGTCAATGATTCTTTGAATGCATGTCGTTTTCCTTAATTGGGTGTGTGCTTGTTGATTGGTGACTAAGTGTGACTACCCCCTCAAGCGACGAATCGATGAGGGAATGACCTTCGTGAGAAAAGCGACGAGTCGCTTGACCCAAGATGACTTGTGCAAGGGTGCCTTTAGATGGTTTATCGTTAAGCATGTGCAATTTTTCCAACATTTGGACCTATTTTTGGTGGGTGTTAACCCTTTTTGCGATGCTTTTTGGAGCTGAAATTGGCGAAAATCCGTCTTCCCATGGAGCGGTCCGGCTAAAGTAGCCTTCTTAGGGAGTAGGATAATGACAATTTGTGACCCCAACGTCTATTTTGTATGCCCGGGATGTCAAGTGCAACAGCACTCTTATCGGGCAAATTTATTGTTGGTTTTTAGTGCATTTTTGTTCATTTTTTGATGTTTTTGAAGTTTTCGGCCTGAATTCGTCCCAGGGTGGGACGAATTCCATCTGTAGAATTCGTCCCTGGGTGGGACGAGCGCTAACTAGAGCGCTCATCCCAGTCAAGGATGAATTCCAGCTCAAAAGGCCTATTTAAGGGCCAAAACTTGAATTTGGGCTCATTTGTGTCAAATTTTTCTTGCGATTTTGGAGCTCTGGGAGGAGGAGGTAATTCTGCGAAGCGAAGCGCTGCTGAAATTTTCCTTGCCATCATGAGTGCACAAACTGGTTCGAGCGGCGGAGCTGAAGCGAAACCTGTAAGTGCCTCCTAGAGTTTATTTTTGTTTTTAAAGCTGTAAGTTTGTTGTTTTTCTGTACAGTTTTCTTTTTCTATGATTTTAATTAATTTTTTTGTTGAATTTTTTTTTTTTTGTAGGTTGTTAGGAGCCGGTACCGTGTACCTGTTGCTTTTATTGAGGCACGGGGGCACTGTCTGATGATGACTGGGAATGGCTTGATGCCCTTGGGCTCAAGTAGGTGGCTCGACTGGAGCCTGTGGTCCCGGATCAGGCTTATCTGACGGCCCCGATCAAACTTTGGGATCCGTGGACCAACACCTTCCATATTTCGACTGGGGAGATGACTGTGACTCTAGAGGATGTCTATCGGCTTCTTCGGATTTCGATAGATGGACTGCCTATCAGGACATCACCGCGTGATCAGCGGACTGTTGTGCTGACGAGATGCTTTGGGCATGGGGAGCGGCTGGGTGTAGAAAACCCAGTGGAGACAGACGAGGTGGACTGCCAGGCTGGCGGGATTTTGGTTGGATGGTGGCAGGAGAGGGGGGTGTTAGGAGTGAGGCACGCATTCTTGATGGGCCTCATTTCTAACATGCTACTACCTGACTCGTCAGGCGCGAGGTTCCCGTGGAACCTGCTGGATTTGGTGTGGCAGTTGGTAGAGTGCCCGATAGAGGCACCGCTGATTTTGAGATGGGGACAGACACTGTTGGCATAGCTCTACGGGGAGCTGTACGGGGTCCGTTGTCGGCAGCGAAAGGGGGTCAGCTACAGTTATCTACTACAGTGCTGGGGTTGGCAGCACATAGCAGTTGAGAGGCCGACCGGGTTACCATGGATGACTCGGGCGGTGATGGAGGATGAGGAGATAGGCTATGCAGCTCTATGGCGGCGGTCTACGGAGCAGGGGCAGAGTCGGCGATGGGTAGGTGTCGTAGAGCACTATACTGATGCCTTCTCTTGGCTCACTCTAGGGGAGGTGGTTTGGCACCCTTATCAAGACTGTCCAGCCTGGCCGGAGGCTGGAGAGTGGCTCCGACGGGTACGCAGGGAGCGGTGGTTGATTGGGCGGCATGGGACCGAGCATGAGTTATTCTCATATAGCCAGGTTACACGATAGTTTGGGGTGTGCCAGGGGTTTCCTGGTGAGCCCGTGGTCTATCGACGTTGGGGAGATGAGAGGGCTCTAGATCCATCGGTCACCGTGCCATTGGGCGAGGAGTCAGATGCGGTGATTGACGTCCCGGACGTAGATGACGTCGGGACTACCACTGAGTATGACTCGTGGTGGGTGCTGTGGTGATGGAGAGGAGAGGGGCCACTAGGAGGCGCAGAGGTGGCAGTGGAGGGTGCTGAGGTAGCAGGGGATGATTGGGGAGTTCCATTGGATGATGCGGACATGGTTGATGTGGGGGATGAGGATGTAGATTTGGGAGCTCCGGATCAGTCGGACATGTAGGACATGGAGGAGCAGTGGGAGCCAGAGCAGGCTACTGTTCTAGAGAGTCCTGTACGTTAGGAAGATATAGAGGAGATGGAGTCTGAGATACGTGCTGAAAATGCATGACTGACAGAGCTGCTACGGATACGAGATCTGGAGTTGGGGGACGCGCTGTGGGAGAGGGATCTCCTACGGGCCCAGCTAGCAGAGCGGGATAGGGTTCTGGCACAGCGTGATGATGCAGTATCTTACTATCATCGGTGAGAGGCAGAGTGGTTTCGGCATCGGCTAGACTTGGAGAGGGAGGTCATCCGCCTTGGTGGGCGGCTACCTGAGCCCTCGGGAAGTGGATCTTCACGTCGGATGAGGGATAGTGTGACTGAGCAGTCAACATCATCTCGTCGAGGCGATTGGATGAGGGAGGCGGTAGCAGGCGTGATGCGGGGGCTAGTAGTAGCCGCCCTACAGGGTCCCATAGGACCCACACCACGGGGGGTAGTTCCCGTCGCACCGATCCTGCGTGATCATGGTGGTCGACGCCTTAGGTTGGGTTTTGTTATATGATTGCGGGGTCTGAGGACCAGTTTTGTAGCCTACGGGCATTTTTTTTGACGATATATATATATATATACCGGTTTTATTTTGGTTGTGTACATGTGATGATTTGATCTTTATGCATGATAGCTAATGACTATGGATGTATGCATGTTTATTTATTTTGATGAATGCATATGTTATGATGAATGCAAATGTTTTTTATTTTTATGTGATATGCAAAATGGATGAATGGAATTTTGTGATGGTTGGTTATGACACCATAGACTGTTTAAGACGCTCTTTATTTCATTTTTTAGGCGATTGCTATGATGTATGACTTTGTATGTATACATGTGGTTTTTCTCTTTTTGTATTTTCTGATGGTATTGTAAGGATGAAAAGTAGCGCAGTTGGTTTAGAAATGTAGCTAAGGTTTTCTGAGACTCAGACGGTTTTAACTCACTAGCCACGATTGTACTTTATCTTACAAGACTTTTGAACAAGGTATGAATCGGACTTGTTTTTGACCAAGTTATTTCACATCCCTGTGTGTGCAATTGAGTTCATTTATGTGGTATTTGTCAGGATACCGCCAGTGCCAGATGGGCTTTCAACCGAACCTATACTGAGGATCACCTAATTAGCTCCACTAACTCCTTTGTTGTATTTAGTTAGATTAATCTACGGTGTTATCCAGGATACCATAAGCTAGCTCATCCTTATGCAAACATTGGTCTGCACATACGCAAAGTGAATGTGACAGACATATCGTCATGCGGGTAGGATACCACCATTGCCAGATAGGCTATCAACCAAACCTGTAATGAGGATCACCTAGATGGTTTTCGAATGCTTGAGAATTCCAAGGATTCAAGTTCAGGATATTTGTTGGCTGAATGATTTAGAAAGTTGCTCGTCTATATAGTGATGAAAATCATTGTTTATTTTCTATTAATTCTTTTTGAGCAAGGATTTTGAATAGTGGTGATAACCACTTATTATTTGATTTTGTATTTTGAGTATTGTGAGTTTGAACTTGTGAGTGGCCTTGATCCTTGTGGCCTTGGGGATGACTACGCATCCTTTGCAGGGACGTGTAGTACGAATCCTTACGACATTGGGAACCAAGGGGGTGATGGAGATTATGGAGTAAGGGCATTGATATTTTAGGCCTTGGGGATGACTACCCATCCTGGTTAGGGGCGGATAGTACGAATCCTTACAACTTGGAGACCAAAGGTGAATGGAAAGTGTTAGGATGATGATTTGTTGGAATTTTGTTTGTGAATGGTGTTGATCCTTTTAGGTCTTGGGGATGACTACCCATCCTTGGCAAGGACATGTAGTACAAATCCTTACAACTTTGGGAACCAACTATGATTGGGATTTGGTAGTGGTGAAAACCACTGTGTATGGAGGTGAATGGATAGGAAAGAGCTTGTCCTTTTGTGAATTCTCAGCATTCTGGAACCATTCGCACGGGGGGATGAGCAAGATAACCGTTTCGCTTATGGTGACCTGGATTACTGTGCAGGTTTCATCTTTCGTTCACACAACTTGGGAATTTTTATGTGTTTTAATTTGTGTTGGGATGTTACGTAACAAGGCGTATTTCAAGTGTAACTCTACCTTCGTAAAATCTGTTTGACTTGATACATTACATGGCTAAAGAGCAAAATGATGACGTGAATCACGAAAACTCTTGATACATTAAAAGACCACCGACTCTAGTGTGGTTAAAAGCAATGCATGGTGTTTTTGTTGTTTTTGTAAAATGGAACAGTGTGGAACAAGATGGACTAGCAGAGCAATTACAACCTATGGTGCCTTTGACCTATACGACCACAAATATGCAATGTATGGATGCAATGCTTGATGCAGCTACATATTTTTGTATTTTTGATGGATTGATTTTTGTGAATATGAAGATGAAGTGCGAGAAGAACTCTCTATTGATGAATTTGAGTATGCCTAGAAATGAGATGCAAATTTTTGTTGTTTTTGATGATTTTTGTTGTTTTTGAATTTTCTTGATTTTTGACCAAGCGATTGTGGAAATCCTTGGAGCATTTTTGGGATTTTGACCAAGCGATTTTAAGAATCCTTGGAGCATTTTTGGGATTGACCAAGCGATTTTAGGATCCTTGGAGCATTTTGGGATTGACCAAGCGATTTTTAGGAATCCTTGGAGCATTTTGGGATTGACCAAGCGATTTTAGAATCCTTGGAGCATTTTTGGGATTTGACCAAGCGATTTTGACAATCCTTGGAGCATTTTTGGGATATGGCTCTCTTAGATATGAAATGGTCGCAAATGACTGATATTCAAGGGTTCTGTTTCCTTGATACCATCAAGAGAAGCTAGCCGGTATGTCCCGGGTCCTATTTTGCTATCAATGACATATGGACCTAACCAATTTGCCGCAAACTTGTCCCTTAGGTGGGATGGCAAACTGGAATTTTGCTTGTTTTCCTTCAAAACCAAATCACCAACCCGAAAGTCCCTCAGGTGAACTTTCATGTTGTAAGCTTTCTTAAGTCGCTCTTGATAAATACGTAAATGCTCGAGAGCATTAACGCGTCGTTCGTCAAGCAACGTAAGCTGGTCTAACCGGGCCTGCCGCGTAGAGTCATCATCGATGAACTCCTGCATTGATATGCGTAGGGAAGGAATCTCCAACTCTAGAGGCATGAGCGCCTCGGAGCCATACACGAGCGAAAATGGAGTGGCCCCAGTGGGTGTCCGAATGCTAGTGCGATAGGCCCATAGGGCAAGTGGGATTTGAATGTGCCAATCCTTATGACTATCTGCGACGGTCTTTTTAAGGATGGCAACTAGCATTTTGTTTGACGCCTCTGCTTGCCCATTCGCCTACGGATAATAGGGTGTCGAAAAGCTGTGCTGAATCTTGTACTTTGTGGTCAAAGCACGCACGTCTTTGTTCTTGAAAGGCGTCCCATTATCCGAGACTATTTTGGATGGAATACCAAAATGACATATGATGTTATGCAAAATGAACTCCACAATGCGGGGTCCTGTCGTAGAGGTAAGCGGAATTGCTTCCACCCACTTGGTAAAATACTCTGTGGCCGTTATGATAAACGTGTGACGGCCTGACGACGACGGGGAGATCTTTCCAATTAGATCGAAGCCCCACTACGAGAACGGCCAAGCAGATTGGACTGTCTCGCAAGGCCTGAGAAGGTACGTGCATCAAATTGGCATGATGTTGACACTTCACGCACTTCTTGACATAGGTGCAACAATCTCGCTCTAAAGATGGCCAATAATAGCCCATGCGAAGAATGCGCTTTGCAATGGCCATACCACTGAAGTGGCCACCACATGTACCATCGTGCGCTTGGGCGACTGCCCAAGTGGACTCTTGTTGGTCCAAGCAACGAAGGAGGATTCCTTCATAGCTGCGACGATACAAAATGTCTCCTATCAAGACATACTTAGCCGCTTTCTGCTTGAGTGCTCGTTTTGCGGCATGAGTCAATCCAAGTGGGAGATTACCTAACTTGAGGTAGTCTTTGATGGGTAAATACCAGTCCTGTTGATCGAAACCTCGACAGTATGAACAACCAATCCCTCTTGAAGTTCATCCCTAGCAAACGCTGAATGGGATAGAACCTGTAAGAATAGCATTGTGTTGCTATTAATGGGAGTAGGGGAGAACAAGGACCCCCGAGTTGGCGCATTTCGGATGATCTCGGATTCGAGAGAACTTATCCGAGGATGGTTCAATCTGGATCATGTGGATTCCTGGCGTCAAGTCTGAGCTTGCACGCTCCATCGCGGATTGCGATAAGGTTTTGACTTGAATGGTTGTCATATCACCGGAAAGGTCTTGCGGAATTAGTGACCCCAAGGAGGCCATTGTGTCCGCAAAATGATTCGATGATCGAGGGAGTGCCTCGATGTCATACCACTCAAGTTTTGCCAAGAATTTGTCCACGAGGGCTTTATAAGCCTGCAGGACTGGGCATTTGCATTGATATACCCCTTTGACTTGATTGACTATTAACAGCGAATCACCAAAGATATTCAGTCTTTTGATGTTCATGGCGATTGCTTTTTGAAGACCTAGGAGCAAGGCTTCATACTCTGCATTATTGTTGGTGCACGGGAAGTTTAATTTAAATGACAGGGGCATTGGAGCACCCTGCGGTGTGAAGAATACAATTCCCGTGCCACCACCTTGCTCACATTTAGAACCATCGAAGAATAGGGTTATGTCGGCCTGTGACTCAGGCTCATCAGAATCTGGCGATTCTGAGACATGGAAGACCCCATCATCGGGTAGTTCTATGACCGGAGGCTGATCGTCTTCAAGAGGAGCCTCTGCTAGTTGATCGGCTATGACTTGTCCTTTGATAGATTTTTGTCCAATAAACTCTATGTCAAATTCTGTCAACAACATGATCCATTTCGCCGTGCGACTACTATGATAAGTACGACTCATCATGTATCGCAATGGATTCTCCTTAGACACAACATACGTAGTGTTGCTCGAGCATGTAGTGGCGTAGCTTTTTGGTAGCAAACACCACTGCCAAGCAGAGTTTCTCAACGTATGCATAGTTAAGTTCATAACTGACCAGGGTGCGGCTAAGATAGTAAGTAGCCTGTTCCTTGTGAAGTTCATTCTTCTGGGCTAACATGGCGCCCAGTGCCACCTCAGTAGCTGAGATGTATAAGTAGAACGACACTCCTGGTCTAGGTGGTGCCAATACTGGCGGCGAAACCAGGTATTGTTTGATCTCGTCAAAGGCTGACTGGCACTCGTCATCCCAATGAAATGTAACCCCCTTGTGCAATAATTTGTTCATGGGTCGGCACTTGTCAGATAATTGCGCTATGAAGCGTTTAATCGACGCGACCTTTCCCTGCAGACTTCTGAGCTGCTTGATTGTAGTTGGGGGAACCATTTCAAGGATTGCCTTGACTTTCTTTGGGTCCACCTCGATTCCTCGCTTTGAGACTATGAAACCCAAGAGTTTTCCAGATGTGACGCCAAAGACGCACTTCTTGGGGTTTAGTCTAACTTTATGCTCCATGAGGCGATCGAGGATCTTGCTTAAGTCAGCGATATGATTTGAGCGCAAGAGAGACTTGGCTAACAAATCATCCATGTAATCTTCCAGAGTTTTGTGCATGTAATCATGGAAGATATATGTCATGGCACGTTGGTAGGTAGCGCCAACATTTTTAAGGCCAAAAGGCATGACCTTATAACAAAATGTCCCCCAAGGCGTTGTGAACGCCGTTTTTAGTTGGTCTTCAAGATTGATACGAATTTGATTGTATCCTGAGAAACCATCCATTAGGGAGAGCATTTCGTGACCTATTGTAGCGTCTACCAACGCGTCGATGCTCGGCAAGGGGAAATCATCCTTAGGACTCGCTTTGTTTAGATCTCAAAAATTAGTGCATATGCGAATCCTCCCGTCGGGCTTCTTGACGGGAACCATGTTGGACAGCCATGGCGGATAATCCATGCAGATGACAAACTGTGCATCCAACAACTTTTGCAATTCATCTTTGACCATCAAGGCCACTTGTGGGTGCATCTTACGTAGTTTTTGCTTTACGAGGCTTGATTGTCGGATCAAGCGTTAAATTATGCGTGACTAGCTGCGGGTCTAGTCCTGGCATATCTTTGTACGACCATGCAAAAACCTCCTTCTTCTCTTTGAGAAGGGCAATGTAGTCGGCTTGCTCTTCGGGGGAAAGACTTACCCCCGACTTGAGAATCTATGGATTCATTGGATCTATGCCGATATCTACATCAGTCGTCTCCTCGACTGACATGTGGGATCCGTCCTCCAACTGATGTGGAGTCGGGATCAAATGGATATCATTAGCTGAATTTAGATCTGCGTTGGGAACCTCGGGTTCCTCTTCAGCTTGAAAAATATCCTGAGTTGTCCCTAGGGTAAAATGAGGCATTTCACCGAAAGGCCAGTACTCTGATGGTGATAAAGGTGAATTGACGCGATCCCAGTCGATGGCATCTATGTCTAGATGCAATGACCATGCTGGATCGGTCGGATTGCGGATGGGTGCGGTCAAATCAATGGAGATCATGTGGATGGAATGAATTTGGTCTCCATTACCGTGGGTGTGATAACTTGAATCTTCTAGATGCTCCCTATACTCTGGATCTGGCTCTAGGGGAACGGGCACGAACGGATCGGCCCTATGTGCAAAAAGGAGGACAGGGTCTTCCCTCGGCACTGATGTCATGATAGGGTCTCGAGGTGGACGGTGCTCATCATGAATTTGGAGCCATGGATCCAACACTTGGTCCCACCTCGTTGGGTCTACCCACCATTCATGCCCTAACCTTATGCCCATCTGTCCCATTAGATCTTCATGAGTTAAAGGGTGATTATTCCATCGTGCATGTCTGAGATAGATCATCTCAGTCTCATCTTCTGAATCACTTTCGGAGATCCAAAAATGTTCATTCTCTTCAACAACTATTACTTGCGACATTGAAGGTTCTCCTTGTTCCAGTAAGTTGATCTGGTCCCATTGCGGTTGTTCCACTCTTGGTGGAGGGACCTGATTCTCTTGACACTGTATTGATTCAACTGGAACCTCTAAGGGGAATAGCTTCAAAAAGATGTCCGGAAGTCGTTGATGTTCTCTTTGAGGATTAATGTCCGAACTTTCACCTCTCTCTAGCAAAGGAGAGGGATTACTACTGTTGCCAAGGGTGTTTGTTGACCATGGGAGGTAATCTCCCAATGTATATTCTGTATTTGGGTTGGCATAAAGATCTGGTGCCAATCCCCCCTTGTTGCCTATTTCTAGGCCTTGCATATTTTCTACCAAGATGTCTAAGGGTAGGGGGTGGTTGAACCCTACTCCTGACTTATCATATGGCATCTGATATCTTGGTTGGCAAAGGACCCGCATCCCTTGCTCATATCTGCCTAGCCCGTATCCATGCCAATTGCATTGGCCGAGATATTTTAGGGCGAAGTCCGGGTTTGACAGATAGTTGATATTTTCAACAAAAGGCTCTTCGTCTGCTTCCTTTTGCTTGCATGGTTCAAGACCATGATCAAGGCCCCCATACACAAAATTTGTCTGGTTGGGTGGGTGACCTAGAGGAACAACTGTTCCTATGGGAAGGCGAGGTCTCCCCATATCCTGTACTGATTCTAATGCGGGCGTTGCCACAACATTCTGCACTAAATACTCCCCCAGGCCCGTGCTGGCCATTTCAACAGTGATTGTTGATGCTTGGGAGGGAGGGAACGGGAGTCCTTCCTGAGTCCATTCCATGTTTGGTGGTTTTGGAGTCTCAGCTTCCGTTGTGCTAGGTATTTCCTCTGTTGATACCGTTGAAATTGTTGGCAACCCCTCTTCTAGGGGCTGAGCCTCTTCCATGATCTGTTTTCCCTTGTCCTTCTATTTAGCCATGACAGGTGGCATTGGTAGTGAAGGAGCAGATGATGAAGATTCACCTGGCTGGGATTTTGTTGTTTTGGTCACCAGTGGTGCCTGCGGTGTTGGACCCTGTTTGGATGGATTTAGCTGGAAATCCAAATGCGTTGAAGGGAGGGTCGATTGAGGCATTAGTTGCACCGCATTGCAATACTTGAAGGGTTCTAAGTCCATCGGGACTACATGTATTTCTCCTTCAAAAGCATACTTTAAGCATTGGTGAGCGATCGAAGGGACACACTTCATGTCCCTGATCCAAGGCCGCCCTAGCGGTATATTGTAAGCCATCTCGCCTTCCAACACATGGCACAATGTTGGTATTGTCTTTTGTCCTACCTGGACAGGTAGAACAACTGTGCCGACTGTCGAGCATATTGCATCGTTGAAAGCTCGCAGTGTGTACGTGGAGGCTATGATATGAGAGGCTGGCAGCTTCAAATGTTTTAGTGCTACGAGTGGTAATGATGTTCTTTGGACGAGCCAGTATCTACCAGCACTCTCTTGTACGGGATCCCGTTGACCCGCGCGATAACGTGCAGGGGTGGATCTGCCATGTCATTCGATATTGCTTTGACTTCATCCTCTCTGAAGGTGATGACCGGCTCCGTACATCGTTTCACATGTCCCACGAAGTTGTTGAAAGAATTTGCTTCGTGAGGCTGTAATTCGATGGCTTTTAAAATTTCCATAAGAGCTTCTCTATGAGGTGTTGACTGTTGAATAAGCTCGTAGATGGAAAGCCTAGCCGATGTGGTCCGCAAACTCTGCGTGAGTTTGGTCCGTATCGTGACCTCGGGTCTAGGCGGAGGCAACTGCGTTGGGCATTGTGGAGGTTGCGACGTCGTTGGAACTTCCCTCGTAGCTACCTCGGGGGCAACTGTTGGGTACTTTTTGTTCCTGGTCACTATGCTAATCATTCCCACAAATCCTTGCATGGGAAGATTCTGTCGCACCTCGTTAATCTGGAGAGGTTTTGCCTGTGCCTCGTGGGCAGGCAAAGGGTCCTTGAATACCCCCATTTGTTGATTATTTGGTGCTATGGGGTTGTCCACGGCCAATGTTCTATTGTCGATCAGATCTTGGATTAACCCTTTGAATTTCTAGCATCCATTTAAGTCATGTCCCCTTCGCCTATGGAATCTACAATATAGTTCCTCTCTGTATCCCTTAGGCTTGGGAGCATTAGGGTCTATAGTTTGGATCTCTGGAAGGGTGACTAAATTTGCTGCTGACAAGCGGTCAAATAAGGAGTCCCTAGACTCCGTGTAAGGGGTGAATTGTCGCCTAGGGTGACGCTGCTGATTCTGCTCCTGTTTCTTATTATCTTTTTCATAACTAGGAGGCACTGCCTGGTAATTAGCCTTTTGGGGCTGCATTTCTTGCACAGGCTTGGGAACATTTATCGCAACTTGGTTAACCGCAGCGGGTTGTGATTGCGTATTCCCAGTCTTAGTGGTTTTATTCCACTCTTTCTTTTTAGGCTTGGCGATTGTGCCTTCGCCTATCTTAATCTCTTCTATAACTCTGGCTTGCGCCAAAGCTTCTTCTAGACTGTCGTATTGCTACAGCAACAATAGACCAGAGATTGATTTTAAGCAACTCCGTGCAAACATCTGTGTGAGATCAGACATAGGGGGATGGTAGGGTAGCTTAGAAAGCAAAGCCCTCCATCGATTCCCGTATGCTGCCATTGTTTCTTCCTCATATTGCCTGAGGCTGGCCAGATCACTAAGTGATGCCTTCTTCCTTGTGTTGAAGGCAAAGCGTTCAAGAAACGCATCTACTAATTGATCTAGGTTGTTTATGTTGTGTTTGGGTAATTGTGTGAACCAATCCGAGGCAGGGCCTACGAATGTGGTTATGAATGTCCTAAGCAACAATGCATCATTATCTTGGATGCCGAAGCATTGACTTAGGAATCTTGTGACATGTTCTTGTGCATCCTCTTCACCTTTAAAGATTGCCAATTGAGGCAACTTGAAATGTTCGGGGTAAAGAGGTGTGGGCACTGAGGGATGCATTGGATGACTACGGAGTTGACGTAATGTGGGTTTTTGATGCCCAGAAGCTTTTGTCTCCATAGACTCTAAACGCTCTAATAGCGCTTTGTATGCATCGGAAGATTTTATTTCTTCCTCTTTTGTTTGCTCCCGTTGTGAGTTATGGGAGACTGGAGGCCTATGGGGGGTGGCCGAGTGGCAGCCCTCCCGCCTTGATGGGGCATTTTGGCCCGTTCTATTTCTGGTTCATACTCCTCATAAAATTCTTGAGGAGTCTCTGGGCGAGGCCTATGACCCTGATCGAGTCCCCGTTGAGGGTACCCATCATTGTTTCGGGGAGTAGCCTCCCTCTCGGGTCTATAAGGTCTCGGAGGCAAAGCTTGACGAGGTCGTGGAGACCTGTCCTGCACCAACGGATTATGCCTCTCATATTGTTTGGCTCTTTGGGTGCGAGGGGTTGGCACCCTCTCAGGTAGTTTATAGCGTAACTCATCCACTTTGCACTGCATGCGCTCTTTATTCAGGCGGCATAAGTACTCTAACTCCTGATGACCTTGCTCAAGCTGCGAGATTCGGGCTTGGCGAGCGGCATGTCTGGCGACTACTAGGTCAACTTGGTCTGCCCTCTTTTGCTCAGGAGGCTTAAATGTTTTTCCTATGTGTTTGCCTTGATCTTGATGATCTAAAATTTCAATGGGTTGCTTCCCTCTATCGAGGTAGGCGACATTTACTTGAGGCTCTGGCCTCGATGTATGATCATGATACCTAGCGGGTGCGGAAATGCAAGGTTCCCACGCTATTTGTTGTCCTCGAGGAATGCGATGGCTTTCCTCGTACTCCCTTTCATGGGTTTGAAAGGGGCGGGCGGAGTTGGCTCGCCCTGTGTAAAGAGCCCTACGCTCTGGATTTTGTCTTTCTGTTCGAATGTGAGGCAAGGAAGAAGTAGCGTATTCATGCTGTCTCTCCTCATGGACACTATGCCTCTCTAGCGCTTCATCGCGCTGCGGCCACTCAGATCTAGCCTCAAGAGGCGGTTGTCTACTTACATTAAGATCTACATGTAAAGCATCTTCCCGAAAGGGGCTGTGTTGAATGGGCATACCCCAATGAGGAGGGTCCCAATAGTTCCTTTTTGATGTGGCCTGATGTGGACTTTCTTGTAGGCCAGACCGCCAAGGCGGTATGGCCAAGTCCTCAGGGCTAAAGCGAAGGCGACCAGCGCCCTCTCTTTGTGCACCTTCCGTAGCGTCCGCCCTTGATTGGGCTTGGCTACGGGTGTACACCATTGTGGTGCTTCTCTACTATCTAAGCAGATTTTATCTCGTTTATGATGATTTATCTTTTTGTTTACACTAAGCAGAAATGAACACACACATACACAAAATCGTGATTATCTCTTTTAAGGATTAATAGTGTGTCCTAAACTGGTTTAGTGCATTTTGATGTTTTGTTTTGTTTTTGCAAGTTTGGAAGAACGTTTAAATGCATAATGTTGGCTCATATGACTCCCATAAATGGTCGCCCCTTCAATATACCATTGTCGGACCGATATACCAACCTCTCTATATACCCGCCCTTACGAGAGGGAAACTATAGGTACGTGAGAGCAGATGGTACGTGGAACATAGGCGGTACGGAAGGGGGATTGTCCTGTTAATGACACCTACCATAGAAGACTTATCCTCGCGCGCATGGGAATCACCCCAGTGACACTCGGTCAGCTTTCGTCAGGATTTACGCCTAACAACAGTGACAATCGGGGAAATGGATGCAAAGCTAAGCCAAGGTGGTGATGAACCCACCGTTGGACTTGCTCAAGGGCTGGGGTCTTACGACCAGCTCCTTGGTTTAAAATGTGCCACGTGACGTGTGTGTGGTTTATTTTACTTAGAAAAATGAAACATGCAATCAACCACTATTTTCTTTAAGCACGCAAGAATTGACAAAAAATGAAAGCAAAAAATAAAAAAAAATGACAAAGACAGTTTAGAACTTTACCTCTTTTCTGCCTGGACTTGCTGTTTCTGATCTTCTATTCTAAAAATTCACAGGCAAGAATTCGTCCCTCTGTGAGACGAATTACAGAACAGAATTCGTCCCTGCCAGAGACGAATTTAAAATTCGTCTCAGGGTCAGACGAATTACAGTCAGATATTCGTCACAGTCAGAGACGAATAACAGTCTGCGTTAAAAACTTGTACCTGTCAAGCACAAAAACACAAAAAGGATCAGTTATTTGATCTCAAAACCAGGGGACAGAGTCCCACCGTGATCGCCACTGAAAGCATGAGATTCCAGAAGTTTTAGAAAGGAAAACTACTTCGATGCATTCTAAGACAAAATGTAACGCTTAAGTCCTATGAACACGAAATGCATTAAACGAAAGAGGCAAATAGATCGAAATTGGTTACAAGAATTTAGAGAGAAGTCACAGCCCTCTTTATTCAAACTTCTTATCCACGGTTACAAAGTCGCCTCCTCCCTTTTTAGGGGCTAGGAGCGTTAAATGGATCTCTGTTACAATCTGTGATCATTAGTCTTCCTCTTTCTGCATGCCCACATGCAAAATGGGTGGGCCAAAGTGTTGCCACCGCTTATGTTGATGAATCCTCACTTCTTATTGCTCCTCCTACAATCAAAGAAACAAACAAGGCGTTAGTAGCACCTGTGACAAAAAGGAACATTTATGCTTCGAAATTGATAAAGGATGCATACGAAAGATTGTTTAAAACAGTGAATAAGAATAAACATAAATGACCTAAAAACTTGATCGAGGACAGAAGACATTACCAGAGGGCCACTGCCATTGAAACAGTCGGCCAATCTGCTCTCCACCTGGAATTCATCCCTGGGTAGGACGAATTCTGCTGTTATTCGTCCCTGGGTGAGACGAATTCTACTATGTTAGAACGCCGAGTTGCTGTCGCTCCAATGTCGAACCTCGGGACCTCCAAAACACCTACAAATAGAGGAGTTATGTAATTGGGGCCATTTTGGGATGACCCAGATGGTCGGATTCTCCCAATTTGGCCTCTATCCTCGGGAATTCGATGTCGCTACCTGCAAGTTAGAGGGACAACAAAGCGACAAAAAGCATGGTGAAATCTAATCAAAACATCATGGAAATGGAGCTATGAGTTAATTAAACAGAATAACATAAAATGCAACATGAACTAATAATCTAGAATGCTTTTAGAATAAAACTTTAGAAAATGCGGGGGTGCCCAAGTGGGCCTCCCACCGTTGGCACTTGATTTCGGCGCCAATCCACTAGGGATGGGCCCAAAACCTCTTAGGATTGGGGTGTCGGCAAATTGGTGGTTTAAGGTGGTCAAATGTTGGATTTGGGTTGGATCCACGCTTCCAAAAGCCACCCAATAACCTCCCTTGCGAAAGAGATTAGTGGATGTGAGAAGGTGAATCGAAAAGATGCAAATGTGGGTGTTCAATTGGACAGCACTTCGTTGCTTGAAATCGCCTCCAATCTGTCCTCTTTTTGGGTGGGAAAGTCCACCATTTTATAGACCCATGGGGTCTCTTTGGAGGGGCATGTAGGGATGCCATGTGGCGGCCATGCCTTCCCAAGAGGGAGGAGACTCCTCCCTGACTTGGGCTTCCATGACTGCCCTTGTGACAGTCCATCAACTGCCAACCTACCCACCTGCACGCGCATGCATGGCAGGAGGCAATAATTGACTGTCCTTGGCTGCCACTTGGCGGCATTTTTCTTTTTGCCCGTTAAACCTGGAATTCGTCCTGACCAAGGACGATTTCAGAATTCGTCCCTGGGTGAGACGGATCCCAGTTAGTATTCGTCCCTGGGTGAGACGAATACTTGGACAAAGTGCCTAAATGTGCCAAATTGCTTCTTGACCTTACAAAATTGCTATGAAAGTGGTTAGGACCACTGTTTGACCTCTGAGGGCTGCCCTGGGGGCTGTGTTTGTCAAAGCGATCAGTGTTTGCAGTCACATAATCGGATTGGTGCTGTTTTGGTGTCTACACAATTATATGTCATGATAAAATAACCCCTGAAGAAGCATGGACTAGCTTAAAAATAGATGTTTTTCAATTTCAAAATTTTTGGATGTACTGCTTAGGCTCACATCCCAAAAAATAAAAAGAAAACTCTTGCTAAGAAAAGTAGAAAGTTCATCTTTATCGATTATTGTGAAGAATTGAAATCTTACAAGCTTCTTGATACCTCAACTCATGAGGTATTATTTCATAGGAATGTCCAATTTGATGAAACATTCCCTCAAAAATAACCTCCAAAGGACTCTTCCTCCATTGAGCCTACTCCTATAGTAGAACCTCAATATTATGAAGAACCAACCCTTGAAGTTAATTTGGTTATTTATAATAAATATGAAGAACCTATAACTCCTTCTCAAAGTCTTTCCACTCCTTCAACTCCCTCTTCTATGTCAAAATGGGCCCCCACAATTGTTAAAGAAGCTACTCCCTACATTCAAAATATTCCTTCAAACAGATCATCCAACCCCACAGGTTCTAGTCTTGTATTTCAATCCATTTCCTATGATCCTCAATCCTTCAAATAATCCTCAGGTATAAAAGAATGGAAAGATTCCATGAATAACAAATTTTTGTCTTAGCTCAAAAATGATATTTGGGATTTAGTTCCCTTACCTACGGGAAGAAAATTAGTTCGATGTAAGTGGATTTTCAAAACAAAATATGGGCCTAATGGAGAAATAGATAAACACAAGTCTTGTCTTGTAGACAAAGGTTTTTCTCAAATAGAGGGTATTAATTATGCAAAAACCTTTGATTCTGTTGCTAAAATGGACTCTGTTATATTGGTTCTTGTTCTGGCCGCTTCCAATAAATGGCCAGTCTACAAAATGGACATAAAAAGTTCCTTCTTACATGGAAATTTTAAATAAGAAATATTCATGGAACAACCTGCTAGTTTTACTCAAGACTCCTCTCTTGTTTTTTGGCTTAAAAAATATCTATATGGCATCAAACAAGCCTCTAGATATTGGTATGAAAATATGGACTCCTTCCTTCTTTCAGCAGGTTTTTATCATTGTGAGTATGACAATACAATTTACATTTGGAGAAGTAAAGGAAATATCACCATTCTTGTTATTTATTTTGATGATCTCCTTCTCACTGGTAGTAACCTCACTCACATTCAGAATATCAAAGACTCCCTCTCTAAAAAACTTGAAATGGCTGATTTGGTTCTAGCTCACTTCTTTCTTGGGATTCAAATAAAACAAAACAAAATAGGGATCACCTTATGTCAACAAAATTACACTCAAGATATTCTTCAAAATTTTAAAATGATAGATTGCAAACCTTCTCCTACCCCCTTTAAATTTTGCATTCATCTCAGTACTTTCTGCTCATCCCCTCCTTGTGATGCTACCCTATACCATCAGCTTGTAGGTAGTTTTTTATACCTCACTCATACTCGTCCTGATATCTCCTATATAGTTGGGCTCATATACAGGTTATCTCATAACCCTCATTTCAATAATTGGCAAGCAACTAAAAGAATTATTTTTTATTTGTAATGTACTACAAACTTTGGGCTCATCTATAAAGGAGACTCCATGGATATCATTGGCTATATAAATTTATATTGGGTAGGATTAGTAGATAACAGATGTTCTACCTCTGGATATGTTTTTTTCTTTGGTTATTCATCAATAGCTTGGTTATGCAAGAAACAACAAACAATAGCATTATATTTTATAGAGGCAGAATACAGAGCAGCAGTTTCATCCAGTCAAGAAGCCCTTTGGCTTTGTCAATTTCTTAATTAATTTGGTTTTTTGCAATAAGTGCCTATAACTCTTTGGTGTGACAATCAAAGCATAATTCATATTGCACGTAATCCAATTGAGCATCAACGCACCAAAAACATTGAGATCCACATGCACTTCATCAAGCAACATATTCAAAAATGGGATATACATTTGGAGTATATTTCGATAGAGAATCAACTTACAGACATCTTCACCAAGTCATTTCCTTCTTTGCATTACCTTTAGTTGTGAGAGAAAATTGGAGTATTAAAACTACATTGAAAAAGAGGTATTCCACCTTTCTCTATATTTTACATGAGTACTTAAGAATGCATTCTTGTCAGGATTCATCTTTTATTTGTTAAAGAGGAAAATCTTCGCCATCCGAAGACAAGCCTCTTTCATACTTCTTTGCTTTTTTGATTGGTGGCTTTTCCAACTGGGTTTTTACCATCATCTCAAAACAAATAAGTGATAGTTGTTTTTTCGCCACAAGGTTTTTTTCCACCATCTATGATGTACATGAGTATCTAATCAGGCCTCATTTTTGGGACTCATTTCTAGAATCTCCCCTAGTATCACTTAAGGGGGGTGTTAAAATAAGTGAATATTATCTTAAGTTCACTAGGATACACACTTGAGTTTCCACTCCTCCATGTGTCAGGATAACTTTAAATGGTGTCTTCATCAGGTTTGATGAGTTTTTGTAATAAAACAACTCTCAATGATCAACTCTATTATTTATACAAAGTTGATCCTAGAGATAAATTAATCAGTTCCACTCTTCTCTTCATATCTTGTGTAATACTTTGCATATCTATTATTGTGTAATTATAACACAATTGATATCTTGTATTCTCACATAGAGCAACATACATCATATTATCTTTGAGCTATCTTTTAGATTTTTCTATTTAATTTTTCTTAGAATTTTTCATCAGATTAAACTTACAAGTTCTCTCCTAGCTTCCAACGTCTCTCTCCTTTTTTCATTCTCCTTCCCTTTATGAAACCATGCACACTTCACATTGCACACACCATGCCCTATATATCTCTGCATATACCCCTCTTCATTTTTTCCCATTTTTTTTTAATCTCGAAGATCATTCCACTTTTCTCGGTTGCACTATTGTTAGTTTGTTTAAACTCTTCAGTCCATGACATACCATATAGGAATAAATCTCCTCCATGTTTAAAAAAATTAGCTTAGCAAATATGTTTCCCAAAGCAATTATCGACAACCAAAATTCTCATCCTTTAAATAATACAATGCCATGACTCTTGAACATTCATGATATTATTATTATATATTAATATATTTATATATTATTATTATTTATAATATTACATTTATCTTATTATTAAACAAACTACCATTATTTAGTTTTACTACATATATATATATATATATATATATATATATATATATATATATATATATATATATATATATATATATATATATATTATAGTGTATTATACATTATTGCAAATTGTATTATACCATGATTTAGCACACATTAGTATTTTTATATAAGCATATAATTGCTAATTATCTTTACTTTGTCTCTTACCATTCCTTATAGTTTCTTTTTGATAAAAACCATATCGTTATTCCACATTTATACTTTTATTTAAACTATGGCTGCCATGCATTTTAAAATTTTTATTGCCAACCAATAATTTAAATTATGGCTTCCATGCATTTAAGCATTTTTATTGCCAACCAAATATTATACATTCATGATTTAGCAAACATCAAGCATTCCTATAAATACAACTACATGATTTGCAACTACATGAACCGTTGGTGAATGCATTACCTATAAGGTTCTTTGCCCCTATCAACTGGGTAATACACCACACTCATCATTTATCTTGACTCACCTTGTACCAAAATAATATTTCGATCCATTGAAGAGACTTCCTTCCTTTGCATTGCCACACTAGTAGTAATATCTTTGCTTCCACAAATACATTAGCAGTATCTCATCCTTATAGATAATTTAGGCATGTAATAAAATAGGTTTTTTTTTAGGGTTGTTACAGTGGGAAACTAGAACAATGATATCTTAGAGTTGTAGAACATATGTACATTTTTAGTAGTATTAAACAAGCATTATCCTCTAATACCATCATATTGATAGTGGTGGTAGGATCCATGTAAGAGCTCAACAAACCAATATATTGATATTAATCATGGATAGTCATGATATTATTAAATCCCAAAACAAAAATATATTTTATTTGATGGACAAAGGAGTTTTGAAAGGACCTCCAAACCTTTTTATAGAGTGGAGCTAGTCATCGAAAAAGTGACAAAACACTTCAACCAAAAAATAAGCTACCGAGTGATACTTACAAAAACAAAATAATTCAAACATTAAACACAGATTGTCACCCAACCAAGATAGAGTCCAGCACAATAACTAAAACAAGATCAAATGAGCATCATGCCCATATAAAAAATATTCAAGCACCAAGAACCACTAAAATTATTAAACCAAAAATAACACATCGGTTTTATGCCCAAACTGGAAAAATGCATAGAGGCCATTATGCCCTCACTATAATAGATAATCTAGATCTCTACTGGAATAAAGTCCTTTCTTGAATCAACCCAAACACACAAAAAATATGGTGAAATCAAAAAATCCCATAAATATAGCCATGTAATCGTAGTATCAAACATAACCACTAGTGTTGGAACTAGAGATAAATAACCATTGAAGCTAATCAAAGTAATAGAGTAACTAGAGTCGGTGCTAGATGAGGGAAAAAGTAGAAAGATATTACCATAGAAATAACAACCCAATATCACCCCAATGGGTTTGGATCGATGTTTGGCCTATCCTTCTTAGGGACCTCAACCAAATTTTCAATGACAAATTGAACCCATAAGAAAGCAAAGCAACTTAACCAATGACCCTAAATAAAAAACCAACCCTAGTAACATTGTCATACAAAAATTAACCAAAGTAAAATAGAGTAAAAGTTAGCCAAGGGATCAATACCTAGAACTTTTTGTAATGATACAAATAGCCCAAGATTACCCACTATTGGTTTGGGTTGACATTTGGCCTTATCCCTTTCAAGAACCTCGAACAGATATTCAATTGTAAACCAAATCCAAAATAAATATGGAGTGAACCAACAAGACCCCCCAACCAACAAAAATTCTAGTTACAAATCCTTCCAACCAACATAGATCATAAATATCATAACAAATAATTAGGTCTAGCAATGAAAATGGGAAGCCTCTTGCTCTGTGGATTTTAGAGTATTAGAGTCAGAGTGGGAGGCCAACCGATATCCAATTGATTGAATCTACTCAAAAAATCCCAAAAAAGATAGCCATAGAACCCTGGGATGAAACACAACCATCAATACTAGAACTAGAGATAAAAACTTTGAAAACCATCAAAGCTAACCAAAGTAATAGAGCAATCAACAAGACCCCTCAACCAACAAAAATCAAACCCAAAATATTCAATGGCAAATAAAACCCAAAATAAATATAGAGTGAACCAACAAGACCCCTCAACTAGTAAAAATCCTGGTCACAAAGTCATCCAACCAACACAGACCATAAAGACCATAATAAAAAGCTAGGTCTAGCTAAGAAAATAAGAGATCTCTTGCTCAGAGGGTTTCAAAGTGCTAGAGCCAAATTGGTAGGTCTCTTCTAACATTACGAAACTTCAATTAGGTAGAGGTAGACATATTTAAAATAAAAATATTATTAGACTTACCTATAATTTTTTTGTGGCACTTACAAAAATATATAATTAAATTTACTATGGAGGATACTAAGTCAAGAGTTATAGCCTTCGGAGATTTAGCTCAAACTTGTATGTACAAGAAAATGGGACTGAAAACATCCATTAATAAATTTTTCTACTAACCAATTAAAATTTCATCGTAAGATGCATAATATTTTTATAAATTTATTAAATTTTTTATTATGCAAGTTACTCTATTTTCTTGAACTATTACCCATTTTTAAATCTACCATGTAAAATACTTATTAGAAAATTTGTGACTTTGGTTCCTAATGTATATTTTATTTTTATATATTATAATAGTTTAAGTATATTTAAATGTTTCAATAAGAAATTTAAAAGTGAGAAAAATATAGTCTACATAGTTATAAAAAAAAAAATTAATACTTCAATTAAAATGTGTTTAAATATATTAAGTTGTGGTTTATTTTAGAATTTGATTTAAATGATTTAAAATTTATGTATAATTTGAATAAAATTCATCACTATCACATAATATGATATTATAGTAAATGTGAAAAATAAAAGTACTAACATAGTTGCATAATTTAAAAGCAAGATTACCAAATGCCACATAGAACAACTAGATAACATAGTTACACATCTTCAAGAATTGTGGAGTAGTCCTTTATTCCAACAAATTACTTAATGTTTGAGATTACTTTATTTAAGTTTTATTTCTTTAACAAACATGAGATCTATAAAACCATAAATAAATTGTTTTAGAATAGAGAAAAAAATAAAATATTCAACAACAACAATAAACATATCATGAGTTACAAAGATATCAAAATACTTTTTATGACCAGGATATAAGGTTTCATAATATAAGTGAAATTGTAGAATTCCATGACAAGGAGTTACTATAACATAAGAGAAATAGTGTATATGGCTACTAGTAACATTAGTCTTCACTTAAACAATTAAATAAATAAATAAAGCATGAAAATTGATGACAACTTTCTCTACCCTTCTTTAACAATTAAAGAAAATGAAAGTAAAAATAAACAAATAAAATGATTTTTTTTTTTGAAATTTTTAATGGATTAAAACTTTTCCTAAGAATGCAAACATGATAGAAAACAAAAATATCATAGCAGAAAATGACAGGGACAGTTAGAAACCGTTACTTCTTTTTCGCCCAAATCAGCTGTCTTTTCTGCCCAAATCGGCTTTTTCTGATTCTCAGCCCGGTACCTGCAAGCACAAAAACACAAGCTTTAATCAGTTTTTGAATCTTAATTACAATGAAAACAACTATCTTGATGCATGAAATAACATGAATATAATCAAATCAAAAGCAGGAGCATAGCCCTTTTTATTAATATGATTCCGCTCGGTTACAATACATCTCCTCCCCTTTTAGGGGCTAGGAGAGTTAGCATGTTTCATTACAAAAAGTGACTAGTGATCTCCTTTCGCATGCCCACATTTGAAACGGGCGGGCCAAAGTGTTGCCATCGCTTATGCCTGATGAATCCTTGCTCCTTGCTGTTCTTCCTGCAATCAAAGAAACAATAAACCGTTAGTAGCACCTACTGCACAAGGATATAACATTTGACTCTCGAAATCAATGAGAAATGCATGCAAAAATACTGATTAAATCGGTAAACAACATAACTCTAAGCAAACCTGCAACTTTTATAGAAAAAAAAAACTTTACCAGAGGCTGCTGCCAGTGATACAGTCGGTGGAAGTCTGCTGTAATTCATCTCCAGGTGAGACGACTTCGCCTATGATGAAAAGCCGAAGTGCTATTGTTACCTGCAGGTTAGTGGGACAACAAGAACGACAAAAGCACGATGATATTTGATAAACATCTTCTGAATTTGATAAACACGCAATGACAGAACGATGCAGGAAAAAGCTAAAAATGTAATGCAAGTGTAGAACGCACGATAGATATATTCGAACGTAAAGCATTAGACATAGAACGTAGAATGCAGGATATATTCGATAAAGGATATATTCGAATGTAAAGCGTGACAGAATAAACTAATCATGCAACTAACAAACTAGCAAAAATATGCGGGGTGCCCAAGCGGGCCACCCCCGTTGGAACTTGACTTCGACGCCAATCCACTAGGGATGGGCCCAAAATCTAAGATAATGTGGTGTCGGCAAATTGATGGTTTACTGTGTCCAATGTCGGGTCTGAAGGTTCGGATTCACCTTCTAACAGCCACCAATAACCTCCCTTGCGAAAGAGATTACAGGTGCAGAAGAATGAATTAGAAAGGAATGCAATCGGGTCTCTGGTTTAGCAGCACTTCGTTGCGTTAAAATGCTTGTCAACCTCTCTTTCTGGGTGGGAAAGTCCACCGTTTTATAGACCCACGGGGTCTCTTTGGAGGGGGCACGCAGGGATGCCATGTGGCGGCCATGCCTTCTCAAAAGGGAGGAGACTCCGCCTTGACTAGGGCTTACCTGACTGCCCTTGTGACAGTCCGCTAACTGCCAATCTGCCCACCTACGCGTGCATGCACAACAGGCGACAATAACTGACTGTCCTCGACTGCCACTTGTTGAATGTCTACTTTGATGGCTTTAACGACACTTTTGAATGCTTGACTTCTACCTTTGATTGATTAAATTCGCCTTTGATTGATTGAATGTCTGCTTGAGTATTTTAATGTCCGCCTTTGAGCAAATGTGAAGTTCGTCGCGATATCACGACACTTCGGGTGAGGCTCCCCTTTGGGCCTTAGGTGTCACGATTTCGCGACGTCACGAAATCGTGACACCCTCGGCCAAGGCTCCCCTTTGGGCCTTAGGTGTCACGATTTCGCGACGTCGCAAAATCGTGACACCCTCGGCCAAGGCTCCCCTTTGGGCCTTAGGTGTCACGATTTCGCGACGTCGCGAAATCGTGACACCCTCGGCCAAGGCTCCCCTTTGGGCCTTAGGTGTCGCGATTTTATGACGTCACAAAATTGTGATGTCGCAATATCGTGACACCCTCGGCCAAGGCTCCCCTTTGGGCCTTAGGTGTCGCGATTTCGCGACGTCATGAAATCGCGACGTCGCGATTTCGCGACACCCTCGGCCAAGGTTCCCCTTTGCTTAAGGCTTGCTTGTAATTAAAGTTTGCTCTTGCTTAAGGCTTGTTTTTAATTAAAGTTTGCTCTTGCTTAAGGCTTGTTTTTAATTAAAGTTTGCTTTTAATTAAGGTTTGCTTTTAATTAAAGTTTGCTCTTGCTTAAGGCTTGCTAAAACGACCAACTTTTCTTTGTTTACTTTTCGACCTTCTAAACTGTTGTGTAAGTGGCTAGGACCACTGTTTGACCTCTGAGGGCTGCCCTGAAAGCTGTGTGTGTCAATGCGATCAGTGTTTGTAGTCACTTAATCGGATTGGTGCTGTTTTGGTGTCTACAGATGCCCCTTTTTGGGAAGCGCTGCGGGTGACGCGACTGTGAGCAAAAATAGATAACCAAAGCACTAATGATTAGGGTTTCTTGGTAACCTAACCAACTTTTGATGCCCCAAGTATGGAAAGGGCATGCATTCTTGAATCCTTGCTTTCGACGAGCTAAGGAATTTGATTTCAAGTGTTAACCTATTTTGGTGAGGTGTGACTTGAGCTTGGACATTGATCAGTCATGATTAGGCAAAGGGCGTAACCTTTTGTCCACAGGGGGAACCTTGTGTTCATGCTTCGGGAATACCAAGTGTTTGATCAATTTAATGATTGCTTGTTTACTGCCCCAAGCAGGAGCGTAATTGTCTTTGTCAATGATTCTTTGAATGCATGTCATTGCTTTGATTGGGTGTGTGCTTGTTGATTGGTGACTAAGTGTGACTACCCCCTCAAGCGACGAATCGATGAGGGAATGACCTTCATGAGAAAAGCGACGAGTCGCTTGACCCAAGATGACTTGTGCAAGGGTGCCTTTAGATGTTTTATCATTTAAGCACGTGCAATTTCTCGACATTTGGACCTATTTTTGGTGGGTGTTAACCCTTTTGGTGATGCCATAATGGGGTGAAATCATCAAAAACCCGTCTTCCCGTGGAGCGGTCCGGCTATGGTAGCCTTCTTGGGGAAGTAGGAGAGTGACGATTTGAGCCCCGACATCGATTTTTTTATGCCAAGAGGTTAAGTGCAAGAGCACTTGTGTCCGACAATGCTTATTGCTTTGTTTTTGTGTTGCATTTTTTGGGATGTTTTTGTTGTTTTGATTTTCTTTCTTTGTGTATATGTCATGATTTTATGTTATGCATAATGATTGATGTTGATGGATGCATGCTACTTTATATTGATGTATGCATATGGTATGATAAATGCGATTGTTGTATGTTGATTTATTTTGATGGATGCATATGTTGTGATGAATGCAAATGTTTTTTATTTATATGTGATGTGCAGAAATGAAATGGATGGATAGAATTTGTGATGTTTGGCTATGGCACCATAGACTATTTAGAACTCTATTATTTTGTCTTTTAGGCGATTGCTGTGATGCATGACTTTGTATGTATACATGTGGTTTTTCTTTTTTTGTATTTTCTGATGGTATTGTAAGGATGAAAAGTAGCGCAGTTGGTTTAGAAATGTAGCTAAGGTTTTCTGAGACTCAGACGGTTTTAACTTACTAGCCATGATTGTACTTTATCTTACAAGACTTTTGAACAAGGTATGAATCGGACTTGTTTTTGACCAAGCTATTTCACATCCTTGTGTGTGCAATTGAGTTCATTTATGTGGTATTTGTCAGGATACCGCTAGTGCCAGATGGGCTTTCAACCGAACCTGTACTGAGGATCACCTAATTAGCTCCACTAACTCCTTTGTTGTATTTAGTTAGATTAATCTACGATGTTATCCAGGATACCATAAGCTAGCTCATCCTTATGCAAACATTGGTCTACACATACGCAAAGCGAATGTGACAGACATATCGTCATGCGGGTAGGATACCACCATTGCCAGATAGGCTATCAACCAAACCTGTAATGAGGATCACCTAGATGGTTTTCGAATGCTGAGAATTCCAGGGATTCAAGTTCGGGATATTTGTTGGCTGAATGATTTAGAAAGTTGCTCGTCTATATAGTGATGAAAATCACTGTTTATTTTCTATTAATTCTTTTTGAGCAAGGATTTTGAATAGTGGTGATAACCATTGTTATTTGATTTTGTATTTTGAGTATTGTGAGTTTGGGCTGGTGAGTGGCCTTGATCCTTGTGGCCTTGGGGATGACTACGCATCCTTTGCAGGGACGTGTAGTACGAATCCTTACGACGTTAGGGACCAAGGGGGTGATGGAGATTATGGAGTAAGGGCATTGATCTTTTAGGCCTTGGGGATGACTACCCATCCTGGTTAGGGGTGGATAGTACGAATCCTTACAACTTGGAGACCAAAGGTGAATGGAAAGTGTTAGGATGATGATTTGTTGGAATTTTGTTTGTGAATGGTGTTGATCCCTTTAGGTTTTGGGGATGACTACCCATCCTTGGCAGGGACGTGTAGTACAAATCCTTACAACTTTGGGAACCAACTATGATTGGGATTTGGTAGTGGTGAAAACCATTGTATATGGAGGTGAATGGATAGGAAAGAGCTTGTCCTTTTGTCAATTCTCAGCATTCTAGAACCATTCGCACGGGGGGATGAGCAAGATAACCGTTTCACTTATGGTGACCCGGATTCATGCACAGGTTTCATCTTTCGTTCACACAACTTGGGAATTTTTATGTGTTTTAATTTGTGTTGGGATGTTACGTAACAAGGCGTATTTCAAGTGTAACTCTACCTTCGTAAAATCTGTCTGACTTGATACATTACATGGCTAAAGAGCAAAATGATGACTGAATCACGAAAACCCTTGATACATTAAAAGACCACTGACTCTAGTGTGGTAAAAAGCAATGCATGGTGTTTTTGTTGTTTTTGTAAAATGGAACAAGTGGGGAACAAGATGGACTAGCAGAGCAATTACAGCCTATGGTGCCTTTGACCTGTACGACCACAAATATGCAATGTATGGATGCAATGCTTGATGCGGCTACATATTTTTGTATTTTTGATGAATTGATTTTGGTGAAGATGAAGATGAAGTGCGAGAAGAGCTCTCTATTGATGAATTTGAGTATGCCTAGAAATGAGATGCAAAAATTTTTGTTGTTTTTGATGATTTTGTGTTGTTTTTGAATTTTCTTGATTTTTGACCAAGCGATTGTGGAAATCCTTGGAGCATTTTTGAATTGACCAAGCGATTGCAAGAATCCTTGGAGCCTTTTTGGGATTGACCAAGCGATTTTGATAATCCTTGGAGCATTTTTGGGATTTGACCAAGCGATTGCGATAATCCTTGGAGCATTTTTGGGATTTGACCAAGCGATTGCGATAATCCTTGGAGCATTTTTGGGATATGGCTCTCTTAGATATGAAATGGTCGCAAATGACTGATATTCAAGGGTTCTGTTTCCTTGATACCGTCAAGAGAAGCTAGCCGGTATGTCTCGGGTCCTATTTTGCTATCAATGACATATGGACCTAACCAATTTTCTGCAAACTTGTCCCTTAGGTGGGATGGCAAACTAGAATTCTGCTGGTTTTCCTTCAAAACCAAATCACCAACCCGAAAGTCTCTGAGGTGAACTTTCATGTTGTAAGCTTTCTTAAGTCGCTCTTGATAAATACGTAAATGCTCGAGAGCATTAACGCGTCGTTCATCAAGCAACGTAAGCTGGTCTAACCGGGCCTGCCATGCAGAGTCATCATCGATGAACTCCTGCATTGATATGCGCAAGGAAGGAATCTCCAACTCTAGAGGCATGACTGCCTCGGAGCCATACACGAGTGAAAACGGAGTGGCCCCAGTGGGTGTCCGAATGCTAGTGCGATAGGCCCATAGGGCAAGTGGGATTTGAATGTGCCAATCCTTATGATTGTCTATGACGGTCTTTTTAAGGATGGCAACTAGCATTTTGTTTGACGCCTCTGCTTGCCCATTCGCCTGCGGATAATAGGGTGTCAAAAAGCTGTGTTGAATCTTGTACTTTGTGGTCAAAGCATGCACGTCTTTGTTCTTGAAAGGTGTCCCATTATCCGAGACTATTTTGGATGGAATACCAAAATGACATATGATGTTATGCAAAATGAACTCCACAATGCGGGGTCCTGTCGTAGAGGTAAGCGGAATCGCTTCCACCCACTTGGTAAAATACTCTGTGGCCATTATGATAAATGTGTGACGGCCTGATGACGCAGGGGAGATCTTTCCAATTAGATCGAAGCCCCACTGCGAGAATGGCCAAGCAGGCTGGACTGTCTGCAAGGCCTGGGAAGGTACGTGCATCAAATTGGCATGATGTTGACACTTCACGCACTTCTTGACATATGCGCAACAATCTCGCTCTAAAGATGGCCAATAATAGCCCATGCGAAGAATGCGCTTTGCGATGGCCATACCACTAAAGTGGCCACCACATGTACCATCGTGCACTTGGGCGATTGCCCAAGTGGACTCTTGTTGGTCCAAGCAACGAAGGAGGATTCCTTCATAGCTACGACGATACAAAATGTCTCCTATCAAGACATACTTAGCCGCTTTCTGCTTGAGTGCTCGTTTTGCGGCATGAGTCAATCCAAGCGGGAGATTACCTAACTTGAGGTAGTCTCTGATGGGTAAATACCAGTCCTGTTGATCAGAAACCTCGATAGTATGAACAGCCAATCCCTCTTGAAGTTCATCCCTAGCAAACATTGAATGGGATAGAACCTGTAAGAATAGCGTTGTGTTGCTATTAATGGGAGTAGGGGAGAACAAGGACCCCCAGTTGGCACGTTTCAGACGATCTCGGATTCGAAAGAACTTCTCCGAGGATGGTTCAATCTGGATCATGTGGATTCCTGGCATCAAGTCTGAGCTTGCACGCTCCATCACGGATTGCGATAAGGTTTTGACTTGAATGGTTGTCATATCACCGAAAAGGTCTTGCGGAATTAGTGACCCCAAGGAGGCCATTGTGTCCGCAAAATGATTCGATGATCGAGGGAGTGCCTCGATGTCATACCACTCAAGTTTTGCCAAGAATTTGTCCACAAGGGCTTTATAAGCCTGCAGGACTGGGCATTTGCATTGATATACCCCTTTGACTTGATTGACTATTAACAGAGAATCACCAAAGATATTCAGTCGTTTGATGTTCATGGTGATTGCTGTCTGAAGACCTAGGAGCAAGGCTTCATACTCTGCATTATTGTTGGTGCACGAGAAGTTTAATTTAAATGACAGGGGCATTGGAGCACCCTGCGGTGTGAAGAATACAATTCCCGTGCCACCACCTTGCTCACATTTAGAACCATCGAAGAATAGGGTTATGTCGGCCTATGACTCAGGCTCATCAGAATCTGGCGATTTTGAGACATGGAAGACCCCATCATCGGGTAGTTCTATGACTAGAGGCTGATCGTCTTCAAGAGGAGCCTCTGCTAGTTGATCGGCTATGACTTGTCCTTTGATAGATTTTTGTCCAATAAACTCAATGTCAAATTCTGTCAACAACATGATCCATTTCGCCGTGCGACTACTATGATAAGTACGACTCATCATGTATCGCAATGGATTCTCCTTAGACACAACATACGTAGTGTTGCTCAAGCATGTAGTGGCATAGCTTTTTGGTAGCAAACACCACTGCCAAGCAGAGTTTCTTGATGTATGCATATTTAAGTTCATAACTGACTAGGGTGCGGCTAAGATAGTAAGTAGCCTGTTCCTTGTGAATTTCATTCTTCGGGCTAACATGGCACCCAGTGCCACCTCGATGGTTGAGATGTATAAGTAGAATGACACTCCTGGTCTAGGTGGTGCCAATACTGATGGCGAAACCAGGTATTGTTTGATCTCGTCAAAGGCCGATCGGCACTCGTCATCCCAATGAAATGTAACCCCCTTGTGCAATAATTTGTTCATGGGTCGGCACTTGTCAGATAATTGTGCTATAAAGCGTTTAATCGACGTGACCTTTCCCTGCAGACTTTTGAGCTGCTTGATTGTAGTTGGGGGAACCATTTCAAGGATTGCCTTGACTTTCTTTGGGTCCACCTCGATTCCTCACTTTGAGACTATGAAACCCAAGAGTTTTCTAGATGTGACGCCAAATACGCACTTCTTGGGGTTTAGTCTAACTTTATGCTCCATGAGGCGATCGAGGATTTTGCTTAAGTCATCGATATGATTTGAGCACAAAAGAGACTTGGCTAACAAATCATCCATGTAATCTTCCAAAGTTTTGTGCATGTAATCATGGAAGATATATGTCATGGCACGTTGGTAGGTGGCACCAACATTTTTAAGGCCAAAAGGCATGACCTTATAACAAAATGTCCCCCAAGGCATTGTGAACGCCATTTTTAGTTGGTCTTCAGGATTGATACGAATTTGATTGTATCCTGAGAAACCATCCATGAGGGAGAGCATTTCGTGACCTGTTGTAGTGTCTACCAATGCGTCGATGCTTGGCAAGGGGAAATCATCCTTAGGACTCGCTTTGTTTAGATCTCAAAAATCAGTGCATATGCGAATCCTCCCATCGGGCTTCTTGATGGGAACCATGTTGGACAGCCATGGCGGATAATCCACGCAGATGACAAACTGTGCATCCAACAGCTTTTGCAATTCGTCTTTGACCATCAAGGCCACTGTTGGGTGCATCTTACGTAGTTTTTGCTTTACAGGGTTGATTGTCGGATCAAGCGTTAAATTATGCGTGACTAGCTACGGGTCTAGTCCTGGCATATCCTTGTACGACCATGCAAAAACCTCCTTCTTCTCTTTGAGAAGGGCAATGTAGTCGGCTTGCTCTTTGAGGGAAAGACTTACCCCCAGCTTGAGAATTTGTGGATTCATTGGATCTGTGCCGATATCTACATCAGTTGTCTCCTCGACTGACATGTGGGATCCATCCTCCAACTGATGTGGAGTCGAGATCAAATGGATATCATTAGCTGAGTTTAGATCTACGTTGGGAACCTCGGGTAAAATGAGGCATTTCACCAAAAGGCCAGTACTCTGATGGTGATAAAGGTGAATTGACGTGATCCCAGTCGATGGCATCTATGTCTAGATGCAATGACCATGTTGGATCGGCCGGATTGTGGATGGGTGCGGTCAAATCAATGGAGATCATGTGGATGGAATGAATTTGGTCTCCATTACCACGGGTATGATAACTTGAATCTTCTGGATGCTCCCTATACTCTGGATCTGGCTCTAGGGGAACGGGCACAAACGGATCGGCCCTATGTGCTGATAGGAGGATAGGGTCTTCCCTCGGTACTGATGTCATGATAGGGTCTCGGGGTGGACGGTGCTCATCATGAATTTGGAGCCATGGATCCAACACTTGGTCCCACCCCGCTGGGTCTACCCACCATTCATGCCCTAACCTTATGCCCATCTGTCCCATCAGATCTTCATGAGTTAAAGGGCGATTATGCCATCGCACATGATTGAGATAGTCCATCTCAGTCTCATCTTTTGAATCACTTTCGAAGATCCAAAAATGTTCATTCTCTTCAACAACTGTTACTTGCGACATTGAGGGTTCTCCTTGTTCCAGCAAGTTAATCTGGTCCCATGGCGGTTGTTCCACTCTTGGTGGAGGGACCTGATTCTCTTGACACTATGTTGACTCAACTGGAACCTCTAAGGGGAACAACTTCAAAAATATGTCCGGACACCGTTTATGTTCTCTTTGGGGATTAGTGTCCGAACTTTCACCTCTCTCTAGCAAAGGAGAGGGATTATTGCTGTTGCCAAGGGTGTTTGTTGACCATGGGAGGTAATCTCCCAATGTATATTCTGTATTTGGGTTGGCATAAAGATCTAGTGCCAATCCCCCCTTGTTGCCTATTTCTAGGCCTTGCATATTTTCTACCAAGATGTCTAAGGGCAGGGGGTGGTTGAACCCTACTCCCGATTTATCATATGGCATCTGATATCTTGGTTGGCAAAGGACACGCATCCCTTGCTCATATCTGCCTAGCCCGTATCCATGCCAATTGCATTGGCCGAGATATCTTAGAGGAAAGTCCGGGTTTGACAGATAATTGATATTTTCAGCAAAAGGCTCTTCGTCTTCTTCCTTTTGCTTGCATGGTTCAAGACCATGATCAAGGCCCCCATACACAAAATTTGTCTGGTTTGGTGGGTAACCTAGAGGAACAACTGTTCCTATGGGAAGGCGAGGTCTCCCCATGTCCTGTACTGATTCTAATGTGGGCGTTGCCACAACATTCTGCACTAAATACTCCCCCAGGCCCATACTGGCCATTTCAATAGTGATTGTTGATGCTTGGGAGGGAGGGAATGGGAGTCCTTCTTGAGTCCATTCCATGTTTGGTGTTTTAGGAGTCTCAGCTTCCGTTGTGCTAGGTATTTCCTCTGTTGATACCGTTGAAATTGTTGGCAACCCCTCTTCTAGGGGCTGAGCCTCTTCCATGATCTATTTTCCCTTGTCCTTCTGTTTAGCCATGAAAGGTGGCATTGGTAGTGAAGGAGCAGATGATGAAGACTCACCTGGCTGGGATTTTGATGATTTGGTCACCAGTGGTGCCTACGGTATTGGACCTTGCTTAGATGGATTTAACTGGAAATCCAAATGCGTTGAAGGGAGGGTCGATTGAGGCATTAATTGCATCACATTGCAATACTTGAAGGGTTCTAAGTCCATCGGGACTACATGTATTTCTCCTTCAAATGCATACTTTAAGCACTGGTGAGCGATCGAAGGGACACACTTCATGTCCCTGATCCAAGGCCGCCCTAGCAGTATGTTGTAAGCCATCTCGCCTTCCAACACATGGCACAATGTAGGTATTGTCTTTTGTCCTACCTGGACAGGCAGAACAACTATGCCGACTGTCGAGCATATTGCATCGTTGAAAGCTCACAGTGTGTATGTGGAGGCTATGATATGAGAGGTTGGCAACTTCAAATGTTTTAAGGCTGCAGTGGTAATGATGTTACTGGACGAGCCAGTATCTACCAACACTCTCTTGTACGGGATCCCGTTGACCCGTGCGATAACATGCAGGGGTGGATCTACCGTGTCATTCGATATTGCTTTGACTTCATCCTCTCTAAAGGTAATGACCGGCTCCATACATCGTTTCACATGTCCCATGAAGTTGTTGAAAGAATTTGCTTCGTGAGGCTGTAATTCGATGGCTTTTAAAATTTCCATAAGAGCTTCCCTATGAGGTGTTGACTGTTGAATAAGCTCATAAATGGAAAGCCTAGCCGATGTGGTCCGCAAAATCTACGTGAGTTTGGTCCGTATCGTGACCTCGGGTCTAGGCGGAGGCAACTGCACAAGGCGTTGTTGAGGCTGCGACGTTGTTGGAACTTCCCTTGTAGCTACCTCGAGGGCAACTCCTGGGTACTTTTTGTTCCTGGTCACTATGCTGATCATTCCCACAAATCCTTGCATGGGAATATTCTGTCGCACCTCATTAACCTAGAGAGGTTTTTCTTGTGCCTCATGGGTAGGCAAAGGGTCCTTGAATACCCCCATTTGTTGATTATTTGGCGCTATGGGGTTGTCCACGGCCAATGTTTTATTGTCGATCAAATCTTGGATTAATCCTTTGAATTTCTAGCATCCATTCAAGTCATGTCCCCTTCGCCTATGGAATCTACAATATAATTCCTCTCTGTATCCCTTAGGCTTGGGAGCGTTAGGATCTACAGTTTGGATCTCTGGAAGGGTGACTAAATTTGCCACTGACAAGCGGTCAAATAAGGAGTCCCTAGACTCCGCATAAGGGGTGAATTGTCGCCTAGGGTGACGCTGCTGATTCTGCTCCTATTTCTTATTATCTCTTTCATAACTAGGAGGCACTGCCTGGTAATTAGCCTTTTGGGGCTGCATTTCTTGCACAGGCTTGGGGACATTTATCGCAACTTGATTAACCGTAGTGGGTTGTGATTGCGTTGTCCCGATCTTAGTGGTTTTATTCCACTCTTTCTTTTTAGGCTTGGTGATTGCGCCTTCGCCTATTTTGATCTCTTCTATAACTCTGGCTTGCGCCAAAGCTTCTTCTAAACTGTCATATTGCTGCAACAACAATAGCCCAGAGATTGATTTTAAGCAACTCCGTGCAAACATCTGTGTGAGATCAGACATAGGGGGAAGGTAGGGTAGCTTAGAAAGCAAAGCCCTCCATCGATTCCCGTATGCTGCCATTGTTTCTTCCTCATATTGCTTGAGGCTGGCCAGATCACTCAGTGATGCCTTCTTCTTTGTGTTGAAGGCAAAGCGTTCAAGAAACGCATCTACTAATTGATCTAGGTTGTTTATGCTATGTTTTGGTAATTGTGTGAACCAATCCGAGGCAGGGCCTACGAATGTGGTTATGAATGTCCTAAGCAACAATGCGTCATTATCTTGGATGTCGAAGCATTGGCTTAGGAATCTTGTGACATGTTCTTGTGCATCCTCTTCACCTTTAAAGACTGCCAATTGAGGCAACTTGAAATGTTTGGGGTAAAGAGGTGTGGGCATTGAGGGATGCACTGGATGACTATGGAGTTGACGTAACGTGGGCTTTTGATGCCCAGAAGCTTTTGTCTCCACAGACTCCAAACGCTCTAATAGCGCTTTGTATGCATCGAAAGATTTTATTTCTTCCTCTTTTTTTTGCTCCCGTTGTGAGTTATGGGAGACTGGAGGCCTATGGGGGGGTGGCCGAGTGGCAGCCCTCCCGCCTTGATGGGGCGTTTTGGCCCATTCTATTTCTGGTTCATACTCCTCATAAACTTCTTGAGGAGTCTCTGGGTGAGACCTATGACCCTGATTGAGTCCCTGCTGAGGGTACCCATCATTGTTTCGGGGAGTGGCCTCCCTCTCGGGTCTATAAGGTCTCGAAGGCAAAGCTTGACGAGGTCGCGGAGACCTGTCCTGCACCAAAGGGTTGTGCCTCTCATATTGTTCTACTCTTTGGGTGCGAGGGGTTGGCACCCTCTCAGGTAGTTTATAGCGCAACTCATCCGCTTCGCATTGCATGCGCTCTTTATTAAGGCGGTATAAGTACTCTAACTCTTGATGACCCTGCTCAAGCTGCATGATTCGGGCTTGGCGGGCGGCATGTCTGGCGACTGTCGGGTCAACTTGGTCTACCCTATTTTGCTCAGGAGGCTTGAATGTTTCTCCTATGTGTTTGCCTCGATCTTGATGATCTAAAATTTCAATGGGTCGCTTCCCTCTGTCGAGGTAGGTGGCATTTACTTGAGGCTCTGGCCTCGATGTGTGATCATGATATCTAGCAGGTGCGGAAATGCAAGGTTCTCGCGTTGTTTGTTGTCCTTGAGGAATGCGATGGCTTTCCTCGTACTCCCTTTCATGGGTTTGAAAGGGGCGGGCGGAGTTAGCTCGCCCTGTGTGAAGAGCCCTACGCTCTGGGTTTTGTCTTTCAGTTCTGATGGGAGGCAAAGGAGAGATGCCATATCCACGTTGTCTCTCCAAATGAACACTATGCCTCTCTAGCGCTTCATCATGCTGTGGCCACTCAGATCTAGCCTCAAGAGGCGGTTGTCTATTTACATTGAGATCTACATGTAAAGCTTCTTCCCGAAAGGGGCTGTGTTGAATGGGCATACCCCACAGAGGGGGGTCCCAATAATTCCTTCTTGATGTGGCCTGATGTGGACTCTCTTGTAGGCCAGACCGCCAAGGCGGTATGGCCAAGTCCTCAGGGCTAAAGCGAAGGTGACCAGCGCCCTCTCTTTGTGCACCTTCCGTAGCGTCCACCCTTGATTGGGCTTGGCTACGGGTGTACACCATTGTGGTGCTTCTCTACTATCTAAGCAGATTTTTATCTCGTTTATGATGATTTTTCTTTTTGTTTACACTAAGAAGAAATGAACACACACATACACAAACCGTGATTATCTCTTTTAAGGATTAAATAGTGTGTCCTAAACTGGTTTAGTGCATTTTGATGTTTTGTTTTGTTTTTGCAAGTTTTGAAGAACGTTTAAATGCATAATGTTGGCTCATATGACTCCCATAAATGGTCGCCCCTTCAATATACCATTGTCGGACCGATATACCAACCTCTCTATATACCCGCCCTTACGAGAGGGAAACTATAGGTACGTGAGAGTAGATGGTACGTGGAACATAGGCGGTACAGAAGGGGGGATTGTCCTGTTAATGACACCTACCATAGAAGACTTATCCTCGCACGCATGGGAATCACCCCAGCGACACTCGATCAGCTTTCGTCAGGATTTACGCCTAACAACAGTGACAATCGGGGAAATGGATGCAAAGCTAAGCCAAGGTGGTGATGAACCCACCGTTGGTCTTGCTCAAGGGCTGGGGTCTTACGACCAGCTCCTTGGTTTAATTTTACCATGTGAAGTGTGTGTGGTTCTTTTTATTTAAAAATGAAATAGGCAGAAAAAAAGAAACTTTCCCTAAGCCATACAAACACTACAAACCGAAAAACAGCAAATAGAAATTTGACGGAACGTAATTTTTTTTTTTTTTTTAACAATTAAATAAATAAATAAAGCATGAAAATTGACGACAACTTTCTCTACCCTTCTTTAACAATTAAAGAAAATGAAAGTAAAAATAAACAAATAAAATGATTTTTTTTTTTTTTGAAATTTTTAATGGATTAAAACTTTTCCTAAGAAGGCAAACATGACAGAAAATAGAAATATCACAGCAAAAAATGACAGGGACAGTTAGAAACCGTTACCTCTTTTCCGCCCAAATCGGCTGTCTTTTCCGCCCAAATCGGCTTTTTTTGATTCTCGGCCCGGTACCTGCAAGCACAAAAACACAAGCTTTAATCAGTTTCTGAATCTTAAAAAAAAATAGGGGACACAGATATAATTACAATTTCACTTAGGTGTCACAATTTTGTGAGGTTGCAAAATTGCGACACCCTCAACCAAGGCTCCCCTTTGGGCCTTAGGTGTCACGATTTTGCGATGTCACGAAATCGCGACACCCTCGGCCAAGGCCTTAGGTGTCGCAATTTCACGACGTCACGAAATTGCGACACCCTCGGCCAAGGCTCCCCTTTGGGCCTTAGGTGTTGCGATTTCGTGACGTCGCGAAATCATGACACCCTCGACCAAGGCTCCCCTTTGGGCCTTAGGTGTCGCAATTTCGCGATGTCGCAAAATCGTGACACCCTCGGCCAAGGCTCCCCTTTGGGCCTTAGGTGTCACGATTTTGCGATGTCGCGAAATCGACCTTTGGGCCTTAGGTTTCATGATTTCACGACGTCACAAAATCGTGACACCCTCGGCCAAGGCTCCCCTTTGGGCCTTAGGTGTCATGATTTCACGACGTCACAAAATTGCGACGTCGTGATTTCGCGACACCCTCGACCAAGGTTCCCCTTTGCTTAAGGCTTGCTTGTAATTAAAGTTTGCTCTTGCTTAAGGCTTGTTTTTAATTAAAGTTTGCTTTTAATTAAAGTTTGCTCTTGCTTAAGGCTTGCTAAAATGACCAGCTTTTCTTTGTTTACTTTTCAACCTTCTAAACTGCTGTGTAAGTGGCTAGGACCACTGTTTGACCTCTAAGGGCTACCCTGAAAGCTGTGTATGTCAATGCGATAAGTGTTTGTAGTCACTTAATCGGATTGGTGTTGTTTTGGTGTCTACACATAATATAAGTGAAATTGTAGAATTCCATGACAAGGAGTTACTATAACATAAGAGAAATATTGTATATGGCTACTAGTAACATTAGTCTTCACTTAAACCACTTGTGTAGCATAGTTGGTGAATGCCATATATGTTGGTAGAGACCAACCCACACTCCATTTCCCCTGCATTCACCTTATGGATATGTGGAGTAGTTGGTGAATGTCTTGTGTGGTAATAGAGGATGACATAGGTACTTGTCCCCACCTTGTGTATACCCAAATAAAAATACCTTGTGACTGATACCATATGGTATACCCATATGGTATAGCTACAGTTGGCCACAAAACTACGTTCTTGGGGTTTCTATCTAACCAAATTTGTATGACAAAAAAAATGAGCCAACACTTGGTAATGGCAATGGAAATAGGAGTGGTAATGGGTTAATATCTAGTAGCGATTTTAGACCCATGAGAAATATCTAGAATGAAACCAATAGTGGGTAAAAAATGATAGCATTAGATTTGGTGATATGGGATCAGAGAATTTAAATCATTTTTAGGATGTTGATGTTTTAGGACCAGTCCTTGAGCTTTGCTTGAAGGAAGCTTTCCTTAAATATTTATATCCAAGGCGTATCATGATATATAGGGGAAAATTGTCATGGTATAAAGTGGTGGTGGGCAAGCCTAAGCTCCCTAGGACCAAGTTTGTTCTACTACTAAAAAAGGGCCAACTTTGTATTCCAGATGACATGGTTAACATGGTCAATGAATAAGGCTCCCATCACCTGGTTGGCATATTTATGGGATGAGGCCTGACCTGGATATAGTCAAGAAATAAGTTTATTATATGTGGAGGTCAAATGGTAATATGTATATTGTGGCCCTCCCCAAGGGTTTTTTTATGGTGAAGCTAAATTGTTTTATTAGTTTAAAGAAAATTTTATGGGGTGTCCCCTGGTTTTTTGGTAGACGAGGCCTTTTATTGAGGAGCTGGGAACTTAATTTCAATCTAGAGACTCAAAACAAATTATAGGTCCTACTTTGGGTGATATTACCAAATCTTCTTTTCCAATATTGAAATGAGGATATTTTTACTTGTATTGCTAAGGAATTAGGCCAACTGATTATTGTGGATCTGGCTACCAAGTCCAAATCTCATCTCATATATATCATGATATGTGTTAATGTGGAGCTTAGGAAAAAATTATCATATTTGATTCATCTAGTATTGATATTGGGAGTTTAGAATCAGCTTATGGAATATGAGAACCCCTCTATATGTGGTTTGTAATAAATTAGGGCGCCTAACCCAGGTATGTCCAAACTAAAAGCCTCATTCTCAAGGTTTGAAGGTCTAGAAACTGAAGCAAATGGAAGAAGAGGGTTCCAAGAAGAAAGATAAAAATATTAAAAGTGAAGTTTATAAATAAAAAATGTATAAGCATTCATCTGTGGAGGACCCCAGAATGGAAGATACTTTAAAATCTAAAAACCCTAGAAATTAAGTAAGTAAAACTAATATGTATAAGGAGTATTCCGTTGAGAATCAAGTTTTGATAGATAAGATGAATTTATATGAAACTTTTTCTTCCTCAGAGATGAACCTTGCTCTTTCTTCAAATTTCTTTTATATCCTTCAAGAAATTATTTCTAGAGATGAATATAATGTCTTATTAGAAAAGTTAGTTGATGGAAATCCTTAGTTAAAAAATGAAGATGGTAAAAATAATTAGATCCAAATAACTCTAGAAAATATCTTAAATCAAATAAAAAAGAGCCTAGGAAAGTTAGTTGAACCAAAAAAAAAAATGAAACTCCAAAACTAGATATCAAAAGAAGATAAGGGTTGTTGTGGGCACTATTAAATCTCAACGGAGATCTTCCAATTGGAAAATCAAAGAAAAATAGACAGAGACAAATATTTCCAATGAAATACAAATACTAATAGCCTTGGACAAGAGAAGTAAAAATTTGCTCAAGGCAAGAGTAAAAAAATGATTTTATTGACAATCTTGTGTCTAGAATGAGATTGAAGCCAAATATTGGCCAGTATATTTGGGGAGTATACATTAAAAGCAGAAATAAATCTCTAGCTAGTGCGTAAGTTTCATGTGGATTGTGTTTTTCAAGATTTTAATCTAGTTTCTTCTAGCTGTTTTGTACTTTTGGATTTCTATTTTGTTTGGTCTTGGTAGACCATTTCACTATGTGTATTGTTTCAAATTGGTTTATTTTAGTTTTGGGGGTTGTCTTGTCTGTAATGTCTTAAATTTATTATTTTTAGGAGATATATAGTGGTTGTTTTATTGTATCCCTCTTTACCTTGGGGTTCTTATCCTCATGATCTACTTATTGTTCTTGTTTATATTGTCTCTCTCATTGTAAAAGGTTAGGGATCCTTTCAACATATAGTATTTCCTACTTAATAAAAAAAATATTAGTCTCTATTTCTAAATTTACATTTAACAATGATTTTAAAATTTTGAAAAACCCCAAAAATGAATTACATAAATAATATGAAAAGGCCTACAATCCTTATAGTTTAACCTAAAGTAATGAGATGCATCCAATATTTAAAGGATAGAATTCCTACATACAAAAAGTAGATATAAAACTTGAACAAATTTAAAAATATCTTATGTTTCATAAAAATTTATAAGAGCTAAAATAATATAATACACAAAAGTACACTTTATAACAAAAAATAGTCTTGACAACAGGACCCATTGGTATAGAACGACTTATAGTAGAAGGGGCATGTTTAAAATTCATATTAATTAGAAAAAATATTATTCCAATTGCAAAATAAAATAAATAGATACTTTACTCTCACAACACGGAAGTGATCTGTTGGGTACTAATATTAAAATTCCCCTTAACAATTATGTTGTCTTCATAGTAAATATTTAAAAAAAAAAATCTAGAATTATCAAAGTAATATTTCCTTCACTATCCATGTGTTTAACATTATTATCCTATAATAACTATTTTATTTATCTCATTTTTTATTTGCTTTAAATATTTCATAGTGTTCATAGATATTCAAATTGAATATCTATTAGAATTGACCATTTAATTCAAACTAGAAACTATTGTTCATAGATATCATAGTGGTATGTTTTTGAGATTTTATCCAAGAGACACAAATTCAAACAATAACAAAGTGTGTGTGAGTATGTTAAATATATATTTTATGACCATTCCATCTACAAGGTATAATAGTTTTCTATATGATATACCATTGATTCTTTTAAAAACTTATAATATCTTTATATAAGATTGTCTTCCATTATATTTCATTATGTCTTGTTCAATAGTTTGTGTAGAACTATTTGTTGAAGAATTCTCAAATAAATGATCAATTTTACTTATAAAAAAATCTAAAAGTACCTGTATAAAGTATCTCTTACCACTATCATTACTTAAAAGAAAATGATAATGGATTTTATGCTTCCAAGTGAAATACTTTATAATTCTCTTTTCACAAATAATATGATAATTTAAACTCTATTAATATTTTAATGACTCTTTGTTATATAACCTCCCTTAATAAAGAAATTTAGTTTAGAAATCTGTCCAAACTATATACCTCTCTCATTGTGTAATATAAGACTCCCTAGGAATTACCATCATAAAAGTATTTGAAAGAATGCCAATAGCTATTTCAAATTATTTTATATTTTTGGATTTCAATTAGAAAGAAAAAAATAGAGGTCATAGAGATTCTTTGAAATGATGAAATTTGTATTATATAATAGTTAAAAAGTATTTTTTTAATTGGTAAAAGGGTTTTGAAAGAATCCCAAAACTTTTTACAAAGCTAATTGAAAATATGTAATCCACTTGAGATTACCTTGAACACCAATCAAACTAGAACAACTACATAAAAGTCATAGACAACAAAGAAGAAAGAACAACACAGCTGAAGCACCAAACAAAAGGCAAAAAGGAAAGCAGTAAAATAAAAAATTAGGAAGACGCTGAACATATAAGGTACTAAACACACAATATAAGATCTACTCCAACACATTTAATCACACCACAATTCTATCGTTTGAACCAATTAACAAGCCTATCGTATTTCAGATGACCTCAATACCATAAATGGATTGCCATATACACCTAAAATATAATATATTAATTTTTTTTTTATAAAAAAAATAAACAATCATCTTATCCATTATTAAGATTATCTTTTTAAAGCTAAAATAAATTTAAAGATAGAAGTTCCTTTGACAGTAATCCTAAATTTTGGAATGATATAAAATCTTTAAGCGAATTGCGGGAATGTAGCTTAAGCTTTAATACGTTCACACACAAAGGTGGTTAGTGTATTTAGGTAGTATAATAAAACTCTATGATTAAAGTGAGTGTATTTAGGTAGTATAATAAAACTCTATGATTAAATTGAGTAGTATTTAGGTAGTATAATAAAATTATATGATTAAAGTGAGTGTATTTAAGTAGTATAATAAAACTTTATGATTAAAGCGAGTAGTTTCCTCAAACAATAAAGTTCTTGTTAGAAAAAGTGTTATATGGTTGAAATATAATTTTTTTTAATCGCATACTGCATTTTTAATTCTTCTATCAAACAAAATAAGCATCTTATCATTTTATCTTATTTAAGCTATCAAGTGACTGCCATTTTAGCCCAACCTCAATCCAGAATTGCAGTTAATCTTCCCTAAATCGGAATTGCAGCCCATTTTCCCTTATCGAACAAACAGAGCTGCGGCCACTTTTCCCTCGTCGATCTAACACAACTGAAACCAATTTTCCCTTATCAAACTAACTCAATTGAAGAGCAAAACATACAACTAACAAAATTGAAATCCAAAATATGGGGCCATGAATCTGATAAACTCAATACAGTATGTTTCTTATTATTTTAGTTAAAGGCTTGCATTCTGTGGTTGATGTTGCCTCTCATACAGATCATCTCATTCATCAAACAATGAAGAAGTGAACAAATTATACTGTATATCATTTGAGGAAAAAACGGCTAGTTCTTCGATGATTGACCCATGTTCTCCTGGATTCTGGAGCGCGAGATTGCGACAATTCTCCTGGAGCACCTTCGAAATATTACACCATTGATACTGCAATTGCTGCTTTCACATCACCTCGTATAGGTAGAGGCCTCCTCTCACCTTTAATTTAGTTTTAGAAGCTTCATGCACTACAATAACACACATATTCCTAGCACTCAACACGAAATGCTACTAGAATGGGTATGTTATTATTTTTCCTTTCTGCCATATACCTGCAATCTGAATAGAGAAGTGTGGACAAAGTTGAACCATTCAAATCCAGAAGTAATAGCATTAAGAACAAGATATTGCACTTATTTGAGACATGACAGCCTGAGGATTCTTTCTGCTGTGTAAAATAAAATTTAGGGACTTTTGTTGTCGTTCATGCCTATAAACTATGTTCACCACTCTACATGAGAGATTCGCTAGACAAGGAATCAGAGAGAAGTCAGACTCCATATTTTAATATGGATCATGCTCGTCACGTTTCTCCATTTAATTAGATGATACTTTGTCTTCTCTGGACCAACCAGATGACCCTACAAAGAAGAGAACAATATTACATGAACATGTCCATCAAATTTCACAATGCTTCGTTGTTCCTTTATGCAAGCAGATACAACTTGCAAATTGCAGTCAAATATCAGGATGCGTTTTGTGAGTAGTATTCTGTCATGGTACATTGTATCAGCACAAACAATAATCAAATACATATGGTCAATTGCAAGACTTTTCCCTATCCACATTGGAGTCAAACTTTCTTAATTTTATTAAGAATGGTATGAAATAAGATTTATAAAGCAAGGCTTGTCCTATACACATTGTAGACAAACTTTCTTAATTTTATTATGAATGGTAAGACATAAGGTTTATTTTTTAATGGTTTTCTATAGATTTTGTGTTTTGCAAGGACGAGATGGTTTTGATTGTCTTGTTCGGGCAAGTAGTTTTGTAATGAGTGTAGACACCAAAACAGCACCAATCCGATTATGTGACTGCAAACACTGATCGCTTTGACAAACACAGCCCCCAGGGCAGCCCTCAGAGGTTAAACAGTGGTCTTAACCACTTTCATAGCAATTTTGTAAGGTCAAGAAGCAATTTGGCTCACTTGGACACTTTGCCCAGTATTCGTCTCACCCAGGGACGAATTCAAAATAGAATCCGTCCCACCCCAGGACGGATTCTGAATCCGTCCCCGGGTGGGACGAATTCTAAGCTAACGGGAAAAAAGACAAATGGCGCCAAGTGGCAGCCCGAGAATAGTCGGTTTATGACTCCGCCTTGCACGCGTGTGTAGGTGGACGAGAGGGGCCGTTAGAAGAGCTGTCACAAAAGGCATTTATCAAAGCCCAAGTCAACGGAGGACTCCCCTCCCTCATGGGAAGACAAGACTGCCACATGGCGCCTATGACCAACACATGGCATTTGTGCTTCCCTCCCAAAAGAGACCCCATGGGTCTATAAAAGGTGGGACTTTTCTCACCCAAAATAGACAGGTTGAAGGAGTTTTCAAGCAACGAAGTGCTACCGAGTTGAAGACCCACTTGCATCCCTTTTGGTTCATCTTCCCACATCCACCAATCTCTTTTGCAAGGGAGGTTGTTGGGTGGCCTTTGGAAGCTCGAACCTAACCCAAATCCAACACATGGACACCTGAACCAACCAATTCGCCGACCCCCCAATCCTAAGAGGTTTTGGGCCCATCCCTAGTGGATTGGCTCCAAAATCAAGTGCCAACGATGAGAGGCCCACTTGGGCACCCCCGCACTTCCCGAGTCCTATTTTAAGTTTTAGAGAATTTTAGATTACTTTTTCAGGTTGCATTTTGTGTTATTAGGTTTGATTAACCCATAGCTGCAATTTTGTAACTTTTGGTCAGATTCTAGTATGTTTTGTGTCGCTTTGTTGTTTCACTGACTTGCAGGTGTCGAGCTCAAATTCTCGAGGGTAGAGGCCAAATTGGGAGAATTCGACCATCTGGGTCGTCCCAAAATGGCCCCAATTACATAACCCCCCTATTTTTAGGTGTTTTGCAGGTCTCGAGATTTGACATTGGAGCAGCAGCAGGTCGGTTTCTTCAACACAGAAGAATTCGTCCCACCCAGGGACGAATTGAAGTCAGAATTCGTCCTGCCCAGGGACGAATTCCAGTTGAAGGTAGATTGGCCAGCTGTCTCAGTGGCAGTGGCCTTCTGGTAACTTTTCCTATCTTCTGTCATTTTTTGAAGCCATTTGGACTCATTGTATTTACTGTTTCAAGCAAATGTTTACATGCATATTTCATTAGTTTTAGAGAACAAACACTTTTCATTTGCAGCAGATGCTACTGACATCTTGGTTGTTTCTTTATTCGTAGGAGAAGCAACGGAGGTTAGGAACTCATCGACATCAGTGGTGGCATCATCTTGGCCCACCCATTGCAATCGTGGGCACGCAGAAGGAGGAAGACTAAATCACACATTGTAACAATGACAAATTTAACGCTCCTAGCCCCTAAAAAGGGAGGAGACGTCTATGTAACCGAGGATAAGATATTTGAATAAAGAGGCCTGTGATTTCTTTACATCTTTTCTTTCCTTTCCAAATTGTCTCTTTCCTTTGTTTTGGTGCATAAGGTTAAAGCATTACATTTCATTTTACATTGCATAATTAGTGTTTCCTTTGCCCGGAATCTCATGCTTTCAATGAGTGTTATCTCAGTTACAGCTTTATGAAATGTATATCGAGGGACTAGAATGGGTATGATACGTATTGTATTTTATCATTTTGTATTTTATATTATGTCCTAAAACATATTTTATGTAAATCATAGCCGGTAAAATGTTTTCTTATGAAGATTATTAGATTAACTTAGGCATCTAGTAGACATTTTTTGTAATTTACTTGTACGATTTGGGATTTTATTTTGAATATTATTGTCAAATTCTTTAAAACTTTGTATACCAATGTTGAAGATCCCAATGATTAAAAAATCAATAAAAGACCAAAGTTATAAATGTGATACAAAATACAAGATGTGTTTTTTCAACAAATTGCTTTGATGAATTATACATGAAGCCAATGTCTACCAAATTGTTGTGTGTAGAATAACTAATAATAATGTGGTTTAAATCTCTCAAATTTAGATGACACTTAATTTTTTCTTCCAATTAAGCTAGTGCATGGGTAATCTAAAATTGATAGTTTTATATAAGATTTCTTTGCTCAAGAGAATCTACCAAAATTTTATTAACAAAAATCATTAGTTATGGATATAATCCCAATGTTAGTAAAAAGGATTTAAATTGTATCAAAGATCAAATTTAAAGCCATTGTAGTAAAGTTTTATACTTGAGCTCATGATCAAGATAGTAGACTTTTAAATTTATTTTATTGAAATCTAAAGAGTAATTAACACCACAATGAATCATTTTTATTGATTGAAATTATTCAAATTATTAAATTAAATAAAAATATAATGAAAATTAACATACCCTTGAAGTTGTATAGACAACCTTTTCAACATTGTCATTTTTATTTAATTTATAAAATGGTCACATGGAAAAAATAATAATAATGATAAGTGCATTTATTTTGATATTTAACCAGGAAAATATAAATTTTAAAATATATAGGGTCAATAGCCTTGAAATATATAATAGAAACACTAATATGATATAACACTAAATATTGGATGGAAATTTAACATATTCATGTGTCTTATTTGAGGTAATATTTAGATCAGTTTAAAAACAGTAATAGACATTGATAATAAAAAACAAAAATAGAGTCTATTGGATAGATGAGGATGGCATATTATCCACTATTTTTAATAATAATAGTGAATGGAAAAATATTGAGGGGAGAATGGTAAAAAAATAAACTTCAAAGCTATAATTGAAGTAGACTTTAGTAGAAAAAAAGAAAAATTTGGGTATTTGGAAGGTTGTATAATTTATCTTACTCATTTTTCATTCTTCTTACAATTTATGAATATGCGTAGATGGATGGTGGATTGGCATTTAAAAGAGGATTTTTATCCTCATAAGTATATCAAGTAGAAGAAGGGGATTCTAGACGTAGGATTTAGTTGATAATAGGTGGTAGCTCAACAAGACAATATGTAATGGTGATCTTAATAGTATTAATAAGGTCCAATAGAAAAAAACTTATAATAAAGATATAGGGAATGGATTTTTAGTTTGGATGTGGAACTATACTGCACAAACTTTTGTGGAAGTGAGGACATGTTTTTAGTGTGTTGAAAATAATTTTTTCTCTTATAAGATTAATCAAATAATTGAAATATAAAATCTATTGTAAAACAACTACTTAATCAATATATATATATATATATATTGCATAATTGTAACAACCCAAGTCTACTCACTTGGTTGTGCCACTAAAACATCAAAGATTCCAAGGGGTAGCTTTTTATTTTTTTTCAATTTTTTTTTTTTCTTAAAGTATGCTCTTAGAATCATAGCATAATTTGATTCTCCCAATAAATGAATTTCATAAGCTTTATTTGGTACAGGTATATTACACCAACCTTGAGTTCTGGGTTGTTGTATATAGCCACCCAAGTGGTCGAGATTGTCCAAATATTGTAAAGGTGTCGTTCTATGGATCTATTATTCCTAGTATCATTCCTCTTGTTTAGGTCATTTGTGTAGATACACTATAGAGTTTATCCTTTAGGGACCATAACACCTAAAGGGTGGATGCATGCTTCCCCACTCCTAATCATACTAAACCTATGACTACCAAGTCATTTTATTCTATTAAATGTATGAAAGGAAATTATGTATTTAAATATGTCTGTATGACTAAATGATTGTCCTTTATCCAAAGATAGTAAGTTTCATGTTAATACCCTATCCTTAGACTTTATATCACATTATCATTATGACACACATTTGTTTGTCCTATACCAAATAACATGGCTTTCCCAACTAAGTCAAACAAAAATGGATCTTATCAGAGTATCATGCAAGTAACAATCTAGGGGTAGCATACCATACCACTCATTATAAGTTTTGACTGAGTCATGAGTGCGAACCTATTATGAAAGAACTACAATTACCCTTGAAATCAGTATTGTGCATTCTCGTATCTCAATGTAATTGGGTATTTTCTTTGAGTCATCCTTTCTCGATGACTTCTACAATTGTTTTTGGTTAATGATTTGGTAGTAGGAGGTTTTCTACTTCTAATCAAAATAATTCTACAACTAAATCAAAACCCATCCATTATTTCATAATGGTGCACTAATATGGTTGTATATATTTCATTTGAGATAATATATTAGTACACTAATACTCAGAAATAGAATTTAAAACATCATCAAAGCAATCCCGGACTTACTTAATCCATAAGTAAACTAGACCCTTTTCAAGAAAACTTAATAAATCACATTAAGAAATTCTCAACTCAAGGTGTTGGTTGTCCTGCTAAAAGTTTTTTGGGAAAAATTTAAACACAATTAAAACAAAGGGTACACAAAATATGATTTTTGCTCTCAACTTCAACATTTCATTCTATTTATGCCTACACCCTACTTAATATATAATATTTATCAAGAGCTTAATCTAAAAAGATAAAATAGTTGTGTTCATAAAGAAAGCAAGATATACTTAGATACATAAGCAAGTCTTCCTTAAAACATGTTGAACACAATGAATACCTCGCTGCATCAAACATACATCTTAGAATGACTGAGCCAGAATTTATTTTCTCTAAAGTAGTTCCAATTTCATCTAACATGGTTCAGTTAATATAAATATTTAATGTTTGAAAACCATCCTCAACTGAGGACACACCAATTCACTCTAAAAGCATTTACACACTTAACCTATTAATCATATATGAATATTTAAAAATTCCTCAATATCCATAACTACTGGTAAGTCATTATGATGACACTAAAGAAGGTTTACTATGACAAATCAATTCTAAATATACTATAATGCATTCATCAATTTGGAAATTACTTCCATATATTTCTGAGTTGATGGAGAAACCATTAATGCTTTCATAAAGAAAATTAGCATGCATTACATAGATTATTTCTACACATCTAGATGTATGTTTTACAACATTTTAAATCTAGAAAAACACATATCTTTAGATAACTTAAATATTAACATGTTTTCAGATATGCAAGGTATCTAAAAGTTGGAATCTCCTCTTAGATCATAAATCAACAAAAGAGACATAGTCCATTTGGATGATCACATTTCTCATAGAGAAAGATCAAATTTAAACATTGAAGTCTGTAAATAATTCACGAAATGTTAAAGCTTTCACTATGGTTATATACCACAATATGTTTTGAATCTATATTTGATGACATAGAAGACGTTATACTTCAATCGATTTTTCTACAATCATATTCCATCCCAACTCGTAAGTTGGTTTTCTAAGTCAACCTCATCCAGCATTAATATCTTTTACAGGAGAAAATTAGGCTTTTATTCTAGATCCCTGCAAAGGATACTTAGAAAAACCTGGTGTTTACTTCATTTTGTAGAAATTCTAGCACCACATAGAGCATGATCTAAATCTAACTTTCAAAAAAACACCATCCAATTATTAGATACTCTCACTAGATGAGCACAACTCTTCCTTCTTGTTCTAAATATTTCCCAACACCGCCAACTCGGGTTTAATTAAAAATGGGGATCAGATATGGATTTTATATGAATGCAAACTATCCATAGATTCTATTTAACATGCCATGCAACATGAATCTTAAAAATAGCAACCAACACTATATATTTTCACAGAATCCAAACACGAATTTACCTTTCTAGACATTCATTCACACTATCACCCAAAGATTTTTTGCATTCCATTATATTTCTCATACAATAACACAACACTCTCTTTGCTTCATATTTCCAAGAAAAATACAACTAGAAAATTTAAATAAATAACACCCATTTTGCATATTTTTAAATCAAGATTCCAACATATTATCTATGGCAATTCAATCTTATATTTACTAATTAATTCAAATATTCTCATAGTGCTTATAAATTCACACAAATGTACAAACAACACATATTTTTCAATAGCAAAATATTATCAGAAAATAAAATTCTTTTCTTTTTCAAACATCATAAATATAAAAGGCCCAGGAGTTTGACTTGAGTAAAAGTGCAGTCCTTATATCCAAGGAGCCTTCATTGGCAATTATTTTGACCTCTTTGTAATCATCCAACAAATACACGATCTAGCCAGAATAACCCTTGTACAATATTTATTTCTTTTTTCTTAAATAAACTTACTTTCCCTATCTTCTACCCAAAACTTCGAAAACCTAAGACCACTAACAAAACCAATAAATATGCATAGCGCTTGGTTGGAGAGGAAGTTATTGTTATTCATTTCACATGTCCATCACCATCATTGCAAGACATTAAATATATAAGAAAAAAAATTGGTTTAATTCTAACATAATCCTTTTCCAAAAATCAATCACCATAGAAAACATAAAATCTATTCTATATATTTTAATTTTCCAATCCATTTCCTCTCTTCTCTCTTATTATTTGGATCACATATCCCTCCAACATAATATTTAACTTTTTCAAAGAAACCTCCATAGTATATTTTAAATTCATCATAAATTTAAATAAAAGGTGGCTCCCATGACATAGCATCTTCATTGCCACAAAAGAAAAGAAAACATATCAATAAGCTAAAGCAATAAAAATGCAAACACTTAAAAAAGACATATGCCTAATGTAGTCCTAAATGAAACATCTCTATGTGAACTTCCATGTGTTCATAAGCTGAATCATCAAATTCCCTCTTACTTTTTTAGATGACTTTTTATGTGTTTCAATAGAATATTCCCGTTTCTACATCCAAAGAACCATTAGCAGTACCTGACTCTAAATAAAAAGGTGTGTTAAGCACCATTAACAAAATTTCTATCAATGACCTTAGGAGGGGGTTATTATAATAACATGTGTGTTGTGTTGTAGCTTTGTAAGATTTAATTCAACTACACATGTTGGATTATCCAACCAATGGATGGATGGATAAATAAATTGATTAATCATAGAATAAATATAAAAAATTATTACAATGGTAATATTATTATACCCATTCTTAGAAGTCATTATAAAAAAGACACCAAAATACTAAAATTAATGTTATCCTTTTGGTATTTCCAACCTCTAGAATTTGGTTGAAGAATATGACTTCTAAAATATTCTCTTTCTATTGGGTAGTTGTGTAGAACACAATTCTAACTGTTGATAATTTTAGGAAAAGAGAGTTCCATTTTTCAAATACATATGTGTTATGTAAGTACAATGAAGAATAAATGGATCACATATTTGTGCATTGTCCTTTTTCTTCTAATATTTTCCATATGTTGTTAAGGACTTTATATTTATGTTGGATTAGTCCATATAGTTTCATTGAGCTCTTTGAACAATAGTGTTCCCCCTTTCTAGTAGGAGGCTAAAATTTTTATGGAAGATGTTATTACCTCATTTCATTTGGGGTATTTGGTTTGAGAGAAATAATAGAATATTTAAGGAAGTTTTCAAGAATGAGATGGTTACTTTCCATAGAATAAAATCAACTATTAAAGATAAATTTTCCATTGTAGAAGATCTTGAAGGTTGGGAGAATGTTCAAGAGGCTAGGATAACTTCTTTATGAGATATTACACCTCTTCACAATCAAGAAATAGATCAAAAATATATTGCTATAAAAATCAACTTTTAGTCTTTTCCTAGACTTTTTTAGCTTAAACTTAATTTTGATGGTGTCATAAAAGGCATTTGAGGTAATAGGAGGTGGAGTTATAAGAAACCACTTGGGATAGGTTGTTATTATAAATGCAAAACCTTATGGGATCTAGACTAATGACTTTGCAAAAACTAAAGCTTTGTATATATGCAACAAATTAATTAATGAATTAAATATTATGAAAATTATTGTTGAGGGTGTTTCTATAAATAGTATAAACTATCTATAAAATAGAAATGTAATCATTCAGAATATTAAGAAAATCATTGAGAACGCTAATATTAGTCTATCCTCCCTAGAAATTAATCATATTTATAGGGAAGGTAAAATAACAACTGATTGGTTAGAAAATGAGGGAGTTGATAGGTTCAAAGGGATGATCTTAATGATTCCTTTAATTCTATTATTAATAAGGAGAAATATCATGCTACTAATAATTATAAAAAAGTGATGATTAGTAAAATTAGTCCTAGGATGAGTAATTTTAGATCCAAAGAGGTTGTGCAATTATTTATATTTTATGTATAGGTTTATTTTGTATATTTTTTATAGTTCTAGGAGATATTTATAATTCTTAATGAGATTTTCGAGATTATTTGTTTAATCTATATGTTTATAGTTTTCTAGGTGTTCATAGATATTTAGATCCATTGTTGTGGATGGAGGATCTTTAACAAATATTTGAATGTGAAATTTATCCATTTTTTAGTTATGTAATTATTCAATTATCTATATGTCCTTGTGTTTGACCATGTTTCTATTTAATTACACTGATAGGCATCCTACAATGATAGCCAGGAAGGTCATCCATGCTATAAATAATATTAATATTTTATTAAAAGAGTCGACAATAAGAAAATTATCCACCGACATTAAGGGTTATGGTGGATTTAGAATATTTAAAAAAAAAATTAAACTATTTAAACTAAAATGGTGCCCAAATTTTCTAATATTATTTTAGAAAAACCTTGAAGTAACATTGAGAACTAATAAGTTTGGGATATCCCTGACCTTCAAGCGATTAAAATTTTTTTTATAATAACTTTTTAAAATTTTTAATCAACTCAATATTCGATTAAAATTTAACTTGACCAACTCAATATTTTGTGGTTTCAACATCATAATTTTATTTTATAAATGGCCAAGCCATTACCCTTTTAGTTAATTTACTTTAATTGAGGACCAGACTTTTGAGAACTACGGGAAGAGCCTTGGGATTCTCTTACTTTTTACTAAATATTAGTAGATTTTTCTCATGGTAAGTTCAGAATGAACAATTCTAGCCTAGCTATAGGCTTAACATACATAACACCGCTAGGCTTATTATATTCAACGTAGTATATTCATACTATTTAATTCAATAGTCTGCTAGGAAGTACCCATGGAATATTCAATAATAAACTTATGGTGGATGCAAATATATATATTATAGTATTATGATCTATTAACATGTACTTATTAACAACATGGATACTCTATGTGAAAACAAGTATTGCCCTAAATGATGTATAATATATAAAGGTTTTTAAAGCTACTTTTTATACACTATTTCACTAAGTTGTTTTTCAATTTCATAAGATTCTCGAGCTAATTACTCGAATGTCAATTAATTTCACTATTTCTATGATGAATATTATTGTCATTTATTCTTTAAACATTAATAAGTTAGCCTTCTAATGTTGATTTAGTAATCAATTTATCGGTCATATTTGTCCTTCATTACCACTACACCCTACGACTATTTCTACTGATTAGGTTTTTATGTACTATGACTAATATGACTAATTTTTTTGGAAGGCATTGCTTTGATAGAGGAAACAAGATAATGTATTAATTTTAATTTTTTTTTAATAATGTATGTGGGTTTGATGATATTTTATTTTATGAAAATATCAAAATATTATACTTGTATTTATTTGTAGGTTAGAAAAAAATATTAATATTTGGGATCTTGATTTGTTATGACCAATCTGATCATATCTGTCCAACAAATGGAGAACTAATAATATTTAATATTTTTTTATAGGAACAAATGGAAAATACACCAAAAGTAAATATAATAGAGGAGGAAAATAAGCAACAACTTTTTGCATATAAAAGAGAATAACAAAGACAGAGACGTGCACAAATGATAGTTATCCAAAGAGGAAGAGAAAATGAGAAACAAAGACAAAATCATGCAAAATATAAGGCAGAATCAACAGTTGAAAAGATACAATAAGAAAGAGAAAAACAAACAAAACTGATGGATGCATCTGAAGCATCTTCTTTTCTTAGAATAAATGCTTCAAATATAGTTGTCATTCAACAGACACAAATCAGATGCAATGATATTAACATGGAGATGCATCAAGAAAGGACATTGCAGCCTTGAAGAGAAGGAAATATTGAAGGTATAGCAATAAATATACAACAAATTCCAACATATGGTGTGGATATCAATGAATCACAGACTATATTTTGACATCAATTAGATAATCTTGCATCACCATCCATGTGTTATATTTGTGATGAATGCTATCCTGGAATAAACGTGTGTTTGACAGTCAAAGGTCTAGTATGTAATAGGTGTCGACAAGAAAAATGTCCTAATCGATTTTCTACCGAGAATAATATGGATCCTGGACTACAACCACCTGAACTTGCAAATTTGACACAAATTGAAGAAATTTTGATAGCCCATGTTAATCCCATATTACAAGTAACACATGCTACGGGAGGCCAATACAAGTATAGAGGGCACACAATAAGTTTTCCTCAAGAGTTGAAAGAAATTTTTAAGGTATTGCCTCATTCAATAAGTGATTTGCCAATCATTATTGTTAGGAGAAAATATCAATGTGATACAAATATCAATTTTATAGTGAATAAAGAGAGAGTATACAAAGCTCTTAAGTATAAGGTTGAGCATGATAAGTTTTATAAGGATGTACAAATTGATGAAAATATTTTGAGTAAAATCCTAAAATACACCACTACAAATGTCTTTCATAAACTTAATTATGTCCATATGGAGTTTGATTCTAATATGAATGAATATGTATTTATGGGTCCAATTCTAGAGACTGATGAAGGAAATATAATTGATCACACCACATCAATGGCCTCCAAACCGCCTAATGCTCCAAGGGAGATGGAACTCATTTGTGCATGGGTAAAAAACCCTAATGGGAAGAACTAATCCAGGAGGAGGTGATAATGAAGAACTTGAAGTTGAGTTACTAATTGCAAAAAATGCAAGAGTTATGTTAATATCCAACTTATGGACTGAAGCTGGACTTGTTAACGGTGTATTAGGCTATATTCTAAATATAGTCTATAAACCTGGAAGGTCTCCACCAGATCAACCAACATATATTTTGGTGGAGTTTTATAACTACACATGGATGGTATTTGATGATACATCTCCTTGAATTTTTCCAATTACACTAGTATAAAATGGAAAGATAAGACAAATTCCATTAAAATTACTTGGGGATTGACAATTCATAAGTCACAAGGTTTGGCACTGAATAAAGCAACAATTAACATAGGAAAAACAAAAATACAAGGTTTAACTTTTGTTTCCATCTCAAGAGTTAAGGCATTGGAAGGACTTAGAATAATACCACCTTTTTCATATGATCGATATAAAAAACTAAAGTTGGGAAAAAGAGTTTCTAAGAGAAAGGAATAAGAAGAGCGACTAAAGTATTTGGAGCTTAAATTATTGGCTCTAGCCAATATATGAAATAATAAGGTGTTTATCAACATCAATCTTTGAAATAATAATGTGTTTACCAACACCGCCTATTGGGATTCATATTTGTTATCACTTGAGCATTTTCATCTCACTCAAAGCTATTTTAAATATTTTTGGCATGTTATATTTATCAATACATTTATAAATATATTTTTAAAAATATCATCGAAAAATATTTTAATATAATAATTGTGCGGTCGTGGATGATACTAGCTTAGATATATAAAATATATATATCTATAAACATCGAGAGTTATCAATATCAAGGCATCTATCTATCACACCCAAAAGAAACGAGATAGGCACCTCGAGATTGATAACTCTCGGTGTTTATAGATATATATATTTTATATATCTAAGATAGTTCATATCAAAGTGGTATTGCATGAGTAAAAGCTTGTTAATTGAGGATGATTAGTCTATCAAGAAGTAGAAGAAATTTAACGTGGAAATGACTATTCTGCATAATAAAAAAATTTAGATGCTAGAGGATGTGAAGAGTGCTAAGACAACAAAGAAATAAACTAACTTCAACTTCATTTCAAAGTTGCAATAAATTGTGAAAGCACGAGGATACGAAAACAAAAAGGAAACTCCAAGTGAGATGCAAATGGAACTAACCTTAATGCTAAGTCCTATGAATTGAAAGTGCATGAAAGGAGAGAAAGCATGAACGAATCGAAATGAAACAAAAAGCCAATAACAAAGACAACCCTTTTTATTGATGTGTTTTAGAACTCGGTTAACATGTTGTTGCTGCTTGTGTATATGAATGTTGACTCATTGCTGATCCTCCAATGTCTAGATCCTGCATTCAAGGAAACAAGAAACAGTCAGTAGCACCTGTAGATGAAATAGAACATGCAATCCCCAAGCCTGAGATTAGTACCTGCAAAGAATTAAATAAAACAATGACTAAAATGAATCCAAACGAATTGAAAACTTCATAGGGGCATGAAAACAGCACCTATGCAACACTGCAAAAAGAACAATCAGGAAATTCCTCACAGATTTGTATTGGCTCCGAGGCAGGACGAATAAACCTGCAATAATTTGTCATAAAGCACAGTCCCAAATGTCTTATCCTGGAGGCTCCAAATAACCTACAAAGTTGTTTTTAGCTAATTGGGGGCATTTTGGGAAGACCTAGAAGGTCATATTTTACCAATTTTACCTCTACCACCGGGAATTTGATGATGCTACTTGCATGTTAGTAAAGGCGAGAAATGATAGAAACATGATCAAAATTGCTCAAAACAATGTGAAATTTAAATGACAACCTATCTAAGCAACATAAAATTGAGTGCAAAAATAATAGAAGGGAAATCTACCATAGATTTCTAATTGCTCTGGGATGGGGTGATTAGAGTTACAGTAGTGTGGGGGGCACCCAGGGGCAGGAAGCCCATTTTTTGGGGCCCGATTTCGGCACCAATCCACTTGGTATGGGTCCAAAATCTATTGTGGGGTGTTTTCAGAAAATTTAGTAGGATGTTGTCACAAAATGTCAGGTTTTGGGTTTCGAATTTATGCTTCCAATACCCACCCTATGACCTCTCTTCCAAAAGATATCAAGGATGCGAAAGGCAAAAATCAAAAGGTGTATTTATCGAAGTAAAATGACAGCACTTCATTGCTCAAAATGCTCCTTCTTTGTCCTTATTGTGGTGAGAAAACTCACCAATTTATAGACCTGGAGGTCTCTTTGGATGAGCATGTAGAGGCACCACTTGGCAATCATGCCTTCCCAGGAGGGAGGAGATTCCTCCCTGATTAGGGGTTTCATGGCTACCTCTATAACTACCTCTAACACTAAAAAATGCTCAGTCACACTCCCATGCAAGGAAGGAAAAATTAAGTGGTGGATATGAGTTACCATTTGTCAAGATTTGGCTTTTTGCCAATCAAACCTTCTATTTGTCCCACCCTGGAGCGAATACTGCTATTCATCCCTAGGTGGGGCAAATACCAGTTTGTAATCGTCCCTGGGTGGAACGAGTATGAAGCAGAGTTCCTGAAGGTGCCAAATTGACTCCTGATCTTCTAAAACTATTGTGAGAGTGGTTAGGACCACTTTTTAACCTCTGGGGGCTGCCCTTGGGGATGTGTGTGTTAGTGTGATCAGTTTTTGCAGTCACCTAATTGGATTGGTGTTGTTTTGGTGTCTACAGATGCCCCTTTTTGGGAAGCGCTATGCGTGGCGCAGTGTTGAGAAAAAATAGATAACCAAAGCACTAATGATTAGGGTTTCTCAATAACCTAACCAAATTTTGATGCCCCAAGTATGGAAAGGGCATGCATTCTTGAATCCTTTATTCTGACGAGCGAAGGAACTCAATCCAAGCGTTAACCTTTTTTGGTGAGGTGTTACTTGCGCTTGGACATTGATCAGTCATGAATAGGCAAAGGGCGCAACCTTTTGTCTGTGGGAACCTTGATTTCATGATTCACAAATGCCAAGTGTTTGATAAGCTTGTGATTATTGCTTGTTTGCTGCCCCAAGCAGGGGCGTGATTGTATTTATCAATGATTCTTTGAATGCATGCCATTTTCATGATTGGGTGTGTATTTGTTGATTGGTGACTAAGTGTGACTGCCCCCTCAAGCGATGAATCGATGAGGGAATGACCTACATGAGAAAAGTGACGAGTTGCTTGACCCAAGATGACTTGTGTAAGGGTGCCTTCAGATGTTTATTGTTGAATGTGCGCACGGTTTTCTGACATTTAGACCTATTTTTGGTGGGTTTGAACCCTTTTGGTGACGCCATTTGGGGGTAAAATTCTTGACAATCCGTCTTCCCATGGAGCGGTCCGGCTATGGTAGCCTTATTACGGGATAGGATAGTGAGGATTTGTGACCCTGACGTCTGTTCTACATGCCCAGAATGTCAAGTGCAAAAGCACTCTCATCGGGCAGATTTTTTTGCTTTGTTTTGGTGCATTTTTGTGCAGTTTTTGTTATTTTTGAAGTTTTTGCCCTATAATTGTTCCTGGGTGGAACGAATACCAGGTTAGTATTCGTCCCAGGGTGATACAAGTTCTAACCAAAGTTCTTGTCCCTGGGAGGAATGATTATAGGCCTAAAAGCCTATTTAAGGGCCAAAACTAGGGTTTTGGCTCATTTGCATTCGAATTTTCTGGCGATTTGGAGCTCTGAGGAGGAGGTTGATTCTGCGAAGTGAAGCACTATCGAATTTTTCCTGCTACCATGAGTGCATGAACCGGATCAAGCGGCAAAGCCGAAGCGAGACCAGTAAGTGACCTTCCTCGTTATTGCTTGTATTTTGTGGTTATAGTTTTTAATACCGCAATTGATTTGTTGTTTCTTTTGTAGTTTGTTGTTCAAAATAAAAAATGAACCCCTTAATTAAATGTATGTCGTTATGCATGACTTGTTGTTTTATGGCTTCATGAAAACTTTAGGTAAAACCCTAGGTACACAAAGATCAAAATTGAACGTAAAAACTTAGCTCAAAACTTAGTTTAAAATTTGTTTTTGGCTTCATAAAAAAAAACCCTAGTTTACATGTATGTGGAAAAGACGTGATAAAAGTCTAAAATTTATTTCCTTTTTACAGTAAGGTAAACCCTAGGAAAAAATAAAAATTTGTTTTTGTGATGTTTTTTTTACATGAAAACCTTAGGATAAACCGACCGTGAAAACCTATTTTTTTAGGTTGAATGTGCGAGTTTTGAAAACTTGATTGAAAACCCTAGGTAAAAACTGTCATGTTGATTTTGTTTTGTTTATTTATTTTTTATTATGTCTGTCAGTTTTTAGACTTAGAGTACAGAAACCCTAATACTGACAAACTGTATTTGAATTTTTTTTTTGTTTGTTTTTTATTTTTATTTTTTTTGTTAGTTTTAAACTTAGAGTATAGAAACCCTAAGACTAACAAACTGTATTTTGAAAATTCTTTTTGTTTTGTTTTTTATTGTTTTTTTTGTTTTGTCTGTCAGTTTTAAACTTAGAGTATAGAAACCCTAAGACTGACAAACTGTATTTGAAAATTGTTTTTGTTTGTTTTTTTTTTTTTGTCTGTCAGTTTTAAACTTAGAGTACAGAAACCCTAAGACTGACAAACTGTAAATGTTTTGATTTTTTGTGAATTTTGTTGTTTTTAGCTGTACATTGTTTTATGCATTGCTATATATTCATGTTACTGATGTATAATTTTTCATGATTTTAATGTTTTTGTGTTGTTTTATTTTGCAGGTCGTTAAGAGTCGGCATCGTGTACCTACTATTTTTATTGAAGCATGGGAGGCACTGATTTTGGTTGACTAGGAGTGGCTTGATGCCCTTGGGCTCAAGCAGGTGACTCGATTGGAGCCTATGGTTAGGGATCGAGCCTATCTGATAGCCCTGATCAACTTGTGGGATCCTCGAACCAACAACTTCCATCTCCCAATAGGGGATATGATAGTGACCTTAGAGGATGTCTATCGGATCCTTCGAATTCTGATATATGGACTGCCTATCCGAATGATGTTACAAGATCAGTGGACAGTAGTGTTGACACATTGCTTCGGGTACGTGGAGGAGGTGGGTATGGATAGACTAGTGGATATGGCAGAGTGTGACTGCCAGATTGGCAAGATTCTGGTTCGATGGTGGCTAGAGAAGGGGGTGTTGGGAGTGAGGCATGCAGTACTTATGGGCCTCATTTCCAACATGCTGCTACCTAACTCATCAGGTGTGAGGTTCCCATGGAACCTATTGGATGTGATATTTCGACTGGTGGAGTGACCTACGGATGCACCTATGATCATGAGGTGGGGGTAGACATTGTTGGCACAGCTCTATGATGAGCTGTATAAGGTCCGCTGTCAAAGGCAAAAAGGTATTGGGTGCAGCTTTATGTTGCAGTGCTAGGCTTGGAAGCATATAGCGGTGGAGAGGCCGGTGGGGCTTTTGTGGACTACTTGGGCAGAGATGGTGGATAGGGATATAGGTTACATGGCTCTATGGTGGCAATTCAAGCAGGGGCAGAGTCGGCAGTGGGCAAGTTTTGTAGGGCACTATGCCAATGCCTTTTCCTAACTTACTCTAGGGGAGGTGTTTTGGCGCCCCTACCAGGATTGTCCAGCCTGGTCTGAGGCTAGAGAGTGGCTCCTATAGGTTCGTAGAGGGCGATGACTGATTGGGCAGCATGGGACTGAGTAGGATTTCTTCTCTTATATCCCAGTGACATGACAGTTTGGGGTGTGCCAAGGGTTACCTATGGAGCCTGTGGTCTATCGGCACCAGGGGGATGAGAGGACTCTGGTCTGGCAAGTCATTACGTCGTTGGACAAGGATTATGACACAGCTATTGATGTCCTAGATGTGGACGACATCAGGACTAAAGTGAAGTATTACCAGTGGTGGATACTACGGTGATGGCAGGGAGAGGGACCACTGGGAGGTGTCAAGGTAGCAGTAGTAAGTGATGAGGGTGCAGAGGCACTAGGTGAGGGTTGGTGGGTTCCACTAGAGGATGTGGATATGGTACAAGTGGATGATTTTATGGGGGAGGATTTTGAGGTTTCGAAGTAGCCAAAGATGCAGGACATCCCAGAGTAGTGGGAGCTAGAGCAGGCTAATATTCCTGAGATGCCAATGCCCTAGGCAGTCATGGAGGACACGGAGGTAGGGTTGCATGCTAAGAATACTCGATTGGCAGGGCTACTTTGAAGATGCGATGAAGATTTGAGGGAGGCTCTACAGTAGAGGTATCTCTTGTAGACTCATCTAGCAGAGTGAGAGATGGCATGGGCAACATACTACTAGCAAGAAGGGGATACTGATGTGACACAGTAGAGGGATCTTCTTCCGGCACAGTTGGTGTAGTGCAACAAAAATTTGGCTATGTACCAGCAATGGGAGATGGACTTGGTGAGGCATCGGTTGGAGCTAGAGGTGGAGATTAGCCACCTCGATTGGCGGATCCCTATGCTTAGTGGAGGCAGGTCATCGTGTCGCTAGAGAGGGAGTGATACTGAGTAGTTAGCATCTTCTCAACATAGGCAATTGGATGAGGGGGGCTCTAGCAGGCATGATGCGGGGGCTAGCGAAAGCTGCCCTAAGGGGTACCATAGGACCCATACCACGGGGGGTAGTTCCAATCTCACCGATCCTACATGATCATGGTGGCTGACACCCTAGGCTTAGGGGTTTTTGAGTTTTTGCTTTTGCAGGGTTAGATGACCGATTATTGTAGCCTGCGGGCATTTTTGATGATATATATACAGATGACTTTATTTTTTTATACACATGTCGACATTTGATGTTATTCTCAATGGTTGTTGAATGTGTATGTATGCATGTTAATTGATGTTGATGGATGCATATGTTATGATGAATGAAAAAGTTTCTAATTTTTAGGATATGCAAATGGAATGGATGGATTAAATGTGTGATTTTTGGTGAGGTCACCACAGACTATTTAGAACATATAGCTTTTTGTCTTAGGTGATTGCTATGGTGAATGACTTTTGTTGTATACATGCTATTTTTGTATTTTTTGATGGAAATTCGAGGATGACAGATTACACAGGTGGTTTTAGAATGTAGTTAAGGTTTTTTGAGACTCAGACGTTTTAACCAACTAGCCAATATTGTAATGTTATCTTCCAAGACTTTTGTACAAGGTATGAATCGAACTTGTCTTTGACCCAGTTATTTCACATCCCTGTGTGTGCAATTAAGTTCGTTTATGTGGTATTTGTCAGGATACCGCCAGTGCCAGATAGGCTGTCAACCAAACTTGTACTAAGGATCACCTAATTAGCTCCACTAACTCCTTTGTTGCATTTAGTCAGATTAATCTGTGGCGCTATCTAGGATACCATAAGCTAGCTCATCCACATGTAAACATTGATCTATACATGAGTTAATGTGACATATATATCATCATGCGAGAGGTTTACCACTAGTGATCAATAGGCTATCCACCAAACTGGTACTGGAGTTTACTTCAACCTTCTGAATGCTGAGAATTCTAGGGATTCAAGTTCGACTCCCTTCTTTTCTTCAATTGTATTGGGATACTTGCTCTTTTGTAGTGATAAAAATCACTGTTTATTTTTATTATATATATTTTTTCTTTTGAGCAAGGGATTTGAATTTCGAGTGATGAGAATCACTATTGTATGTGTCGTTTGAGGTATGCACTTTGGTGGTAATGTCAATTTTTTGGAGTTTTGACGTTTGCAAAATTTTTTATGATTTTTGTAACTTTTTGAGAACTTGGAATTCTTGGGGAATTGGGTAGGGAAGATGCTTGTCCTTTTGCCAACTCTCAGCATTCTTGGGGTCATTCACACCGGGGGACGAGAAAGATAACCATTTCACTTATGGTGACCTGTATTGCTTTGTAGGCATCATATTTCATTCACACAAATTTGGAATTTTTATGTGTTTTAACTTTGTGTTGGGATGTTACATAACAAGGTGTGATCCAAGTAAGATTCTACCTTTGGAAAATCTGTCTGAATTTGTACATTATTTAGCTAGAAGGCTAATGACAGTTGAGTGACAAAATTCTAGATACATTAGAAGACCACTGACTATGGTATGGTAAAATAACATGAATGGTGGTTTATTATAGAATTGAGAAATGTGGGAACGGATGGATTTGCCGAGTAATTATAGTTCTATGGTGCCTTTGACCTGTATGACCACAAATATGCAATGTATGGATGTGATGCTTAATGCAACTATTATTTTTGTGTTTTTTATGGATTTATGAGGTGCAAGAAGAGCTCTTTATTTGTTTGTGATGATTTTGAGCATGCATGGAAATAAGATGCAAATTTTTGTTGTATTTTTGATGATTTTATTGTTTTTGAATTTTCTTATTTTTGACCAAGCGATTGTGGGAATCCTTGGAGCTTTTTGGTTTGACCAAAGGGGTAATGGGCACCTTTGGGGCATTTTTTTAGGGTTGACCAAGTGATTGTAGGAATCCTTGGAGCATTTTGGGATTGACCAAGCGATTTTGAGAATCCTTGGAGCATTTTGGGATTGACCAAGCGATTATGAGAATCCTTGGAGCATTTTGTTTGGGCTATGGCTCTATTAAATATGGAATGGCCACAAATGACTGATGTTCAAGGGTTTTAGTTCATTGATTCCATCAAGAGATGATAGCCGGTATGTTCCAGGTCCTATTTTACTGTCGATGACATAAGGACCTAACCAATTTTTCATGAATTTATCCCTTAGATAGGGCGACAATTTAGAGTTATATTGGTTCTCTTTTAAGACCAAGTCACCAACTTGAAAGTCCCTCAGGTGAACCCTCATGTTGTATGCCCTCTTAAGTTGCTCTTGATAGATACGTAAATTCTTGAGAGTATTAATGCATCGTTCATCGAGCAACGTAAGCTAGTCTAACTGAGCCTGCCACACAGTGTCATCATCGATGAACTTTTGCATTAATATGCATAGGGAAGGAATTTCCAACTCGATAGGCATGACTACCTTGGAGCCATACACTAGATAAAATGGAGTTTCCCCAGTGGGTGTTCAAATGCTAGTGCAATAAGCCCATAGGGCAAGTGGGATCTAAATGTGCCAATCCTTATGACTGTCTACGACTCTCTTTTTGAGGATGGCAACTAGCATTTTGTTTGATGCCTTTGCTTGCCCATTTGCCTGCAAATAATAGGGTGTTGAAAAAATATTCTAAATTTTGTACTTTGTGGTCAAAGCACGCACGTCTTTATTCTTGAATGACATCCCATTATCCGTGATTATCTTGGATGGAATACCAAAATGACATATGATATTATGTAAAATGAACTCCGAAATGTGGGTTCCAGTCTAAGAGGCAAGTGGAATTGCTTCCACCCATTTGGTGAAGTACTCTATGGCCATTATGATAAACATGTGATGTACGAACAATGCAAGGGAGATCTTTCCAATTAGATCTAGACCTTATTGCAAAAATGGCCAAGCCGATTGAATCGACTGCAAGGCTTGAGAAGGTACGTGTGTCAAGTTGGCATGGTGTTGACACTTCACACACTTCCTCACATACATGCAAAAATCTCACTCTAAATATGGCCAATAATAGCCCATTTGGAGAATGCACTTTGTGATGGCCATACCACTAAAGTGGCCATCGCACGTACCATTGTGTGCTTGGGCGATCACCCAAGTGGACTCCTACTGGTCCAAGCAATGGAGGATTCCTTTGTAGCTACGACGATACAAAATGTCTCCTAACAAGAAATGCTTTGCCACTTTCTATTTGAATGATTGTTTTGCGACATGCGTCAATCCAAGTGGGAAGTTGCCTAGCTTGAGGTAATACCTTATGGGTGAATACCAATCCTACTGATCAGAAACCTCGATGATATGAATAGCCAATCCCTCTTGAAGTTCATCCCTAGCAAAATTTTAGTGGGAAAGAACTTGTAATAATAGTGTTGTGTTGCTATTAATGGGAGTAGGGGAGAACAAGGACCCCTAGTTGGCATGATTCAGAAAACCGTTGATTTGATAGAACCTATCTAGGGATGGTTCAATCTGGATCAGGTGGATTCCTGGCATTAAGTCAGAGCTTACACTCTCCATCATGGATTGTGATAGTGTTTAGACTTGAATGGTTGTCATATCACCAGAGATGTCTTGCAAGATTAGTGACCCCAAGGAGGCCATAGTGTCCACAAAATGATTTGATGACTGAAGGAGTGCCTCGATGTCGTACCATTCAAGATTTGCCAAGAATTTGTCCACAAAGGATTTGTAGGCCTGTAGAACTGGGCATTTACACTAGAATACCCCTTTTACTTGGTTGACAATTAACAATGAATCACCAAATATGTTTAATCATTTTATGTTCTTTGTGATTACTGTCTAAAGACCTATGAGCAAGGCTTCGTACTTTGCATTGTTTTTGGTGCATGGGAAGTCTAATTTAAATGATAGAGGCATTGGAGATCCTTGTGATGTAAATAATATGATTCCCATGCCACCACCTTGCTCACATTTATAACCATTAAAAAATAGGGTTATGTCGGCCTGGGACTCAAACTCATCAAAATCTGGCAATTCTGAGACATGGAAGACCCCATCATCAGGTATTTCTATGACCAGAGGCTGATCGTCTTTGAGAGGAGCCTCTGCTAGTTGATCGGCTATGACTTGAAATTTGATGGATTTCTATCCAATAAACTCTATTTCAAACTTCTTCAACAACATGATCCATTTCATCATGCGGCTACTATGATAAGTATGACTCATCATGTACCGCAATGGATTCTCATTAGACACAACATACATCATATTTTTGAGCATGTAGTGGCATATCTTTTTGGTAGCAAACACCACTGCAAAGTAGAGCTTTTCAACGTATGCATAGTTAAGTTCATAACTGACCAAGGTGCAGCTAAGGTAATAAGTAGAATGTTCTTTGTGAAGTTAATTTTTTTGGGCTAGCATGGTGCCCAGTGCCACCTCAGTAGATGAGATGTATAAATAGAACGACACTCCTGGTCTAGGTGGTGCTAATACTGGTAGCAAATCCAAGTATTGTTTAATGTCATCAAAGGCTGACTAACACTCGTCATCCCAGTGAAATGCTACACCCTTATGCAATAATTTTTTCATGGGTTGGCACTTGTTAGATAGCTGTGCTATGAAGCGCTTAATTGACGTGACCTTTCCCTATAGACTTTTGAGCTGCTTAATGGTAGTTGGGTTGAGAATTTCAAGGATTGCCTTGACTTTGTTTGGGTCCACCTCGAAGCCTCGCTTTGAGACTATGAAACCCAAGAATTTTCTAGATGTGACACCAAATATGCACTTCTTGGGAATCAGTCTGACTTTATATTCCATGAGGCGGTCAAGTATCTTTCTTAAGTCATCGATATGATCTCGGTGCAAAGGAGATTTTGCCAACAAATCATCCATGTAATCTTCCAAATTTTTATACATGTAATCATGGAAGATGTACATCATGGTGTGTTGGTAGGTGGTGCCAGCATTTTTAAGGACAAAATGTGCCATTTTTAGTTGGTCCTCGAGATTGATATGAATTTGATTGTATCCTGAGAAACCATCCATTATGGATAGCATTTCGTGACCTACTGTAGCATCTACCAATGTGTTAATCCTTGGAAAGTTGAAATCATCCTTAGGACTCGCTTTGTTTAGATCTCAAAAATTAGTGCATATGCAAATCCTCCTATCAGGCTTCTTGATGGGCACCATGTTGGACAGCCATGGTGGGTAATCCACTTAGATGAAAAATTGTGCATCCAATAACTTTTGCAGCTTGTCTTTGACCATTAAGGCAACTTTTGGGTGCATCTTACATAGTTTTTGCTTAACAGGATTGACTGTCAGATCAAGCGTTAGGTTATGCATGACTAGCTACAGATCTAGCCCCGACATATCTTTGTATGACCATGCAAAAACCTCCTTCTTCTCTTTGATAACGGTAATGTAGTCGGCTTGCTCTTCAAGGGATAAGCTTACCCCCAGCTTGATGATCTGTGGATTCATTGGATCCAAGCCGAAGTCTACGTCAGTCGTCTCTTCGACCAACATGTGGGATCCATCCTCTAACTAGTGTGGATTTTGGATCAAATGGATATCATTTGTTGAGTTCAAATCTACATTGGGAACCTCAGGTTCCTCCTTAGCATGGAAGATATCTTGAGTTGGCTCTAGGGTGAAATGGAGAATTTCACCGAAAGGCCAGTACTCTGATGGGGATGGTGGTAAATTGATGCGATCCCAGTCTATGGCATCTATGTCTAGATACAATGACTGTGTTGGATCAGTCAGATTGTGGATGGGGGTAGTGAAGTCAATGTATATCATGTTGATGAAATGATTTTGGTCTCCATTACTATGGGTGTGATGAATCAAACATTCTAGATGTTCTCTATGCTCCAGATCTGGCTCTAGAGGTATTAGCATGAATGGATCGGCCCTATGTGTAGATAGGAAGATAGGGTCTACCCTCGACATTGATATTGCTATAGAGTCTTTGGGTGAAAGTTGTTCTTTGTATGCCCAAAGTGGTGGATTCATCACTTGGTCCCACTACGCTGGTTCTACGTACCACTCATGCCCTAGAACTATGTTTAGTTGCTCAAATATGTCATTAATATCCAAGGGGTATTGTTGCATATGATTGAGATAGCCCATCTCACTTTCATCTTCATAATCACTGTCGGAGATCCAAAGGCCTTCGTTGGCTCCAAAAATTATTTGTAATATTAGAGGCTCGTCTTGCTCAAGAAAATTGATCTGGCCCCATTGGGGTTGTTTCGCTCTCTACGACGGGGCTTGATTGTCTTGTGGTGGCACTTTCTCAATGGGAGCCACCAAAGGGAACATTGCCAAGAGGCTTTCTTGATAATCATCCATGGGGATCACTTGTGAGTGATTGTTATCTGATTCAAATGGATCCCATGGTGCTACCTCATATTCTGACTCGTCTTCTGACAATCCTTCTTGACATTGCCTACACATCTCTTTTAGGTGTGTTCTTGAAATTTCTCCTCTTTCGAGTGAAGGGAAAGGGTTTTTGAGGTCAACAAGGTTGGTTGTCAACAATGAGAGATAATATCCCAGTGTGTATATCATGTTAGGGTTGGCATATGGATCTAATGCCAATCCCCCCTTGTTGCCTATCCCTAGGCATTGCATGTTCACTACCAAGATTTCTAAGGGGAAGGGGTTGTTAAAACCTACTCCTGACTTGTCATATGGAATTTGGTACCTTGGTTGGCAAAGAACACACACTCCTTGCTCATATCTACCTAACCCATATCCATGCCAATTGCATTGGCCAAGGTATCTCAAAGCAAAGTTTGGGTTAGAAAAATAATTGAAATCCTCTGCAAAGGGCTCTTCATCTTTGTCCTCTTGCATATATGGTTTAGTACCATGATCAAGGCCCCATACACAAAGTTTTTTTGGTTCGACAGGTAGCCTATAGGAACAATGGTACCAATGGGAAGGTGAGATCTCCCCATGTCCTGCACGGACTCTAGTGCGGGTGTTGCTACTGTAGACACCAAAATAGCACCAATCCGATTATGTGACTGCAAACACTGATCGCTTTGAAACACACAACCCCCAAGGCAGACCTCAGAGGTTAAACAGTGGTCCTAACCACTTTTGTAGCAATTTTGGAAGGTCAAAAGGCAATTTGGCACATTTAGGCACTTTGCTCAGTATTCGTCTCACCCAGGGATGAATTCAAACTGGGATTCGTCTCACCCAGAGATGAATTCTAAATTCATATTTGGTTAGGATGAATTCCAGGTTTAACGGGAAAAAAGAAGAATGTTGCCAAGTGGTAGCCAAGGACAGTCAATTATTGCCTCCTACCGTGCATGCGCGTGTAGGTGGGTAGATTGGCCGTTGGAAGACTGTCACAAGGGCAGTCATGGAAGCCCAAGTCAGGGAGGAGTCTCCTCCCTCTTGGGAAGGCATGGCCGCCACATGGCACCCCTGCATGCCCCCCCAAAAATACCCCTTGGGTCTATAAAATGGTGGACTTTCCCACCCAAAGAAGAGACAGGTTGGAGGCATTTTCAAGCAACAAAGTGCTGCCAAATTGAACACCCCATTGCACCCCTTTTCGATTCACCTTTTCACATCCTTAATATCTTTCACAAGAGAGGTTATTGGGTGGCTTTTGGAAGTGTGGATCTGAACCCAAACCCAACATTTGACCACCTTAATACACCAATTTTCCGACAACCCAATCTAAGAGATTTTGGGCCCATCCCTAGTGGATTGGTGCCGAAATAAAGTTCCAACGGTGGGCGGCCCATTCAAGAACCCAACACATTTTTAAGTTTCATTCTAATGTGTTTTTCTATCATTCGTTCATCTTTCATTTCATGTTATGCTGACTAGATAGTTCATGTATTCAATTTCATAATGTTTTAATCAGATTTCATCATGTTCTCATCGCTTTTGTTATCCCACTAACTTGTAGGTAGCGATGCCAAATTCCTATTGATGGAGGTCAAATTGGGAGAATCTAACCATCTGGGTCGTCCCAAAATGGCCCCAATTACTTAACCCCTTTATCTGCAGGTATTTTGGAGATCCTGAGGTGTGACATTTGAGCGAAATTAACTCGGCATTTTAACACAGTCGAATTCGTCCTACCCGGGGACGAATAATAGCAAAATTCATCCTGCCCAGGGATGAATTTTAGTTGAATGCAAATTGGCCAACTGTTTCAATGACAGTGGCCCTCAGGTAATGTTTTCTGGTCTCTGTCAAGTTTGCAGGTGATTTAGATTCATTTCATGCATCATTTTAGTCAATCTTAGGCATACATCCTTCATTATTTTAGAGAACTAATGTTTCATATTTGCAGCAGGTGCTACTAACACCTTTGTTGTTTCTTTGATCATAGGAGAAGTAGCAAGAACCAAGGATTCATCAACACCAGCGGTGACAACATTTTGGCCCACCCATTTTGCATGTGGGCACGCGAAAAGAAGATCATTATTCACTTTTGTAATGGAAACATGCTAATGCTCCTAGACCCTAAAAAGGGAGGAGACATCTTTGTAACTGAGGTTAAGATAATTGAATAAAAAGGGTTGTGCTTTCCATACCTCTTTTCTTTCATTTTTGATTCATCTCTTTTCTTTGTTTCGTGCATTTCAAAGGCATAGGATTAAAGCGTTATATTTTGTTTTACATTGCATAGCTATAGTTTTCCTTTTATTTTTGGAATCTCGTGCTTTCAGTGGTGATCACGGTGGGACCTGGTCCCCTGATTTTTAATATCACAGAAATTGATCGAAACTTGTGTTTTTGTGCTTACAAGTACCTTTTTCAATTTTTGACTGTAATTCATCTTTGCCTATGGCGATTATTTTACTGTAATTCGTCTGACCCTTGGACGAATTATGTTTTGTAATTCATCTCTGACAAGGACGAATTTTTGTCTATAAATTTTTAGAGCCGAAGATCAGAAATAGCAGGTTTAGGCAGAGAAAGGTAAAGGTTTTAAAATTGTTCCTGTTACTTTCTATTTTCTATTTCTGTTTTCTTTCAAATTTTGCTTGCTTAAGGAAAATAGTTGCTTCTGCTTGTTTCAATTTAATTAAAATAAACCACACACACATCACGTGGTATCTTTAAACCAAGGAGCTGGTCATAAGACCCCAGCCCTTGATCAAGACCAATGGTGGGTTCATCACCACCTTGGATTGATTTTTGCATCCATTTCCTCGATTGTCACTGTTGTTAGGCGTAAATCCTGACAAAAGTTGATCGAATGTCATTGGGGTGATTCCCATGCGTGCAAGGATAAGTCTTCTATGGTAGGTGTCATTAACAGGACAATCCCCCTTATGTACCGCCTATGTTCCATGTACCATCTGCTCTCATGTACCTATAGTTTCCCTCTCGTAATTCCGGGTATATAGAGAGGTTGGTATATCGGTCCGGAAATGGTATATTGAAGGGGCGACCATTTATGGGAGTCATATGAGCCAACATTCTACATTTAAACGTTCTTAAAAACTTTCAAAAACAAAACAAAAACATCAAAATGCACTAAACCAGTTTAGGACACACCATTAATATTTAAAAGAGATAATCATCGTTTGTGCATGTGTGTGTTCATTTTTACTTAGTGTAACAAAAATAAATAAAAAATCATAAAAAAAAATATAAAAATCTGCTTAGCTAGTATAAGAGCACCACAATGGTTTACACCCGTAGCCAAGCCCAATCAAGGGCAAACGCTACGAAATGTGTACAAAGAGTGGGCGCTGGTCGCCTTCGTTTTAGCCCTGAGGACTTAGCCATACAGCTTTGGCGGTCTGGCCTACAAGAGAGTCCACATTAGGCTACATCAATATGGAATTATAGGGACACCCATCTGGGGGATACCTCCATTCAACACAGCCCCTTTCAGGAAGAAGCTTTACATGTAGCACTCAACGTAAATAGAAAACCGCCTTTTGAGGCTAGATATGAGTGGCCAAAACATGATGAAGAGCTAGAGAGGCACAGTGTCCATGAGGAGAGACAGCATGAATACGACATCTCTCCTTTGCCTCCCATTAGAACTAAAATACAAAACCTAGAGCGCAGGGCTCTCCACATAGGGTGAGCTAACTCCGCCCGCCCCTTTCACACCCATGAAAGGGAGTACGAGGAAGACCATCGCATTCCTCGAGAACAACATACAGTACGGGAGCCTTGCATTTTCATGCCTGCTAGATATCATGGTCACACATCGAGGCCATAGCCTCAATTAAATGTCATCGACCTCGACAGAGGGAAGTGACCCATTGAAATATCGGATCATCAAGACCAAGGAAAATACATAGGAGAAACATTCAAGCCTCTTGAGAAAAATATGGCAGACCAAATTGACCTGGCAGTCTCCATACATGCAGCTTGCTAAGCTCGAATCACATGGCTTGAGCAAGGTCATCAGGAGTTAGAGCACTTATACCACCTTAATAAAGAGCACATGCAGTGCGAAGTGGATGATTTGCGTTATAAACTACCTGAGAGGGTGCCAACCCCTCGCACCCAAAAAGTAGAACAATATGAGAGGTATAATCCTTTGGTGTAGGACAGGTCTCCGCGACCTCGCCAAGCTTTGCCTCCGAGACCCTATAGACCTGAAAGGGAGGCCACTCCCTGAAACAATGATGGGTACCCTCAGCGAGGACTCACTCAGGGTCATATATCTTGCCTAGAGACTCCTCAAGAAGTTTATGAGGAATATGAACCAGAAATAGAATAGGCTGAAATGCCCTATCAAGGCAAGAGGGCTGCCATTCGGCCACCCCCCCATAGGCCTCTAGTCTCCCATAACTCACAATGGGAGCAAACAAAAGAGGAAGAGATTAAATCTTCTGATGCATACAAAGCGCTATTGGAGCGATTGGAGTCTATGGAGACAAAAGCTTCTGGGCATCAAAAACCCACATTATGTCAACTCCGTACTCATTCAGTGCATCCGTCAGTGCCCACACCTCTTTACCCCAAACATTTCAAGTTGCCTCAGTTGGCAGTCTTTAAGGGTGAAGAGGATGCCCAAGAGCATGTGACAAGATTCTTGAGCCAATGTTTTGGAATTCAGGATAATGATGCGTTGTTGCTAAGGACATTCATAACCACATTTGTAGGTCCTACCTCGGATTGGTTCACACAGTTGTCGAAGCACAACATAAATAACCTAGATCAATTAGTAGATGCGTTCCTTGAATGCTTTACCTTCAACACCAAGAAGAAGGCATCACTAAGTGATCTGGCCAGCCTTAGGCAATATGAGGAAGAAACAATGGTGGCATATGGGAATCGATGGAGGGCTCTACTTTCTAAGCTACCCTACCTTCCCCCTATGTCCGACCTCAAACAAATGTTTTCATAGAGTTGTCTGAGATCAATATTTGGGCTATTGCAGCTGCAGAAATACGCTAGCCTAGAAGAAGCTTTGGCACAAGCCAGAGTTATAGAAGAGATCAAAATATAGGAAGGCAAAATCGCCAAGCCTAAAAAGAAAGAGTGGAACAAAAACACTAATACCGGGACTACACAATAAAAACCCGTTGTGGTTAATCAAGTTGTAATAAATGTCCCCAAGCCTGTGCAAGAAATACAGCCTCAAAAGGCTAATTATCAGGTAGTGCCTCCTAATTATGAAAGAGATAATAAAAAACTGGAGCAAAATCAGCAGCGTCGCCCTAGGCGAAAATTCACCCCTTATACGGAGTCTAGGGACTCCCTATTTGACCGCTTGTCAGCGACAAATTTAATCACCCTTCTAGAAATCCAAACCATAGATCCTAATGCTCCCAAGCCTAAGGGATACATAGAGGATTTATATTGTAGGTTCCATAGGCGAAAGGCACATGACCTGAATGGATGTTGGAAATTCAAGGGATTAATACAAGATTTGATCGATAATAAAACATTGGCAGTGGACAACCCCATAGCACCAAATAATCAATAGATGGGGGTTTTCAAGGACCCTTTGCCTACCCATGAGACATAGGCAAAACCTCTTCAGGTCAATGAGGTGCGACAAAATCTTCCCATGCAAGGATTCATGGGAATGATCAGCATAGTGACCAGAAACAAAAAGTACCTAGGATTTGCCCCTGAGGCAGCTACAAGAGAAGTTCCAACAATGTCGCAACCTCAACAATGCCCTATGCAGTTGCCTCCGCCTAGACCCGAGGTCATGATACGGACCAAAATCACACAGAGTTTGCGGACCACATCGGCTAGGATTTCCATTTATGAGCTTATACAACAGTCAGCACCCCATAGGGAAGCTCTCATGGAAATTTTGAAAGCCATCGAGTTGCAGCCTCACGAAGCGAATTCCTTCAATAACTTTGTGGGACATGTAAAATTATGTATGGAGCCGGTCATTACCTTCAGAATAGATGAGGTTAAAATAGTATTGAATGACATGGCAGATCCACCCCTACACGTTATTGTGCGGGTCAACAGGATCCCATACAAGAGAGTGTTGGTAGATACTGGCTCATCCAGTAACATCATTACCACTGCAGCATTAAAACATCTAAAGCTGCCAGCCTCTCATATCATGGCTTCCACATACACACTATGAGCATTCAACGATGTGATATGCTCGACAGTCAGCATAATTGTTTTGCCCATCTAGGTAGGGCAAAAGACGATGCCTACATTGTGCCATGTTCTGGAAGGCGAGATGGTGTACAACATACTGCTAGGACGACCATGGATCAGGGACATGAAGTGTGTCCCTTCGATCACTCACTAGTGTCTAAAGTATACATTTGAAGGAGAAGTACATGTAGTCCCGATGGACTTAGAACCCTTCAAATATTGCAATGTGGTGCAATTAATGCCTCATCCGACCCTCCCATCAATGCAATTGGATTTCTACTTACACTGGTGACTAAATCATAAAAATCCTAGCCAGGTGAGTCTTCATCATCTACTCCTTCACTACCAATGCCACCTGTCATGGCTAAACAAAAGGACAAAGAAAAACAGATCCTAGAAGAGGTTCAACCCCTAGAAGAGGTGTTGCCAACAATATCAACTGTCTCAATAGAAGAAATACCTAGCACAATGGAAGCTGAGGCTCCTAATCCACCCAACATGGAATGGACTCAGGAAGGCATTCCATTTCCTCCCTCTCAATCATCAACAATTACTGTTGAAATGGCCAGTACGGGCCTGGGGGAGTATCTAGTGTAGAATTTTTTGGCAACACCCACACTAGAATCTGTGTAGGACATGGGGAGACCTCGCCTTCCCATAGGGATAGTTGTTCCTCTAGGTTACCCACCAAACCAGACTAATTTTGTGTATGGGGGCCTTGAACATGGTGCTGAACCATGCAAGCAAAAGGACGAGGACGAAGAGCATTTTTCCAAAAATGTCAATTATCTATCAAACTCGGACTTCACTCTGAGATATCTCGGCCAATGCAATTGGCATGGATACAAGCTAGGTAGGTATGAGCAAGGAGTGTGTGTCCTTTGCTAGCCAAGATACCAAATTCCATATGATAAGTCGGGAGTAGGGTTCAACCATCCCCTACCCTTAGACATCTTGGTGGAAAACATGCAAGGCCTAGGAATAGGCAACAAGGGTGGATTGGCATCAGATCCTTATGCCAACCCAAATACAGAATATACATTGGGAGATTACCTCCCATGGTCAACAACCACCCTTGGTAACATCAATAATCCCTCTCCTTTGCTAGAGAGAGGTGAAAGTTTGGACACTAACTCCCAAGGAGAGCATAAACGGTGTCCAAAGATCTTTTTGAAACTATTCCCTTTAGAGGTTCCAGTTGAGCCAGTGCTGTGTCAAGAGAATCAGGTCCCTCCACCAAGAGTGGAACAACCACAATGGGATCAGATTAATTTGCTAGAACAAGGTGAACCCTTAATGTCGCAAGCAGATGTTGAATAAAATGAACATTTTTGGATCTTCGACAGTGATTCAGAAGATGATACTGAGATGGCTTACCTCAACCACATGCGACAAATGCAACAAAGGCAACAACTACAACAACGACATCCCTTAGGGATTGATGACCTATTTGCACATATGGGCATACTGCAAGGACATGAGTGGTACGTAGACCCAGTAGTGTGGGACCAAGTGTTGGATCCATGGCTCCAAGTTTACAACGAGAATCGTCCACCCTGAGACCCTATAATGACATCAGTGTCGAGGGAAGACCCGGTCTTCCTATTAGCACATAGGGTAGATCCATTTGTGCCCATCTCCCTAGATCCAGATCCAGAGTATAGGGAGCATCCAAAATGTTTGAGTTATCTTACCCATGGTAATGGAGACCAAATTCATTCCATCCACATGATCTCCATTGATTTTATCGCACCCATCCGCAATCTAGCCGATCCAGCATGGTCATTGCATCTAGACACAGATGCCATCGACTGGGATCACATCAATTCACCTCTCTCACCATTGAAGTACTGGCCTTTTGATAAGATGCCTCATTTTACCCCAGGGACAACTTAGGATATTTTTCAGGCTGAAGAGGAACCCGAGGTTTCCAACGCAGATTTAAATTCAAATAATGATATCCATTTGATCCCGAATCTACATCAGTTGGAGGACGGATCCCACATGTCAGTCAAGGAGACGACTAACGTAGATATCGGATTGGATCCAATAAATCCATAGATTATCAAGCTGGGGGTGAGCTTATCCCCTAAAGAGCAAGCCGACTACATTTCCCTTCTCAAATCAAAGAAGGAGGTTTTTGCATGGTCATACAGAGACATGCCAGGGCTAGATTTGTAGCTAGTCACGCATAATCTAATGCTTGATCCGAAAATCAAGCCAGTTAAACAAAAACTACATAAGATGCACCCAAAAGTGGCCTTGATGGTCAAATATGAATTGCAAAAGCTATTAGATGCATAGTTTGTCATCTGCATGGATTATCCGCAATGGCTGTCCAACATGGTTCCCGTTAAAAATCTCGATTGGAGGATTCACATATGCACTAATTTTTGAGATCTAAACAAAGCGAATCCTAAGGATGATTTCCCATTTCCAAGCATCGACACGTTGGTATATGCTACAGCAGGTCACGAAATGCTATCCCTCATGGATGGTTTCTCAAGATACAATCAGATTCGTATCAATCCTGAGGATCAACTCAAAACGGCATTCACAACACCTTGGGGGACATTTTGTTATAAGGTCATGCCTTTTGGCCATAAAAATGCTGGCACTACCTACCAACATGCCATGACATATATCTTCCATGATTAAATGCATAAAACTTTGGAAGATTACATGGATGATTTGTTATCCAAGTCTCTTTTGCGCTCAAATCATATCGATGACTTAAGCAAGATCCTCGATCACCTCATGGAGCATAAAGTTAGACTAAATCCCAAGAAGTGTGTATTTGGTGTCACATATGGAAAACTCTTGGGTTTCATAGTCTCAAAGCGACATCAAGGAGGTGGACCCAAAGAAAGTCAAGGCAATCCTTTAAATGGTCACCCCAATTACCATTAAGCAGCTCAAAAGTCTGCAGGGAAAGGTCATGTCGATTAAGTGCTTCATAGCGTAGCTATCTGACAAGTGTTGACCCATGAAAAAATTATTGCACAAGGGGGTTACATTTCACTGGGATGACGAGTGCCAGTCAGCCTTTGATGACATCAAACAATACCTAGCTTCGCCACCAGTATTGGCACCACCTAGACCAGGAGTGCCATTCTACTTATACATCTCAGCTACTGAGGTGGCACTGGGTGCCATGCTAGCCTAGAAGAATGAACTTCACAAAGAACAATCTACTTATTATCTTAGTCGCACCCTTGTTAGTTATGAACTTAACTATGCATACGTCGAGAAACTCTGCTTGGCAGTGGTGTTTTCTACCAAAAAGCTACGCCACTACATGCTGATCAACACTACGTATGTTGTGTCTAAGGAGAATCCATTGTGATACATGATGAGTCGTACTTATCATAGTAGTCGCATGGCAAAATGGATCATGTTGTTGATGAAATTTGACATAGAGTTTATTGGATAAAAATATATCAAAGGACATGTCATAGCCGATCAACTAGCAGAGGCTCATCTTGAGGACGATCGGCCTCTAGTCATAGAACTACCTGATGATGGGGTCTTCCATGTATCAGAATCACCAGATTCTGATGAGCCTGAGTCACAGGCTGACATAACCCTATTCTTTGATGGTTCTAAATGTGAGCAATGTGGTGGTTTAGGAATAGTATTCTTCACATCGTAGGGTGCTCTAATGCCCCTGTCATTTAAATTAAACTTCCCATGCACCAACAATAATGCGGAGTATGAAGCCTTGCTCATAGGTCTTCAGACAACAATCACCATGAACATCAAACGACTGAACATCTTTGGTGATTCGTTGTTAATTGTCAATCAAGTCAAATGGGTATATCAATGCAAATGCCCAATTCTACAGGCTTATAAAGCCCTTGTGGACAAATTCTTGGCAAAACTTGAGTGGTATGACATCGAGGCACTCCCTCGGTCATCGAATCGTTTTGCGGACACAATGGCCTCCTTGGGGTCACTAATTCGCAAGACCTTTCCGGTGATATGACAACCATTCAATTCAAAACCCTATCGCAATCCATGATGGAGCGTGCAAGCTCTGACTTGACGCCAGGAATCCACATGATCTAGATTGAACCATCCTCGGATAAGTTCTTTCGAATCCATGACCGTTTGAAACATGCTAATTGGGGATCCTTGTTCTCCCCTACTCCCATTAATAGCAACACAATGCTATTCTTACAATTTTTATCCCATTCAACGTTTTCTAGGGATGAAATTCAAGAGGGATTCGCTGTTCATACCGTCGAGGTTTCTGATCAACAGGACTGGTATTTACCCATTAGAGACTACCTCAAGTTACGAAATATCCCTCTTGGATTGACGCATGCCACAAAACAAGGTTATTGGGTGGCTTTTGGAAGTGTGGATCCGAACCCAAACCCAACATTTGACCACCTTAATCTACCAATTTTCCAACAACTCAATCTAAGAGATTTTGGGCCCATCCCTAGTGGATTGGTGCCAAAATCAAGCTCCAACGGTGGGCGGCCCATTCGGGCACCCCGCGCCTTTTTAAGTTTCATTCTAATGCATTTTTCTATCATTCGTTCATCTTTCATTTCATGTTATGTTGACTAGATAGTTCATGTATTCAATTTCATAATTTTTTAATCAGATTTCATCATGTTCTTGTCGCTTTTGTTGTCCCACTAACTTGTAGGTAGCGATGCCAAATTCTCGCTAATGGAGGTCAAATTGGGAGAATCTGACCATCAAGGTCGTCCCAAAATGGCCCCAATTACTTAACCCCTCTATTTGCAAGTATTTTGGAGATCCCGAGGTGTGAAATTTGAGCGGCATCAACTCGGCATTTTAACATAGTCGAACTTGTCCTACCCGGGGATGAATAACAACAGAATTTGTCCTGCACAGCGACAAATTTCAATTGAATGCAAATTGGCTGACTTTTTCAATGGCAATGGCCCTCAGGTAATGTTTTCTGGTCTCTTTCAAGTTTGTAGGTGATTTAGATTCATTTCATGCATCATTTTAGTCAATCTTAGGCATACATCCTTCATTATTTTAGATAACTAATGTTTCATATTTGTAGCAGGTGCTACTAACGCCTTTGTTGTTTCTTTGATTGTAGGAGAAGCAGCAAGAACCAAGGATTCATCAACACCAGCGACAACAACATTTTGGCCTACCCATTTTGCATGTGGGCACGCAGAAAGATCATTATTAACTTTTGTAATGGAAACATGTTAATGCTCCTAGCCCCTAAAAAGGGAGGAGACATCTTTGTAACCGAGGTTAAGAGAATTGAATAAAAAGGGTTGTTCTTTCCATACCTCTTTTCTTTCATTTTTGATTCGTCTCTTTTCTTTGTTTCATGCATTTCAAAGGCATAGGATTAAAGTGTTATATTTTGTTTTACATTGCATAGCTATAGTTTTCCTTTTATTTCCGAAATCTCGTGCTTTCAGCTACAATATTCCGCACCAAATACTCCCCCAGGCATGTATTGGCCATTTCAACAGTGATTTTTGGTGATTGAGGGGGAGGGAACGAAAGTTCTTCTAGAGTCCACTCAATTTCAGGTGAACTAAGAGCCTTGACTTCCATTCTGGTAGGCATCTCCTTAGTAGAGATAGTTGATACTTATGGTGGTGCCTCTTGCAGGGGTTTCTTCCCTTTATCTTTCTGTGTGGCCACTATAGGTGGTGTCTTTGGTGAAGGACTAGCCGATGAATATGGACCCAACTATCGTTTTGAAGGGCTTTCCAACAGGGATGCCTATGGAATCGAACCCTGTTTAGATGGATTTAACTAAAAATCCAAATGCATTGATGGAAGGGTCGATTGCGGCATTACCTGCACCGCATTGCAATACTTGAAGTGTTCCAAGTCCACCAGGACTACATCCACTTCTCCTTCAAATGTATACTTTAAACACTGATGAGCTATCGAAGGGACACACTTCATGTCCCTGATCCATGACCGACCTAGCAAGATGTTATAAGCCATCTCACCTTCCAAAATATGGCACAATGTAGGTATAGTCTTTTGTCCCACCTAGATGGGTAGGAAAATTGTGCCAACTGTCGAGCATATCGCATCATTGAATGCTCGCAGAGTGTAGATGGAATTCGTGAAATGATATGTTGGCAACTTCAGATGTTTCAATGCCGCTATTGTGATGATATTATTGGATGAGACAGTGTCTACCAACACCCTCTTATACAGGATCCCGTTGACCCACACGATAATGTGTAGGGGTGGATCCGCCATATCATCATCCACTGATTTCACTTTGTCTTCTCGAAAGGTGATTACTGGCTCAATGCATCGTTTGACATGTCCCACAAATTTTTTGAAGGAATTTGCTTCATGGGGCTGCAACTTGATGGTTTTCAATATCTCCATTAGAGCCTCCCGATGGGGCATTGATTGTTGTATGAGCTCGTATATGGAGATCCTAGCCGATGTGGTCCTCAAGCTTTGAGTGAGTTTGGTCTGAATTGTGGCCACGGTTTTAGGCGAAGGAGGTTGTGTAAGGTGCTATTGCGATTGTGATGTTGTTGGCACCTCTCCTGTAGCTGCCGCGGGGGCAGCTACACTCGAATACCTCCTATTTTGAGTCACTATACTGATCATCCCTACATACCCCTGCATGGGGCAGTTCTGTGTGACCTCATTGACTTGTAGGGTCTTTTCCTGAGTATCATGGGCAGACAAGGGGTCCTTAAAGACCTCCATTTTTTGGTTTCTTGGTGCCATAGGATTATCCACTGCTAATGTCTTGTTATCAATTAGGTCTTGCACCAAGCCCTTAAAATTCCAACAGACATTAAGGTCATGTCCCTTCTGCATATGGAACCTACATTACAAATCTTCCTTGTAGCCCTTCGATTTTGGTGCATTGGGATCTATGGGTTGAAACTCGAGTAGGTTAATCAACTTTGTCGTTGACAAGCGATCAAACAAGGAGTCTCTGGACTTTGTGTAAGGTGTGAATTGTCGCCTAGGGCGACGTTGTTGGTTTTTTTCTTGCCTCTGATTTTATTTATTATAATTGTTAAGAGGAACCACCTGATAGTTAGCCTTTTGGGGTTGTGTTGCTTGTGCAGGTCTGGGGACATTGATAGCAACTTGATTTACCGCATCGGGTTTTTATTGCATGGTCCCTGCTTTGGTGTTCTTAGACCATTATTTATTTTTTGGTTTGGATATCTCACCATCCTGAATCTTGATCTCTTCAATGATTTTGGTGCATGCCAGATCTTCCTCTAAGATGGCATATTTCTATAGCTGGAATAGCAGTAAGATCGATCTCAAACAACTCTTTGAGAACATTTGTGTGAGGTTGGACATACGAGGGAGGTAGGGTAGCTTTGAAAGCAAAGTCCTCCATCAGTTTCCATAGGCTACCATGGTTTCTTCCTCATACTGCCTGAGTCTTGCTAGGTCACTTAGTGACACCTTCTTCTTAGTGTTGAAGGTGAAGCATTCAAGAAACGCATCCACTAGCTGATCTAAGTTGCTAATGCTATGCTTTGGTAATTGAGTAAACCAATTCGAGGCAGGGCCTACGAACATGGTGATAATTGTTCTCAATAGCAAAGCATCATTATCCTAAATTCCAAAGCATTGGCTTAGGAATCTAGTCACATGCTCTTGGGCATACTACTCACCTCTAAATATTTCCAACTAAGGTAGCTTAAAGTGTTTAGGGTAATGGGGTGCTAGCACTAATGGATGCATGAGATGACTGCGGAGTTGGCGTAACGTAGGTTTTTGGGGCTCATAAGTCTTGGTCTCCATAGACTCCAAACGCTCTAGCAGCACTTTATATGCATCAAAAGATTTAATCTCTTCCACATTATTTTTCTCCCATTGTGGGTTATGGGAAACTTGAGGCCTATGGAGGGGTGGCCAGATAGCGACCCCTCCACCTTGGTAGGGCATTTTGGCCTGTTTTTATTCTTGCTCATACTCCTCATAGGCTTCTTGAGGAGTTTCTGGATGAGACCTATGACCATGGGTGGGTCCCTACGGAGGGAGCCCATCGTTGTTCTTGGGAGTGGCCTCCCGCTCAGGTCTAGGGGGTCTTAGAGGTAGCACATGGTAAGGTCATGGAGACCTGTCTCACACCAAGGGGTTGCGCCTCTCATATGGTTTTGCTCTTTGGGTGCGAGGGGTTGGAACCCTCTCAGGCATATTGTTATGGAGCAGCTCATCTGTCTAGCACCAAATGCACTCTTTTCTAAGGCAATATAGATGCTCTAGATGTTGTTGGTCTTGCTCAAGCTATGTAATTTGTGCTTTGCGGGTGGCATGTCTGGTGATTTCTAGGTCAATTTGTTTTGCCATCTTGAGTCTAGGAGGCCTTGATGTCTCTCCTATGCATTTATCTCAGTCGTGGTGATCTGAGATCTCTATAGGTCACTTCCCTCTATCGAGGTTGGTGTAATTCACTCAAGGCTCTAGCCTCGTTGGGTGATTCTGATAGATAGCAGGTGTGGAGGTGCATTGCTCTCGTGCTGTGTATTGCTCTTGAGGAATATAATGGTTTTCCTCATGCCCCCTTTCATATATGTGAAAGGGGCAGGTAGAGTTGGCTCACCCTATTTGAAGCACCTTGTGCTCTGGATTTTGTCTATTGTTCCTAACAGTGATGGGTGGTAAATGAGGGATGACATAATCATGTGGCCTCTCCTCATGGACCCTCTATTGTTCTAGCACTTCATCGCATGGTGGCCACTCATACCGAGCTTTCAAGGGAGCATTTCTATTTATATTGAGTGCCACGTGTAAGGACTCCTCCTGAAAGGGGCTGTGTTGAGTGGACGTGCCCCTCGAAGGGGTGCCTCTATAGTCCCATTCCATCAAGGCATGAAGTGGACTACCTCGTGGGTCAGGCTACCAAGGTGGGATGACCAAATCCTTGGGGCTATAGCGGAGGTGACTTGTGCCCCCTTGTACACTCTCCACATCTTTCGCCCTTGAATGGGCTTGGCTATGGGTGTACACCATGGTGGTGTTTTCCTACAATATGCATACAATTTTGTTTCTTTTTATGATTTTTATGTTACACTAAATAGAAAATATCACACACGCAAGCAATAATTATCTCATTTAAAGATTAAAAGTGTGTCCTAAACTTGGTTTAGTGTGTTTTAATTTTATTTTTAAAGATTTAGTGAAGAACATTTAAATGCAATATGATGGCTCTTATGGCTCCCAAAATTGGTCACCCCTTCGATATAACATTGCCAGGCCGATATACCAACCTCTCTATATACCCGCCCTTACGTGAGGGAAACTGTTGGTACGTGAGAGCAGATGGTACATGGAACATTGGTGGTACGAAAGGGGAATCACCCTATTTTTGACACCTACCATAAAAGACTTATCCTCATGCACTGGGAATCATCCCACCTACACTCGGTCAGATTTCGTTAGGATTTACGTCTAGAAACAGTAGCGATTAGGGTTATGAATGCAAAATTTAATCTAAGGTGGTGATGAAATCCACCGTTGTTCTTGATCAAGGTCTGGGGTGTTATGACCAACTCCTTGGTGTTTATGTTACCACGTGGTGTGTGGGGTTCTTTTTATTTTGCATGAAAGAAAATAAACATGCAGTACAACTTTTCCTAAGCAAGCAAAGAACCAAAAAAACAAGAAACAAAAAACAAGAAATGATAGGAGTTCAAGACCCTTACCTCTTCTCTATGCAAATCTGCTAGTTCTGAGTTTCTATCCCAAAACTACATAGACAACTATTCATCCTAGGGTGGGATGAATAATAAGACTGTATTCATCACAGGGTGGTGCAAATGCCCATTTGTCCCTAGGTAAGACGAATTACATCTTTGTATTCACCACAGGCTGGAATGAACAATAGTCCAGCGCTTGAAAAATCGGTACCTGCAAGCAAAAACAATTAAGTTTTGATCATATTTCTGATCTTGAAAATAGAGGACAAGCATCCCACCATGATCGCCACTGAAAGCATGAGGATACGAAAACAAAAAGGAAACTCCAAGTACGATGCAAACGAAACTAAACTTAACGCTAAGTCCTATGAATTGAAAGTGCATGAAAGGAGAGAAAGCATGAACAAATCGAAATGAAACAAAAATCCAATAACAAAGACAACCCTTTTTATTGATGTGTTTTAGAACTCGGTTACAATTTGCCTCCTCCCTTTTCAAGGGCCAGGAGCGTTAAATATGTTTTCTTGTTACATCCATGAATGCTATTCCTTCTTTCGTGTGCCCACATGTAAAATGGATGGACCAACATGTTGCCACCACTTGTGTATATGAATGTTGACTTCTTGATTCTCCTCCAATGTCTAGATCCTGCATTCAAGGAAACAAGAAATAGTCAGTAGCACTTGTAGATGAAATAGAACATGCAATCCCCAAGCCTGATATTGGTGCCTGCAAAGAATTAAATAAAATGATGACTAAAATGAATCCAAATGAACTAAAAACTTCACATATGCATGAAAACATCACCTATGAGGCACTACAAAAATAATAGTTAGGAAATTCCTCACAGATTTGTATTCGCTCTAGGGCAGGACGAATAAAACTACAATAATTTGTCAAAAATCACAGTCCCAAATGTCTTATTCCTAAGGCTCCAAATCACCTACAAAGTTGTTTTTAGCTAATTGGGGGCATTCTGGGAAGACCCAGAAGGTCATATTTTCCTAATTTTGCCTCTACCACCAGTAATTTGATGATGCTACCTGCACGTTAGTAAGGCGAGACATGATAGAAACATGATCAAAATTGCTCAAAACAATGCAAAATTTAAATGACAACCTATCTAAGCAGCATAAAATTGAGTGCAAAAATAACAGAAGGGAAATCTTCAATAGATTTCTAATCACTCTAGGGTAGGGTGATTAGAGTTGCAGCAATGTGGGGGGCACTCGGGGGCAGGATGCCCACCGTTTGGGGCCTAATTTCGGCACCAATCCACTTGGGAGGGGTCCAAAATCTCTTGTGGAGAGTTTTCAGAAAATTTATTAGGATGTTGTGGCTAAATGTTGGGTTTTCAGTTCTAGATTTATGCTTCCAATACCCACCCTATGACCTCTCTTCCAAAAGTGATCAAGGGTGCGAAAGGCACAAATCAAAAGGTGTATGTATGGAAGTAAAATAACAGCACTTCATTTCTCAAAATGCTCCTTCTTCGTCCATGTGGTGATAAAACTCACCAATTTATAGACCTGGAGGTCTCTTTGGATGAGCATGCAGAGGCACCACTTGGAAATCATGCCTTCCTAGGAGGGAGGAGATTCCTCCCTGATTAGGGGCCTCATGGCTGCCTCTGTAACTACCTCTAATGCTAAAAAATGCTCACTCACACTCCCATGCAAGGAAGGAAGAATTAAGTGGTGGATTTGAGCTACCATTTGTCAAGATTTGACTTTTTTCCAGTCAAACCTTCTATTTGCCCCACCTTGGAGCGAATACTACTATTCGTCCTTGGGTGGGGCGAATACTACTATTCGTCCCTAGGTGGGGCGAATACCAGTTTGTAATCATCCCTGGGTGGAACGAGTATGAAGTAGAGTTCCTGAAGGTGCCAAATTGACTCCTGACCTTCCAAAACTGCTGTGAGAGTGGTTAGGACCACTGTTTAACCTTTGGGGGATGCCTTTGGGGCTGTGTGTGTCAGTGCAATCAGTGTTTGCAGTCACCTAATTGGATTGGTGTTGTTTTAGTGTCTACAAATTGATATTATAATTAATCATATGGATAGGACTTAAAAAATATTGTGGACAATATGAAATATTGTTTGAAGCTTCTATGATATGATTGGGATGTTGTAGATGCATTACTTTGACCTAGATGGATTAGGGGGTGGGCCCACCATTAAAATTCCCTTATAAATATGAGGGTAAGCAATATTATACTAAAATGTCTCTTCTTCATTTTCCCTAGTTAGCCAAGCCAACTAAACGACAATTATTTAGACAAGATCTTTCTTATCTAACATACTCAATTAGGGTTGGTCATGTCATTGACATTATATTCTATTTTGCCATGATTATGATAGGACTCAAGGGATCCCTTTTTAGTATTAAGATCTCAACTTGATAAGAATTGGATATCCTTTAATATGCTCTTACTTACATGGATCAAGCTAAGAGGAGGATCCTTTAAATATTATAGCCCTATTTTGGTTTTTTTTTTGAGTCTATTGTAGATGTGTTTATATAGATTTTTTGACTAGGTAATTAAATGTAGTATAAACAAATTTAAATGAAGCAATGCTATAGTTTCTAAATATAGTATTTTAGGTATTTTTTATTTTGTTTAACTTATGATGCAATTACATATTCATCTTTATCCAAGTGATATTATATGTGAAAGAAGGTTGGTTCCCTTTTAAAAAATCCTTATTTTCATCCTTTAATAATAATAAAAATATATAAATCTACCAAACATTTACAAAACCCTTCATAAATGGTGTTGTTGGAAAGGAATCAAAAAAATATTTCTAACTAGTTTAAAAATGCCTATGTTTCATTGAGATTTTGCATCTCAGAATGCCCCTAAATAAAAATAATATATTCCTTGACAATGTTATGGTTATTTTTTAATCAAGCTTTGAGTGTCTAAAAACCATATCAAATCTTCATAAAATTTCAAAAATTTAGTGTAATTAAAATACTCTCAAACAAACATTTCCAATGAGTATGAACATGTCTATGTTTCATTGAGGTTTAATATCCCAAAGACCCTAAAAATGATGCCTATATCCCTATAATAGTGTTTTACAATCCATATGATGCTTCTATCACAAATGGTAGCAATGGATAAGTATTTTGGAACTTTGTGATAAATAGTAATGTTATGCAAACTATTTTATTTTTTAGTAATTATAACACCATATAGATCATTTGATCCTTTTGTCTAACCACCACCAAAACTCAAGTTTTGTTAGTATGACTATGCATCACTACAATTTTTCTATAGATCTCATTTGTCATATTTTCTTGCATGTTAGAATCAAGAACTAGCAATCACCCACCTTGATTGGTAGTTGCATGAATATATTTCTAGTTATCTCCTCAATCTCCCAATCATGCAACCAATTACCTACCAATTAAATCTATTTTAAAGTTTATAGAGTAAAAATTACGTATAAAAGACAATGAAATGATAAGATCTATTGCAAGAAAAAAAATCATATTACAATTTTAGTGTCAAAAATAAGATTCATAGAGTTTATAATATAAGAAACAAATTTTTTATATTTTAATATTATTTTTTGTAAATAATTATTTTTTCCTTGAAAGGTCTATTTATTAAATATAATAAAAATTTTTATATGTTTTTGCTTACTAGAATATTCTACTACTAAATCTACTTAAATTGTTTGTATATCATTATAAGCATAATAACTTAATTTTTTAATAATAAAATAAATTTTCATCTATTAATAACTAAATTATAATATAAAATAAATTAAATATGTTTGAATTCCACAAATAGTTAAGCTAGCCTATAAAAAACAATGAAATAAAAAGATTGACTAGAAGAAACAAAATCATATTACACTTTTCTTAAAAATAAAACTCATGGATTCTTTAACATAGGTGTAGATTATTTTCATGTAAATAATTTTTTAAAATAAGTTTTTGAATTAATGTTGTTTCACCAAAAAAAAAATATATTATAATTTTAATACGTTATATATTAAAATTATATTTTAAACAATAATAATTATTAAAAAAAAAATCAAAAATTCCTTAATAACAAGGAAACATTTTCAATTTTCAAATGACTAGACACCACTCTCCAAAATAGATTCTCAACCCTTTGTTATGTTGAATGCATAGTATATAATATTGAAGAGTAGCCTTGTGAAAGCACGAGGATACGGAAACAAAAAGGAAACTCCAAGTGCGATGCAAACGGAACTAAACTTAACGCTAAGTCCTATGAATTGAAAGTGCATGAAAGGAGAGAAAGCATGAACGAATCGAAATGAAACAAAAAGCCAATAACGAAGACAACCCTTTTTATTGATGTGTTTCAGAACTCGGTTACAATTCACCTCCTCCCTTTTTAGGGGCCAGGAGCGTTAAATATGTGTTCTTGTTACATCCATGAATGCTATTCCTTCTTCCGCGTGCCCACATGTAAAATGGGTGGACCAACACATCGCCGCCGCTTGTGTATATGAATGTTGACTCCTTGCTGCTCCTCCAATGTCCAGATCCTACATTCAAGGAAACAAGAAACAGTCAGTAGCACCTGTAGATGAAATAAAACATGCAATCCCCAAGCCTGAGATTAGTGCCTGCAAAGAATTAAATAAAATGATGACTAAAATGAATCCAAACGAACTAAAAACTTCACAGAGGCATGAAAACATCACCTATGAGGCACTACAAAAAGAACAGTCAAGAAATTCCTCACAGATTTGTATTCGCTCTGGGGCGGGATGAATAAACCTACAACAATTTGTCAGAAAGCACAGTCCCAAATGTCTTATCCCGGAGGCTCCAAATCACCTACAAAGTTGGGGTTAGCTAATTGGGGGCATTTTGGGAAGACCCAGAAGGTCATATTTTCCCAATTTTGCCTCTATCACCAGGAATTTGATGGTACCATCTGCAAGTTAGTGAAGGCGGGAAATGATAAAAGCATGGTCAGAAATGCTCAGAATGAAATGAAATTCAAACTACAACCTATTTAGATAACCTAGAATCAGATGCAAAAGAAAAATTTTGGAAATCTACCATAGATTCCTAATCGTTTCGAGGTGGGACGATTAGACCTGCAAGCAGTGTGGGGGGCACCTGGGGGCAGGACGCCCACCGTTTGGGGCCCGATTTTGGCACCAATCCACTTGGGATGGGTCCAAAATATCTTGTGGGGTGTTGTCAGAAAATTTGGTAGGATTTTGTGGCCAAATTTTGGGTTTGGGTTCCGGATTTGCGCTTCCAATAACCACCCTATGACCTCTCTTCCAAAAGAGATCAAGGATGCGATAGGCACAAATCAAAAGGTGTGTGTGTGGGAGTAAAATGACAGCACTTCATTGCTCAAAATGCTCCTTCTCCCCTCTTTTCTTTGTGGTGAGAAAACTCACCAATTTATAGACCTGGAGGTCTCTTTGGATGAGCATGCAGAGGCGCCACTTGGCAATCATGCCTTCCTAGGAGGGAGGAGATTCCTCCCTGATTAGGGGCCTCATGGCTGCCTCTGTAACTACCTCTAACGCTCAAAAATGCTCACTCACACTCCCATGCAAGGAAGGAAGAATTAAGTGGTGGATCTGAGCTGCCATTTGTCAAGATTTGACTTTTTTCTAGTCAAACCTTCTATTCGCCCCACCCTAGAGTGAATACTGCTATTCATCCCTGGGTGGGGCGAATACTAGTTTGTAATCGTCCCTGGGTGGAACGAGTATGAAGAAGAGTGCCTGAAGGTGCCAAATTGACTCCTGACCTTCCAAAACTACTGTGAGAGTGGTTAGGACCACTGTTTAACCTCTGGGGGCTGCCCTTGGGGCTGTGTGTGTCAGTGCGATCAGTGTTTGCAGTCACATAATCAGATTGGTGTTGTTTTGGTGTCTACAGATGCCCCTTTTTGGGAAGCGTTGTGCGTGGCGCAATGTTGAGCAAAAATAGATAACCAAAGCACTAATGATTAGGGTTTCTTAGTAACCTAACCAAATTTTGATGCCCCAAGTATGGAAAGGGCATGCATTCTTGAATCCTTGCTTTTGACGAGTGAAGGAACTCAATCCAAGTGTTAACCTTTTTCGGTGAGGTGTTACTTGCGCTTGGACATCGATCAATCATGAATAGGCAAAGGGCGCAACCTTTTGTCTGTGGGAACCTTGAGTTCATGATTCATGAATGCCAAGTGTTTGATCAGCTTGTGATTATTGCTTGTTTGCTGCCCCAAGCAGGGGCGCGATTGTCTTTATCAATGATTCTTTGAATGCATGCCATTTTCATGATTGGGTGTGTATTTGTTGATTGGTGACTAAGTGTGACTACCCCCTCAAGCGATGAATCGATGAGGGAATGACCTACATGAGAAAAGCGATGAGTCACTTGACCCAAGATGACTTGTGTAAGGGTGCCTTCAGATGTTTATCATTGAATGTGCGTGCAGTTTTTCGACATTTAGACCTATTTTTGGTGGGTTTGAACCCTTTTTGGGACATCATTTGGGGATGAAATTCTCAAAAATCCGTCCTCCCATGGAGTGGTCCAGCTATGGTAGCCTTCTTAGGGAATAGGATAATGAGGATTTGTGACCCCGACATCTATTTTGCATGCCCAAAATGTCAAGTGCAAAAGCACTCTCATTGGACAAGTTTATTGCTTGTTTTGGTGCATTTTGGTGCAGTTTTTGTTGTTTTTGAAATTTTTGCTCTGTATTCATCCTTAGGTGGGATGAATACCAGTTTAGTAATCATCCTAGGGTGGGACGAGTGCTAACTAGAGTGCTCATCCCAAGGAGGAACGATTACAAGCCTAAAAGCCTATTTAAGGGCCAAAACTAGGGTTTTGGCTCATTTGCATTCAATTTTTTAGCGATTTGGAGCTCTGAGGAGGAGGAGGTTGATTCTACGAAGTGAAGCGCTACCAAATTTTTCTTGCTACCATGAGTGCATGAACCGGATCAAGCGGCGGAGCCGAAGCGAGACCAGTGAGTGACCTTCCTCGTTATTGCTTGTATTTTGTGATTTTGTTGTTCAAATTAAAAAATGAACCCCTTAATTAAATGTATGTCGTTATGCATGACTTGTTGTTTTATGGCTTCATGAAAACTTTAGGTAAAACCCTAGGTACACAAAGATCAAAATTGAACGTAAAAACTTAGTTCAAAACTTAGTTTAAAAATTTGTTTTTTTTTTTTAGTTGGCTTCGTAAAAAATGAAACCTTAGTTTACATGTATGTGGAAAAGACGTGATAAAAGTCTAAAATTTATTTCCTTTTTACAGTAAGGTAAACCTTAGGAAAAAAGAAAAATTTTGTTTTTTGTGATGTTTTTGTTACATGAAAACCTTAGGATAAACCGACCGTGAAACCCTAGTTTTTTAGGTTGAATGTGCGAGTTTTGAAAACTTGATTGAAAACCCTAGGTAAAAACTGTCATGTTGATTTTGTGTTGTTTGTTTTTTTATTTTGTCTATCAGTTTTAAACTTAGAGTACAAAAACCCTAAGACTGACAAACTGTATTTGAAAATTGTTTTTGTTTGTTTTTATTTTTAAACTTAAAAACCTAATTTGAAAATTTTTTTTTTTTATTTTGTCTGTCAGTTTTAAACTTAGAGTACAGAAACCCTAAGACTGACAAACTGTATTTTGAAAATTGTTTTTGTTTTTTTTTTGTTTTGTCTATCAGTTTTAAACTTAGAGTACAGAAACCCTAAGACTGACAAACTATAAATGTTTTGAATTTTTGTGAATTTTGTTGTTTTTAGTTATACATTATTTTATGCATTGTTGTATATTCATGTTACTATTGTACAGTTTTTCATGATTTTAATGTTTTTGTGTTGTTTTCTTTTGTAGGTTGTGAAGAGCCGGTACCGTGTACCTACTATTTTTACTGAAGCATGGGAGGCACTGACTTTGGTTGACTAGGAGTGGCTTGATGCCCTTGGGCTCAAGCAGGTGACTCGACTGGAGCCTGTGGTCGGGGATCGGGCCTATCTGATGGCCCTGATCAACTTGTGGGATCCCCGGACCAACACCTTCCATCTCCCAATAGGGGAGATGATAGTGACCTTAGAGGATGTCTATCGGATCCTTCAGATTTTGATAGATGGACTGTCGATCCGGATGACGCCATGGGATCAACGGACAATAGTGTTGACACGCTATTTTGGGCATGGGGAGGAGGTGGGTGTGGATAGCCCAGTGGAGAGGGCGGAGTGTGACTGCCAGATTGGTGGGATTCTAGTTCGATGGTGGCTGGAGAAGGGGGTGTTGGGAGTGAGGCACGCAGTACTTATGGGCCTCATTTCCAACATGTTGCTACCTGACTCGTCAGGTGCGAGGTTCCCATGGAACCTATTGGATGTGGTCTTTCGGTTGGTGGAGTGTCCTATGGATGCACCTATGATCATGAGGTGGGGGTAGACATTGCTGGAATAGCTCTATGATGAGTTGTATGAGGTCCGTTGTTGGAGGCAAAAGGGTATTGGGTGTAGCTTTCTGTTGTAGTGCTAGGCTTGGCAGCATATAGCGGTGGAGAGGCCGATGGGGCTACCATGGACTACTCGGGCGGAGATGGTGGATAGGGATATAGGCTACATGGCTCTGTGGTGGTGGTCCGAGGAGCAGGGGTAGATTCGATGGTGGGCAGGTGTCGTAGGGCACTATGTCGATGCCTTTGCTTGGCTTACTCTAGGGGAGGTGTTCTGGCGCCCCTATCGAGACTGTCTAGCCTGGCCTGAGGCTGGAGAGTGGCTTCGATGGGTTCATAGAGGGTGATGGCTGATTGGGTGGCATGGGACCGAGCAGGAGTTCTTCTCTTACAATCGAGTGACATGATAGTTTGGGGTGCGCCAGGGGTTTCCTAGGGAGCCCGTGGTCTATCGACATTGGGGGGATGAGAGGACTCTAGCCTGGCCGATCATTGCATCGTTGGGCAAGGATTCTGACATAGCTATTGATGTCCTAGATGTGGATGACGTTGGGACTACCATGGAGTACGACCAGTGGTGGACACTACGATGATGGTGGGGAGAGGGACCACTGGGAGGTGTCGAGGTAGCGACAATAGGTGATGAGGGTGCAGAGGCACCAGGTGAGGGTTGGGGGGTTCCGCTAGAGGATGTAGATATGGTAGAGGTGGATGATTTTATGAGGGAGGATTTTGGGGTTTCAGAGCAGCCAGAGATGTAGGACATCTCAGAGTAGTGGGAGCTAGAGCAGGCTACTATTCTAGAGATGCCAATGCCCTAGGTAGTCATGGAGGACACGGAGGTAGGGTTGCACGCTGAGAATGCATGATTGGTGGGGCTACTCTAGAGATGGGATGAGGAGCTGGGGGAGGCTCTATAGGAGAGGGATCTCTTATGGACTCAGCTAGCGGAGTGGGAGACCGCATGGGCTGCGTACCATCGATAGGAGGGGGATACTGATGCGGCACGGGAGAGGGATCTTCTATGGGCGTAGTTGGCATAGTGCAATGAAAATTTGGCTATGTATCGATAGTGGGAGATGGACTTGGTGCGGCATCGGTTGGAGCTGGAGGCAGAGATTAGCCACCTCGGTGGGTGGATCCCTACGCTTAGTGGAGGTGGGTCATCACACCGCTCGAGAGGGAGCGATACTGAGCAGTCAACATCTTCTCGACATAGGCGACTGGATGAGGGGGCTCTAGTAGGCGTGATGCGGGGGCTAGTGGTAGCCACCCTGAGGGGTCCCATAGGACCCACACCATGGGGGGTAGTTCCCGTCGCATCGATCCTACGTGATCATGGTGGCCGATGCCCTAGGCTTAGGGGTTTTTGAGGTTTTGCTTTTTGTGAGGTCAGAGGACCGGTTTATTGTAGCCTGTGGGCATTTTTGATGATATATATACAGATGACTTTATTTTGTTTATACACATGTCGGCATTTGATGTTATGCTCAATGGTTGTTGAATGTGTATGTATGCATGTTAATTGATGTTGATGGATGCATATGTTATGATGAATGCAAATGTTTCTAATTTTTAGGATATGCAAATGGAATGGATGGATTAAATGTGTGATTTTTGGTGAGGGCACCATAGACTATTTAGAACTTATGGCTTTTTGTCTTAGGTGATTGCTGTGGTGAATGAATTTTGCTGTATACATGCTATTTTTGTATTTTTTGATGGCAATTCAAGGATGACAGATTGCACAGGTGGTTTTAGAATGTAGTTAAGGTTTTCGGAGACTCAGATGTTTTAACCAACTAGCCAGTACTGTAATGTTATCTTCCAAGACTTTTGGACAAGGTATGAATCGGACTTGTCTTTGACCAAGTTATTTCACATCCCTGTGTGTGCAATTGAGTTCGTTTATGTGGTATTTGTCAGGATACCACCAGTTCCAGATAGGTTGTCAACCAAACCTGTACTGAGGATCACCTAATTAGCTCCACTAACTCCTTTGTTGTATTTAGTCAGATTAATCTATGGTGCTATCTAGGATACCATAAGCTAGCCCATCCACATGCAAACATTGATCTGTACACGAGTTAATGTGACAGATATATCGTCATGCGGGAGGTTTACCACCAGTGACCGATAGGCTATCCACCAAACCGATATTGAGGTTCACCTCATGACCTTCTGAATGCTGAGAGTTCTAGGGATTCAAGTTCGACTCCCTTCTTTTCTTCAATTGTATTGGGATACTTGCTCTTTTGTAGTGATAAAAATCACTATTTATTTTTATTATATATTTTTTCTTTTGAGCAAGGGATTTGAATTTTGAGTGATGAGGATCACTATTGTATGTGTCATTTGAGGTATGCACTTTGGTGGTGATGTCAATTTTTTGGAGTTTTGACTTTTGCAAAATTTTATGATTTTTGCAACTTTTTGAGAACTTGGGATTCTTGGGGAATTGGGTAGGGAAGATGCTTGTCCTTTTGCCAACTCTCAGCATTCTTGGGGTCATTCGCATAGGGGGATGAGCAAGATAACCATTTCACTTATGGTGACCTGGATTGCTTTGCAGGTTTCATCTTTCGTTCACACAACTTTGGAATTTTTATGTGTTTTAACTTTGTGTTGGGATGTTACGTAACAAGGTGTGATCCAAGTAAGATTCTACCTTTGGAAAATCTGTTTGACTTTGTACAGTATTTGGCTAGAAGGCTAATGACAGCTGAGTGACAAAAACTCTAGATACATTAGAAGACCACTGACTATGGTATGGTAAAATAACGTGAATGGTGGTTTATTACAGAATTGAGAAATGTGGGAATGGATGGATTTGTCGAGTAATTACAGTTCTATGGTGCCTTTGACCTGTATGACCACAAATATGCAATGTATGGATGTGATGCTTAATGCAGCTATTATTTTTGTGTTTTTGATGGATTGATGAGGTGCAAAAAGAGCTCTTTATTTTTGTGATGATTTTGAGCATGTATGGAAATGAGGTGCAAATTTTTGTTGTATTTTTGATGATTTTATTGTTTTTGAATTTTCTTATTTTTGACCAAGCGATTGTGGGAATCCTTGGAGCTTTTTGGTTTGACCAAAGGGGTAATGGGCATCTTTGGGGCATTTTTTTGGGGTTGACCAAGCGATTGTAGGAATCCTTGGAGCATTTTGGGATTGACCAAGCGATTATGAGAATCCTTGGAGCATTTTGGATTGACAATATGAGAATCCTTGGAGCATTTTGGGATTGACCAAGCGATTATGAGAATCCTTGGAGCATTTTGGGATTGACCAAGTGATTATGAGAATCCTTGGAGCATTTTTTTTGGGCTATGGCTCTTTTAAATATGGAATGGCCACAAATGACTGATGTTCAAGGGTTCTAGTTCCTTGATTCCATCAAGAGAGGCTAGCCGGTATGTTCCAGGTCCTATTTTACTATTGATGACATAAGGACCTAACCAGTTTGCCATGAATTTGTCCCTTAGATGGGGTGGCAAGTTAGAGTTCTATTGGTTCTCTTTTAAGACCAAGTCACCAACCTGAAAGTCCCTCAGGTGAACCTTCATGTTGTATGCCCTCTTAAGTCGCTCTTGATAGATACGTAAATGCTCAAGAGCATTAACGCGTCATTCATCGAGCAACGTAAGCTGGTCTAACTGGGCCTATCATGTAGTGTCATCATCGATGAACTCTTGCATTGATATGCGTAGGGAAGGAATTTCCAACTCGAGAGGCATGACTACCTCGGAGCCATACACGAGCAAAAATGGAGTTGCCCTAGTGGGTGTCCGAATGCTAGTGCGATAAGCCCATAGGGCAAGTGGGATCTGAATGTGCCAATCCTTATGACTATCTATGACTATATTTTTGAGGATGGCAACTAGCATTTTGTTTGATGCCTCTGCTTGCCCATTTGCCTATGGATAATAGGGTGTTGAAAAACTATGCTGAATTTTGTACTTTGTGGTCAAAGCACGCACGTCTTTGTTCTTGAATGACGTCCCATTATCCGAGATTATCTTGGATGGAATACCAAAATGACATATGATATTATGTAAAATGAACTCCGAAATGCGGGTTCCAATCGTAGAGGCAAGCGGAATTGCTTCCACCCATTTGGTGAAGTACTCTGTGGCCGTTATGATAAACGTGTGATGGTCGGACGATGCAGGGGAGATCTTTTCGATTAGATCTAGACCCCACTACGAAAATGGCCAAGCCGATTGAATCGGATGCAAGGCCTAAGAAGGTACGTGTGTCAAATTGGCATGGTGTTGACACTTCACGCACTTCCTCACATACGTGCAACAATCTCGCTCTAAAGATGGCCAATAATAGCCCATGCAGAGAATGCGCTTTGCGATGGCCATACCACTGAAGTGGCCACCGCACGTACCATCGTGCGCTTGGGTGATCGCCCAAGTGGACTCCTACTAGTCCAAGCAATGAAGGAGGATTCCTTCATAGCTATGATGGTACAAAATGTCTCCTAACAAGACATGCTTTGCCACTTTCTGTTTGAATGATCATTTTGTGGCATGCATCAATCCAAGTGGGAGGTTACCTAGCTTGAGGTAATCCCTTATGGGTGAATACCAATCCTGCTGATCAGAAGCCTCGATGGTATGAACAACCAATCCCTCTTGAAGTTCATCCCTAGCAAAAGTTGAGCGGGAAAGAACTTGTAAGAATAGCATTGTGTTGCTATTAAGGGGAGTGGGGGAGAACAAGGACCCCTAGTTGGCATGATTCAGACAATCATGGATTCGAGAGAACCTGTCTGGGGATGGTTCAATCTGGATCAGGTGGATTCCTGGCATTAAGTCAGAGCTTGCACGCTCCATCATGGATTGTGATAGTGTTTTGACTTGAATGGTTGTCATATCACCAGAGATGTCTTACGGGATTAGTGACCCCAAGGAGGCCATAGTGTCCGCAAAATGATTCGATGATCGAGGGAGTGCCTCGATGTCGTACCATTCAAGATTTGCTAAGAATTTGTCCACAAGGGCTTTGTAGGCCTATAGAACTGGGCATTTACACTGGAATACCCCTTTAACTTGGTTGAAAATTAGCAATGAATCACCAAAGATGTTTAATCATTTGATGTTCATGGTGATTGTTGTCTGAAGACCTATGAGCAAGGCTTCATATTCTGCATTGTTGTTGGTGCACGGGAAGTCTAATTTAAATGACAGAGGCATTGGAGTCCCTTGTGGTGTAAAGAATATGATTCCCATGCCACCACCTTGCTCACATTTAGAACCATCAAAAAATAGGGTTATATCGGCCTATGACTCAGGCTCATCAGAATCTGGCGATTCTAAGACATGGAAGACCCCATCATCGGGTAGTTCTATGACCAGAGGCTGATCATCTTCGAGAGGAGCCTCTGCTAGTTGATCGGCTATGACTTGACCTTTGATGGATTTTTGTCCAATAAACTCTATGTCAAATTCCATCAACAACATGATCCATTTCATCATGCGGCTACTATGATAAGTACGACTCATCATGTATCGCAATGGATTCTCCTTAGACACAACATACATCGTATTGTTGAGCATGTAGTGGCATAGCTTTTTGGTAGCAAACACCACTGCCAAGCAGAGCTTCTCAACGTATGCATAGTTAAGTTCATAACTGACCAAGGTGCGGCTAAGGTAATAAGTAGCCTATTCTTTGTGAAGTTCATTTTTTTAGGCTAGCATGGCGCCAAGTGCCACCTCAGTAGCTGAGATGTATAAATAGAATGACACTCCTGGTCTAGGTGGTGCCAATACTAGTGGTGAAGCCAAGTATTGTTTAATGTCATCAAAGGCTGATTGGCACTCATCATCCCAGTGAAATGCTACACCCTTATGCAATAATTTGTTCATGGGTCGGCACTTGTCAGATAGCTATGCTATGAAGCGCTTAATTGATGCGACCTTTCCCTGTAGACTTTGAGCTGCTTAATGGTAGTTGGGGGAGCATTTCAAGGATTGCCTTGACTTTGTTTGGGTCCACCTCGATGCCTCACTTTGAGACTATGAAACCCAAGAGTTTTCCAGATGTGATGCCAAATACGCACTTCTTGGGATTCAATCTGACTTTATGTTCCATGAGGTGATCGAGGATCTTACTTAAGTCATCGAGATGATCTGGGCGCAAAAGAGATTTGGCCAACAAATCATCCATGTAATCTTCCAAAGTTTTATGCATGTAATCATGGAAGATGTACGTCATGGCACGTTGGTAGGTGGCGCCAAGCATTTTTAAGGCCAAAGGGCATGACCTTATAACAAAATGTCCCCCAAGGCATTGTGAACGCCATTTTTAGTTGGTCCTCGAGATTGATACGAATTTGATTGTATCCTGAGAAACCATCCATGAGGGATAGCATTTCGTGACCTATTGTAGCATCTACCAATGCATCGATGCTTGGCAAGGGGAAATCATCCTTAGGACTCGCTTTGTTTAGATCTCAAAAATTAGTGCATATGTGAATCCTCCCATCAAGCTTCTTGATGGGCACCATGTTGGACAACCATGGTGGGTAATCCATGCAGATGACAAACTGTGCATCCAACAACTTTTGCAACTCATATTTGACCATTAAGGCCACTATTGGGTGCATCTTACATAGTTTTTGCTTAACGGGCTTGACTGTCGGATCAAGCGTTAGGTTATGCATGACTAGCTATGGATCTAGCCTCGACATGTCTTTGTATGACCATGCAAAAACCTCCTTCTTCTCTTTGAGAAGGGTAATGTAGTCGGCTTGCTCTTCAGGGGATAAGCTTACCCCCAGCTTGATGATCTATGGATTCATTGGATCCGAGCCGATGTCTACGTCAGTCATCTCCTCGATCGACATGTGGGATCCATCCTCCAACTGGTGTGGAGTTGGGATCAAATGGATATCATTTGCTGAGTTCAAATCTATGTTGGGAACCTTGGGTTCCTCCTCAGCATGGAAGATATCCTGAGTTGGCTCTGGGGTGAAATGGAGCATTTCATCGAAAGGCCAGTACTCTGATGGGGATGGTGGTAAATTGACGTGATCCCAGTCTATGGCATCTATGTCTAGATACAATGGCTATGTTGGATCGGCCGGATTGTGGATGGGGGTGGTTAAATCAATGGAGATCATGTTGATGAAATGATTTTGGTCTCCATTACCATGGGTGTGATGAATCAAACATTCTGGATGTTCTCTATGCTCTGGGTCTAGCTCTAGAGGTATTGGCATGAATGGATCGGCCCTATGTGTGGATAGGAAGACAGGGTCTACCCTCGACACTGATATCGATATAGGGTCTCTGGGTGGAAGGTGTTCTTCGTATGCCCAAAGTGGTAGATTCAACACTTGGTCCCACCATGTTGGGTCTACGTACCACTCATGCCCTGGCACTATGTTTAGCTGTTCAAATATGTCATTAATCTCCAAGGGGTATTGTTGTTGTCGCATATGATTGAGATAGGCTATCTCAGTTTCATCTTCATAATCACTGTCGGAGATCCAAAGGCCTTCGTTGGCTCCAAAAACTATGTGCAACATTAGAGGCTCATCTTGCTCGAGAAAATTGATCTGGCCCCATTGGGGTTGTTTCGCTCTCTACGGTAGGGCCTGATTGTCTTGTGGTGGCACTTGCTCGATGGGAGCCACCAAAGGGAACATTGCCAAGAGGCTTTCCTGATAATCATCCATGGGGGTCACTTGTGAGTGATTGCTATCTGATTCGAAGGGATCCCATGGTGCTACCTCATATTCTGACTCGTCTTCTGATGATCCTTCTTGACCTTGTCTACACCTCTCTTTTAGGTGTGTTCTTGAACTTTCTCCTCTTTCGAGTGAAGGGAAAGGGTTGTTGAGGTCAACAAGGTTGGTTGTCAACAATGGGAGATAATCTCCCAGTGTGTATGTCATGTTAGGGTTGGCATATGGATCTAATGCCAATCCCCCCTTGTTGCCTATCCCTAGGCCTTGCATGTTCTCTACCAAGATGTCTAAGGGGAGGGGGTGGTTGAACCCTACTCCTGACTTGTCGTATGGCATTTGGTACCTTGGTTGGCAAAGAACACGCACTCCTTGCTCATATCTGCCTAACCCATATCCATGCCAATTGCATTGGCCAAGGTATCTCAAAGCGAAGTTTGGGTTAGACAAATAATTGACATCTTCCGCAAAGGGCTCTTCATCTTCGTCCTCTTGCATGTATGGTTCAATACCATGATCAAGGCCCCCATACACAAAGTTTGTCTGGTTTGGTGGGTAGCCTAGAGGAACAATAGTACCGATGGGGAGGCGAGGTCTCCCCATGTCCTGCATGGACTCTAGTGTGGGTGTTGCTACAATATTCCACACCAGATACTCCCCCAGGCCCGTATTGGCCATTTCAACGGTGATTGTTGGCGATTGAGGGGGAGGGAACGAAAGTTCTTCCGGAGTCCACTCCATGTCGGGTGAACTAGGAGCCTCGACTTCCATTCTGGTAGGCATCTCCTCAGTAGAGATAGTTGATACTGATGGTGGTGCCTCTTCCAGGGGTTTCTTCCCTTTATCCTTCTGTGTGGCCACCGTAGGTGGCATCGTTGGTGAAGGACCAGCCGATGAAGATGGACCCGACTATGGTTTTGATGGGCTTGCCAATGGGGATGCCTATGGAATCGGACCCTGTTTAGATGGATTCAACTAAAAATCCAAATGCGTTGATGGAAGGGTCGATTGCGGCATTAGCTACACCGCATTGCAATACTTGAAGGGTTCCAAGTCCGTCGGGACTACATGCACTTCCCCTTCAAATGTATACTTTAAACACTGATGAGCTATCGAAGGGACACACTTCATGTCCCTGATCCATGGCCGACCTAGCAAGATGTTATAAGCCATCTCACCTTCCAAAATATGGCACAATGTAGGTATAGTCTTTTGTCCCACCTGGATGGGTAGGACAATTGTGCCAACTATCGAGCATATCGCATCATTGAATGCTCGTAGAGTGTAGGTGGAAGCCATGATGTGAGATGCTGGCAACTTTAGGTGTTTCAATGCCATTGTTGTGATGATATTACTGGATGAGCCAGTGTCTACCAACACCCTCTTATACGGGATCCCATTGACCCATGCGATAACGTGCAGGGGTGGATCCGCCATATCATCAGCCACTGATTTCACTTCATCTTCTCGAAAGGTGATGACCGGCTCAGTGCATCGTTTGACATGTCCCACAAAGTTGTTGAAGGAATTTGCTTCATGGGGCTGCAACTCGATGGCTTTCAATATCTCCATTAGAGCCTCCCGATGGGGCGTTGATTGTTGTATGAGCTCGTATATGGAGAGCCTAGCCGACGTGGTCCTCAAGCTCTAAGTGAGTTTGGTCCGAATTGTGGCCATGGGTTTAGGTGGAGGAGGTTGTGTAAGGTGCTGTTGTGATTGCGACATTGTTGGCACCTCTCTTGTAGCTACCGCGGGGGTAGCTACACTCGGATACCTCCTGTTTCGAGTCACTATGTTGATCATCCCTACATACCCCTGCATGGGGCAGTTCTGTGTGACCTCATTGACTTGTAGGGTCTTTTCCTGTGCATCATGGGTAGGCAAGGGGTCCTTAAAGACCTCCATTTGTTGGTTGCTTGGTGCCACGGGATTATCCACCGCTAATGTCTTGTTATCAATTAGGTCTTGCACCAAGCCCTTAAACTTCCAATAGGCATTAAGGTCATGTCCCTTCCGCCTATGGAACCTACAGTACAAATATTCCCTATAGCCCTTCGGTTTTGGTGCATTGGGATCTATGGGTTGAACCTCGGGCAGGTTAATCAAGTTTGCCGCTGACAAGCGATCAAACAAGGAGTCTCTGGACTCTGTGTAAGGTGTGAATTGTCGCCTAGGGTGACGCTGCTGGTTTTGTTCTTGCCTCTAATTTTCTTGGTCATAACTGTTAAGAGGCACCGCCTGATAGTTAGCCTTTTGGGGCTGTGTTGCTTGTGCAAGCTTGGGGACGTTGATAGCAACCTGATTGACCATAGTGGGTTTCTGTTGCGTGGTCCCTACTTTGGTGTTCTTAGACCATTCTTTCTTTTTTGGTTTGGCTATCTCGCCATCCTAAATCTTGATCTCTTCAATGATTCTAGCTTGTGCTAGAGCTTCCTCTAAGGTGGCATATTGTTGCAGCTACAATAGCACTGAGATCGATCTCAAATAGCTCTTTGAGAACATTTGTGTGAGGTCGGACATAGGAGGGAGGTAGGGTAGCTTTGAAAGCAAAGTCCTCCATCGGTTCCCATAGGCCGCCATGGTTTCTTCCTCATACTTCTTGAGGCTAGCTAGGTCGCTTAGTGATGCCTTCTTCTTAGTGTTGAAGGTGAAGCGTTCGAGGAATGCATCCACTAGCTGATCTAAGTTGCTAATGTTGTGCTTTGGCAATTGAGTAAACCAATCCGAGGTAGGGCCTACGAACATGGTGATAAATGTTCTCAATAGCAAAGCATCATTATCCTGAATGCCAAAGCATTGGCTCAAGAATCTAGTCACATGCTCTTGGGCATCCTCCTCACCTCTAAATATTGCCAACTGAGGCAGCTTAAAGTGTTCAGGGTAAGAGGGTGCTGGCACTGACGGATGCATGGGATGACTATGGAGTTGGCGTAACATGGGCTTTTGGGGCCCAGAAGTCTTGGTCTCCATAGATTCCAAGTGCTCTAGCAGCGCTTTATATGCATCGAAAGATTTAATCTCTTCCTCCTTAGTTTGCTCCCATTGTGGGTTGTGGGAAACTTGAGGCCTATGGAGGGGTGGCCGGATAGCGGCCCCTCCACCTTGGTAGGGCATTTTGGCCCGCTCTTCTTCTTGCTCATACTCCTCATAGGCTTCTTGAGGAGTTTCTGGATGAGACCTATGACCATGGGTGGGTCCCCACGGAGGGAGCCCATCATTGTTCCTGGGAGTGGCCTCCCACTCAGGTCTAGGAGGTCTCGGAGGTAGCACTTGGTAAGGTCATGGAGACCGGTCTCGCACCAAGGGGTTGCGCCTCTCATATGGTTCTGCTCTTTGGGTGCGAGGGGTTGGAACCCTCTCAGGCATAGTGTTATGGAGCAGCTCATCTATCTGGCACCGAATGCGCTCTTTGCTAAGGTGATATAGATGCTCTAGCTATTGTTGGTCTTGCTCAAGCTACGTAATCTGTGCTTGGTGGGTGGCATGTCTAGCGACTGCTAGGTCGATTTGTTCTACCATATTGAGTCTAGGAGGCCTAGATGCCTCTCCTATGCATTTATCTCAGTCATGATGATCCGAGATCTCTATAGGTCACTTCCCTCTATCGAGGTTGGTGGCATTCACTCGAGGCTCTGGCCTCGTTGGGTGATTCTGATAGATAGCAGGTGTGGAGGTGCATTGCTCCCATGTTGTGTATTGCTCTTGAGGAATATAATGGTTTTCCTCATGCTCCCTTTCATATACGTGAAAGGGGCGGGCAGAGTTGGCTCACCCTATTTGAAGCACCTTGTGCTCTGGATTTTGTCTATTGTTCCTAACAGTGATGGGTGGTAAAGGAGGGATGACATAATCATGTGGCCTCTCCTCATGGACCCTCTACTGTTCTAGCACTTCATCATATGGTGGCCACTCATACCGAGCTTCCAAGGGAGCCTTTCCATTTATATTGAGTGCCACATGTAAGGACTCCTCCTGAAAGGGGCTATGCTGAGTGGGCGTGCCCCTCGAAGGGGTGCCTCTATAGTCCCATTCTGTCAAGGCACGAAGTGGACTACCTCATGGGTCAGGCTACCAAGGTGGGATGACCAAATCCTTGGGGCTATAGCGGAGGTGACTTGTGCCCCCTTGTACACTCTCCGTAGCTTCTGCCCTTGAATGGGCTTGGCTACGGGTGTACACCATGGTGGTGTTTTCCTACAAGATGCATACAATTTTATTTCTTTTTATGATTTTTTATGTTACACTAAACAGAAAATATCACACACGCAAGCAATGATTATCTCGTTTAAAGATTAAAAGTGTGTCCTAAACCTGGTTTAGTGTGTTTTAATTTTGTTTTGAAAGATTTTGTGAAGAATGTTTAAATGCAATATGATGGCTCTTATGGCTCCCAAAATTGGTCGCCCCTTCGATATACCATTGCCAGGCCGATATACCAACCTCTCTATATACCCGCCCTTACGTGAGGGAAACTATTGGTACGTGAGAGCAGATGGTACGTGGAACATAGGCGGTACGGAAGGGGAATCACCCTATTTTTGACACCTACCATAGAAGACTTATCCTCATGCACTGGGAATCACCCCAGCTACACTCGATCAGCTTTCATCAGGATTTACGTCTAGCAATAGTAGCGATCGGGGTTATGAATGCAAAATTCAAGCCAAGGTGGTGATGAGATCCACCGTTGGTCTTGATCAAGGGCTGGGGTTTTACGACCAGCTCCTTGGTGTTTATGTTGCCACGTGATGTGTGAGGTTCTTTTTATTTTGCATGAAATAAAATAAACATGCAGTGCAACTTTTCCTAAGCAAGCAAAGAACCAAAAAAATAGGAAACAAAAAATAGGAAATGACAGAAGGAGTTCAAGACCCTTACCTCTTCTCTGCCCAAATCTGCTGGTTCTGAGTTTCTATCCTGAAACTGCATAGACAACTATTCATCCTGGGGTGGGATGAATAATAGGACTGTATTCATCACAGGGTGGGGCAAATGCCCATTCATCCCTGGGTAAGATGAATTACAGCTCTGTATTCACCACAGGCTGGAACGAACAACAGTCCAACGTTTGAAAACTCGGTACCTGCAAGCAAAAAACAATCAAGTTTTGATCAGATTTTTGATCTTAAAAATAGAGGACAAGGGTCCCACCATGATCGCCACTGAAAGCATGAGGATACGAAAACAAAAAGGAAACTCCAAGTGCGATGCAAATGGAACTAAACTTAACGCTAAGTCCTATGAATTGAAAGTGCATGAAAGGAGAGAAAGCATGAATGAATCGAAATGAAACAAAAATCCAATAATGAAGACAACCCTTTTTATTGATGTGTTTCAGAACTCGGTTACAATTTGCCTCCTCCCTTTTCAGGGGCCAGGAGCGTTAAATATGTGTTCTTGTTACATCCATGAATGCTATTCCTTCTTTCGCGTGCCCACATGTAAAATGGGTGGACCAACACATCACCGCCACTTGTGTATATGAATTTTGACTCCTTGCTACTCCTCCAATGTCCAGATCCTACATTCAAGGAAACAAGAAATAGTCAGTAGCACCTGTAGATGAAATAAAACATGCAATCCCCAAGCCTAAGATTAGTGCCTGCAAAGAATTAAATAAAATGATGACTAAAATGAATCCAAATGAACTAAAAACTTCATAGAGGCATGAAAACATCACCTATGAGGCACTACAAAAAGAACAGTCAAGAAATTCCTCACAGATTTGTATTCGCTCCGGGGCGGGACGAATAAACCTGCAATAATTTGTCAGAAAGCACAGTCCCAAATGTCTTATCCTGGAGGCTCCAAATCACCTACAAAGTTGGGGTTAGCTAATTGGGGGCATTTTGGGAAGACCCAGAAGGTCATATTTTCCCAATTTGGCCTCTATCACCAGGAATTTGATGGTACCATCTGCAAGTTAGTGAAGGCGAGAAATGATAAAAGCATGGTCAAAAATGCTCAGAATGAAATGAAATTCAAACTACAGCCTATTTAGATAACCTAGAATCATATGCAAAATAAAAATTGTGGAAATCTACCATATATTCCTAATCATTCCGGGGCGGGACGATTAGACCTGCAACAGTGTGGGGGGCACCCGGGGGCAGGATGCCCACCGTTTGGGGCCCGATTTTGGCACCAATCCACTTGGGATGGGTCCAAAATATCTTGTGGGGTGTTTTCAGAAAATTTGGTAGGATTTTGTGGCCAAATGTTGGGTTTGGGTTCCGGATTTGTGCTTCCAATAACCACCCTATGACCTCTCTTCCAAAAGAGATCAAGGATGCGATAGGCACAAATCAAAAGGTGTGTGTGTGGGAGTAAAATGACAGCACTTCATTGCTCAAAATGCTCCTTCTCCATTTTTTTGTGGTGAGAAAACTCACCAATTTATAGACCTGGAGGTCTCTTTGGATGAGCATGCAGAGGCGCCACTTGGCAATCATGCCTTCCTAGGAGGGAGGAGATTCCTCCCTGATTAGGGGCCTCATGGCTGCCTCTGTAACTGCCTCTAACGCTCAAAAATGCTCACTCACACTCTCATGCAAGGAAGGAAGAATTAAGTGGCGGATCTGAGCTGCCATTTGTCAAGATTTGACTTTTTTCCAGTCAAACCTTCTATTCGCCCCACCCTGGAGTGAATACTGCTATTCGTCCCTGGGTGGGGTGAATACCAGTTTGTAATCATCCCTGGGTGGAACGAGTATGAAGCAGAGTGCCTGAAGGTGCCAAATTGACTCCTGACCTTCCAAAACTACTGTGAGAGTGGTTAGGACCACTGTTTAACCTCTGGGGGCTGCCCTTGGGGCTGTGTGTGTCAGTGCGATCAGTGTTTGTAGTCACATAATCGGATTGGTGTTGTTTTGGTGTCTACACCTTGAATCACAATGTTGATAACCCTCAAAGGTGACAAAATTATCTACAGATTTTTTATTCACTAGTTTATTCATATTTCAAATTACATCTAAAATTTTAAATGCATTTGTTTTTTTATTTATTATTAATACCAATTTCTACTTATTATGCCTTGTTAAAGCTACTTTCACTGTCAATCCAATTGCTCTGTCCAATAGTGGTTAAGATCTCAACTATGGATGTGTCATTAAACACTTTAATATCATATATACTCACCTAAAACACTTTATTTTATGTAATATGATGCCTTTATAGCACAACCATTATGAACATTAATACTACCCCCTTTAAAAAAACTATAAATGTCAATAAATGCAATAATTTCATCATTACATATTTATACCTACTAATTTTACTCCTAGCATATATTGAAAACCTCACCTCCTAACTCACCCTTGAAACCATCATTGCTTGTCCAACTATTCTCTATCCAATATTTCTAATAGTTAGTTTGGAAGTAATTTGACATCATGTGACTTGGCATCTTAGTTACCGTTATTTTATTGTTTCTTCTTCCAATAACTTTTCTAGAAGCACAAAGTATCTTTTTGACCTCCCTTCATGGTGATATGCGAGGTGTTGATCCACTTTGAATGTCCTAAATTTATAATTTAATATTATAATTTTGATTTAGGCATTAGATTTCTAACTTTAAAAGCTTGATTGATTATATGCTAATGTGGCCCTTAGACATAACAATTATTGGTAGGCCATCTATTATGCCAAAAATTCACTTCCAAACCTATCAGTAAATTCTTGAGAGGGAGATAAATGATGGCTTCATATTAACCCTCTTCATAAAAGGTATTGAATAAAAAAATACTCCTCCTAATGCAATTTAAAACTAAACTTAATTTTCAATCTATATATTTAACTTATTACATAAATAAAAAATATAACTTAAGAATTCTAACCATCAAATCTAATCTATACTTCCTACTCTAAAGGTCAAGTCCTTTACATTACATGATATTAATTTTAAATCATTTTAAATCAAGGAGATCATTAGGTCTTTGGCTAAAATGAGTTTCTATGTAACACATTCTAACCAAAACCAATGAATAATTTTCAATAAATTTGTCTAGCAAGGGACTTAAAATAACATTGTTAGAAAACATTGAACAAAGTCTAAGAACATATTCATTCTTCATCAAGCTTTAAATTGGATACTTTATTGATCCACTATCATTTTCAGGTACATTTACAATTAAGATGTCTTTTGGTGGATTTGAGAGAGGTTGAGGAAGCATGTTTGTAATTATTTTTCTAAAAATCCCTTCCTATTTAAATCAATAAGTACAATGAGATATATTATATATATCCAGTCCAAATTTAACCATATAAGGCATAAAATTATAAGCATTATTTTATGATTAGATCGATCTCCCTACCATATATTTCATAGACATTTCATAGATATTGAGGTAAACTACTAGCATCACCTAATATATAAATATTATTATTAGGAAGAATAAGAACCAATGACTTATTAACTTGTTTGAGAAACCCATTAACTTAGTGAGCATCAGTATATTGACCTTGTTCATTTTAAACTAGAAAAACAATTTAGAACACTTACTATACTATGCATTAAGAACATGCTATTCTTGAATAGCATTGGCAACAACTCTAAAAACTAATTATCTTAAGAGGACAACCTCTAGAAAATTGACCAACCTTGAATTACAAGCACATATTTAGCATGTTCATATAAACAATTTTTTTTCCACGTGTGAAACCAAGACCTAATAACCTATTTAGCTAAGAAAGCTCACCATCAAGGTCTACTTGTATAAAAATCTATAGATGGATAGTGGAGCTTAAAAACTTATCTCATTTATTGTTATTCTAGATGAAATGACTAGTGAAGCTTAAAATGTTATTCTGGACGAGATGACGAAAAGAAACTCCACCCCAAAGACCTCGCAAGTAGAAAAAATTTAGTCCTACAAACTTGGTCATAGATTACCCAAGTGTCAAAATGTAAAATTATCTACATAGCATGAGCAAATTGATATTCAATATAACATTATTTGATCACTCATTTGGTATAACAGTGATCCTTACAATACTCAATTAACCTTTACATATTTATAAAATCCATGCTCTTAAAGAACCCCTTTAAGAAAAAAGAATAATTATTTCCTTTGGAAATCACTAATCCTATTAACAATCTCACAATGTAAAGAAAATTAATGGATTGTACTTTTTTATCATTACTTTTATTATTGTTTAGAGAGGGATCATGTTGGGCCTTCTTATTTTTTAAATATTACAATATTCAAATTCCAAGCTCTCCATATCCATTAGTTATCATTTCAACATGTTCTCTAGGTAGTTTAGATACAATGACACTAGCCAAACTCAAAGTTGGTTTATGCACTACGATGTCAATAATGGCTTTGATAAATCCCTCATTATAATTACTAAACACCGTCACTTTACCACCATTCACCAAAATATATTACACAACATGATATATCATGACCACAACCGGTGAGGAAATAACACGCCTAGACCATAAACCTAATTAAAAAAGTGTGCCAAAGAAGAGTATCCCAAGAAAAACAAAATCTATCCCCACAAAAAGATCAAATGTTTCAAAATGAGCAATAGAATAAGAAAGTGACACATTAGAATGACAACCCACCGAGCAATGACCTAGAAATCCTTGTTATTGCTAGTGAAGCATAAAACTACCTTCATAGAACTAGACCCTAAGATGAAAATAACTCACCAACTAAGACCCTTGACTTTCCAATAGAAGCCCAATAGGGACAAAATTAGAACTCAAGACATATTAATAGGAGGCAATATCTATAGAGTTTGACTATAGCATTGAGTCTGCATGGTTGTACTACATTCTTTCCTCCCTTCTGCATGGTGGAATATATTGACAATGAGTTCTCAACAACCATATTCGTTAGTGAAACACAGGTGCCAACAGATTGGTAGTTCAAGGCTTTAGCCTCCAGGGAACGACTCGTGGGGAGAACCACACATATTTATATGGGGAAGTGGTAACAATCAAGAATATATAGAATGAAATATCATTAGCCACTAATTAGAAGTCCAAATCAGCAAAATTCTATATTCGATGTCACTCTCAAATCTTGTAGTCATAAGGAGGTCTCAAATTGGAATATTATTTGAAATTTTTATTTTCAAATGCTTACACTTAAACAACCCATGGATTTTCTATGTATAAAAGTATGCATAGATGTGGAAAAAGGACTCCCATACCATATATATATAAGAATAACAACAAAATAAAATAAAAATACAATTATAGTAGTTATCAGCTATCGTTCCACGTTCTTATCGATCGTAATGGAAGATTTAATTAGAGCTACTAACACTAACCTGACATTGAATGGACAAACCGCATTTGACCAACCACACTATCAACTCAATAGAAGCCTTTGGTGTGAATGTAGACCATATTATCATGGATGCATCTACAAAAGAAACAAATCTGTCTACATCATGAGACACCATCATGGAAACCAAATTTACCACCACATCCTCAACTACATTGCTCATACTTGATCCAATTTAAGTTGCTCCATCCTCATACTCACAATCATAATTCTAAGGATAATCTCCTCTACCTTGTTAGAGTTTGATTTATTTCTACTATTAGTGTGTATTTTTTTATTTTCATGGGACAATATTCCCATGTGAATATCTCCAGTTGTAATAGATAATATTTATGTGGTTTGGTGTGATGTTGAGAACATTTGATTCTCATATATTTGTCTTTTATCCACTTGGGAGATTCATGAACTGCATTCTCAAGCTATATATTGTAATGAATTATCATGAATTAATCAGTTCAGACTAATTCTAGCTCACATGTGGTATCAGATTCAGAAACCTTGCTAGTTTTTGTTTAAAATTATTTTGTGTTGTGCATCATAAAACTGTTTTTATGCAAACGTTCCTTTGCTGCACTTGATGCATAGGTCAAAATTTTTGAGGCACTCTATCATTTCCTTCTTTATTATCACATCATCACCATTTTTGTCTTTGCATTAGCTTCTTCAAGTTAGCAGTGAAAACTTTATCTCCAGGGGCATTGGAGTCCTTCACAGTTAAAATTTGGTGGAGCGTTGGTCTATGAAAAGGAAACTGATTCAAAACCACATTCCAATGTAGAGACGCGTTTAAAATCTTGAGATATATATCATGGGTTTGTGGGTTTTGTGCAATTGAAGGTGGAACATACACATTGTGTATGTGCTTTGAAGTCTTCCAAGTCTTTGTGATATAATTAAAATTCATATTCGTTAGACTATAATAATTGAAAGTCTTGTTATGAACTGATTTAAGATATTATAAAAAATATGATGTTCTTTTGTTGTTTTTCACATTAGTTTAAGCATCATGTATTGATTTAGTAGATATGGATATTATTTTTGGAATTTGTAACACTTGGTAACATCAACTTTAGAATATAGTGGAAGTAATTATTTTATTTTCAAAAAGAAAAAAAAATGACATGCACATTAGCACTTGCTTTTGTGATTATTGGAATTTAGCGTTGTCTGCTGCATTTGAATAACAATCATTGGGATTGAAATTCCACTAGTGAGTAAGGAAGGAGTTGCAACATTGATTTGTAAAAATGGCAAATGTCAAAATTAATGTCCCAATCCCAATATTTAGAGGAGACAACTATGACTACTGGTCAATAAAGATGAAGCACTTGCTCATTAGCAAAGGTTCTTGGGAGATTGTGGAGGATGGCTACACAGAGCCAACTGATTGGAGTACTGCTCTAGATGACGATAGACAAGCAACAAGAGAGGCACAAAAGAAGAATAGTATTACAATATTCTACTTGTAAACAACCTTGGATGAGAGTATTTTCCTAAGGATTGCAAGTTGTGCATCAGCCCAAGCTCTAAAAGAGAGCTATGAAGGCAACACTCAAGTCAAGCAAGTGAGATTGCAAACTCTAAATATAGAGTTGAAGAAAAATGAAAAGGTTGGAGACTATTGCATGAGATACAAAGCATGTGTTGATAAAATGAAGACTCTTGGTGAAGAAGTGAATAATGAAGTCATTTTAAAGAAATTTTTGAGGACACTTTTACCCAAATGGAGCCAAGTATCCATTGTAATTGAGGAGAGTAAGGACTTGACTACTCTCACATATGATCAGCTCATGGGTTCCTTAATGTCCAATGATGAGAGATTCTCTTCGACTCCAAATGTTGGGGGAATGGAAGAAAAACATTTTCATCCAAAGAAGGTGAATCTAGTTCAAGAGGAAGAGGCCAAGGAAGAGGCCAATGGAGAGGAAGAGGTAGATCTTCTTCAAGAGGTACAAGTATTTTTTCTCTAAGAGGAAGAAGAGGTCGCTTCCAAGAAAGAGGATGAGGTGGCTTCCAAGAAAGAGGAAGAGGTGGCTCTCATGACAGAGGAAGAAATGGCTATCAGGGAAGAAATAACAAGCAATGTTACTATTGTAACAAGTATGGGCACTTTGAAAAATATTGTAGATTTAAAGCATCACATAGAGGAAGAAGCAATAATGCACACTATGGTGAGGAGGACTATAAATTTTATTTTTGTCATATGGCAAATCTAATCAAAATATGAATGAGACATGGATTATTGATACCGGATGTTCCAATCACATGATCGGCAAGGAGGAGTTGCTATCTACAATTGACAATTCCTACAAGTCCAAGATCAACCTTGGAGATGATTAAGCATTGCAAGTTGAAGGTAAAGGAACCATGGAGTTACAAACTAATGAAGGTAAGAAGAAAGTGACTGATATTTACTACACTCCACATTTAAAACATAATTTGTTGAGTGTTGGGCAAATCATGGAAAGTAATTTTAATCTTGTGTTGAAAAATATAAGTGTGAAATTTTTTATAAGAATCATGGGCATAGGCATGTCACTGCTATTCCCATGACAAAAAATAGATTATTTCCTCTAAAATTTGGAGAAGAAAAGAATGATTTTGCATGTGCAGCCATTGATAGAAAAAGTTGGCTATGGCACTTGAGATTTTTCCATGTAAATTTTCCTAGTTTGAGGAAAATGCTTTCTCAAGAGATGGTATATGGACTACAAAAAATTGATGATCAAAAAGGTGTGTGTGAAGGATGTGCTTTGGGCAAGCACTCAAGGATGAATTTTCCAAAAGGTAAAGCATGGAGAGCCAATTATCCCCTTCAATTGGTACATTCTAATATTTGTGGGCCAATGCAGACTCAAAGTATTGGTAAGAATTCATACTTTCTCACCTTCATAGATGATTTTTCAAGAATGTGTTGGGTTTATATTTTGAAGAAAAAGGATGAGGCATTTGATTGTTTTAAATATTTTAAAAATCATGTTGAAAATCAAAGTGGGCACTATGTAAAATGTTTAAGGACTGATAGGGGAGGATAATTTTGTTCAAATGAATTTCTTCAATTTTCTAAATATTGTGGTGTTAGAAGGCAACTCACAACTACTTACACACCACAATAAAATGGTGTGGTTAAGCGTAAAAATAGAATAGTGGTAAATATGGCAAGAAACATACTACAAACAAAGAGGTTAACTAATATGTATTAGGATGATGTGGTAGGGACTTTCATTTATATTTTTAATAGGAGTCCTATTTCTAGCTTGGATTACATCACTCCATATAAGGCATGGTATGGAAGGAAACCAGTTGTAAGTCATTTCAGAGTTTTTGGTTGCTTGGCTTATGTAGATGTTCCTAATGAAAAAAGGAAGAAGTTAGATCCCAAAAGTTAAGCATGCATATTACTTGGGTATTGTGAAAATACCAAAGCATATAGGCTATTTAATCAAAAGAAACACAAGGTTGTCCTATCTCGAGATGTGATTTTTGATGAAGGGGAGTTTATGGTCATCAAAAAGGCCATATTGAGAAGTCAAAATATTTTTTTACTGGTGGAATTATTGATGATGATGAGAAGCCCACTAATGTTTTAGTTCCAAGTGCTACTAATCCACCAAGCAGCCCCTCATCTAGTTCTTCAGTTTCAAGTGCAAGTTCAAGTCCACCAAGGAAGGTAAGAAGCTTAAGTGACATTTATTGAAGGAGTACTATTCAAACAATTGAATATTTCAAACTATTGAGTGAAGATTCTCCAACTAATGTGTTGAAAAGTAAAAAGCTCCAAAAACACCACCCGTCCTCTCAAATGTTAGATACAAATTTTCAAATAAGAGTTACAAGAGGTCAAGCACAAGAGGTAGATCAAGTGGTGAAAATACTTGAAAACTTTCATATGTATGGTGATGAAAATGATGGTAAGCCCAAATGTGATGTTGTTAATTATGCCTTAATGTATCTTGTTGATTTAAAACCATCTTGTTATGAATAAGCATGTACTAATGATGTACAGATGAAGGCAATGAAAGAAGAAATGAACTCCATCAAGAAGAATGATACTTGGGAGCTAGTTGAACTTCCAAAAGGCAAGAAAGTTGTGGGACAAAAATGGGTCTACAAAATAAAATGTAATTCTTATGGAAGTGTGGAGAGACACAAAGAAAGACGTGTGGACAAGGGATTCACACAAAGGTATGGAATTGATTATGAGGAGACTTTTGCTCTAGTTGCAAGAGAAGAAACAATGAGGATGGTTATTTCTATTGTTGCTCATAAAAGCTAGAATGTACATCACTTGGATATAAAAAGTGCTTTTTTGAATGGATTCTTGGATGAGGAGGTTTATGTGCAACAACATCAAGGATTTATAGTTCAAGGTAAGGAGAATCTTGTGTACAAGTTGAAGAAGACCTTTTATGGTCTTAAGTAAGCTACAAGAGCTTGGTATTCAAGAATTTATGGGTACTTCTGTCTATATGGTTTTGTGAGAAGTAAGAGTGAGCCAACCTTATACTATAAGAAACAAGGTAATGAAATTCTCCTTGTTTGTTTATATGTGGATGATTTGATTTACGTAGGTAGTAATCCTAAGTTGAATGATGACTTCAAGAATGCCATGATGCATGAATTTGAGATGAAAGATCTAGGCTTGATGCACTATTTTCTTGGTATGGAGGTGTATCGAAGTGATAGTGAAATTTTCATTTGTCAAAAAAAATATGCCAATGACATGTTAAAAAAAATTGAGATGGAAAATTGTAAACTTGTTGCAACACCAATAGCTCATGGTGAGTTGTTGAGTAAGGATGATGGAACTGAAAAAGTTGATGTGACCACATATAGAAGTATGGTTGGGATTTTGATGTTTCTCACCAACACTAGACCATACATTGCATGTTTTGTATCACTTGTATCAAGGTATATGAGTGACCCTTCTAAATTACGCATGAAAGCTGCAAAAAGAATACTGAGATATGTAAAAGGTACAATGGATTTTGGCATCCATTATTGTAAAAATGAAGATGTAAAATTGTTTGGTTTTAGTGATTCATATTAGGGGAGTAATATAGATGATAGGAAATCTACATCAGGTAATTGTTTCAGCCTTGAGTTTGTTTTAATCACTTGGAGCTCAAATAAACAAACTAAAGTTGCTGTCTCTTCCACCGAAGTAGAATACATTGCAATCACAAGTACTAGTGCTCAAGCATTGTTGTTGAGAAAATTCCTTGAAGAAATTGGAGAAAAGCAATATGGTCCTAGTACATTGTATTGTGATAACATGAGTGCTATTCAGCTAGCATATAATCCAGTTCATCACAATAGGTCAAAGTATTTTGCTATGAAGTATCACTTCATCCGAGACATGGTCGAGAAGAAGGTGATTTAATTGCATCATTGCAACATTGAAGACAACATTGCAGATTTGTTCACCAAGGGAGTTGTCAAAACTCAATTTTTGAAGCTGAGGAACTTCCTTGTCAGTCCCCTCAACTTCAAGGGAGAGTATGCTCGAGTTTGATTGATTTCTATTATTAATGTGTTTTTCTATTTTCATGGGGCAATATTCCCTATGAATATCTCCAGTTGTAATAGGTAATATTTAGGTGGTTTGGTGTGATGTTGAGAACATTTGATTCTCATATATTTGTCTTTTACCCACTTGGGAGATTCGTCAGTTACATTCCCAAGCTATATATTGTAATGAATTATCATGAATTAATTAGTTCAAACTAATTCTGACTCACATACCTTACTAGTCTGACTCACATACCTGACGTTGTGTGTAGACACCTGAACAAAACGCGGTCGCAAGCTTAAGATTATTATTCAAGGAGACAATTTGACGAACACACAAGGTAGTCCCACCTTCTATGTTGGTAGAAAATAACTCTGCCATATGGACATTGTCGAGATGGATGTTCCATGTCTCTGCAAACCTATTTGAAATGATCCACGGTTATCATTTCAAAATGCGTTGGTAGGCTTAGTAGTAAATTTCGATGCGGTGGATGAGTACTGTGATAAACTTTTGGTCTAATGCTTCTTGGCCGGTTAAGCTAACAATATTCTATACGATCTTCTTCACGAGACTGGAAACGTAAGCCAACGACGGCATTGAGTTGGACCGCCTTAAACCATTTTCCGCCGAATTGCCCCGGAAAGATAAATATTACATTTATGAGGGGATCTGTATGTTAAAGTATATAAAGGGCACCAATCCTTTTAATATAACTTATATTTGATCTTATTCATTGGAGACTTGATTATAATTCAGAGAACCTAATCTATGTTATTGTTATTAACCTAACGTGACGACCAATTAGTACGTAAAGAGTTGGATTATTAAAAACCACCAAACCTATTTCATGTCATTGTTGTTGACTTGGCATGAAGGAAATATCAGTGGTTCCTAATATTTAAAGGGTTGAACTACCAGTGGTTCCGGGTAGATAATGAATTAAAGCACAAAGGATTCAGATCAAATTAATACCTTTGTAAACAGGCTACCCTAATGTTTGAACCTAGATATCTTATTATCTTTGCAAACAAGTTGTCCTAAAATTTAAACCTAAATTTCTTTTTGATAAATACCCAACCCTACAATAATTATCAATCCACCTAAACTTTAAAAAAAAAAAAATTTAATATAAATATTTTACTCATAACTTTATATATTTTTAATCTTTACACTCACTCATACGTAACCTCTCACATAGTGCAAACATTATTTTAAATAAGGTTTGCAATTATTTCAAATACAATCTTATTTAAAATGCAATTATTATAAAACTTTAAAAACTGAAATCTTTATAAACCTTAAAGCGGACCGTCTAGAAAATGGAACCCATCTACGGCATTCTTGTTCAACGAACCTTCGGTAACTTTCGCGGATACCACTGGGAGCATTTAATATTATTCTCAAGCCTTTCTTTTATTGACAACCAAATTAACAGCAAAGGGGAACCAAATAAAATAAAATAAAATAAACAATAAAGGGAAACCACTGATACACATTCATGCCTCATGGCCCAAGAAAAAGTTTGAAGTGGAAGTAATAAGGCAAGAAACCACTAGTAAAAATGATTTCATATGGTCTTATCGTCATAAAACTTCTGTTCACGTTGATCACATCCGTAACTAGTCAGTTCAAGGAAAACGTCCTTTCCTTTTTAAAAAAAAAAATATATACACAGGAAACAAATATGCGCGCCCATACAAGTTACATGCTACTTCCACGCATGATCACAATGCAACCTTTGCCATTCAGACTTTATATTGGGCTCGTCATATTTTCACTCACAAAAGTCATACTCTATGGGAAAAATAACCATATAACACTCCAAGGAACCATGGAGCTAACATTTCTCCAAGCAATGATATAAATTCGTGTGCACTCTATATGCGGACTTTTATAAAAATTCGTCTACAAGAGAGCACCCTGGATATTTTCTGAATTAGTGAGGCTGCGATGGCTGCCTTCACTTGACCTCGTTTGGGTAGAGGCCTGCCCCCTCCTATGCTTTTACTTTTCCCTCCCTCCTGCACAACACAGAGCTCATGTCTTCGTCCAGCAAAAACAGCCATACTAATTCTCTTATTTTTGGATACACAGCTCTTGACTAAGAAATCTAAGGAAAAATCCGTGGTGTAATACTTGTATGGCATTGAACATTTTATAATCACTTTAAAAAAATTAGAAGCTGCACCGGTTCAACTTATACAAATCAACACCTACAGTCATTTAAAATTATATGTTGCCCATGTTGCGAACATGACAGGCTGTGGATTCCTTCTGCTTTCTGCAAATACAGAGCAGAGATCTTATTTTTGTTTTACTGCTACTGCCCAGACTACTGAGCGAATAGTTTATTAAGTAATAATGTCCATCGCATCCATGCAGTAAAGAATTTATATTGTTTGCTTTTTATCCATGCTATAAAGTAGTTATTATTTGCGTGTTGTTCTGCAGCTGTTCACCGATGAATAGAGGTAGATGCTCTTGATGTGGCTATTTAAATAATCAATTCATCGGTGATGCTCTTGATGTGGCTATTTAAATAATCAATTGACAAATGGACAGGAGTTTTAAATAAAAATGCAAGTGCTCCAAACAGTCCTTGTACTATCTACCTTTTAAAGAGATGAAGAAAAGATTTACATAGCATCGGAGGCAGCCAATCGAAATTGTCAATGATTTACTCCGTCCAAAGTCACGGTCAAACCTGCTTGTCAACCACCTCAGCTATACAGTCATTCCTAGCAATCCAGTAATCATTACCGTTTTAAGTTGATTTTTTTTTTCTCTAATTTATGTCATATGGAAAATATTTAAACTTCTTTACACATAAACAACTCACTCTGCCTTGGATTAATATTTAACGGTGATCTGAAATTAATATTAATATTAATTTTATGTTAGTGGTTAGAAGTGGTTAGACTTTTCCGGTAAGATTTTACTTTGGATTCCGGCCTACGAAACCATAAGAATCTGTGATTGTTTGAAATGGTGCCTTTCTGGCTTATTTAATGTTCTTGGCCTTAAAACATTTTAACTCGAATGTTTCATTCAGTGAGTAAAATACAAGAGTCGCATGATCAAGTAGTATGAGAAGTTCAAAACAAATTAGTGTAGAAATGGAAGGACTAAAGAAATGTTTTGAAGAAGAAAAGGAAATTTACAAAAGGATTTTCTTTTTGGATTTCTTTCTAAAACGCATTCATGGTTTGACAAAAGAAACATTTTATTGAAATAAGAATGTGTTAATGGTAAATCTTATCACTTCACCAAGAGCTATAAAATTGCCACCACATAATTTTGTCATATAAAAAATCTTTTCAAAAGATTAAATGTCCTTCTAACAAATTCAAGTAATTCATTGGCTATTTGTTCTAATAAAGCTGAAAGAGAGGCTTGGATTTAGTTCATTGATTCGGGTCCCATCGGTTCCTAACCCAAGAACTACGGTGAAATGGACCCCGTCACTAGGAGGTTGGCTCAAATAAAATTTTGATGGTGCATCTAAAGAAAATCCTGGTATGGCAGATGTAGGGAGTGTGATTCATGATAGTAATGGAGAGCTGATTTTAGTGTACACAGAGAATCTTGGATCCCAAACTTTGTAATTTACGGAACCTAGGGTGACTTTCAAGGGTGTGATGTGTAGAGCAAAAAAATACCACACCTAGCAAGGAAAAATGAGATGCATCTATTGTTATACTTAATTCTAAGCACTACGAAAGTGATACTTCAAACAAGCATAAAATAACACATATACGAAAGAAATGGGCAGTTCCCCTTATATTGATATAAATATCGAATAAGTGGTTATAAAGTGTCCCCTTGAGGGCTCTCAATTGATACACTCAATACAAAAATCAAAGGATAAAATCCTTCCAAGAATCCAAGGCGTGCTTCCAATCTCTTCCTCGCAATCATAATTGAGGTGAGTGGGCTTTCGATGCCAAAAAAAATGTTTTATCGTTGTTCTAGCTTGCTACTCCTTCATGCATTGGGATTCCTAGATCTGCACACAAGAAACTAAAATTTATCAAAAGCACATGTGGATTAAGGTGAAACTGTGATGGTGCATGCATCAATAAGATTGAAAGGGGAAAATGCAATAGACTATTCAAAATTGCTCCAAATGCTATCAAATTTGAGATCCATGCATATTATATGCTCTATAAATGATCTAATCGAAAATAATAAGAAAATCATACTCAAATTTATGGTCATCTTGGGGTGAGCTTGATAGGCTTGCAAATAACAAAAACATGATAACATAAGCAATACAACTTTAAATTGCACCAAATTTGAATAGAGAGCATATAAGTCTAGAAAATACCTATGTAAAAATAGTAAAGAAGTTACACTTCAATTTGTGGCCATCACAAGGTGAGCGATCTAGGAATTCAAAACACAAAAATCATGATAACTAATTCAAAACTATTCCACACCAAATTTGAATAGTAAACATATAATATTATCTAGAATAGACATATACAAAAATAGTAATAAAATTATGTTCTAATTTATGGCCATACTACGGTGGGATGGTTAGGACTATTACAATTTGAGGATCGCCCTAGGGTGGGATGACCACCAAATCTGGTGGTTTCTACCACAAAATATTTTGGGATATTATCGATAAATTTGTGGATAGGATTAAATCAAATGGATAGGTTTTGTAAATATATTATTCATTTTTTAGTCACATCAAACCTCCTTCGCTCGATGGAGATCTCAAGGAAAAATGTATAATAATATGGGGAAAAATGTCAATAGCACTCCGTGATGAAATATGCAAAGACTACTCTCTAAATTGGGTGGAATTGATCCACTTTATATACCAAGAGGACATCTGGTCAAATGGGCATGTGAGTCCAGGGTCACCATGCATTGGAGGGGGAAGGAATCTCCCTTTTTGACCTCAAATCTACAATGTGTCATGAGAGTTATGCACCCTCTCACTAGAAATATTGAATAGGTAGGGTAAATGTAGTTCTTGGGTGCCATTTGTCCTAATTTTAACTTTTTGGGGGTCAAATACCATGGTCGTCCCACCCAAGGACGACCATTGATGGTCATCACTAGGTGGGATGACCATGCCTACATGGCCTAAAATTTCCCAAAAGTGGGGTAGAACCTCCTAAAAGTTGTTAGAACCACTATGTAACCTTTGAGGGTTGCCCAAGGGGCCATATGGTGTAAAATTAGACAATGCATTGGTCATCTAATCAAATTGAATAATTTTAGTGTCTAAAGATATCCCTTTTTGGGATGCATTGCATGTAGCACAACACGGAGTAAAAATAGACAACTAAAATATCAAATGATTAAGGTTATTTAGTAACATAGCTAAATTTAGATACACCAATCATGGAAAGAGCATGCATTATTGAATCCTTGCTTCCGATGAGCTAAGGAACTTGACTCAAGTACCTCTCATGTAAGACTTACTTGATCTTGAATATTATTTAGTCATGAAGAGGCGAGACCTACGATCCTTCACACTTCCAAAATGCCAAGCATTTGTTTAGTTAAAAAAAATTGCATGTTTGTTGCCCCAAGCAGGGGCATGATTGTATTTTTCAATGATTCATTGGACGAACACAATTTGCATGATTGAGTATTTGATTGTTGATTTTGATTATTTGATAAGAGAATGACTAGTAATAAAAGTGATGATTTGCTTGATGAATAACACAAGCTTATACTAAGAGGGGTGGGTGAATAGTATAAGATTACTTGTTATTTTCTTTCCAAATCAATATCAATTAAAGTACTTAATTGCAATAACCAAATATAGAAGTGTGCATTAATAACTCAGATAGTAGTAGTAAGCAAGAGCACAAATCACCATACACAATTGAGACACAATATTTAACGTGGTTACCCCAATGTGTGGTATTCCACTAGATAATATCCTTATAATATTTCACACAAAAATAAGGATCCTTATCCAATACAATGATTTCTTTGATCTTCTCAAAGCTAGGCAATAAAAATTTCACACAGACCTTGTCCAAATATAAATAACAAGCTCACACAAAACTTGTCCAAAACTGAATAACAAGATCACATAGAACTTGTCCAAAATTGAATAACAAGCTCATACAAAACTTGTCCAAATATACTCCAAAAATCTCACCAAGAACTTGTCCAAATATGCTCTAGCAATCTCACCAAGAACTTGCCAAAAATAGGCTCCAACAAGCTCACCAAGAAATTTTTCAAATATGCTCTAGGAAGCTCACCAAGAACTTGCCCAAATATTCTCTAGCAAGCTCACCAAGAACTTTCTCAAATATGCTCTAGCAAGCTCATCAAGAACTTGTTCAAATCTGCTCTAACAAGCTCATCAAGAACTTGTTCAAATCTACTCTAGCAAGCTCACCAAGAACTTGCCCAAATATGCTCTAGAAAATCTATCTCAAAAATGTCCACAAAGTTGTCTACAAAGCTATCCCAAAACTGTACAAAGCTGCCTCAAAAATATCCATAAAGCTGTCCTAAAACTATCCATAAAGTTGTCCCAAAATTGTTCACAAAGTTGTCCCAAATCTATCCACAAAGGCCTTCTCAAAGGCTCAATTAATCATGCTCAAGTAGCAATCAAATCTCATCCACAAATCTATCAAGGCAAAGCTTAAATATGAACTCAACAATGAATGGCAATGTCCTATTCAATAGATGACAACAATGATCCACAATGATCTTAACTCAAATCAACTCATAGAAGCATAAAGAGAATTTTTAGAGACTCAATATGTTCTAATATCAATCTCAACTCAACTCAACTCAAATCAGAATTATGGAATAGTTTGTTTCATGGAACTTGACCAATCACCTCACACAATCACATGACTAGGATCAATCAAATCAACTCAACCATATAACCACAAGGGACTACTCTTTCTCGCAAAAACCCTAGTCAAATCATGTATCAACCAACTCAAATATTTCCAAAAATTCTCAACCATAAATCTCACACAACAATGATACTCGTGTTATTTTCTAATTCTTTCACAACCAATGGGCTTCAACAACTATGCTTATAAAACAAGGCTTATAAATAGCTCTCAAACTTGAAAACCTTGAAGCATTCAACCAACCACTTTCGAAAAGGAAACCACAATCAATCCTTTTCACTCCAATGATATTTTAAAAATCAACCACCATAAGCAATCAATAGGAGAATGTGCCCATACCTTTTGATGCCAAGAAGTTGTCCACAAAAAATGCCACACTAAACACAACTTTCCTTTCCAATCTCAATAAGGGTTAGTGGACTTCAAATAATAATCACAAGATAAAGCATAACTCAATTTACACATTTTTACTCCAACTTAATAAACACATCCACCAAAGTCCTTTTAATAAAAAATCCTTATAAAAAATAATAATCAATAAGGCTCTCAAAAATATTTTATAACAACTCCTTATTTCTCCTAAATCTTAATTTTCAATTTCATGAATATCAAAATAAATCAACAATGCATCCACCTCTGAAATAATAATCATAGCCCTTGTAAAAATAAATTTTAATTAAAAATTTTAATTATTCCTTAACCACCTTATAACTCCTATCCTAGGGCATCAACAAAATTAAATTAGAGCAAAACATAATTACCTTCTCAAGGGGATTCAGACCCCCAACTTTCCCACACCATGAATGCCTTAGATGCGGCTAAGGTTGCCAAATGAGCTAACCGCTCATTCGTAAGGAAAAGGCATTATGTGCCTTAAGTCCTTCCTCCCTTCCACACAAACCAAAAGTGCTTTGAATGCTTTCCTTCCAATGCCTTCGAATGTAGTCAAGGAGATTTGAACCTTGACATAAAGCATTGCCACACACCTTAACAAAAATCAATTGCCAATGCACCACTCTACCCATAATATCTTGGGCTTTCGACCAACCTTGGATTTATTTCTTGTCTCCATTTTCAAAATGATTTTCGCACGAGCTCTCTTCGAATGCTAGCCAACGATTAACACGAGCAAGGATTTTTTTTCAAATGAACCTTAGGATCCCCATTTATATAGTTTTCTCCTCATTTTTGATGACGTCGGTGCATGATTGATTTTACCTCTTTATTTAGACATCGGTGCTAACTTTAATTTTAATTTTAAAATTTTAATTTAAAATTTAAATAATTAAAATTTAAACTAAATATTTAAAATTAAATATCTCTATCACCAGGGCACATTTTTCTATGAAACAAATGGCCAACCTTGGTTTTAAGAAAAACCCATTTTAAATCTATCATCCATGGTTTTAAATAAAACCTTTTATTTTGTCTGCCTTGGTTTTCATAAAAACCCTAATTTTATCCATGCTTTCCAAGATATCATTTACCCATCAAAAATCAATGTGATCCATATGACATCAATGACAGCATAAAATAACTCAAATTGCCAACAATATCCCCCTTTGTCATTGATGGCAACACCTCTAAAGAAAAAACAACAATCACTGCAAAAACCATCTCTAAGAATCAAAGTTGCTCCCCCTGACTCAATAATATCTATGGAGGTTGCTCCCCCTAACTCAATACTCTCTTTGGAGGCCACTCTTCCTAACTCAATGCTCTCCCATTTACTCAAATATCTCCCCATTTGACATCATTGGAAAAAGGGACACCTATGGGGCTAAAATATATGACTCTTAAGCATATCCCCCTCACCACCTTCTCTCTTGAGGTGATTAATTTTTGGGTGGGAGTACCTTTACTCCCAGCTATTCTATTAAATGCTCAAATACTTCTCTTGGTAATGGTTTTGTAAATATGTCTGCAATATGATATTTTGTAGGAACATATTCCAATCTTACTTGTTGCTCTGTAACATGTTCTCTTAAAAAGTGATACTTGATTGGAATGTTTTTTGTTCTCGAATGCATTACTGTATTATTCGAGATACTTATAGCACTAGTATTATCACATATAATAGGAATGGTATGATCATATTCTATGCTAAAATATTTAAGAGTCTGTTTCATCCATAATACTTGTGAACAACATGCTACTACTGTAATATATTATGCCTTTGTTGTGGAAAGTGGCATTGATGGTTATTTCTTACTTAGCCATGAAACTAGGCAATCACCAAGAAAGAATGCTCCTTTGCTTTTTATTTTTATATCATCAATATTTCCTGCACAATCTGCATTTGTATAGGCTGTGAGAGTAAACTTATTGCTTCTAGGATAACATAGACCATACTCCATTGTTACTTTGAGATATTTGAGAATATTTTTCACTATTGTCACATGTGATTCTTTTGGAGTTACTTGACATCTTTCCACTAAACCAATTGCCTATATTATATCTGGTCTTGTGGCTGTAACATATAATAGGCTATCAATCATATATTAGTATAGAGTTTGAGTTGCATCAAGAGATTCATCATCTTTGCTTAATTTACACCCTGTGACCATTGGAGTACTAACTGGCTTACTATCTTCCATTTTGAATTTATTCAACATCTTCTTTATATACTTTGTTTGTGAAAGAAATATCTCTTTTTCTAATTGTGAAATCTGTATTATGGGGAAAAAGGTTAATTCACCAAGCATAGACATTTCAAACTCATTAGTCATGTTTCTTGCAAATTATTGACACATTCTATCATTGCTACCCCAAAAATAATATCATCCACATACACTTCCACAATAATTAAATCATTTCCCTTATTTTTGATATACATATTACTATCAATTGTTCCTTTTTTGAAACCTTGCTCTCAAAGATATTTATCCAGTCTTGAATACCATGCTCTAGGGGCTTGCTTTAAGCCATAGAGAGCATTTTTTAATTTACACACATAATTTGGCTTATCTGCTTGATTAAACCCATCAGGTTTCTCAATATAATATTCTTCTAAATGACCATTCATAAAATTTGATTTGACATCCATTTGATATACTTTGAAATTATTATAGCTTGAAAATGCCAAAAACGTCCGTATAGCTTCCAATATTGCTACTGGTGCAAAGGTCTCATTAAAATCAATTCCTTCTACTTGTGCATATCCTTTACACATCAATCTTGCCTTGTTTTTGATGACTTGACCATCTTCATTTAGTTTGTTCATGTAGAGTCGTTTAGTACCAATTACATTTTTTCCTTTTGGTCTTGGAACTAATTCCCAAGTCTTACTCTTTTCAATCTGATCTAGTTCTTCCTTCATTGCCTTAATCCAACATTCATCATTTTTTGACTCTCTGAAATAGTTTGGTTCTATCTTTGATCATAGTGAAACATCTGCTTGTTCTGTTGAGCCTATGATTCCTCTTCTTATTCGTATTACATCAATATTGCCAATGTTCAAGTCCTCTAGATGATTTTTCTTAATATATCTTGATGTAGTTTTGGAAGGTATATTCTACAAATCTTCTTCATTTGAATCTTCACCCATTTCTTCTTGATAGCTTTCTTCTTCTTCAGGAATATCTTACTAAGGTGGCTCATTTATTCCTGTTCTTTCATCAATTTTGACATTTATACTTTCCACCATGGTATGTTTTATTTTATTGTAACATCTATAGGCCTTACTTTTTGTAGAGTATCCAAGTAAAATACATTCATCACATCTAGGATCAAACTTTCCAAAGTCCTTATTATTTCTTTTGATATAACACTTGCAAAAACTATGAAGTAGTTTACCGTGGGAGGTCTTCCTTTACAAAAATCATATGGAGTCTTATGTTGCTTTGTTCTAACTTGAGCTCTATTCATAACATAGACTGTTGTACTAATTGCTTCCTTCCAAAATCCATATGAAATTTTTGATTCATTTAGCATTACTCTGGCCATATTATCAAGAGTTCTATTCTTTATTTCTAGTACTCCATTTTTTTGAGGAGTCTTGGCTATTGAATATTCTTTTTTGATTCTATGTTTTGCACAAAACTCAATTAATTATGTAGAGATGAATTCCTCTATCTTATCGTAAACACTTGATCTTCTTTCATGTTTCATTTTCTACCATTTCTTTCAATACTTTGAAATGCTCAAATGCCTCTGATTTCTCTTTTAGAAAAACAACCCAAGTCATTCTAGAATAATCATCTATGAACAACATGAAGTAGCTTTCACATTATAGACTTTTAGTTATCATAGGCCCACATAAATCAGTATGAATCAATTCTAATACCTTGGAAGAGGAATATTCTTTTGCCTTGGAACTTGATCTAGTTTTCTTTCCATACTGACACTATGCACAAATTGTATTTGAAGCTCTTTTTATTTTTGGTAGATCTTTGACAATTTGTTTGTTTCTTATGCTTACCATGTTATCAAATTTCAAGTGACATAACCTTTTATGCCATAACCAACTCTCTTCTTCTTGATATAGAAGACATTTTTACGTTTTTATTTCACTGAACATGTAGAGATTGTTATTGGTTCTTTCTACAGTTGCAACAAGCTTCCCTATTTTTTTTCCCTGATTTTGCATCTTGTAGAGGAAAAAGTAACTATGTACCCTCGATCACAAAGTTAACTTACACTTAGTAGGTTGTGTTTTAGACCCTCAACATAGAGTACACCTTGTGTAGTTGTCTTTCCGTCATCTAAAATTAAAGTTTCTTTCATTTTTATTTTAGCTTAAGCATTATCACTAAATCTCACAAATCTGTTGTTATTTCCTTTTAAAGAAATTAACTTATTATTATACCCAGTCATATGACTAGAGCACCCACTGTAAATATACCATTTGTCCATCATGTTACCTAGTAGAATCTATCCTCAAGTTGTTAGCCTTTTCGAAGGAACTTGCTCTGATACCAATTGAAGAACACAAGCTTATACTAAGAGGGGGGGTGAACAGTATAAGACCACATTTTACTTTATTTCCAAATAAATATCAATTAATATACTTAATTGCAATAACCAAGTATAGTACTGTGCATTAATAACTCAGATAGTAGTATTAAGAAAGAGCACAAGTCACCAAACACAATTGAGACACAAGATTTAATGTGGTTTCCCAACATGGGGTACTCCACCAGACAATCTCCTTATAATATTTCACACAGAAATAATGATCCTTATCTAATACAATGATTTCTTTGATCTTCTCAAAGCTAGGCAATAACAAGTTCACAAAGAACTTTTCTAAATCTGAAGAACAACATTACACAGAACTTGTCCAAAATTGAATAACAAGCTCACATAGAACTTTTCCAAAATTGAATAACAAGCTCACACAGAACTTGTCCAAAACTACTCCAACAATCTCACCAAGAACTTATACAAATATGCTCTAGAAAGCTCACCAAGAACATGCCCAAAATCTGCTCCAACAACCTTACCAAGAACTTGTTCAAATATGATCTACCAAGATCACCAAGAACTTATATAAATCTTCTCTAGCAATCTCACCAAGAACTTGTTCAAATCTGATCTAACAAGCTCATAAAGAACTTGTTCAAATCTGCTCTAACAAGCTCACCAAGAACTTACCCAAATATGCTCTAGAAAATCTATCCCAAAATTGTCCACAAAGTTATCCCAAAACTGTCCATAAAGCTGTCCCAAAACTATCCATAAAATTGTCCCAAAACTGTTCACAAAGCTATCCCAAAATTATCCACAAAGGCCTTATCAAAGGCTCAATCAATCATGCTTAAGTGGCACTCAAATATCATCCGTAAATCTATCAAGGCAAATCTCAAAGATAAACTCAACAATGAATGGGAATGTCCTCTTCAATGGATGACAACAATGATCCACAATGATCTTAACTCAACTCAACTCAAATCAACTCATAGAAGCATAAAGAGAATTGTTAAAGACTCAATATGTTCTAAGCTCAATATAAACTCAAATAAGAATTATGGAATAGTTTATTTCATGGAACTTGACCAATCACCTAACACAATTACTTGACTAGGCTCAATCAACTCAACTCAATCATATCACCACAAGGGACTACTCTTTCTCACAAAAATCCTAGTCCAAGCATGTACCAACCAACTCAAATTTTTCCAATAATGCTCAACATAAATCTCACATAACAATGATACTCATGTTATTTTATAATTTTTTCACAACCAATGGGCTTCAAAAATTATTCTTATAAAACAAGGTTTTAAAACAACTCTCAAACCAGAAAACCTTGAAGCATTCAACCAACCACTTTCGAAAAGGAAACCACAATAAATCATATCCACTCCAATGATATTTCAGAAATAAACCACCATAAAAAATCAATAGGAGAATATGCCCATACCTTTTGATGCCAAGAAGTTGTCAACAAAAACTGCCACACTAAACACAACTTTACTTTCCAATCTCAATAAGGGTTAGTGTACTTCAAATAATAATCACAAGATAAAGCATAACTCAATTTACACCTTTTTACTCCAACTTAATAAACACATACACCAAATTCCTTTTAATAAAAAACCCTTATAAAAAATAATAATCAATATTGCTCTCAAAAATATTTTATAACAACTCCTTATTTCTCCTAAATCTTAATTTTTAATTTCATGAATATCAAAATAAATCAACAAATTATCCACCTCTGAAATAATAATCGCATCCCTTATAAAAATAAATTTTAATTAAAAAATTTAATTTTTCCTTAACCACCTTATAACTCCTATCCTAGGGCATCAACGAAATTAAATTAGAGCAAAACGTAAGTACCTCCTCAAGGGGATTCGAACCCCCAACTTGCCAACATAGTGAATGCCTTAGGTGCAAATAAGGTTTCCGCACGAACTAGCTGCTCATTCATAAGGAAAAGGTACAACATACCTCCAGTCCTTCCTCCTTTCCATGCAAACCAAAATTGCTTTGAGCGCTTTCCTTCCAATGCCTTCGAATGCAGTCAAGGAGATTCGAACCTTGATGTAAAGCGCTGGCATAAACCTTAACAAAAATCCAATTGCCAATGCACCACTTTGCCCACAATGTCTTGGGCTTTTGACCAACCTTGGATTTATTCGTTGTCTCCCTTTTCAAAATTATTTTCACATGAGCTCTCTTCGAATGCTAGCCAATGATTAACACAAGCAAGGATTTTTTTTAAAATTAACCTTAGGATCCACATTTATATAGTCTTCTCCTCATTTTTGATGACGTCTACACATTATTGATTTCCCCTCTTTCTTTAGACATCGGCGCCAACTTTAATTTTAATTTTAAAATTAAAATTAAAATTTTAAAATTAAAATTAAAATTTTAAAATTAAAATTAAAATTTTAAAATTAAAATTTAAATTTTAAAATTCAAATTTAAATTTTAAATAATTAAACTAAATATTTAAAATTAAATATCTCCATCACCGTGGAACCTTTTTCAATGAAAAAAAATGCCAACATAGATTTTAATAAAAACCCATTTCAAATCTACCTTCCAATTTAAATTTTAAAATTCAAATTTAAATTTTAAATAATTAAACTAAATATTTAAAATTAAATATCTCCATCACCGTGGAACCTTTTTCAATGAAACAAAATGCCAACCTAGATTTTAATAAAAACCCATTTCAAATCTACCTTCCATGGTTTTAAATAAAACCTTTTATTTTGCCAGCCTTTGTTTTCATAAAAACCCTAATTTTATCCATGCTTTCCAAGATATCATTTGCCCATCAAAACTCAATGTGATCCATATGACATCAATAATTCATGTGACATAAATGACAAAATATAATAACTCAAATTTTCAACACTTCACCCATATGACTCGGGTGGGGTTTCCTTCATTTTTACCCATTGTAGAATACGCCTATTTTGTCAAGATTTTCACGGTTTTGTTGAAATTTTATGGAAGAAACAAATTGATTACCTCATTCCTGTGGGGTTGTTTGATCATAGTGGTCTTATTAAGGATTGAAGTAAATACTTTTCCATTCATATATGAGAAAATTTTATTCCATATTGATCAAGAGTGAATTTTGACAAAATTTGACCTATTTTTGATTGGTTTTGGACCATTTTTGGTGCTTTTCTTGATGTTTTTAAAGTGGTTTTTTGGTGGTCATTCAAGGGTAGAATAGTTGCATAGTTTATGGCCATCCTAGGGTGGTACAATCATCTAATTAGCTGACCATCCCACCCCAGTATGACCATACCTTTTGCAAGACTCTTTAAACTCAAAATTTGAAAAATGGGATCATTTGGCATTTTTGATTTGGTAGTTTGAGGGATGAGGAGTAGGAGAGTGATTTTTCAAAGTGGAGGACTATAAAAAACATCCCAAAGTCACCATGAGTCAACTTGTAGACTTGATGAGCGACGGACCCAATGCAAAAAAAGTAAGGACCACATTTTTTCCTATACCTTATTGAACTAGAAATTGTAATTATTGTCATATTTTAGTTAGAATTCCCAAGTGTAGATCTACAAAGCATTACAAGAGTTTGAAGAAATAAAATAGAACTGATTGATTTATTCCAAGGATAAATTTTGTATAAATAGCAAATTTTATCATTGAGAGCCGTTGGATTACAATAACTCATCAAACCTGATGAAGACACCATTGAGAGTTCTCCTGACACATGGTGGAGTGGAAACTCAAGTGTGTCTATCCTAATATAAATTAAGAGAATATTCACTTATTATAACACCCGCCCTTCAGTAATACTAGGGGATATTCATACAAATGAGTCCCGACAACAAGGCATGATGAGGTACTCATGTATAATGACTTATTTTTGAAGAGATGGTAAAAACCCAGAAAAATCATCAATCAAAAGGAAGTAAGAGGCTTGTCTTCATATGGCGAAGATTTTCCTCTTCATTTACAAAAAATAGTTGGTGAAAAAACCCCTATGGAGAAAAACCAACTATGAGAAAAAAAAAGAGTCTTATCTTCGTATGGTGATTATTGTACTCTTTATACAAAGAAGGATGAGTCCTAGTAATTTGGCCTGATTAGGTACTCATTTACATTATATAGTTGGTGAAAACAATCCTGTGGGGAAAAACCAACTATGAAAATAAGAGAGGCTTGTCTTCATATGGCGAAGATTGTCCTATTTATACAAAAAGGAAGGATGAGTCCCGATAACTTGGCTTTATTAGGTACTCATTTACATTATATAGTTGGTGAAGAAAACCCTGTGGGAAAAGACCAACTATGAGATGAAGAGAGACTTGTCTTCGTATGGCGAAGATTGTCCTATTTATACAAAAAAAGAAAGATGAGACTCAACAAATTGACCTGATTAGGTACTCATATAAAATATATAGTTGGTGAAAAAACCCTTGTGGAAAAAAACCAACTATGAGAAGAAGAGAGGCTTGTTTTTGTATGGTAAATTTTTTCTTCATAAAACCAATCAATGCAGCTGTATAAATCCAAGCTTATATCACAACTGAAGGTAACGTGGAGAAGGAAATGACTTGGTGAAGATATCTGCAATTTGTTTCTTAGTTGGAATATATTCCAAGTAAATGTCCCTTCTCTGAATATACTGCCTTATAAAGTGCATGTGTATCTCAATGTGCTTGGTTTGCTAATGCTCAATTGGATTGCGTGCAATATGAATTGTGCTTTTATTGTCACACCAAAGAGTTATAGGATTTTCATTGGTAAAACTAATTTTTTTCATAATTTTATGAAGTCAAAGAGCTTCCTAACTAGCCAAAATTGTTGCCCTGTATTCTACCTCTGTAGAAGATAAGTCTATTGCTTGTTACTTCTTACATAACCAGGCTATTGGTGAATACCCAAGGCAAAATAGATAGCCTGAGGTTGAACATATGTATTCTACTAAACCTTCCCAATCTGAATTTGTGTAGTCAATGATATCCATAGATTTTCCCTTGTAGATGAGCCCAAAGTGTGTAGTTCTGCAAGTAATGAAGGATTATTTTTATTGTTTGCCAATGACTAAAGTGAGGTTGATGGGAGAATTTTGATATGAGGCCAACAACATATGAGATATCTGGGCGAGTATGAGTAAGGTATAGAAAAATCCCTACAATCTGATGGTATAAAGTTGCATCACATAGAGAGGATGAGCAGGAAGTACTTGGGTGAAAACGATCTTGATGTTGCTTCTCAAGAGCACATACAGGAAAAACTCCATAAATAAAAGAGACTTGGGATAAACCTATTACCATATAATGGGTGATAAAATCCTTTAGATAGTTGTAACTAAGATGACCAAACCTTTCATGCCAAATTTTTCTTTCAAGATCTCCATGAGCCGCAAAATAGGATGCCCCTATAGGATATTGGAATCCTTTGAAACTAAATAGGTGAGAGTTATGATCAATATTTCCTTTGGCTATAATATAATGGGGATATTGAAAGTCTCTTATCTCAACTCCTATTGGAGAGAAGATAACTATTTTCCCTTTCCATAGGTACAAATTTGATAGACAAGAAGGAGATTTGTAGCAATGTTTGGAACATAGAGTACATTATTTATAGAGCCACCATCAATTGTTATGTCCCTTTTTCATTTGATAGGGATTAAAGAAGAGTCACCCACTTCTATGCTACATGTAGAGCTTTAGGAGATAGAAGAGAAGGACTCATATGAAGCAGTCATGTGATGAGTAGCTCCAAAATCTAGGACCCAGTAATTAGAGAAAAACTTGAAGAATTTCCTTGAACATGAAGGGATTTTTCTATTTGATTTTTATCATCTATATTTTGATCCTTCATAGCTACCTCTAGTTTCGATAATATTTTCCAACATTTGTTTGCAGAGTGACCATTATTTTTGCAGTGAGTGCAAGTTATGGGATTATTTTCCTTATTTTGCTATATATAAATAAATTCTTCTTCAGTCTTAGTCTTCCCACTACATTTGTATTGAGTGAGAACTTCTTTGAACATGGTGAGCAAGTCAACAATACTGTTCAAATCTTCAGGAGACAAATATGTTAGTTCTACTTCTAGTTGCATTGATCTTATTTGATCTACTTTCCCAAACAAGGTCCATAGTTTCTCCTAGCTTCCATGAGGAGTTTTACAATATGTAATGTGAAACCACAAATTTTCATGAATATTAGAGCTAATAATACCCATTGTTTCGTGCATCTTTCCTTTATGAAAAAAAAATCATACTCTTTCTCAAATTGTGGTTGTTTTTCTTCTAGAAAATGAGTAAGACCTTTTTGAGAGATAATATTTAAAATTTTAGGTTTCCAAGTGTGAAAGTTATGAGGGGTGATATGTTCAATTGAATTCAACATTTTTAACACAAAATAAAAAGTTGAATTTTTAACCAATATTCCTCCCTTAGAACTTCAAATTATGTATTAATTTAAATGAATATGTTATGAAGCTTTTCAATATATTAAATCTCAAAATACCCACCCTAACAAGATGGAAACTATAAGTATATGAGGTTTGTTATATTTTCCATTTTTGAAATGCCAAATCCTTTTGATTATCTCAGTATTTGCCCTTACTTGAGGGAAACTATAAGTATTGAGAAGAATTTTTAAGGATTGTAGGCTTGAAATGTAGGTATATCAACCAATTTTTGCTTACAAGATGTAAACTATAAGTAAGAGAGATATCCAATGTTTAAAAAAGGTTGATGGAAAAATATATGCTATGCCTTTATACATTTTTTTCAAAAAACCTGCCCTTACATGAGGGAGACTATAAGTTCTTAGAGACAATGATACATGGAACGTAAGCAAATGTATTTTTAGGAAGACCTTAAATATTTGAAAATATTTTCATTTAAAGAGAAATATTTAGAAGAGGTTAGTGATTAGAGATAACACCTTTCTAAAAATTTAAATATTATATTTAATTATAAAAAAAATTAATGAACAATATTGAATTTGAAGAGGTTAAATTATGATTATCTTCTTTATAAATTTCTCAACAAGAACATATGTTTGTGTACTTTAAAAAACAAATGAAAATATGATGACAGAAAAGATTTATATAACCTTAAAATATTAATAAAAAAATATGATTTTCGAGAGGTTTATTATTGAGAATATTATCTATGAAATATAATAATTATTATTTCAATAGTATAGCCTTTTAATGAAATTTGTAGTTTAAAAGGAACTATATGAATTGATGAAGATGGACAAAAAAAATGTACAACCCCCCAAAAATAAACATAATAGTGTAATAAATTGCACTAAAAACACCCCAAATAATTTTTTATTATAAAGGTTACAAGTTTGACTCATGACTTTTGAAGAGAGCCTTTTGTGACAAAAGAAAAGTGCTTTTCAAAAAAGGGAGTCAAAAGATATTACCTTCGAAATTGAAGGATAAAAAAATCCATATAGAAAATATATTGAAGGAGGATAATAAAAAATAAATTAAAAGAAACTTCAGTATGACTTATAAAAAATAGTGGCACTCAGAATAGAGGAAGACACCGAAGGAACAACCAGGTTTGAAGTGCTCAAAAATATGGAGATGCTTTTTGGAACAACCTGCAACCAAAACAAACAAAATATGGTTCTTTCTTCCAAATATGCATCACAATTTTGGTCATGAGAAGATCCAATCGTAGGATAAAAATATCCCCAAGACATAGAGGGTTGAATATGATTCTTATAGCCTCTGAAACTTTATATTTTCATAGACAGGTTAAATGAACTAAAGTATAATTTATTTTTAAAAAAAGATATAAAAAGTATTATACCTGATGTTTTGAGTGGGTGTCTCTGAGATGTGAGCTCGAGAGAGGCCACATATATGAGCATCCAACCAGAGTTAAGACATCATGATGCCTTATAACCAGGTAACAAGATAATATTTTAACCAACGTCACTAGTGTGTTGAGCTTCTTCATGTAGAGGAAACGATCGGTTGCAGATGGTAATCAAGGAATGACTCCAGGTGTACTAACCATTAGGATATTGCATCAACCAGCATCACATAGTGCATCAAGCTTCATCACATAGAGGAAATCACTACAGTAAGAAATTAACCATAGTTGTTGGAATTGGAAAGGCACTCAAATCTAAAATAAAGAGACCTACAACCAGAGACAATAACCTGCAGAGACCTTCACAAAAGAAAAATATATATAGCAAAGGGTATTCAACAGTATCTTAAAACTTTAAACTTATGACAAAGCAGAGGCATAAGCTAAATGTATATAAATAGAAAAACTAACTATTTACTCCTGGAGTGCCAAAGACATCAAATGGGAGGAAAATCATGTTAGTATCACGAGATATTCGATACAATACAATTAGTGGATATTGTCTCATAAAAGTGAAGCTTTAGGAGCACCAAAATAAGATCATGATTGTAATAATAAGGAATTCATGTCTATTTAATATAGATGATGAGTCTTGATTTTGAATTTATGTACGATATCCACTATAATTAATTGTATGAAGATAAATCAAAATACGAATTAAAAGGAGGATTTTTTTTCAAAATTTTCCCAGCAAAGTAAATATTTTGATTTTACTCCATGACAGTGACAGTAGAAGTCGTTAACTGCAAATAGTGTGGTTTTAAAAAAAGCATCGACGATTGGGGAAAAAGACCTTTGAATGAAAATTCTATATATTTAAAGTCTCTATTTAGTGCATGCAAGGATGGATTTTTGGGCCAAATGAACTACGCATATTTAGAAGGAGAGAAATAAAATATATTTGAAAGCAACGGTTTTCTTAAAAAAATCATAGATTTAAGGAAGAAAGATTTTTTGGAAGGAAAAAAAATGCATCTATGGTAAAAGAAATTGGATAAAATGAAATAATACCATAATCAAATATCTTCCAAAAGAAATTGTAACTTTTAATCTATAACATATATAAAAAAAATTTCCTTTAAAAATCAAGAAAAGAATATTAAGAACCAGCTCATAAAAACTTTCTTCAAGAGAGAATACTACCAGATTCTATCATGCTCTGGTACCATGTTAGAATTCCCAAGTGTAGATCTACAAAGCATTACAAGAGTTTGAAGAAATAAAATAGAACTGATTGATTTATTCCAAGGATCAACTTTGTATAAATAGCAAAGTTGATCATTAAGAGCCATTGGATTACAACAACTCATCAAACCTGATGAAGACACTACTGAGAGTTCTCCTGAAACATGGTGGTGTGGAAACTCAAGTGTGTCTATCCTAGTAGAACTTAAGATAATATTCACTTATTATAACATTTTCTAAAAAAACACACTAAATTTCTGTAAATGAACCTCAGTAGTGGTATTGTACCATAATTTGTGCTTTATTTTTTATTTTTGTGCATTTTTGTTGCTTGATTTTATTTTTTTAGTGCAATTTTTAACTATTTTTGGTGGTTAGGAAGGCCAATTTTGGTCCATTTTGGGGGCCATCCCTGGGAGGGATGGCCACCCTAAGCTATTTTTAGGTCATACCTCAATGGAACAACCATGATTTAGCCTAAAAATAGGCCTTATTTTATGTTTTTGGGTGACTTTTTGCTTATTTTTTGCTTTGTTTGGGTTTTAATTTTAAACTTGCTTACCCTACTAGGTGGTTAAGAGTCATTATTGATTTTTTACTCTCTTTAGGACCACTTATAGTATACTAATAGAGAAGGACTGAGAATGGCTTTACACCATTGGGCTTAAGTAAGTGATGTGACTTGAGCTAGTGATGGGTGATAGGGCCTACTTGACTGCACTGATAGACCTATGGGACCCTCGCACCAACACCTTCCATTTGCCTACTAGAGAGATGATAGTGACCTTATAGGATGTTTACCATATTCCACGTATTTTGATAGAGGGGCATATGATTATATCCACTCATCAAGATCTCAAAGATACAATTTTGGAGAGATACTTCAGACATGATTGGCGTGAGGTATTGCAAGATTTACTAAGTAGCAAAATCCTAGTGTAATTATGGTATGATGTAGAGGTCTTGTAGGTAAGACATGCCTTGTTGATGACATTAATCTCTAATAATCTACTATCAAATTTATCAGGAGCCAAGTTCCCATGGAACCTGTTGGAATTAGTATTTTTATTGGTGGAGTCATTGGTAATGGTATGGGGCACTACCGTATTGGCATATCTGTATGATGAGCTATACAAGTTCTAATATCATAGGTAAAAGGGGCTCGGTTGTATCTTTCTACTATAGGTATGGGTATGGTATCATATTTTAATGGATCTACCATAGAGGCTACCTTGGACTATGTGGGAATAGCTCATGTACAGGGAGATAGGATATGGGATCCTATGGTGGTGGGATTAGGAGAGGTATCAGAGCCATCCTAAGGTAGGTTTGGTTGAGCACTATGTAGATTTGTTTGTACAACTCAGAGTAGATACCATTATCTAGATACCATACAAAGACTATTCAATATAGCATAAGCTTGAGGCATAGCTACGATGGGTATGGTGAAGATGGTGGCTAGTTGGTTGGAATAGGACCAAGTGAGAGTAATTTTCCTATGCTTGGATGCTACGATAATTTAGGTTACGCTAGGGGTTATCTAGCAAGCTAATTATCTATTAATATCATGGTGATAAGAGGACATTGTCTTGGCCTCTAGTGGAGGCAGTTTGGGAGGAGGTAGATCTTGTGGAAGCTACTGTTGAGGAGGATGACACCAAGACAACAAAAAAGTATGATGCCTAGTGGTTGATGCATCGATGGTACAGGGATGAAAAACTAGGGGTGATATTATTACAGGGGTAGAGGAGGCTCATGGAGAGACTTCAAATGAGGCTCCAAATGAGTAGAATAAAAATTTGAGAGAGCAATATGATGAGCAGGTAGACTAAGGGGAGAAACATGTGTATCAACAGATAGATGATGACTGCATGGACCACATGGATGTGGAGGACCAAAAAGTGGACTATGATGAGTATGAATGGTATGAGCAGGGATTGTAGGTATATCTAGCAGTATGAGATATCACAATTCTTGAGTTGTAGGGTGAGTTGATCAAGGGAAGGCATGAGTGGAGGGAGTATATAGAGGAGAGATATCTCCTACAAGAATAGGTATAGACTGCATAGGTTGATATTGAATGACTTAAGACCAAGATTACAAAGTGGTAGAGATAGCCATGCTTCAGTTTTAGGTTAAAGAAGGGATCTCAGACTAGGCAACATCTAGCGGTGACATGGTGGCTAGGCTATATGAGAAGTTGATACAACCCCAGGTCTTATTGAGGGACTTACAGGATGATAATCGAGAGGATCTATCATACACCTAATATTAGGAGGATGAGGTAGTGTACCTTAAGCGGTTCTTTCCAATATGTCCTTCTGCTAGTGGATCCCATCAGAGTAGGAAGAGTGGTACAGAGAAGTTCTTTGTGAGGATTGTGGTGACCCATGTTTCCATATCATCCAATATTCTCAAGATCATCTTCATGGTGGGTGACCCTATGCAGTAATAATAAATTTTCTACGCAATATCATAGTTTTAAATCAATGATTTTTAAACCTATACATGATCACTGCTCTTAATTAGGACTCCACTACATTGTCATATGAGAGTGATAATCCCAAATATTTGATTTCATTAGAATAAAAATTACATAGTATGAAAAATTAGGACAATTATATGCCACATTATATCTATTTTATTTATGTCACTTGATCAATTAGCTGAGTGCCACAACAATTTCAAAGAATATTTTTTTAGTATCAAAACTATTGAAGTGCTCGATATTGGTCATGGTCAATATTTTTTTACTAGAAACCTAGAAGGCATAGGGTGGGGAGAGAAGCAACACCTTCATGGCCTGTGGAATGGATGAAGTGATCATGACCTGCATAATAGAAACCATAGTATAGTAATTAATTTCCTTAATAACCCTTAATATGGCAATGCAAAAACAACCACATGGTAACATTTGTCTCATGGCCAATCCTGTAATCGATCCTCAATGTGTTTCCAAAGCTATCGTTAATATTTTAATTTTTTGGTTTGGAGCATGCTCTCAGAGTAAACATCAATGGATGTAAAGAAATGATCTTGGTGAGGGATTAAGAAATATATTCATCTTATATTTTGTTTTAATATAAATACAAATTAAAAATAAAAAATAAAATGGTGAAAGTGATTTTTTTTTTGCCCAAGTGAGATAGCGCAATCGACTACTCCAAAAAAATTACTTTTTCATTCTCAAGTCCTTAAAGATGATAATTATGCAGCCCAAAAAATGAATATACAATTCATTATTGAATTCAAAGGCTTATGGGAGATTGTTATTGGGATTGAACAATGCCCATATACAGCTCGTAAAGATCAGGAGGCATTTGATCAACAAAACCATAAGGCTCATATTATCCCTTTACTTGGTATCTTGGATGATTTCCAATCTCATGTTCAAGATACTAAGAATTCTACTACAATGTGGACGAAGTTGCAACAAGTGTATGAGTCAAAAAATCAGAATCAAATTCTTCAACTTCAAGTATAGTTGCACACTCTAAGGTTGAAAGGTGGTGAGAATTTGGAGTCATTTCTTCACCAAGTTACAATTCTTTAAGCCTTTGTGCAAGCACTAGGAGATACTATGGAAGATAAGATCCTTGTACTTATTGTTCTAATAGCACTCTTGAAGTTGTATCACACCTTTGTGATATACTTGAACATCCTGAAGCAGAAGCTAGATTTTTAAGATTTAGTAAATCTGTTGCAACAAGAGAAGCATTCCATGAGAACTCAAATGAATAAGAGATGCCATGATGATGAATCAAAAGGGCAAGAAGCCATTCCACCATAAATAAAAAGGCAACCAAAATCCCAACAAGCTGCATAAGAGTTATTTAATTTGTGGTAATAATGGATATGACTTGAACGAATATTAATTCAATTATTTTACTCATGGATATTCGAGTACCAAGAATACAAAGCAAAGAGGACCACCTCCTAATAATAAGGGGGAGTGGCAACCACGAAGACCACAATAACAAGGGAATATTGATAATGCTGAAGATGAAGAGGAGACTGAGGATTTTGCTCTTGCTCATTAGGAGTAGCCATCCACCACTACCACTTGGTATGTTGATTCAGGTGCTTCCAAATATGTGATTTACTGAAAGGATTTATTTATCTCATTGGATGAGAAGTCTAATCTACGTCAGGTACATTTTGGGGATGACACACCCTATAATATTGAAGGAATAGAAGATGTGAAAATCTGGATTGAAAAGCCTAATTATAAGATAAATAAGGTCTTGTATGTGCCAAAACTCATGAAGAACCTCTTTTCTATAAATCAGATGTTGGATAACAATTTGTGAGTGGAGTTTGATACTATGTATGGAGAAAATTGTTTTCTTATTTGATATAAAGCTAGATATTCTCACATCGTCACCAGAGCATTAGAATTTGAGAATATGTTCCTACTTAATTTTGTGGCTTTCCATAATCATGCACTCATTGTTCGTGTTGCAGATGTCACTATCCTTTGATATTGATGTTATAGAAACATGAATCCCCACTACTTGATTTCCTTGCAAAAGAAATATTTGGTACATGGTATTTTTTCTTCTAAAATTTGTTCTACTTGCATAGTAATAAAGTATCACATAATTCAATTTGAGGCTAGCACACATCATGCTAAAGGCCGTCTTGATGTGATTCAAATTGATTTGTGCAGATCCATCAAGGCTAGACACATTGGCCTCAGATATTTTTTGCTATTTATTGGTGACTACTCCAAATAAATGTGGGTGTACTGATTGAGATAAAAGTACAAAAGCTTTTAGTATTTTAAGGAGTTTAAAGCTCTTGTGAAGAATGCTACTATTCATAATATTCATGTACTCCACTCAGATCAAGGAGGAGAGTACACATCAAAATAATTTGTTGCATTCTTGAAGGAGAATGGGATTCGATGGTAGTTGACCACATCATACATGCCATAGTAAAATAGGTTTTGTGAAAGGTATAATCATACCATCATGGAAATGGTAAGAAGCATGTTGAAAGATGCATAATTGAGTCTAGCAATTTAGATTGAAGTAGTGAATACTGTAGTATATTTACTAAAAAGAGCACCTACAAAGGCTCTTAATGGAATAACTCTCAAGAAGCATGGCCAGAAGAGAAACCATCCATCTCTCATATTTGAGTGTTTGGTTATACTTCCTACATGCACATTCTCAAAGAGAAACAAAATAAAATTGAAGAGAAGTCCTTGAGGTGTATTCTTCTCAGGTATAGTAGCGAATATAAAAGCTATAGGTTCATGGATATTACTACTCAAAAGATTTATATTAGTTGATATATTATATTTGATGAAACTAGTGACCCTCCAACTAGTCCACCTACAACACCACTTTATCTTGATAGTGGTACGAGAATCAATCATGATGATGAAGATAAAAGTAGAGGAGCTAATATTGTTAATATTTTAGCTCCAAATCATTTCAATAAATTTTTATGGTACAAAAAGATACTATAGGATTCCCATCTGAGTGCTCCACCTCACACTTCTACCTCCAGACCAAGGAGACAAAGCATGGCTTGTGAGGGAGTGAATTTGGCATTGATGAGCATCGTGGTTAATAGCCCTCAACCTAAAACAGTTTGTGAAACTCTTGAGCTGCAAAATTGGAAGTCAACCATGGAGGCTGAGTATAATTTATTGATGAGGAATGGCACATCGAAGCTAGTTGATCTTCCACCAGGGAAGAAGGTCATAGGATGCAAATGTGTGTTTAAAACAAAGTATACAGCTAATGAAACACTCGATAAACACAAGGATCATTTAGTTGCAAAAGGGTATGCACAAGAGGAAGGCATCAAATATGAAGAGACATTTGTACCTACATCCAAGATCAAGATCATTCATATTATTTTTGTAGTCGCAACACAATTTGGTTGGAAGGTACATTAGATAGATGTCAAGAATGCATTTCTAAATGGAGACTTAGTAGAAGAATTCTACATGAAGCAACCTAAGGGATTTTTCATTGATTCAGATAAATAAATAGTGTGTATATTAATCAAGTCTTTGTATGATTTAAAATAGGTTCCAAGAGCCTCGTACATCAAAATTGATAAACACCTCTTACAAAATGGCTTTGTTAGGAGTCCGTATGATCCTAATATCTACCATTGGGGGGAGACAACCATTGTTGTAGTTTATGTCGATTATTTTGTCATCACGAGAAGTTCTGAGGATTTGATTTTATCTTGCAAAGATGATCTCAAAAAATTATTTTACATGACTGAACTTGGTTTACTTCACTATTGCCTTGGATTGGATGTCTGGAAAATGTAAGATCAAATATTTGTTTCTCTGATGAAGTACACCAAGACTTTGTTGGAGAGATTTTGAATGTTAGAGTGACAACCCATGCCCATGCCAATTGGTCTATATTTGTCTCGTCATGATAGCTCTCCATAGGTAGGTGCAACTCTTTACCATCAATTAATTGGAGGGTTAATTTACCTAACATATACTAGACTGGATATTTCCTATGTTGTTAGTTATTTGTCTAAGTTTATGCATGTACCTAAGAAAACTTATTGGACAATGACTAAGCATGTATTAAGATACATACGTGGTACTGATAGTTATGGCCTAGAGGATAAAAAGAATGATAAATTCCTCTTAACTGGATACACGAATGCAAATTATGGAGGATCCTTGGATGATAGGAGATTGACGACAAGATATGTGTTCTTCTTTGGATCTGGACTGATTTTTTGGGATAGCAAGAAATAGAGTATCACATGAAAATCTACCACAGAGTTAGAGTATTCTGTTGTTGTAGATGATGTTTGAGAGGCAGTATGGTTACATCACATTTTGATACACATTGGGATTCCACAGACCCAGCCTACAGTTTTGCACTGTGACAATCAGGGTGTTTTGAAACTGGTTCGCAATCCTATTTTTCATGAACGCACCAAACACATTGAGATACAAGTGCACTTCATTCGTGACCATGTTTTATTGCACAATATTCAGCTCCAATACATTTCCACAAAAGAGCAAGTTGCTGATGTTTTCATCAAATCTCTAGATCGTAAAAAGTTTGAAGACCTAATGTATTATGAAAGGAATGTCAGAATAATATATTAATTAATATTTGTTTAAATGTTGATAATTAAATAGATGTAGCAGTCCGTCTCTTGGACAACCCAGATTTCTTATATAAATACTCTTTTCTGAGAGATGTACTTCACTTCTTCTATTCACTACTAATAATAATTTCGTCCTATCTTAATACCCTGGTTGTGACGGATTCATCGAGTTAAGCTTACTCAATCCTCTTTCAATTTTACTTCTTCTATTCACTACTATCACTACTAATAATAATTTCGTCCTATCTTAATACCCTGGTTGTGACGGATTCATCGAGCTAAGCTTACTCAATCCTCTTTCAATTTTTTAAGGAGTCTGTCAATAGATGTTTTGGTTTGCGTTTAGATTAAGACTGAATCATCGCATCTCACTGTAAATGATATTAAGCTTAGTGTGCATTTATTATATAATATTTTGGAAACTTTACAATAATACATTTCAACGATTAAAATATTGAACACACTGCTTGCTTTTAGAATTTACCCTTCTGCTCTAATATCATCAGATGAGTAATTTGTCAGCCATTTCTAATATTTCTCCAATGGAATTTCCTCCTTTTTAATACCTGTTCTACCAAAAATTTAATACCTGTTCTACCAAAAATTTCAGTGATAATTGAGATTCTCTCTTTCGGTGAATTCACGTCACACCTTCCATATTCATTAAGTTGTGTCAGCGTTTACAAATCACTATAGATAAAATTGAAAATGAAACAAACTTTCTAAAACCATATCACAAATGCTTAATGAGAAAAGAAATTTCGCAACTAATACTTTGAATAAAATTTATTCAAGTAATATGATTCAAGTATAAACAGTTAAAATAATGTTCGAGATGCTCGGAAAGGGCGACCTCCTATTCCATCTAATCTGAGTAAACCCCTAAGTTATTGCTAGTGTGGAGAAGAGCATCTCAAACATGGGATTCGGGTATAATATCACTCGATCCAACAACGGACACCAAATCAAGAAGTTTGAGTTCAGCAGGTCATAAAAATCAATATAACAATTCAAATCTCTCTTTCTTTCCGAGGTTCCCATATTTTTGACGGAATGGCGTTCTTTCGCAAAGAAAGCACAGAGATTACACCATGAATTGCAGACATTGCAATGGCCGCCTTAACTTGCCCTCGTTTTGGCAAAGGCCGCCTACTATCTCTGCATTTATTTCCCTTCATGTTTTTGAATGCATGTATGCCCATTTCCAAACCTCTAATGCTATTCAGCTCGCACGGCTAAAGAGAGTGCTAGTCAAGAAGTACATAAGTTTGAAAAAATACTGAACATATGCAAAATGTATACACTTTGGAGAATATCAATGCTTCCCCTCAGTCAATGCTCAAAACAAGGCGGACAAGTAGTAGATTAATAAATTAGAACCATTTTAGTTTCAAGCTGTTCTTGACAGCTTGTGTGCTCAGATTCTTTTCGACATGTTTATTTAAGAAATGTCTTCAACAAATTAAAAAATGGTATAGCATTTGGGATAAGACAACTTATTCGTAGATAAAAATTGAACAATGAAGCGACTGGAAATCTCCATGTATGAATTTTATATATAAGAATATAATCGGTAGCACTGCTCGCTCATGCATATACCGCTGTTCTTGTCATGTGGGGTAGTGTCGAATGACAGATGATGATCATGTCCCCATATATGCAGACAATTTCAAATTTAAGGAAGTTTCGTAAGTTGCCAACTTACAAGAAGACTTACGCACAAAATCTAGAAAATCTTGTATTGCAACCATGCATGTCTTTTTAAATTGATAGCTGACGATGTGCCAAGCTATGCAGCAAATATTTGATGATATATGTTGTAGATGCTTTTACGGATCACGAGCGTTAATTCAAACGTACGGAAAACCAGTATAATATAATCCATTATTTTAAATATGACGTTAGCTGATTTAATTTTCAGTCTGTTCACCAATTAGATTTATATTTAGATAGCAGAATTCCACCCGGAAAGTTATATCACACCAAGTCAAGCGTCAGACAGTCAAAGATTGTAGCCTTTGGTGATTCTTTGTTGATTTTAGATAAAGCCTCGAACTATTTATTTTTATTTTTTATTTAAAAAAAACTAAAAAATATGTTATATTTATAGAAGTTGTATTACAAGATAAAATGAGTTGGCCAGATACTTAGGAGAAAGAAAATCCTCTTCCAGTCTTTCCTGTCAAGGTCAGGAATTTATTAAGAAGAGATTTAGGTTTAAACTTTTGGTAAACATGTTTGTAAAGGTATTAGTTAGTCTGTCTTGACTTCACTAAGTGAGCCCCAATTGGACAATGCAAGTACCAATCCTGAACCAGTCTGACAATGGTAGTACCAAATGCAAGTACCAATCCTAAACACAATGGTAGTACCAATCCAAAGCCAACCGTGGTCCTCTTCAGACCCCATCAATAACAATATGTGGTATAAAGGATTATAAGAAACAGCCCCAAAATGCTTGTTAGTAAAAAATAACTATAAATGTAACAAAATTTTTATATATCAAAAAATAAAAAAATGTCCCACTTAAACACCTTAATTTTTTTTTATAATTATTATACCCAAATGAACTTGTGTAAAAAAAACTAGCCTGTCCCAATTAAACACCTTAATTTTTTTTTATAATTATGTATACCCCAATAAACTTGTGTAAAAATAAACCAGATAAAGCTTTATGGTGTCAAATTCCAAAAGTCAAACATTCTAATCTTTCACCATTCCATATCTTTCGTGATTTAAAATACAGTACACATAATATACTTTATGAAAAAATATATTGCATTGTTGAACAAAACAGTTGTCACAGGCAACCACAGAAATATCGAAATCAAGGTATTACGTTGTGAGTACGTCATCCATGGCCGTTGTTGACCACTTTTGTCACATGCTTCCTTTGTTGAATGCTTTTACCTAAAGGATAGAATCTTTTTAGAAATAAAAATATTCCTTTCTGTGCACACATGACTGGGCGACCTATTATCTTAGTCTGGCACAAAACATAGATAAGTAATGCTGAAGACCCTATTTTATTTTATCTTCAAAGAATCTGAATATTAGTCTAGTTCGTTGCATTACAGGAGCCAATTTTTTTTTTTTTTTTTTTGGTTCAACATGAAAAACTAAACAGACTAATTTGTTATATTTAACTGAAGACAGGTTGGCATGTCTAAAACGTCTACCTCCAACTTTGTACGGCAAATTTGTCTATAAAACATGTCCAGGAATTTGTGCATAAAGCCACCTGTCAAACGCTTCATTGTTCAATTTCCATTAAGAAACAGACTTTAACATTACTATCTGAACAATTACAGCATGGCGATTGACTGACATGAAACAACCAAAGCGAGCCATCGTATTAGAGACAAGAAGGTGAAATATGGATAATTTTAATGTTTAATTTGTGGGCGAATTAGAATGGCAGATTCAAGAAAATTAATTGTAAAAGTAAATGTATAAAAGTAATAGTAAATATAGAAAAACCCAACTTAGGGTTGAGTAATTTTACATTTCAAAGGTTGACATATACAACATATTGTTGGAAATTATATTAATCTAAATTCCGGGAGTTCATGCCTGACATGGAGACCTGTCATCTGGCAGAATATGTAGGTGCATATTTAACGCAGTTGGTGAGCTCCAGATGTTTTCAATTGGCCTCTCGCCACCAGCCTGTGCTCCTCTGCATTTTATAAATGCAAGTTTTGGGTCTTCCTTTTGCAATCTGGGTGCAACAACACCAGGTTCCCTGCACACCAGCAGTGTAGGCCCTTCGGTGGTCCAATCCGCATTCGACATATCAATCTGCATTCAGCAATGTTTACTGCATTTGAGAGGTGTATTCCTTTTATAAATGCAAGTTTTGGGTCTTCCTTTTGCAATCTGGGTGCAACAGCATCAGGTTCCCTGCACACCAGCAGTGCAGGCCCTTCGGTGGTCCAATCCGCATTCGACAGATCAGTCTGCATTCAGCAGTGTTTACTGCATTTGAGCGGTGTATTCCGCAAGCGGTTATTCCGCGTTTGTAAGCTCAGAGGAGCCCCTTTGTAATATTTCGGTTTATCAATAAAATCATTGTGTTCCTCTGCCTGTCTGCGTTTGGTATGCCTCCAACGAGGTTGTCTAGATCCTGTGATGTTTCTAATTTTTAATTGGTATCAGAGTTTGGTGATAGGAGTTCTGCAGGCAAAGGTCGTAAAAAGCTATGGGTTTCATCCCATATTCCGTTGCGCGGCAGTGGCGGAGCTTCTATTTGTGTTGGGTGGCTGCGAATGGTAGCACATGATGATCTTGGTCGGAAACATGTGCTTCTTCGTGTTCATGATCAGAGTTCTGGTTTTCACAATCCTGACCGCCACATACCAGCAGGCGGACCCGTCTCTGCTGCCGTCCAAGGCCATGGCCAAATACCTAACAGCCACGTCGAACGCCACGTTCACAGCAGACGATTCCGTCATCCACATCGGTGAGGATATCACCCAAAAATCGTCGGACTTGGTGGAAAAATCCATCACCACCATAGAGGCTTTGCAGGTGGAGAAGGAGGCCGTGAAGGAAACCCTGTCGGCGGGTGAGAAGTGCGAAGCTAGAGAGATGATCGACTGCGCTGACAGGGAAGTGTTGATATTGTCATTATGAAGTATTGTTTGGAGAATTTCTCCGACATTAAATTTTATCGATTCAAAAAATTGGTCTGCGAATCCAACGACAACTCCTGCGATGTGTCGTGGCGGTTCAAGCCCAAAGAGGGGAAAAAGGCCAATGTGTTTTACAAGGATTATAGGCGGTTTTATCTTTCCCGTACGGATCCTGGTTGCAGTTTTACAGTCGCCAGTGTCGATGAGTGGCATTCTGGCAAGAATGTCAAGTGAAAGAAGCACAAGCAACAACAACAGTAGCAGCAGTCCGTATTTGTTCTTGAGAGGCAGAAAACATCTGCTTCTCACGACCATCGTCTATTTTATTTGTTTGGGGGATCGTGAGGCATGCTAATTTGCTAGAATAAAATTCCCGCCACTTAAAAATGCTTCACACATTTTGGGAAATATTTGGCATGATTTGACAGTATGCGTGGAGCTTCGCTGCAACAACCAGGGAAGAAGAAGCTTTGCTGAAAGGAATTGCGAAGTGGCAAAGAGGGAAGCTTCGCAAGGTTTTAACGGTCAGATGAGTTCTTCGAAAATTTGGTCAGCGAAGCGGCTGCTTCGCAAGAGTTTTTGTCGAAGTGAAACTGCTTCGGAAGTTTGAGCAACGAGGTAGCTGCTTCGCAAAGGAAATCACCGAAGTAGCAACTTCGCACTAGAAAATGCTAATTTTTTGGGAAGAACTCTTAGTCAAATTACTGTGTTAGATGGAATTTAGATTAAGGGGGGCTGTTGGAAATTATATTAATCTAAATTTCGGGAGTTCATGCCTGACATGGAGACCATTCACACGCGTTTTCGCTGTCTCGGGTGTCCGGTGTCTTGTCATCTGGTAGAAGATGTAGGTGCAGATTTAATGCAGTTGGTGAGTTCCAGATGTTTCCAGCTGGCCTCGAGTTTCCCGCCACCAGCCTGTGCTCCTCTGCATTCTATAAATGTAAGTTTTGGGTCTTCCTTCTACAATCTGGGTGCAGCAGCACCAGGTTCCCTGCACACCAACAATGCAGGCCCTTCGTCAGTACAATTCGCATTCGATAGATCAGTATGCATTCGACAATATTTACTGCATTTGAGCGATGTATTTTGCAAGCAATTATTCCATGTTTGTAAGCTCAGATGATCCCCTTTGTAATATTTTAGTTTATCAATAAAATCATTGTGTTCCTCTGCCTATCTACATTTGGTATTCCTCTAACAAGGTTGTCTAGATCCTGTGATGTTTCTAATTTTTACTCCAAACTAGCGGTATTCTAGGTTTATCCATTATTTTCCAACATAACCTAGGTTCAAACCTGCAATTTAATCTGGGTTTGGGGCCTGGACAATCTATAAATAAATGCATGCCTCTGTGATTAGGCAATCTCGGTGCAGCATCACCAAGTTCACCTCTAGCAGCACATGCTGCATCTTTGGCTATGTATTCAGCAATATTGTCCTTTGTGGTCCTGTATGCTTAGTAGAGCATTTTGTATGCTCAGCAGAGTTTTTTATTTTCAAAAATGAAAGTCATATTTGTCCACTTGTTAGCTGTCTCTACCCCTGTTTAACCTTGTTTTAGTTGCCTCCTACGAGACTATAAAAGATCCTGGAAAGGTTTGGTTAATTTTAAATTTTCATCATGGTATCAGAGCTAAGGTATTTTTTAGGGTTCTTTTCATTTCAGGTTTTCAAAAAATAGTGAAGAAATATTGTTCCAAAGCACCAATATCGTGGCCTATGTGACGAGTTTGGAAATAAAAAGCAACACGAGGGTTTGACGGGAAGAAACCCCATCACAGCCACAGTTCCCCCTCTAGTTGTTCGTGTATTGAAGTTGTTGTATATGCAGTAGTTGTGATTATGGGGGTGTGTTGGAAAATAATCCCAATTGTTGCCATCAATGCAAAAGTACAGCGTAGCAGAATGCATCGAGATTGGAAAAACCTAGAATACCGCTAATTTGGAGTGCCCTACAACGTTTTGGCCCATGATTTTGTGAATCTTGGTTTAGGGATTAACCTGGGTTTGAACCTGCAATTAATCTAGGTTTGGGGCCTGGACAATCTATAAATGGATGCATGCCTCTGTGTTTATGCAATCTCGGTGCAACAACACCAGGTTCACCTCTGGCAGCGTATGCTGCATCTTTGGCTGTGTATTCAATAATATTGGCCTTTGTGGTCCTGTATGCTCAGTAGAGCATTTTGTATGCTCAGCAGAGTTTTTTGTTTTGATAAATGAAAGTTAGATTTGTCCGCCTCTTAGCTGTCTCTACCCCTGTTTAACCCTAATTTCAGTTGCCTCCTACAAGGCTATAAAAGATCCTAGAATGGTTTGGTTAATTTTAAATTTTCATCACATATAACGTTAGTATGATCTTGCCTGTAGTTGAACAAACATAGAAAATAAAATGAAATAAAATATGCCAATATTATTTTAAGGTTTATAAATAAAAGAATTAAGAGAATAGAATTGACTTGCAATTAATTAATGAATGGTATATTTTAAAATTATTTTTTCTAGTTTTTAAATATTTTTTATAATTTTATTTCAATTTTTATAAAACACCCTCCTTGCACTATTTATGAGAGATAGTAAAATATGCATATACTTACCTTTTTCCTATGAACCATGGTTTTGTTGACAACTTTTGTGAGTGCAATATAGTTGCGTGATGAGAATGTAAGGAAGCTAGTCAATGGAAAAAGGTGAGATAGGGAGGTGATGGTTTGGCTCGTGAGCACATGGAAACTCATGCTTGCATATCATATATGTGCATTGCATATTGCATTTAAATTGATTAGAGTATTGTCTGTTTGGCAAGGAATGAGAAATATTGCTTTAGGTGGTTATGATGATGGGAGCCACTAGTTTCTTAAAAAGAACATATGTGTTTGGTTGCTTGTTAAATCATGTGTGAGGATATTGTTTAAAAATGATCTTCTATTTTATATGTGTGAGGATATTGCTTAAAAATGATCTTCTATTTTATATGAGGATTTAATACAACATTATTTTATATGGTAATAGGTTGCTATGTAGGGAAGCCTATAAAAATGCTATTGTTGTTTTGTTTTGAAATATAGGACAATAGTTATAATGTTATTCATTTTGCTTTACTTAAATTGCATGCAAAGTAGTTTGCACTATTATGAAAATATCTCCGCATTGAATAATAAAGAAATAAGTAAAGAGATGGGAGAACAATGTGTTATTAAAAAACTCCATGTGGTGGATGCTTTGATTACGTTTGAGGATATTTAAAGTAGCATCAGGAAATGATGAATGGATCATTGTAACTAAGAGCATGTACAAAGTAGAAGGGGGAAGCTCAGGAACCTGGAGTCATGTGTGAATCTTGCATATCGTTGGGAGAAATGAAATACCAAAATAAAAAGGTAAGGTATAAAAAAAATTCTTCTTGCGGGGAGAGAAGGAAGGAGAAGAAATGCAGAGGGAGATTAAATGTTCAAAAGTAAGTTCATTTGGAAAAGCGGAAGAAATAAGTTTGTAGTATCTATGTTACCAAACACGTCCTCCATGCTTTTAAATAGATTGGTTAAACTTCTATATTTTTTGTGTGCTATAGCTATATTGCTATGATAGAGATGGTAATTGATGGCTATGAACTTGTTAGTAAATCATTACCATGCTAGAGAAACTCTCTATGTGTCTTCATTGCTATGTTATTGTCATAGGAAGAAGGAAAACAAAAGCAATGGAAATGTTGAATTGATTATGTTATGCGGTTGAATTAATTTATAAGAAAGCACGTAGTTCTAGTGAAATTTTGTTATTCTATTATGACGATAGCAAATATTGATAACATTGTATGATGTGTAACAATGTATTGATATGTACTGCCTTGTATGTAAATATGAATTGACTACTATGTTGTTATGTTGCAGAATGTTTGTATTCAATAGAAATTTGGAATGGGTGCAGTGTATGTACAATATTCCTTTGTAAGAAAAAAAGAAAGTAGTAAAGCTTTAAATTTTCTTTCCTTGAGAACCAAAGAACATATCTTGATGAGATAAATGGGTTTAATTATGGAAATATATTCAAATTATTGGGAATATCGGGGAAGGAGATTGGTAGAAAGTTTCTAAAATATTTTTAGAATGATTGCTTGTGTGCATGTTATAATATTGAATATTCATGACTAGAGAGTCGTTATTATCCCTGGTAATACCTAAATTTCCTCTATATGAGCTGCTACCTGCTTGGAAAATATTGGTGTTACGTTAGAAGAACTAGAGAATATTAGTTTCTAGAGCATGCAAGGCAAAAAAATTGAACAAAACAATAGTTGGGAAAAGTAATCAATTGCCTTGGTCTGAGTAGCAGCATAGAGGGAGATAGTGTCTAAGCCAAACTTAAAAAAAAAAACTTAAATATAGTTTGACCATTTAAAGAGAAAATTTTATTCAATTTTTGAAATATGCATCTCAATATGAAAGCAATGAAGAAATGAAGACAGAAAAATATTCTAGGATTGCATCCTAGAATTATTATGGTGGTAAACATGCATAATCCTATGAAAACTAATTTTGACCTTGCAAGAAAAGAAGAATTTAATAAGGAAACAAATAAAGACTTATTTTAACTACAAAAAGTTATTTGAAAAGGAAAAAGATGAAATCAGGAAGCGTAAAAGTGTGGGTTTTATGAAATTGGAGAAGGAACATAACAAGAAACCTAAAAGAGAATATTAGAGAAAGCAAGGGGAAAAAAATAGATGCAACCACCAAGGTAGAAAATTCAAGAAGGATGTTAATAAATTTCCCAAGAGATAGGACGAAAATCTAGGAGGTCAGGAAAGGGATAGAGAAACTCCATTTGTGAATAGAAATGAAAGCAATAATAGAGGCGATAGAGCACCACCAGGTGGATACTAGGTGTGTAAAGGGGATTATTATGCTAACAAATGTTCTCACAAGGCTGACATACCACCAAAAAATCCAAAATTAGCTAGCCACAAGATCTATGTTGCAAAAAGTAGTTCTGAACTTAATGGTCAGATTACTCCTTTTTTATTGTATGGTAAAATTTTTGGTAAAAATGTGTAAGTTTTAGTTGATAGTGGATCGAAATATAGTTTTATTTCATCAAAATTATTGAGGGATTTGCTTATTGTATTTGGATCTTGGCCAAATATTGGAAGGTAGAGTATGGATCATGGAAAAACCATCGTGTTAATAATTGTCTCTTTAACTCCCACATTTCCTTACTTCAAGGAAAAATCAACTGGCATCTGTATGTGGCACCATTGCATGCATTTAATATTATTTTAAGGGTTGATTGGTTAAAAGTGCATAAGGCTCTTTTAAACATTGAAGAGAGATGCATGGAATTTTTGGATGAAGCTAATCAAAGAATTAGAATTAGTTGTGGGTTAAGGGAAGTTAATACACATCTATTGACTACAATGCAGATAAAAAATATTATTAGGTAGAAGGGAATGATATTCATAGTTAATATGAATAATATGGAAGTCTCTAAAAAGGAATCATATTTGTTCCAGCAATACCCGATGTTGGGTGCATTCAAGGATATTTTTCCTAAAAATCTCCCAGGATTATCTCCTCGAATAAAATTTGACTTCTCAATCGATTTATTACTAGGGGTAGCACCAGTTACAAGGTCACCTTATTGAATGACACCCATAGAGTTGCAAGAGCTCAAAACACAACTTTAGGATTTTCTTGAACAATGATTAATTAAACCTAATGTGTCACCCTAGGGAGCTTCTATTTTGTTTGTTAAAAAGAAATATGGTACCTTAAGAATATGCATAGATTATCGAATGCTAAACAAGGTTCCTATCAATATCAAGTATTTGTTACCAAGGATTGATGATTTTTTTGATAAATTGAAAGGAACAACTATCTTTTCTAAGATAGATTTAAGATTTGGATACCATCAATTAAGGATATGGTAGGAAGATACATCTAAGATAACATTTAGAACAAGGTATTCACATTTTGAATTTACTATATTACCTTTTGTGTTAACCAAAACCCCAACTACATTTATGAATATCATGAACAACATATTTAGAGAACAACTAGATAAGTTTGAACTTGTATTTTTGGATGATATTTTGATTTATTTCAAAAACAAGGAAGAGTGTGATCAACATATGAAAATAGTGCTTGCAATCAATAGAAATAATCAATTATATGGAAAACTAACCAAGTGTGATATTTATACTCCACAAGTGCAGAATCATAAACATATTGTTTCTGCAGAAGAAATTGCAGTGGACCCTAAGAAAATTGAAGCAATTATTGACTGACCAACACCTACTAATGTTTCAGAGGTGCGAAGTTTTATGGGGATTGTAGGATATATTAGGTAGTTCATTAAGGGATTTTTTAGAATTTCTCAACCCATTACTAACCTTCAAAGTAAAGGGAAAGACTTTAGCTAGATAGAGTAGTGTAAAGAGGTTTCAGATTTTGAAAGAAAGGTTGACAACAACACCAATTCTGTAAATGCTTGACCTTAATCAGTAGTTTACAATGTATATAGATGCATGGATTGAAGGGTTAGGTGGGATTTTGACCCAATATCAGTTATTGCTTGAGTCTAGAAAACTCAAGAGGTATGCATTTAATTATGCAAATCATGATTTAGAGTTGGAAATAGTAGTACATGCTCTAAAATTGTGGCAACATTATTTTCTAGGAGAACCATTTGAATTAAATGCAGGCAATAATATTCTAAAATATATATTCATCTAACCCCTAATAAGTTCCATGCAATCACACTGGATAGATTTTCTATAAGAGAATGATTTTGACATTGAGTATAGTAAGGGTAATTGGGATAAGGTTATTGATGCCTTAAGTAGGATAGGGCATATTATCACTATGAAAAAATGCCAATATGATTTGTTGGATCAAATAAAGGAGTGACAAGGAAAAGATAAATTTTTCCAGTATAGCATCAACCAAATGGAACAAAAATTAAACAAGGATGCAAAATTTATGATAAAAAATGATATGTTATTCTTTAATAATATATTGGTAGTACCTAAATCAAGGGGATTAATAGAAAAAAATCTCAAAGGCTCATAATACTCCCTATTCTGTGCACCTAAGAGGGGTAAAAATACATGATAATTTGAAGAAAGCCTATTTATGGCCAGGTATGAAAAAATATATCATCAATTATGTGGCAAAATGTTTGGAATGCCAAAGAGTAAAGGTGGAACATCTTCATCCATATGATAAATTATATCCACATGAGGTACCTACGCAAAAATGGCAAGCAATATCAATGGACTTTATTATGGGGTTACCTAAAACTAGATTCAAGCATGATGCAATTTTAATGATTGCAGATAAGCTAACCAAAGTTGCATATTTTACACCAGGTAATGTGCATGATGATGCATGCATGGTAGCAAGTAAATTTTCATGGTAAGTGGTGAGTCTACATGGGTTTCCAAAAGTTTTAATCTCTAATAGAGATTCTCATTTTACATCTAAATTTTGGCAAGCATTACATCAAGTATTAGGGACAAAATTGAATATTAGTACTACTTATCACCCTAATATAGATGGTAGAATGAGATGGTAAATCAAGTGCTTCAAGATATTCTAAGAATGTATTGCATGGAACAAAACACAAAGTGGGAAGACTACTTCTACCTAGTAGAATTTGCATATAACAATAGTTACCATGCATCACTAGGTATGAAACATTTTAAAGCTCTATATGGAAGATGGTGCAAAGTTCCCTTAACTTAGGATAATTTTAAATATTAGGTAGTGATTGGATCAAAAATTATAAAATAAATGGTAGAGATTAAAGAGGATTCGGCAGAAGATGAAATAGGTCACAGATCACCAAAAGAGCTACACGGACCTCAAAAGGACACCAAGGGAATATTTTGTGGGAGATAAAGTATTCTTAAGGGTGAAACAAACAAAAATTTCTTTAAAATTCCTCTAAGGTTGACTCCAAATATGTGGGTCCATTTGAGATCATTGCGAAGATAAGCCCTGTAGCATATAGATTAGCTCTACCACCAAGGTTATCAAAGATCCATAATGTATTTCAATTTTCCCTTTTTAGAAAATATATTTCTAATCCTGCTCATGTATTGGATGTTTCCAAATTGCAGATTACCGATCCATTTAATATTGAGGTGCGACCTGTTTGCTTGCTTTGTTTTTGAAGCAAGAATCTAAGAAAAGAGAGCATCTATCAATGTTAGGTTTAATGGAACCACTACTTAGATCAAAATGCTACATGGAAAGACATGGCAGAAATGCATCAACAATTTTCTTATTTGTTTGAGTAGAAAAGACTTTATCATAAAATTTTATATAAATTTAGATATTTGTATTTATAAAAAAACAAATGGACTTGATACTAAGTAGAGTAAAGTTTTTTTTCCATTATACTAAGTATAGTAGTTTGCAAGTATGTGACTTTGCAAAATAAGATGTTTTAGAACACATAATGATATTTGATAAATTGGTTATGTTGTGATGAAATTTATGATGTGATTATGTACTAATGATGTGGAAATTCTTTGTTTACGCAATCTAGAACTTGATGTGAGAAATTAATTTGTTTAATTTTTTTTTTTCCTTACAATGGTTGGAAACACAGGGACTATCTTTATCCATAGTGGGGTAGGATGTAACAATCATCCTCGCACGATCTATGAAAGATAGAAAATATGTATATACTTACCATTTTCCTATGAACCATGGCACTGTTGACAACTTCTCTAAGTGTAGGACAGTTGCATGATGGTATGGAAATAAATCTAGTTAGGAAAAAAGTTGAGATAGGGAGGTGATGATTCATCTCACAAGCACATGAAAATTCACGCTTGCATATCATATAGGTGTATTGCATATTGCATCTCTACGTGGGTTAAATTGATTCGAGTATTGCTTGTTTGGCAAGGAATGAGAAATGGTGATTTAGGTGGCAATGATGATGGGAGCCACTAGTTTCTTAAAAAGAAAATATATGTTTGGTTGCTTGTTAAATCATGTGTGAGGATATTATTTAAAATGATCTTTTTTTATATATGAGGATTTAATACAACATTGTTTGCCATGTAGGGAAGCCTATACAAATGCTATTGTTGTTTTATTTTGAAATATAGAATAATAGCTATAATGTTATTCATTTTTCTTTACTTAAATTGCATGCAAAGTAGTTTGCACTATTATGAAAATAGCTCCACCTTGAATAATAAAGAAATAAGTAAATGGGTGGTAGAACAATGTGTTAAAACCTCCATGTGGTGGATGCGTTGATTATGTTTGAGGAAAATTAAAGTAGCATCATGACATGATGAATGGGTCATTATAACTTGGAGTGCACACGAAGTAGACAAGGGGAAACTTGGAAACCTAGCATCATGCATGGAATAAGAGGTAAAAAACTCACATGAATCTCACATATTGTTGGGAGTTATGAAAGAACAAAAAAAAGGTAAGGTATTTTAAAAAAAAATAGCATCTTATGAGGAGAGGAGGGAGGAGAAGAAAGACATAGGGAGACTAAAAGTTCATAAGTTATTTCATTTGGAAAAGTAGAAAAAATAGGTATGTAGTCTCTATGTCACCACACATGTTCTCCATTTTTTAAATAGTTTGGTTAAACTTCTATATTTGTTGCATGCTATAGTTATATGGCTATGATAGAGATGGTAATTGATAGATATGAAGTTGTTAGTAAATTGTTACCATGCTGGAGAAACTCTATTTGGGTCTTCATTACTATGTTATCATGATAGGAAGTGTAGAGTGGAAAAATGGTACGCCTAGAAAGGGAAAATGAGATGCATATATTGTTATACTTGATCTAAGTACTATGAAAGTGACACTTCAAACCAACATAAAATGACACAGATATGAAATAAATGGACAGTTCTCCTTATATTGATATAAATGTCAAATAAGTTATTACAAAGTGTTCCCTTGAGGGCTATCAATTGATACAATCAATACAGTAATCAAAGGATCAAATTCTTCTAGTAATCCTAGGTGTGCTTCTAATGTCTTCCTCACACTCACAATTGAGGTGAGTAGGCTTTCGATGTCATCTCAAAGCATTCTATCACTATGATATCCCCCTGCTCCTTCCTTATGCATTGTGATACCTAGATATACACATAAGAAACTACAATTTATTTAAAGCATGTGCGGATTAAGATAAACCATGAGGGTGCATGCATCAATAATATTGAAAGAAGAAAAGTGTAATAGAATATTCAAAATTGCTCCAAATGCTAACAAAAGTGATATCTAAGCATATTATGTGCTCTATGAATGATCTAATAAAAAAATAGTAAATAAATTATACCTATAATTGTGGTCATCCCGAGGTGTGGCATTAAGACCTACAACTCACAAAAAAACAATAACGAGAGCAATACAACTCCAAATTGCACCAAATTTGAACAAAGAGCATATAATATGGTCTAGAAACTATATGTGCAAAAAAAATAAAAAAATTCTAATCCAATTTGTGGCTATCATAGGGTGAGGCATTTAGGACTACAAAACACCAAACTCATGATAACTAATTCAAAACAACTCCAAATTGGACCAAATTTGAACAACAAGCATATAATCTATTCTAGAATAGAACTATGCAAAAATAGTAACAAAATCATGTTACAATTTGTGGCAATCATAGGGTGTGACGGTTAGGACTGTCATAAATTGGGGATCACCCTCGAATGAGATGTCCACCAAATATGTTAATTTCCTACCACTAATGCCTCTAGGAATTGGTCCAAAATAATATTAGGGGTATTTTCAATAAATTTTGGGATAGGATTCACTCAAATATATCAGTTTTATAAATAGATTGTGCATTTTGTAATCACTCAAAAACCTCCTTTGCCAGGAAGATATCTCAAGAGAAAATGCACAATAAAATGAGGAAAAATCTTGGCAACACTCCATGGTGAAATATGCAAATAATCCTCTCTAAAATTGGGTGGAATTGATCCACTTTATAGCCCAAGAGGGCATATGGTCAAATGGATATGCAAGGCCATGCGAGGCGCGTGTCTCCATATGTCCAAAAGGTCACCATGCGTTGGAGGGAGAAGAAATCCCCCTTTTTGGCCTCCAATCCGTAATGTGTCATGAGAGTTATGCATCCAATCATTAGTATGCTCAAATATGTAGGATAATGGTAGTTTTTGGGTGCCATTTATCCCAATTTTGACTTTCTGAGGGTCAAATGCCATGGCCATCACACTCAAGGGTGACTGCCAATGACCATCCCCGGGTGTGACGTCCATGCCTACATGGTCCAAAACTTCCCAAAAGTGGGGTGAAACCTTCCAAAAGTGGTTAGGACCACTATGTAACCTCTAAGGGTTGCCCAAAGGGGCCATATGGTTTTAAATTAGACAATGCCTTTGTCATATAATTACATTGATGTAATTTTAGTGTCTACAAATACCCCTTTTTGGGATGCATTGTGTGCATCACAACATTGAGAAAAAATAGATAACTAAAATGTCAAATGGTTAAGGTTATTAAGTAACCTAATCAAATTTATATGCCTTAATAATGGAAAGAGCATGCATTCTTGAATCTTTGCTTCCAATTAATTAAAGAAATTGGTCTTGGTTTCTCTTCAGCTTCTAGGTAGGCTTAGGGGACTTATAACCCTAGGCGTTAGAGAATACCAAGTATTTGGTAACTTTGTGAGGTATACCAAACATGCAATTTTGTCTACTCTATTATGTTTTTAGTTGAAATATTTTCTTGTTGTCTACCCCAAGCAGGGGCATGATTGTATTTGGCAATGATTCATTGGATGAACATAATTTTCATGATTGAGTGTTTAAGTATTGATTTTGATTATAAATTTTCTAAGTGTGACTACCTCCTCAAGTGACGAGTCAATGAGGGAATGATAAGTGATAAAAGCGATGAGTCACTTGACCCATATGACTTGGTTATATTTCCTTTAGCTTTATCCATTGCAAAATTAAGCATTTTAGGGGAGGACTTTGATGATTTTGTTGATGTTTCATGGAAGAAGGAATTGAATACCTCATTCACATGGGGTGGTCTAGATGCAATGAACTTCTTAGATATTGAAGTAGAGATCATTCCATTCATCCATGAGAAATTTAGTTTCATATTTATCTAGAGTGAATTGTGACCAAATTTGACATATTTTTGGTGGCTTTTAAGCCATTTTTGGTTTTTTTTTGTTTTTTTTGTTTTGTTTTTTTTTGGTATATATGTATATATAATTGACCAATGGTCTTATCAGATGCCATCGAAGCATTTTGAATGACCAAAAATTTTATTGATACCTTTGGATATTTTTGAGTGACCAAAGGGTTTACGATGCTTTTGGAGCTTTTTGGGTGACCAAAGGATTTACGATGTCTTTGGATATTTTTGGGTGACCAAAGGGTTTATGGGTACCTTTGGAGATTTTTGGGTGACAAAAGGGTTTAGGGATACATTTGGAGCTTTTTGGGTGACTAAAGGTTTTATGATGCCTTTGGATATTTTTGGGGGACCAAACGGTTTATGGATACCTTTGGGGATTTTGGGTGATCAAAGGTTTATGGGTACCATTGGGGATTTTGGGTGACCAAAGGATTTATGATGTCTTTGGAGCTTTTTGAAAATCATTGTTTATATTTTTTATTGCTGATTAGGAGAGGTATGATACCAATAATGCCCCAATTTATGTTTAAAAATGTTTTCTCAATTTTCAATTTTGATGTTTTTGAGCATTAGACGCATGATGTGTTATTATTTATGGATGTATTAATGGATGCATGTATTATACTATGCTATTATTTTAGGATATGGATATTTGTATATTCATAATGAGATAAATGATTTGTTGATCTGTATGATAAATTATGAATACTATTTGACACACTATGTTAGCCCCATGGACTGTATAAAATTCATCAATTCATTTGTAATATTTTCATGATACTATGTGATTGATTGTAAAGATATGAACTAACAAAATGTGATAGAATGGTATGAATGGAATGCATTTTAAGATGTTATAGAATGTCCTTGAGGTTTTTATGATACTCAAACACTCTAGTTGATTAAAAGTTATATACTAACCATGCAAGACTTTTTGACAAGGTATGAATCTACTAGGATGACCAAGATACTTAATATCCGTGTGTGTGCATGTGAGTTCATTACTATAATAATGCACAAAGTTATCCCAATGTGAAATAGGATTAATGTAGCCCATATGTACTGAAGATCTCCCTATGAGTATCATGATCCTAGGTTTTGTAAGTAGTTGTATTATACCACTAGGTAGTACAGGCTACCAAAATCTAACTCATCCGCATGTAAAAATTGGTTTGTACAAGTGTAAGATGCTAATATGACATACATATCATCATTCATAAGGATACCACCATTGCTAGGCAGGCTTGATATCATCTAACCTGTAATGGGGATCACCTCATGGTTTGTCAAATGCTAAGAATTCCAAGTATTCAATTTCAGTTTTCCCTTCTTTTATTTTATTTTTTGAATTGCTCAAGGGATTTGCTTATTTTTGTTTGGTGAACAAGGGATTTTGGGAGTGGTGATAAACACTATTTATTTTTATTTTTTAGTTTTTGCTTTTGATAGTGGGAAAAACCACTATTTATCCTAGGGAATTGGGTAGGGAGGAGCTTGTCCTTTTATCAATTCTCAATATTTTTGAATCATTTGCATAGGGGGATGAGCAAGGAAAATTTTTCACTTAAGGTAACCTAGACCACTCTATAGGTTTCATATTTCCTTGTGAAAAACATGGATCTATTAGTGTGAAAATGTGTTGGTATTTTCATTTATGCAAGGTATAACCAAAGCAAGACTCTACCTTCTAAAAATCAAGATAGCTTTCTACAAAATTTGAAAATAAAACTAGATATGATTGAGTGACCAAAAAATCCTAAAGGCATTCTAAAACAAATTACTATGTGAAGAAAAATGGAAACACATATGAAAGGTGGAAAATATAGATGATAATTGTAATGTACACGTGTGTAAATGATAACTTGTGACAAAGTTGATTTTGAAGGATGACTAGTATACAAACCTGGTTCTAGACATGTATGAGCAACTCTAAAATGCAAAATGCAATGATGTGTATGACTAATGCAAGTGATTGTATAATATAGTGATATGAAACGTGATGCAATGCAATATTTTTGTACTTTTGATGTTTTTTATGATTTTTTTAGGTTTTGTATATATATATATATATATATATATATGTATGTATGTATGTATATACATTTGACAAATGGTCTTATTGGATGCCATTAGGGTATTTTGGGTGACCAAAGAGTTTATGGATACCTTTGGGGCTTTTTGGGAGTTGACCAAAGGGTTTATGGATACCTCTGGGGCTTTATGGGTGACCAAAGGATTTATAGATACCTTTGAATATTTTTGGGTGGCCAAAGGATTTATGGATACCTCTAGGTATTTTTGGGTGACCAAAGAGTTTATGGATACCTTTGGAGCTTGTTGGGAGTTGAAAGAGGGGTTTATGGATACCTTTGGGGATTTTTATAATATTTGATTACATTGTGACTTTAGGAGGAAGGTGTAGTACCTTAGGTACCCCTAGCATTTGTGGTGATCAAAGGAAGTGAGGAAGGTGTGATATCTTTAGAATCCCTAGTTTAATTCATTTATTATGATGTAAATAGTGGGGAAGGTGTGACACATTGGATGCTCCCAATATGTAATGTAATTGATGCAATGTGATTGACTTGACTAGGAGGAGAAATATAAATTGATCCCCCTATTATGGCGAGAAATTCTGGGTAATGCAAATGTCTCGAGGGGGTAGAATGAGTGCCCCATTCGTGGATAAGTCTTCATTATCAATAAGATCTTGGACCACATGTATAAAAAAATAACAATTGCTAATGTTATACCCTCTCATTCGGTGATAGAGGTAAGAATGATCCTCTTTGTATTGTTTAGATATGGGCCTATTTGGGTTGAACAAGAGTACGTCTAGAAATATGATTATATTTGTTTCTTGCAGGTTGTGCAATATGGTTGAAATGGGCTCAAATAATGGAGTCCAAGTATGACATTGATGTTTCAAATGAGGTGGATGTGGTTGACTCATTTTATGATGTCATAGGGTTGTATGTATATCAGTCATCTATTTAGGTTGCTCTTTTTGAATCTCATCTATAAGTAATAGATCCTTAAATATGTTAAATTTTTTATTATTTGTTGCAATAGGATTATCAACTTGAAGATCATTCCTATCGATCATATCATGTACTAGGTGTTTGAAGTTATAGCACATCTACATGTCATGCCTATTTTTCCTATGGTACTTGAAGTATAGGTCTTCATGATATCCTTTGAGATTTGGTGTGTTTGGATCAATAGGTCGACTCCCAATAGATTAATTACCTTAGCTACATAGAGGCACCCAAATAGAGAGTCCTTAGACTCAAAAATGGGCATAAATTGTTGCTTAGGATGACGTTGATTTTATCGTTGATTTATTTGAGACTTAGCATTGGACTACATAGGAGTGGGTTGGTCCTGACAATCAAGGGTTGAAATTTTGGATGACTCAATCTCAATTCTTGTGAGTTGATTCATGATATGTTGTAAATCATTGTGTTGGTGACTCACTTGTAACCCCATATTGGCTAGCCTATATAAGATATATTGTGAAAATAGTAGAGGTGATGACTGGGTGGTTGTTAAGAAAGCTATATGTCAACTGATAGGTGTTGGAGGTGAATTAGGTGTAGGAGAGAGGAGATAATTGAGTGGATATGGATCAAAAGTTCTCAATGTTTGAGAAGATGTGGATGCTTCATAATGATTGGATCTAGTGAGTATATCCAAATGTTCTTATTCTTGATTTAGATCAAGATCGTATTCCAATTCAGAGTGTTCAACTATGGTAGTTGGATTACCCCCACTTGGGTGTAGCGGTACACCTATTCTTGATTTTTGGAGATGTTGAGTGAGATAGAGTAGGTGGTATTGAATCCATCTATGGTATCTCTTGTGGTATGTATGGAATGTTGGATGGAGTCACAAGTGGCAAATATGGATTTAGAGGACTTTGGTTCTCTGTCATCACATTGATCATTCCTACAAACTCATGAGAAGATACATATAAATTTGGACAAGCCATGGTTACCTCATCAACTTATCCAAGATGATCTGCTTGGCCCTCATGTTCAGGGGATGCATCATAAATACTATCAATAGATGACGACTTGGTAGGAGGATGACCTACATCCTTGATCGACTCGATGATAGACATGAATGTAATGTAGGGTACTATGCACTCATCAAGTTTTTTGCGGGTCAATTGGATTGTGTCCTCAAGCATGATTGATTTGATTCATCCATATTAACTATGGATTTTTCCTTGTTAGTATGGGTGGGAAAGTATTTTTTAGATGTATCAAAGATGTCTATGGATGCCTTTGCAGTTGGATCTTTTAATTTTTCCTTGTTTGAAGAAATAAAGGATGGTACTAGAGGTGGTGAAGGTAGCTTCACAACTAACTGTGGGGTTGAATATGGAATCTGGATAAGATCGTTAAGTTTAGTGTACAAGTGTTAGGGTGGTACAATGGGCTCCTATGGATGATCCATGTGTTTACAATACTTTAATGGGTCTGGGTCGGTTAAGTAAACATGGACATTACCTTCATCAATGTATTTAATGCATTGATGCACTATAGATGGAACACATTCCATAGCTCTTATCCATGGCCTTCTAAGAAATATGGTGTACTATCTTGAACCCTCTAAAATGTAGCATAATGTAGATACAATATTTTTTCCAACTTGGATGGGTAGGACTATCATACCAATTGTAGGAGATAAATCATCATTATATACTTGCAAGGTGAATGTGGATGCTACAATGTGCGAATATGGAAGGTTGAGATATTTTATTGTAGTTGTGGTAATAATGTTTATTGAGGAACTTGTGTCAACCAATACTCACTTATAAGGGAGACTATTGATACTCGCGATGATGTGCAAAGCAGGATCTAGTAAATTGGCAGGTACGAGTTTGATATCATATTTTTGAAAGGATATATCAAGATTATTGTGCATTTGTATGTATCCCACAAAGTTGGTGAAAGCGCTAGAGTCATGAGGTTGCACCTAGATGGAATCCAAGGTCCTCTTGATAGTTTTCCAATATTTGGAGGATTATTGTAGAAGCTCATTCATGGTCATATGGCTGATGGTGCATATGAACTTCACACAGGTCTACTCTAGATTGCTAACACTTTTTGGATGGTATTTCTACGTGACAAATACCATGACATAGAGGGAGTGTATACCTCACTACTAGGCATATTGGTAGGTTTATTATGTCTGGTTTGAGCCTATAATCGGTGTTGGGTAATTGAATAATCCACTTCATCATGTGGATAATCCATTGGTGTTATCCTGGTAAAGGTGCCTTGGTGGTTGGGTCCTTTGAGTGACAGTTTGAACCCATGATGAATTTTAGGGCATCATGTAGAAATTATGAGATCCTCAGGATATTAACAGATGTGACTACTATCAGGGCACCATGCAAGAATGATGAGATCCTCAAGAGAGTAACATATGCAACTACTATCAAGGCACCATTTAGGAATCATGATATCCTCATACTTATAATGATTATGCTCAGGGTCACTCCTTAAGTTTTTTTCTTTGTTGCCTCGTGATTGAGATTGGCTATGCGTAGTTTTCATGATGTGTTGACTAGGCAAACCTTGAAGGAAACCCACACTAATGAAAATTTTGACTTCTAAAAAGTTTATGGATGTTATATACTATAATTATGTGATGATATGATAACAATGGGCTAGGGCTACAAAAATTGACTTCCTAGTCAAAAATTGTATTTTTGGAATATTTGGCCAATCGAGGCTCATGGAGAAGTGCCCAATTTTAGGAAATTTTGGGAAATTTTGAGAAATAAAGAGTTAGGACTCAAAATATTTGTGAGAGGTGCATAAGGGTATAACTAAGATAACAAAACAAATTTGGTAATTTTTAGGGTTTCCTAGGGCTTTCTATGATTGTTTTAGTGTAGTTTTCCCCTATTTATGGTTTGAAAATCACTCAAATAGAGTAATCATAAAACTGACATAACTATTTCATTGTAGATCTAATTTGCATGATTTTTTATTCCCTAGATGTAGAATCAAAAAGTAACAATTTACCAACATAATTGTTTTTTGAAAAATTAGGGTTTGGTCCCAGATCAAGGATCTTATGTCGATTACACAAATAATAAAGGAACATACAATGTAAATAACATGATTATCTCTTTTAAGTTTTAGAAACACACAATAATATAATCAAAGAAGTACACAAGAAAACAATGTGATTATCTCCTTTAAGTTTTATATGTGAATCCATAATTTTTTTCGTGTGTTTAGATTTGTTGTTGCTCTTCCTTTCTTGTTCGTGGACTTAGAATGAGGGTGCTCAACCAAAGAGGTCACTAGTAAAACTAGTGCCAAACATGAGGTTCTCAAAAGAGTATAGGGTACATCGCTTAAAACCCCCAATGTGTGGAGGGTTCACCTAGATCCTCCACTCTGAATCGACAAGCGTTTCCAATAGTGAGAGGCAGTTTGAACACTAGTGAGCCGTTAAATATTAAGAGAGTACCCTATTCTATCTAAGGTGTCAAGGGGGCAAGTCGGTAGAAGGAGGTGAAATCCAACATCATCGGTCTAAATTAGAGGTTGGTGATGAAATCCAAACTTACCAATGTTATTGTGATATGTGCAAGTGGTTGTGGTTCCTTTTATGCCTAAAGAAAGTAAAACAATATAGCACTCAATGAGCTTTCACTAAATACAAACAAAAAGGATGTTTTAATTTCTTAAATTTTAGATAAAAAGTAACCTGCAAATTTCATGTCCTAAATGACAACCTACCCATTAGGTAGGTTGCAAGAAAGCAAATCATACAAATGCATTTTTACTCAATTCTTTTATATTTTTCTTTTTTTTTTTGTTCTTTTCAAAATTATAGAAAAATTAAATCTACCTTTCAATAAAATAAGGAAAGTGAAGAAAAACCATATTTAAGCTATTTTGAATAATAAAAATGCAAAGTGAAGGTTTAGGGGCTTACCTTGATGGCCTAAGATCCTAACATTTCTAGAAATATGAGTAGAAAACCCTCTATTTTGTGGCCATCCTAGGGTTTGATGACTATGAATTTTGGGATCATCCCCACCTGGGACAACTGCTATGGCTATCCTTAGGTGTTCCAATTAGGAAATTAGGGGTTGTTTCAGGCTAGAATGACCAATACCTACAACATACAAAGCATAGAAATAGGATCAAAACTTGCAAAAATTAAATGGGACAAGAGTTCCACCACGATCACCACTGTAGAGTGGAAAAATGGTACGCCTAGCAAGGGAAAATGAGATGCATCTATTTTTCTACTTGATCTAAGCACTATGAAAGCGACACTTCAAACAAGCATAAAATGACACATATATGAAAGAAATGGGTGGTTCTCCTTATATTAATATAAATTTCAAATAATCAATTACAAAGTGTCCCTTTGAGGGCTCTCAATTGATACACTCAATACAGTAATCAAAGGATCAAATCCTTCCAAGAATTGAAGGTGTGCTTCCAATGTCTTCCTCGCTCTCACAATTGAGATGAGCAGGATTTTGATGCCGTCATAAAGCATTCTATCACTATGATAGATTTTTTCTTCTTCCTTATGCATTATGATACCTATATCTACACACAAGAAACTACAATTGATTAAATTAATGTGCAAATTAAGATGAAATTGTGAGGGTGCATGCATCAATAAGCTTGAAAGAGGAAACGTGCAATAGACTATTCAAAATTTCTCTAAATGCTGCCAAAAGTGAGATCTAGGCATATTATATGCTTTGTGACTAATCTAATAAAAAACATTAAACAAATTACACCTAGATTTGTGGTCGTCCCGGGGTGTGGCATTTAGACCTACAACTCACAAAAACACAATAAACGGACCAATACAACTATGAATTGCACAAAATACATAGAGCATATAATATGGTCTATAAAATATCTATATAAAAACAATAAATTAATTGCAATCCAATTTTTGGTCATCATAGGGTGAGGCATTTAAGACTACAAAATACTAAAATCATGATAACTAATTCAAAACAACTCCAAATTTGACCAAATTTGACCAACAATCATATAATCTAATATATAATGGACCTATGCAAAAATAGTAACAAAATCATGTTCCATTTTGTTGCTTTCACAAGGAGTGACGGTTAGGACTATCACAATTTGGGGGCCACCCTAGGGTGGGACGACCACCAAATATGTTGATTTCCTACCACCAATTCCTTTGGGATTGGTCTAAAACACTCTCATGGGTATTATAAAAAATTGGGGATAGAATTAAATCAAATGGATCGATTTTGTAAAATATTGTGTGTTTTATAATCACTCAAAAACCTCCTTCTTAGAATGGATCGAGTGGTGCTAGAAGAAGGACCCAAGGAGCACTTCATCCTAAGAATCCTTTGAGATTTAAGTTTCTCCCCACTTGAGCCCTCCTTATTAACATGTATACCATCCTCAAATTGCATTTCCTCGGGGGTGCCGCAAACACCCAGGATAGTTTTGAGCTCTTTACACCACACACCATTGCCAGAGTTCAAAGACATGCACTCCTCCGTGGCAGCAGAATTTGTCACATCTATCGGTACATTTGGTGAGTCTAAACAAACCTGAATAGGTATGGAATTCAACAAATTAATTACTTATTTTGTATTGAAACCACCTTCCACTACCACCTGCTCAATGATAATTAAGGCTAGGCCCTGGTGCACCATCACCTTTGAATGAGAGTCTTGCACAACCAGAGTGGAATGCTCCAACGAATTAAACAAATAAAATGGAATATTCATCTTTCTTTACCTTTTCAGGTTATTCAAAAACATGGCATGATATCTGCATACCACCTCATAAGTGGAGTCCACCATTAAGTAATCCATAATTACCTTCATAACCTTGTTCCAGGGGGGAAGAATAGCATTTGTGCTAAACCCATTCTGGTAACGAGGCAGAAACTCATTCTTCTCCAAAAAGAACCTAATTTCATGCAATAGGGAGTGCTTATCCTTATACATCGATCCATCAAGAATGATCCTTGTAACTTGACTAACAAACTCCATATTAATCATAGAAGATATAGAGCCCACCTGAAAAAGATCGTATTTCCATGAGGTAACCATCCAATCAGAAAGAATTGGATTATGCCCATGGAATTTTTGGATACAACCCAGAAGAACCCCATCCCTAAGGATAGACCTCACCTCCTCATCCACATTCAAAGCCATGGGTTCCAACCTAGACTTAGAAGGGGATAAACTACACTTATAACCCTTGGACTTGCCCATCTCACTCAAGAGACCCCAACACTAGGGAAAGCACTCCCCTCTCCCACCACCGACAGAACTGACCCAGGCAAAGCTAAAGATAAATAGAGTGCCCTGTATCTCACCCATATAAATATCTAGAACACAAACAACCTCAGAACAAGGCATAAAAATGAAGATATAGAAATACCATACAACTATCAACAACCTACTCACAAGGCGCTCATGCATGCTCTGCTAGGCCTCAAAAAAGAATAAAGCACGAACAATTTCAAACAAACCTTTGACAACAAACTCAAAAGCTAATAGAAATATAGCCCACAAGTCCACCGAAGTGAAGACGAAGTAAACGACAAGGGAAACCACCCCCAATGAAGAAAACTTCAACCCCAAAAAGACTCAAAATAAAGGCACAAAGAATAAAACAAATAAACCCATGACCACCCTAGGCTTGCCAAAAGCCTCTTCGCACTAGAACCTCACCTAAAAAAACACCATTCCTATGAAAATGGAAAAAATAATGATCCCACATATCCAAAACACCACCTGAAGGCCACCTGGGAAAAGAAATCAATACTTCCCCGCACAACCACCTCACCAAGATGGCCACCCCATCGACCACAAAGAAGCCACCGAAGCTTATGTGAAACGTGTCACAACTCCACACAAGAACAGTCCAACATGACAAAAAAGAAATGAGATAGTTGTACCACACCACCTGGACAAATTTCCCCATGAGCACCACATCACAAACACCAAATCCTATCAAACACTGACCAGGCAGAGCTTTCTGAGGCCATAATTCCCATCGCAACTGAGAAGAAATGACAAGGAATAGAACATAATGGATATCCACAAAAAATAAATGCGGCCGAAAAAATAGGAGAAAAAGAAAATCAATGAACACTAAAGAACCTTCTTAGCCCCACCAAAGCAAAGATTCGTACCCAAAAAAATAATCAGACTAACCAAAAAATGGTTAGACAATAATAACATTAAAGGCTTCAAAAAGGGGTAGTGATTTGAATAAGAGGAATCCCCACCAAACCCGAGGCCTAAAAGCTTACAAAAAAATAAAGAAAGTGTCCCTGAATACCAAGAACGCGCCCTAACCATATCTAGAGTAGCACATCCATCAACCCATTCAACTACCATTCGAGGCATAATAACCACCATCACTGAGATTACAATTAACCAAGATCTATAGAAAATCCCTCTACCATACCGCATACTCAAGAAAATCAATCCTGATATTCACCATTACATTTGCGGCCTCATTCCCTTCCTTGTACGTGTGACAAAATTGATAATCTTCCAAGCCCTGACAAATTCTTATTCCTTCATCAATGTAATTGGCTATATTCCAGCTTACGTGACAAGCCCCTTTAAGCATATTAATTATGTTCCTAGAGTCCCCTTCAATGACAAATTTTTTGAATTTGAAATCTCTGAGCAAAGTAATACCAAGGAATGTCGCTCTCACCTCTACCACCTAAGAGGAACTCATAGTGTACGCCAGTCGAATAGTACCGTGATGATCACGAATCACTCCACCGAATCCAACTAGCCCTGAGCTTCCCTTTGTAGTCCTATCAAAATTCAACTTCACCCACCCTACCGGAGGAGCAATCCATTTCATGGTGTTTCTAGGATTAGGCACTGGTGGTAGAAAATCAACTCTCCCAAAACCCAACCAAATTTCAAGACACTACCAACGTTCAAACATAATTATTACCACTACCAAAAATAACCAAATCACTCTGTCATCATTATATTTGTCAAATCATGGGTAGAAGAGTTTATGCCATTTTAAATTTATTTGTTTTTCATTTATTTTATTTTAATATATGCATATGTTATTCATGTGTAACCTATATAATGTATGTGTTTAATAACAATAAAAATATATGAATATTTTCTTTGCGATTTTCATATATTTATTTATAGACATATTTTTATTTACTTTTTAATGTTTATGAAATGCATCCAAACAATATCTATTTTCTAAATTCTTGATGAAGGAAGGCTCCCATGCTCTTGGTATTTTTATTGCCATCCAAAGACTTATGAATGCATCATCTTTCACCAACCAACAACTATATTTCAAAATAAAGTACATTCATGCTCAACAAGTCATTCATGAGATCTACATGATATGCATATGCATGAGTTTCTATGTACTCACGAGTTGAATCATCACTTCCCACTTACTTTTCCTCATCAACCCTTTTCTGTTCATAAAATAAATACACCTGGTCCTATGTACACAACAACCCTCAACAGTACCACATTCTAGAGAAAAATATAAGTAAAATCATCAATTCATTTGCTATCAAAGATCATGCAACGAGGGTCATGATAATTATTATGTCAAATAGGTTGAATGATGATCAAAAAGGTTTATTTGAATCTAACAATTCTATTTTGTAGGTTCATGGTTGCTTTTAGAGATAAAAGGTTATTATTTCCATCAACCCTAGTAGTAGGTGCAATTTTAATAATATTGATTTGGTTAAAAGGTTGCGTATTCAAGAAATAAAAATTAAGGATACAAACATTGAGAGTAAGAATGTTAAGATCTTTAAGATTTGAAGATTACTGTAGATAAATATGTCTTACATTCAAATTTTTATGCTATTGAGATGTATGATGTGAATATTATTCTTGTGTTTTCTTGGTTGGATTTTTTGCGTAATACTAACATAAATATGCAAAATAAGTTTATGAATATATAGCCCAAGAAAAATAAGATAATGTTCTAAGATATTTTTCAACTTAAAGGGCAAGGATCCAAAGAGAAACAAGAAGTAGAAATAGTAAGGAAGCAATCTAAGAAACCAAACAAAGAATCAAAGGTCAAATCTAAAGGAGTACCAATAGTGTCCATGGAAGAAGAGGTAGTAGAAAAGTCCATAAAATAAGTAGTGATAAATTCCAAGAAAGACGTATGAAAAGTGCAAAAGAACACACAAACAAATGGAATAAAAGATAAGAGTATGAAGAAGAATTAAAAAAAAAAATTGATGAATAAAGGTAATAGAACATCGACTTAAGGTTGTAGTATATTTTCACCCACACCACTAGAAGCGGAAAAAAACTTGGAGGTATATCTTAGGATAGCAATACTATGGACCTACAAGAAGTTAGAAAGTCATTGAGCATGATAGTGTTTAGAAATAAAATCTTTGTGATTTTGTATTTTAATGTGGTACATCAACATCAAGGAACAAAAAGATCAATTGTTCTAAATATTAGGGTAAAGCAAAAGAAGCATGAAACCAACAAAAAAGTTATGAATATTCAAGTGACACAAGGGTAGCTTGGCATCATCATTGACCACCACCAATAAAGATGTGACTTGGATGGAGAGATGATCAATATGGTACTAGTTGCCAACAATACTTACCAAAACATATTCTTTAGTTTCTTATGTTTCAAGGACCAAACATTTGTAAAGGGTGTGGAATGTTAGGTGCCTAAAGATTGGAATACATAGATATCATATTTTATTCTATATATGTATTATGTATAGTTCACATGAGCTGCACATAACCCAAGGTTGATTATACTAAGATAATTAGTGGAATATAGGTTTAGCAAAATGGGTATATAATGAAAGGATACTTTTATTGTAAGGAACATTATCATATCGAGTAAATTTTGTAAAAGTCTTGATTCATAAAGTAGATCTCATTTGAAAGATATTCAATGTTCCTTAAAAATTAATATTGGTGTTATTCTACCATAAAATATTATTTATATCTATCTCATTGTATGAATTGTAATTATAAAAAATTATTTATTAAAAAATGTTTTATTTCATTTCTTGAAAATAATATTAATATTGCACTACCCTAAAAATATTATCTATTTGTATTTCATATTTCTTTACCCTACAAATATTATCTATGTGTGTTTCATTGTATGAATTGTAATTATAAATAATTATTTTGGAATATTTTTAGAATTGGTACTTGTTTTATCTTTGGAAGTATTGGAATAGAGCTATTTTTTCTCAATATGTTGGGTGTGTCTTCTCTATTGCTGATAAATATGTTATATTCTTTGATTGTTGGTTACAGATTCAAGTATAGGTTGAAAAAGTACATGTGGAGTTGCAATACTTACGCAGGTTGAAAAAGTACATGTGGAGCTGCAGTACTTACGCACCCTCATGGATCATTAGGGAAATGTGCCTTGCACTATGAGTTGTGTGTCTCTTACTTCCCCTTCCAGGTCATGATTGTCGACTCACCGAGAAACTCATCACCAGCCACAACACTCTACTACCAAGTCCCAGTCCCCCCCCCCGCAATGCAAATGTGGAGAATCTAGAACTGGAGACCCATCTCGCTCGACCTTTGGTTGGGATGTTCAACCTCTTGAGCAAGATGATGCCCCTAGTTGGGGTGAAATTGTACCAAATTCATAGACTTGTACTGTTTGTAGTACTATTGCTAATGGTTGGGGGGTTCCTACTTCTTTAATCGTTGGATAGACTTATGACCTTATGGAGGAAAACTTCAGACCTTCCACCTCGGCTCCTTTCTTTGTGAAAGCATATTTGATACTATTTTAGCGGTTGTTATATGGCTTTGTGTGGACAATTTCTGATATTGTTATGTACTCCTAACAACGATGGTTAGTGTGTTGGTTTATGGGATGTGCTAATCCCACTCACCTTAGACATTATTTTATTAATATAATAATATTTTTATTAAAAAAATTGTAAATAATTATTTGTAAAAAAATGTGTTGTTATTTCATTATACGGCGAATGATTTATTCTAGCAAAAATTAAGGTTCTTAAAAGAAAAGAAATCCGTCTACACCATGAGACACCACCATGGATGGCACCACATCCTCAACTACATTGTGAAAATACTAGGCTGCTCTGTTGATTGTAGGCACTTGAACACATCCTCAACTACATTGTGAAAATGCTAAGGATAGGCTCCTCTACCTGACGTTGCGTGTAGGCACTTGAACAAAATCCGGCGCAATCTAAAGATTATTATTCAAGGAGACAATTTGACAAACCCACAAGGTAGCCCAACCTTCTATGTTAGTAAAGAATGACTCTCCCATAGGGACTTTGTCGAGATGGCTGCCCCTCTTTGCAAACCTATTTAAAATAATCCACGGATGTTATATACTTCGGTAGGTTTAGCGGTAAGCATGTTTCTATGCAATGGATCAGTGCTACAGTCAACCTTAGACGGAATTGGTTTCTATGCAGTGGACCCGTGCTATGGTCAACCTTAGACGGAATTGAATGTTGAGTCAAATATTTTTTAAGAAGTTCACTTGCACAGTAATCCATACATTTCGTTGTTTTTAAATTTAAAACCCAAAAAAACTTAAAATCCTAACCATTACGGCATTGAGCAGGACAGCTTTAATTTATTTTCCGTGGCGTGGCCCCCGAAACACAAATATTACATTTAAGGGATCAGAAGCACAACAATCTTTGATCTATTTATTATAAAAAATTGTCGTATTCCATTATCATAACTAATCTTTGATCTTTTTATTATAAGTAGCTACTTATCGCTCTATCCTAACCCCTTGATATAGGGGAAACATCTCAAATAGAACCTTATTTAAAATGTAATCATTACAATACATCAATTAAGCATGAAGCTCCATCTACCGTTTTCGTTTAACGAACGTTTGGTACCTTTCACGGATACCACTGGGAGCATTTGATTTTATTGGGCGGAACAGTGCTCTTAACAACTTTATTACAGATAACCACATTAACAGAAAACGGGAAGAACTGATACACATTCACGCTGTATGGTCCAAGAAAAAAATTGAACCAGAAGAAATAAGTCAAGAAACCACTAGTTAAAATGATTTCATATATGTTTTTATTGTCATACAAGTTCTCTTCAGGTTGATCAGACGCGTAACTAGTGAGTTGAAGGAAAACAATTGCAGATATATCTTACAATACATATTAGATAGCCAAACGTCCTTTCTTTTTAAACTAAAAAAAAATACTAAGGAAACAAATATACACGCCGATACAAGTTATATGCTATTTCCACGCATGACCACATTGCAGACTTTTCAATTCAGACATTATATTGCGCTGGTCATATTTTTCCCTTACAAAAGGCATACTCTATGGTAAAAATAACCATACAACATTCCAAGGAACTAGTATCTTGGAGGAAACATGGAGCTAACATTTCTACAAACAATGATATACATTCCTGTGTACTCTATATGCGGAGTTTATCAAATTTCTTCTACCAGACAGCACCCTGGATATTTTATGAATAAGTGAGGATGCTATGGCTGCCTTCACTTGACCTCGTTTGGGTGGAGGCATACCCCCTCCTCTGCTTTTACTTTTCCCTCCTTCCTGCACAACACAGAGATCATGTCTTCTTCCAGCAGAAATAGCCATCCTAATTCTCGTATTTTTGCAGACACAGCTCTTGACTAAGAAACCTGAGGAAAAATGCGTGGTGTAATACTTGTTTGGCATTGAACATTTTATATGCACTTTAAAACAATTAGAACCTGCACCGGTTCAACAGATACAAATCAGCGCCGAAGCCATTTAAAATTACACGTTGCCCATGTTGCGAACATGACAAGCTGTGGATTCCTTCTGCTCCCTGCATATATAGTGCAGTGAATTTATTATAGTTTATTAAGCTAATAGTTTTTATGTAATAATGTCCATCGCATCCCTGCAGTAAAGAATTCATATTCATATTGTTTGCTTCTTATCCATGCTATGAAGTACTTATTATTTGCATGTTGTTCTGCAGCTGTTGATGAATAGAGCTTATGCTCTTCATGTGGCCATTTAAATAAACAATTGATATACGGATAGGAGCTTTAAATAAAAATGCACGTGCTCCAAACAGTCCTTGTATTATTGAGTATTCAATATTACATGGATTTCGAAAGAATTTTTAGTTATTTTTGATGTAAAGTTTGGGCAGTATAAGAAACGTTCCATAATGTCAAACCAACTCTTGAAGAGTTGGGATCAACCAACTTTTTAAGAATTGGGATCAAACCACAAGTCTCAAAATAGGTACAATTTTTAGGTATCAAATTAAAATACACAATAATACAACAAAAAGGTTTGAGCCGTATAAGAAACGTTCCATAATGTCAAATCAACTCTTCAAAAGTTGGGATCAACCAACTTTTCAAGAGTTGGGATCAAACCACAAGTCTCAAAATAAGTACATCCCAAAGATCACAAAATTACATTTGTAGGTATCGGAATGATGCCCCAGCTCGAGTCATCAATGAGCTCAGTGGACTTAGGCGCATCGCCCCAGCCTCCAACAATGTCTGCATTATCTGGTGGATCAGGCTGAGCATCCCAGCCTCCAGTAGCTCGAATTACTGCAACCACCTCGGGACGAGGCCCCCAACCATCAGCTCGATGAGAGGACTCTCCCAAAGGAGAAGCTCTGCGACCCTGGGGCGGGGCACTCCAGTCACGATAGGGAAGAGGGTTCTGAGCCCTAACATGTGGCGGGGGCGACGACGTGGCCGGGACCTGGAACGAGACCGCTCACGTGCAGGTGGTTCAGGAGAAACCCTACTTACTACACATGGAGCATTGCCCTAGAACTCCAAGAGGTCACGAAGGTGATTGACCTCCATCTGCACTTTGTCCACCTGAACACAAATCTGCAACCATACGTCATGAAACACCGTCAACTTATCAGACAGAGAAAAAATAACAGAAGGCTCAAGCTGGTCAAACACCATTCTGTTTCTATCTTTCCAGATATGGAACAAAATAGTGGTACAAAAAATGGACCAGACTTCATCAAGAAATAGAGAAAACTGAGGAGGATCACCCAGCAGAATATGGTACCAAGCAAAATACTGGGACATATAGGGTCAAAAAAAGACTCAACCCAGGTCCAAGCCGACCTGGATTTTGGGCATTCCCAGAATAAATGGAAGCAAGACTCAGGAGCATTACAGAACACACAACGAGGGTCAACTACACCCAAGTGAACCAGACGAGGACCAACTGGCAGACTTTGAGAAAGCAGACACCAAGCAAAGAAAGAAAGCTTAGGGTCAAGGTAGGATGCCCAAACTAACTGAAACCTTGTTCTCCATTTCGTTCTGGTAGAAATTAAATCCCACTTAGCATTGAGCTTATCATGCATAGGAAGGCAAGGAGAGAGCCATAAATACCCCATTCTAGCTTTGTAATTACAGAATGGAGTAGCTTTATACCACTGCCACTCTGACCACCAAGATTTTTGAACATGGGTATGAAGCTTGAGCAAAATAGTCAAAGGAACACAATCCAAAACTGCCTCATAAGTGCCCCTATCAGCAGGGCGAAGATCATACTTGGCTTTAAACTAGGGCCAAGGAAGCCAACCTCTGTCATGAAAAGAGTAAAAATCCATCAAAGTAGAGATACCCTTTTTATAAAATCTCTGAGCAGAAATCCAAGGGTGAGATGCTAAGGGTGAGCCCTGAATAGTAAAAATTGAAGACCACCAAACATTTAAATGTTTGGCATAGAAACTCTTACGGGGTTCATGCCCTTTCCACCGAAGCCAGGGTTTGAGTTGCTCCCAAGCTTTCCAAATACTTTTTATAACAAAGGAACCAAAAATGGTCACAGGAACCGGAGCAGTCAAGAGGGAGGTAAAACTCATACCTCTCCAAGCTCGACGGTTAAGAGGAAGACCTGTTGAAACAAAATATCTGATCAAAATTTTCCAAGCCTCATTCCCTGACACTGCTCGAATGAGCCATTTAGCACATAAAGCAATACCCTATCGGTGACAGTCAAAAAGTCCCATTCCTCCTGAAGACCGAGGAAGGCAACAATTCTCCCAAGCTACTCTGTGAAAACCTCTTTTGTCCTTGGAGTTGGACCATAGAAAATCCTTGAGCAACCGCTCAAGCTTGAGATAACAATTCTTAGAGGGGACCCAACAGGAAGAGTAGTAAATATGCATGGCAAAAAGAACTTTAGAACAAATTTGAAACTTCCCTGCAAGAGAAAGCTTCTTAGTAAACCAATATTCCAATTTCTGCTCAACTTTCTGAACCACGACTGACCAAAGCTTAGCAGGAGAAGATTGAAAAGCAAAGGGAATGCCTAAGAATTTGAAAACTTCACCAGGGGCAATCCAACGCCATTGAAAACCTTGAAGCCAATTAGGCATATCCTCTACAGACTATCGGTAACAAGAAGTCTTATGCCATTGAATGCTAGACCCAGAAGCTTGACAAAAAATATCCAAACACTTAATGGCTTGAATAACAGACTACTCCTCCTCTCTCAAGGTCAAGAAGGAGTCATCTACAAAATGACCATTGACCAACTGGGACTGAGATAAAGGAAGAGAGATACCTCTAATATTTCCAAGAGACACTTGCTGAGCAAGAAGATAACCAAAGGCTTTGGCTGCTAAAATATATAATGAAGGGGCCAATGGGCACCCCTGTCGAACAGAACGAAACAAGCCAATGTTTGAAGAATGAGAACCATTAATAGAAAGCACAACAGTAGCATCTCGTAACAACATTTGGACATAATTGAAAAACAATTTCCCAAAGCCAAGAGCTTTAAGCATTGCAATGATGAAGTGCCATTCAATTCTATCGTAAGCTTTCTCAAAATCAATCTTAATAAAAATGGTAGACTGTTGACTAAGCCTAGCCCATTCCATACCTTCCCACACTGCTAGCACATTGTCAAGAATGTATCTTCCTTTGATAAAACCAGTCTGTTTAGGATGAACAATGAGGGGAAGCAAAGGTCTGAGCTTTAAAGCAAGAGCTTTAGCTATAATCTTGTAACTGACATTCAACAAGGTAATAGGCCTCCAGTTGGTTATAACTTCTGGATCACCCAGCTTGGGAATGAATTTGATGACTCCTTTATTTATCAAATCACCAAGAGAGCCCTTATGCATTGCTTCTTGGTAGACCTTGAGAAGGTCAGGGCCGACCATGTCCCAAAAATATTTATAAAACTCACAGGGGAAACCATCTAACCCTGGAGCTTTATCATTGGCCATCTGAGCCAAAGCATCCTTTAAATCATCCAACGATAGAGGACGGTCACACTCTATTCGTTGTGTGTCTATCACTTTGGTAGGCACAACAGAAGTACAAACAAAAACAACTTCCATGGTTTCCGTAGTAGGATTTTGAGCAGCAAAAACATGAGAATAATGATGGACAAAAACATCAGAGATCTCATCCAAGGAAGTGACACGGGATTGACCATCAAGGATGGCGGTGAATTATGTGGCTTGACAGGGAGGCCAGAGTCGTTTAAAAAACTCCTTAGAAACTTTATCGCCCACCTTAAGCCAATGCATCCTGGCTTTGATTTGGGCTCCTCGGGCTTCATAAATATCAATAATTTTGAGCTCTTGGTGTATCTGAGTAGCCTGAGATTGAAGCTCTTCAGAAAAAGGATCAACTTCTAGTCTAAGAGAGACTTTGACAAGCTCCTCTTGCAAAGCAACATTTGATCATCGCCTAGACTGAGTAACCTTTCACCCCAAGTTGTGAAGCAACACTGTTGTGCAAAAAATAGCACAGTTCCACCACTCAATACTGCCATGCAAACCACCAGGCTGGGGTACCAAATTCTAAATTCGATGGATGTGAGCAACCATGGCAGGATAACTCAAAAATGATGTGTTCAGAAATAATTGTGACATTCGTTTCTTAGGAGGAGGGTTCTCGTATACAATGGAAAACCGAATCGATGCATGGTCTGAGGTGGTGGTACCAGGCACAACTTCCACAAATGGCATAGAGTGGTTACGTCGATGGAAGTGGAAGGTTTGTTGATCAGACAACATGGCACGATCAAGCCATCATAAGATACAGGCCTCTCCAGCTTGGAAGTTAGACCACGTGTACCAAAGATGATGTGGAAAATTAGTTGGCAAGAAACAAGCGTTGGGGTCAGCAAAACCTAACTTACTCCGCATGAAGTACCAGGCATTACATTCCCCACTAGGCCACCTGGCCGGATGAATGCCAATCTTTTCAGAAGCCCGTTCCATCATATTAAAATCTTCGCACATTAACCAAGTGGCCTGAGGTAAAGAAAAGGCTATCCACCACCATAAAGAACACCGCTCAGATGCATCATTTGAAGCATAAATATTGAGAATACCGAAAGACATGCCCGCCACCTCAAGAAGAACCCACACAGCTTGGTTGGTAGGATCGGTTCCCCAAGTGACAATATGAGAATGCCACCTCTTTGCAATAAATATAGCAACACCACCTCTACCGTCACCATGACTGGTAACGAAAAACTGGCTCTCCGGCCAAAGCGTAGTGCAGGTCATCTGAAGTCTGAAACCTGACACTTTGATCTCTTGTAAACATAAAAAATCTAGCACACCAAACTGATGCATGCAATCAAAAACTTCTTTCTGGACCAAATATTTTTGGGCAGGGTCCGACAACCCTCTAACATTCCATGACAAAAAAATCATGAATAACGATCATCCATGATTTCGGTCTCCAACTCATCCGAGTCCTCATACCCGGAGAGTGATTCATAAGCATTACTCAAAAATCCATCATTATCACACCGACCAAATTTAGACTGGTGGTGTTTCTCTTGAGGAAGAGATCCACGGGGAGGGCTACGGGACTTTCGACCCCCTCGTGTGTGAAAATTGTCAAGTCCCCGAGGGGGAGATTGAGCCCGAGCCACAACATGCAAACCCAGAAGCTTCGGACCAGAAGAAGAAACCATTTTTGGGAGCAACGACATCACCGACGGAGGCCCGACTGGTTGAGACGAAGAAGTCGGGATGACTGGTGGCGAAGCGCCATTCTGTGTCATATTATTCCCATTGGAATTGTTACCATTTTTGTTATTCTTGCCTTTTCGAACTATAGTGGTCCACTCCTCCTGAGTTGGCTTAGGATTGCTAGCACTAGGGCTAGGGTCCGAAGCAGCCTGCTTGGGCTTAAACCTCCCTTCCATCAGGGGACATTCACGAATCATATGAGTATTGGACTGACACCTATAGCAGGTGTTTGGAAAATTAATATAATTCACCTTCTGGAAAAACTTCTCCTCACCAATATGAATATCAATATAATGCTACAGGTCCTTGGACAAGTCCACCTTGACACAGTACCGACGGTGAGGTAGAGCAGCAAAAAACTTGTCTTGATCTTGGCACACAAACTCCCCGAGAGGAGCAATGAGTCGCTCAAAATGAGGCCACAAGGGCAAAGGAAGACCTGGGAACTCTACCCAAACTGGGACTTTAAGAGACACAACATTAGCAACTAAAAAAATCTTGGTCCAGGGTTGGAAAAGCAATAGGGTATTACGAATAGACCAAGGGCCATGGGCCAAAACTCCCTGCGCATGCGCAGGAGTGGAGAAACGAAACAAAAAGAAACCTTTGGTAAGGTTTTGCACACCAGCAATTCGCACACCATGGGGACCCTAGGTCTGCTTCACCCAAGCATACAACATGGACTCACTAGGGACTCTACCCAAAAAATACCCAATCAAAGTATGAGACTCTAACCATGCAACAAAACCAGCAAAATCACTCAATGAAATACAAACAACCGGAGTGGTATCAGAATCGTTACCTCATGGAATACCTTCGGCACAAACTTGTGAGGCCTCTTACCCAAAACTGGCGCCATTGCTTCCTCCAGCTGCTTCACCAGAAAGTGAAGCTACGGAGTGAGCTGCAACCATATAAGAAGGAACAAGGAGCCGCCAAGGGCGGCAACAACTACTTCAGGAGACAATAAATGCTATCAAATCCTACACCAAAGATGGCATAACATTCAAGATAGAACGTAGACCATACCAGTGGACTTAGCGCTCACACGTAGTCAATGTAGTTTGAACTCCAAGAGGTTGTCAGACATAGATCCCAAGGTGCCACCTTAGAAATGAATGGAAACAAAAGGGTTATTAATGGAGATCTAAATAATTTTCTTGTAGTAGAATACATTGAAATCAGTAATTAAAAGGTTGGTATGAGAGTATTTATACTAATTATATAGGTTAAGGTTAAACAAGTAATTTGTTTATTTAAATAATAAAAGAATTTAAAATATTAATTATATATTATCTTTAGGTTAAAAATTAAATAAATAATATTTTGGTTTAAATAATATAAAAATTTAAAAATATTTATTAGAAGATTTATAAGGGTTCAAAGGGTTATTACATACAATACAAACATAATTGTGATATCAAACACTACATATTTTAATACATTTTATTTTATATTTTTCATCATACCATAAATTTATAGGGAAGCTTTCATGCTTTGTTTTATTGGGTCTTAACATTTTGTATGATTCTATTGCTTCTCTAATTATATCCATTAGCTTCCTACTATAAAATGTATGGATTTGAAAATTATTTATTTTATTTCTTTTCTCTCTTTGAATAATTTGTTTGAGTAATAATTTAAAATATTCTTGATTATTCTTTGTTCTAGGTATGTTTCTCGTTCTTTATATTTTATTTATTTAATTATGTTCTTCTTATCCACATTCTTGAATTTGGATATTTATGTGCATTAGATTGTGATCTGATTTTTTTTTTAAGCGAAAAACCCCTTGCGAATCCGCCTTGGACTGAGAGAACACGAACAGGGGCTTCTACACCATCAAAGTCACCCAGGGGTTGCACCCGACCCTGCCTGCACCAACATTACCAATTGGATTTTAGATACCCAATTCAGATTTTTGGTAGGGTGGAGATTTGAAACTGGGACCTCCCTTGGAGGATTACCCTCTCCTCTCCAACTCACCTACAACACCTGGGTAATTGTGATCTGATTTTATCTCAATGGGAACTACTTTAATTTGAGATATTTTATCATTGAAATAAATTTTAATGTATTCAACTATTTAACAAGTATATTTTTTAAAATTTGTCACATTTTTTATGTCATTATAGATGATCAATCACTCTATGCTACAAAAATCTAGAAGATCCTCTCCATAATGTATGATGGGTTATTAACTATCATCCAAGGACCTTAACCTATGATATTCAACTTCTTCGTCTAGAAAAAGTAACTTGCTTGTCAATTTTTTACCTTGACATTAAAATCACTTACTAAAATCACCTCTTCAACCTTGCTATAATCTATAATGCTACTTTTCAATATTATATGGATCCTAATAATCTAAGACATGTTACCTATAAAAAATTGACTTTTGAGGAGTAAAATAACAAGCTACAATTGTAAGCAATTTGTCAATATCAATAATTCTAATCCATATGTACTATTTGTGTGGGTCTTATTTTCTTAATCCTTAAAAAAGTTATTAGTACTATCACTTTACATTGTTATTTTCCACTTTTTGTTGATTCATTCTAGACTAATACCTTTTATATATTTTGCAATCTAGTATCTTGCATCCATCTTGTTCATGCATTTCTATTAGTATTTTGCATCCATCTTGTTCATGCATTTATATTCATACAATTACATCATTTGACTTAGCTATGGGCCCTAGACTAGGATCTCTTGTTATTTATTATTTAGATAATTTCTTATTTATTTTGTTGTATTCCATTTGCAATGCATACTTTCCCATTTTTCAACCATGTCACTTTGATGTCATTATTTGCTATCTTTAATTTTTTTAATTTGTTTTACCCTCTTCTTATTACATTGGACTTAAATAATCATCCAAGTAAAAATTTGACCTTTGTAGCAATCCTCTCTTTTAAGGAACCTACCTCTTATCTCCTATATTGAACATTATGGCATGGAGTGGTCTAGTTTGTATGTCTTCCCTTTGTTTTTCTAGTTTACATACTTGATGAATTTGTTCATTCTAATAAATTATATATATAAAAAAAATCACTTGTTAAATTTTTAAAATATGTATTAAATATACATGTGGTTATATATATATATATATATATATATATATATATATATATATATATAAGGTCACATAAAATATAAATGTATTATTTAATATAAAAATATTAATACATAAATTTAACCCATATACATTACTAAAGTATAAACATTATCCAATAACATTTAACACTAAATTAACATATTTAAAATAAAATAAATATATATATATATATATATATATATATATATATATATATATATATATATATATATATATATATATATATATTTATGTTTAAAATTAATAAAATAATTTATAATTTTAAATATTTATTAAAAATGTTTTTTTTGTCCTCACGCACTTGCCAAATTTTTTTTTTTTTTGATGAGGAACCTTTTATATATAACATATCGGCAACATGTGAGGGGAGAGATTTGAACCTGGGCCTCTCGATATGGAGATTTTTAACTACCCACATGCTCTCCAACTCCTCTACATGAGCGAATCACTTGCCAAATTTTCTTTAAACAAGCCATTCAACAATAATGAAAATGACACTAACATATACAACCCATTAACATTGAAATAGAGGTCTAAGCTCCTAATTTTTAGAAACTCCTTACAGTTCTTTAAAATATAAATTACATAATATCCACTTAAAATGCAAGATAATATTCTTTCTTAAGCATGATATATATTATAAAGAATTAAATTAGATAATTGTTTGTATTAAATATTATATATTATAGTTTTATTTATATATTCACCCCTCTAAATCCAACTTCTCTGTTAGGATAGCAGACCAATGCCTTTTACTATTGGGAGGTGAGACATGTATTATAGTTTTATTAAATTAAATCTGTTTTGATCTTTGTATTAAATGATAATTGCCATTAACATTGTCAAAATTATTTTGATTATGTAATATATATATATTTTACTTTCAATTAGTTATTTCAATTTTATATTTCATAATTTTAGTTTTTATCGTAAATTAATTTATAATGTAACTCAAAATAAATAGTATAAATCTTAAGCCACCCATATTATTTATGGTTATTTTTAAATTTTCTTTCATTTGCTATTATTATCATTTCACTCTGATAATTTACACATGGTCGTACATACATATGTATAAGTGTTTTATGATGTCAATCTATATATTATTAGATAGTTAAATATAGGTATTAAAGTGCAAATAAATCATATGTAATGAAATTAAAGTGCAAATAAATCATATGTAATGAAATTTTATTACAAAATTACAGAGAATTTTTAAGGAAATATTCATAGGTCTGTTCTATTGTGTAAATAATGATAATATTTTTTTTGTAAGTTTGAAATTAGTATTAACTAAAAAAAGTGGTTGTAAATCTTTATCTACATAATTCTTAAAATAAATAAATGCGGCTATTCAAGCTGCAAAGTGACATGATTTCATCTTGAATATGACGGTTTATTTATGTTCGTAAACTTCTTTTTACGTTTAGATCTTCTAACATACGAAAAGCGCAGCATCATTAATTGGACAGAATGCCTTTTAATTGTGAAGTGAACAAGGATTAAATATAAATAGACCCAGACAAACAAAATGCTTTTCCTTACAGTCCACGTGCACTTAGAAGCTGCACAGATTCCTCTGCAGATTATGAGGATACAAATCAACAACTGCTGGTATTAAAAATTATGTACTGTCCATGATGGAAACATGACAGCCTGTGGATTCCTTCTGCTCTTGGGAAATACAATGCAGACATATTTTTATTTTAATATGATACGGTTAGTCCACCATTGAACATGACTTACCTATATCCCACGCTAGTCCAGCAATTTGGAGTTGGTCAAAAACAATATTTTTGGTTGCCATAATGTTTACGTTCGTTGCATCAATTCAATAAGGTATTCTGCTGTTTCCTTCCAGTGGTGGATTGGTTGATTTCTGCTTGCCAGCAGTTTTATGTACTTGAATATTGCTAATGTATGGCGGCTTATTCTTTAAGGTTACACATAAAATTGACATGTGCTTAATGCAATTGCTTCAAACATCCCACCGTCTAGGGACATGGCTAGCCCAGAACGCTGATATGGCATTGGGAGTAGTCAAATGAAATTGCCAATGATGGTTAGACAAGCGGATTTGGAATCTTTGACAACTTTCTTAACCTCTTTCACAGCTTACGTACCATTTTATCTAGACCTTTCCAACTACATGCTTCTTTTGTTGATGACGGCATTATAAAAAAAACTTGAATTAAATTACGATCGTTGGACAATGACCAACTCAATCTTGCTCAGTAGTATTAAAAAAAGGTAGGAATTACTCAGGTGTAATTATTTTCATTACTGAATTCTACCTTATGACTTGCCTTTTACGAGATTGCAGGTTTGTAATCATCGTGTTTATATGTATATTTGTTTACTAGTTAATGTTTTTTTTCCAAAATTAACATAAGAATTATTGTATCGGTGTTTAAAGACCCTTTTCTTTTGAATTTTAGAGTGTTTAATTTTGTTTACCATTTTATTAATTTTAGATGCGATAGATGCCCTTTGGTTTCAAACCATGATTCTTCTCAATTGGATCCTAGCTTACAACAATTAGAACTGTCACAATAAGGAAAAAAAAACAAAAAACAAAAATTATGTAGTGGCTTCAAATTTTAGAGAAACTTTTTATATTTGATTGACTAATAATAATATTTTATTTTATTTTATTTTATTTTTATTATATTGAAGATGTAGAACATTATCATATAGTATAAAGGGAAAGAACAATATGTCCAGAATCATAACTAAATTGAATTAGTTAAAATATTATCCTAGACTAATGGTTATAGTAGATCAACAAAATAACAAAATTATCAACAAGCGGATTGACTTCAACAAACTCCAGTAAGATCAACAACCATATATGACCATAATCAACCATAGTCTTAATGAGATTTGATTTTAGACAAGGCCTCCACATTTTCTTTCAAGTTCATAAGCTACACCTTAATAACTATAACTTTAGCTTATTTCAACCAATTACCACTAAATTTTGTCTTGTAAAATGCACTTTAACTTGTATAGGATTTTGTTATTGAGATGAAATTGCTTATCTATAATAGAAACTTACATTTGATTATGAACCCATTCGTCATTGTTCCTCTAACATTCCTAATTTACAGTCTTTACAAGTGACCCCACTTCCACCAATAGTTGGAGTACAATATCAATTTATACCACCATAACAATAAAAGGAGTTAGCATCCCAATGAAAAAATCTTTTTGGAAATAATAGATGAAAACAAAAAAAAATTATAAGGTTCTAGTTATTTTGTAATTCAAGGGCCTTTACACTAACCTATCGATATTAGCATTTTACGAACCTAGAATTCTTAACACTACTATAACTTTACTCCTCGAAATGTTGTATTGATGAGGATGTCCACTCTGTTTTATCTTTCTTTAGGATACCTTGCAATCATCAACATTATCTATATATTTGAGTGAAGAATCCTTGGCATTTATAGGGAAAATTTTATGCTCCTGAATGGACACTTCCTTAACAACCTCTTTCCATATCTAAAAGACATCCAGTATAGCCTGACTCAAAATAAGGTGCCTCTTGTACCACAAATTTTTGTTAAGGTAATATTAGAATCAAAACCATATTGATATTATGTAATGGTGTTCCAAATGAATAAAATAACACCTTTTTATATATTAGAAAATAGAGTTATGAAATTATATGTCCTCAATTTTTGTTGTGGTAATTCTAGCCTCATTCATTTTGTGAGGATAAACACTAACTAAATGTCCTTCCTCTCTATAGTAAACACAAACATATGCATAATTTAGGTAGATAATATTTTGAAAATGCTTGAAAGTAGAACCAATTGTGATAATTCCTTATCAAAATATACATTAATATAGGATCATGAATGAAACTAACAATTGTAGAATTTATTATTTTTTTTTATTGGTAGAAAGGGTGTTGAAAGGTCCCTGAACCTTGTACAAGAGAGATTACAAGAATTCCATATCGACCGAGGTGGTCCAAGAAGAAAGTAATAGAGAGCGGGCAAACCTCCACACTAGGGAAGGTGTCGCGAAATCGCGACCAAATTGGTGATGTTGCGAAATCATGACAAGTTTCGCTGTTGAAGCCAATAGAAGAAAGGAAGTCGCGAAATCACGACAAGAAGTGCCAATGGAGCCGAAGAAGGGAAGAAGTCACGATATCGCGACATGTTGTAAAGTGTCGCGATATCGCGACAAGTTGCTAGGTTGGAGCCAGACGAGAAGAAGAGTCGCAAAATCACGACATGAAAGAGGACCGTGCCCGGGAAAAAAAGGAGTCGCGAAATCGCTACAAGAAGTAAGAACACTGCCAAAGAGAAATGTTGTCACTAAATCACAACAAAAATGAAGACCGCAACCGAATAGAAAATGAGTCACGAAATCACGACGAAAGTGGAAGCCTGCTGCCAAGAAGAAAATGTGCCGCGAAATCGTGACAAAATGGAAGACCGCTACCGAAGAGAAAATTTGTTGCGATATCACGACAAATTGGAAGACCGCTGCCAAGACAAAAAAGTGTCACGAAATCACGACAATCTGGAGGACCGCAGCCGAAGACAAAAAGTGCCACGAAATCATGACAATCTGGAAGTCCGTAGCTGAGGAGAAAAGGTGTCACAAAATCGTGACAAGGAAGACCACCGTTGGAAAGAAAAGATGTCGCAATATCGTGACAAAAAAGAAGACCGTAGTTGGAGAGAAAAAATGTCATGATATCATGACAAAAAAGAAGACCACCGTTGGAGAGAAAAAATGTCGCGATATCACGACAAAATGGAAGACCGCCGTTGGAGAGAGAAAAAATGTCGTGATATCGCAACAAAAATGGAAGACCGCCGTTGGAGAGAAAAAATGTCACGATATCGTGACAGAATGGAGGACCGCCATTGGAGAGAGAAAAAATGTCGCGATATCACGACAAAAAAGAAGACCACCATTGGAGAGAGAAAAAATGTCGTGAAATCATGACAAAAATGGAAGACCGCCGTTGGAGAGAAAAAATGTCGCGATATCGCGATAGAATGAAGGACCGCCGTTGGAGAGAGAAAAAATGTCGTGATATCGCGACAAAAAAGAAGACCGTCATTGGAGAGAGAAAAAATGTCACGATATCGCGACATGAAGCAAGAAAGCACCTGAAGGACAAAAGTGTCATGATATCATGACAAGTTTGCAAAAGAGCACCTGGAGAGAAAAAGTGTCGTGATATCGCGACAAGTTGGAAGACCGCACCAGAAGGAGAGAAAAATGTCGCAATATCGCGACAAGAAGCAACCTCACGGCCAGAGCAAAGGGAGTGTTGCGATATCGCGACAAGCTGATATTTTGCAACCAACTATGAAAAGTGATGCGAAAAATCTCCAAGATGCCAAAACGCAGCCAAAGGGGAAACACCCGAAGCTTAGTAACCCACTCACATTGTGCAAACATTGGAACTTGAAGAAGCATCCCTTAGGCCAATTGGGAAGGAATCTCTCCAAACCTAAAAGTCTGTTGCATCAACTCCCTTGTTAGCAAGCCAGTCCACAGCTTTGTTTCCTTCTCGATATTGATGTTGAATGATTAATTCTGGGTAAAGGCCAATTAGTGCCTTGCATTCTTCGAAGATGGAAACAAGGGCCCAGGGAGGCACAGAGGTTCCTTTGAGCCAGTTGATGCAATGCAATGAGTCTCCTTCTATGATGAGTTTATTGATAGTCAAGCCTTCCAAGAGAATCAAGCTTTGGAGCAAGGCCCGAGCCTCGGCCATATTGTTAGACTGAATTCCCAAGTTTTGAGCAAAGGCCAAAATTATTTCTCCTTTGTGATTTCTGAGAATTCCACCTCCTCCAGCCGCTCCAGGGTTGCCTTTGGCCATGCCATCGAAGTTAAGATTGTGCCACCTAGAAGGAGGTAAGACCCACTTGATTATAGACCTATCAATAGAAGTACGAGGTGTTGCAAAAAAATTGGAAAGATTGAAATGATTTGTTAGATCCAATTCAAGGCCAGGAGGGGGGGTTTGGAAGATGAGACAAGAGATGCATTCTTCGCAACAAGGGCCAAGATTTTGGCAACAACAATCTTCTTATCCGTGGCAAGGTTTTTGAAAATTCTAGCATTTCTCTCGAGCCAAATATGCCATAGGAAAATGTGAAGGCAAGCTTGCCACATGAATTTGAGTTGACTGCTCTTGAAAGGTCGGGGCCATTATTGAAAAAGGAGGGGAATGGAATGATGGAGGGCTATGGAGATGGCAAATGTGTTGAAAACCTAGTTGAGCATTGCAAGGGAGAAGGGACATTCCAGAAAAACATGCACAGTAGACTCACAGGTGTTTTTACATAGGATGCACCAATTGGGGATGAGAAGCCCTTTGGTTATCAAATTATCAGTGGTGAGGATTCTTTTTTGGATTGCCAACCAGTAGAAGAATTTGACCTTGGGAATGATCTTGGGAACCCATACCAGATTAGATAAGTCACGGCAATCACTGGAAGCTTCTTGGATGTAGTAGGCAGATTTAACAGTAAAATTCCCTGAATCTTCAAGGTTCCAAACCATGGAGTCTTCTTTGTGAGAGTTGGGGATTATGCAACTCCTCAGTAAGTTTTGCAACTACCTAAGTGCCTCGATGATATGTCTAGGCCCATTCAGATACAGGTGTTTCCAATCGGGTCTTGTAATACCTGGGTTAATGAAATGACACACCTTATCTCCAAAGGTGGCTTTGGTCACTGTCTTGAGCACAGCAAGATGAGGATCTTGGCTGAGAGGTTTTTCATGGATCCAAGGGTTGTCCTAGAAATGAATGGTCAATCCATTTCCAAGACACCACCTTAAGCCTTCCATGATGATCTTTCTTGTCTTAGTGACACCATTCCATAAATGAGATCCGCTAGGAAGGTTGTGCTCTCCAAGAAAGGGAACCTGATGAAGGTACTTAGCTTTGATGATGTCAATCCAGGTGGCTTTTTCATTGATGGAAAGTCTCCAGGACTGCTTGGCAATGAGAGCCATGTTCATCCACTTGATGTCCCTGAAGCCGAGACCTCCATCCTTTTTCTTGGAACAAACCTTGTCCCAGGCAAAAAGGGAAAATTTGTTCTTGTTTTTGTTTCCTGCCCAAAGGAATCTGCGTTGAATTTGCTCGATTCTTTGGCAGATGGAAGCTGGAGATTTGAATATAGATAAGAAAAAAATAGGAATACTTTACAGGCAAGCCTGGACCAGAGTGGCTTTGGCTGCTTGACTGAGCAATGAACTTTTCCAGCCTGCAATTTTCTTGTTGAGACGATCTAGAACAGGGTTCCACATAGCCGAGACCGATTTGCCATGGAAAAGTGGTAATCCGAGATAAGTAGTTGGAAGGATCCCAATGATACACCCAAGGATCTCAACAATCCTATTTTGCCTGTGGATGGGAGTATTGAGGAAGTATAGCTTGCTTTTGTGGTAATTGACTTTCTGGCCAGCCACCTCTTCATAAGAGTCAAGGATGCTCTTAATGATTTTTGCTTCGGGGATAGAAGCATGAGAGGAAAGAATAGTATCATCCACAAACTGTTGATGGGAAATGGCATTGGTTGTTAAGGCTGGTTTGATCCCAGAGACGAGTCCACTATTGCAAGTAGCAGTAAGGGTTCTTCCAAGGGTTTTGGCAAAAATGATGAATAGGAAGGGTGACAGAGGGTCCCCTTGATGAATGCCTTTAAAGTTTGAAAAAAATCTAGTAGGTGAACCATTTATAAGAACAGAGAACCAAGCAGTAGAGATACATTCTTGAACCATATTAACCCATTCTTTGTGAAACCCAAACTTCTCAAGGACCTCAAACAGGAATTTCCAAGAAACCCGATCAAAAGCCTTGTTCATATCAAGCTTAAGGAACATACTGGGTTTTTTGTTTTTAGATGCCGAATGAGCCAACTCGTGGATGATTATCACTCCATAAGCAATGAATCTACCTTTGACCAAGCTGTCTTGGCACTGGTCGATGATGGAGGGAAGGATGTCTTTTAGCCTGTTTGCCATAACTTTGGTGATAAGTTTGTAGATGACACTACAGAGACTTATAGGTCTGAATTCAGAGAGGGAAGCACGATCGTTAGACTTGGGAATTAAAACAATGAAGGTGGAATTGGATTCTCTCGGCATCTTTTTGGCTCTTTGGAAGAATTTAACCGCAACAACAACATCAGGGCCCACAATATCCTAAAAGTGTTGAAAAAACCAGGGTGGAAATCCATCAGGTCCAGGGGCCTTGTCAGGTTCCATTGCAAACAAAGCATATTTGATCTCCTCTTCAGTGTAGGATTGGAGCAATTTCTCATTATCATTGTTAGACACCATCATTGGAATGTTCTGAAACAGAGAACTTGTTGTGTGGGGGTGGCAGTCAACACTTGGACCTAAGATTTCCTGGAAGTAGTGCACAGCTTCCTGTCTGATGGCATGGATATCAGAGACAATGGTACCATCAGCTTTGGTCAACTCAGAGATTTTATTTGAACCTTTGTGGTGCAATGTGGAAGCATGGAAAAAGTTCATGTTGGTGTCTCCTTCTTTGAGCCAAAGGCTTCTGGATTTTTGCCTCCAGTAGGACTCTTCCTTAGCCAAAACATTGTGAAGGTTTGAAATGAGGCATTTTTCTTCCATGAAAGTTTCAACCCTCAGATCCCCTCCCTGAATCAGATTTTCCACCCTTTTGAGGTCATCCAACAGAAGTTTTTTTTCACTAAAGAGGTTGCCGAAAACCTCCCTGTTCCAGCATTTCAGCTTGAGTTTGACTGCTTTGAGTTTGAGGAACAGATTCGAGAGAGGGTTTGGACAAAGGTTTTGTTGCCACCTTGTCGAATACACCGACCTAAATCTAGATGAGTGAGCCACATCTTTTCAAACTTGAAAGGGGTTTTAAAGGTTTTATAGGGTCGGGAAAAATCCATAATTATAGGGTTGTGATCAGATCCAATTTTTGGGTGGCTATGAAGCCTGGCATCGCCAAAACTAGGAATGAGTTCTTTGGACAAGAGAAATATATCAAGCCAAATTTGGATGTGATGAATGCCCGTCCGTCTGTTGCTCCATGTATAGTTGGATCCTTGGAGCGGTAAGTCCATAAGCTCGTTGAGGTTGACAAATTCGCTGAAATATTCAATGCAACGGCTAGTGATCGGATTGCCTCCTTGCTTGTCAAACAGGTGAAGGGGAGTATTGAAGTCACCACAGAGCATCCAAGGAAAGTCAAGAAAGTTATTGCGCATTGTGCTAATGTTATCCCACAGCAATCTTCTGTTGACAGGACTGTTTGGTCCATAAACATTGGTGGCAATCCATTGAAGGTTGGTGGCTTTATTAGTGAACAAAATGTTGATGGTTCTGTCAAATATAGAAAGAAATCTCCCCTCAATAGTTGTTGGATCCCACAAGCAAAGGAGACCCCCGGATGCCCCTGAGGAGGGGCAAAAGGCAAAATTGCTATTTTCCCAGATTAGCTTGCAAACTTGATTTTTGCTATTCTCATCCAATTTAGATTCTTGAAGAAACATGATATTTGGTTTTAGATTTTTTCTCACCGACTTGACAGTCCTCTGTTTGGCAGTTTCGTTGAGGCCTCTGACATTCCGGGAGACAAACTTCATTGATTTGACTTGGGATTTGCTTTGCGACCTCTGCCTCTCCCTTGAGATGGAGTAAGTTTAGGTCTATCCTAAAATTAAAGCTAAATTTTAGCGTTACACAATATTATTGTTTCTACAGAAGGGCTTAAAGCTAAATTTATGAATAAAAATAAAATCTAGATATTGAATTTGCTTTGGATGACCCCTTAATATGGAATTCAAATGACTAGGTTTACATAAAGAAAGCATAGCCATAAAAGAACCAAGATCCATATTACATGAAAATATGTGATGTTTGAATCAAGGTAAATTAATATGCCAAATACCTCTTTTCTAAATCTATCAATATCTTTCATACCCACCATTTTATTTTCCAATTATGTTTAGCCTACCTATAGAACTATCCTTCCTAAGGAACACCAGATTATTCTTGATCCAAAAAAATTAGATTTATCAAAATAAAATTCATAGGATTCATATGATATGGTATGACTAAAGTAGCACTAAACAAGGCCTATAATCAACATAGATTCCAAGCTATGGATAGTAATTTACCATGACCACTATGTTGGGTATGAATGGAGGCACTCCACTAGCCAATCCCACCACACTAATTTGAAATATTTCTAAAATATTTATGTAATACATATTGTTACAACAAGGAAAACCCCATATTTAATGTTGTTGCATGCAATGAATGTATCCAAAAATACTCAAACTATTTCTATATGACTAACACTTATCCCAATTTGCATGGGTTAGTGAGTAATAATGTTCTTGATGACACACTCTCTAATGCCACCCTCAAAATATGTTGCAACACCAAACTACCTTACTAACCCCCTTTAATATCTTTGGGTATTTAGTAATATAGGTACATGGTAACCAATTTTTTGTCTAATATCAAAAGAAATAAATAATCAAACTTCTTATTTGGAAAATTATTAATTGATAAGCTCTTATATCCTCATGTTAGTTGTTGATCTTGGTAAGACACATTTTGAGTTGAAATTTTTTCTCTAAAATTATAACTATTTGAATAAATAAATATTATAAGTTTATTTTTGCGTTTTGGATATTTAATAATTATTTTTATATTTAATTTTTTTTTTTAATTAGCTATACCTCTTCACATTTGGTTATGTATAAATAGTCATGTGGTCATTGTGAGAGTTTTTTAGCATTGATTAATATTTTTGTAAATACATTATAAGATTTTTATGTAAATTACTTAAGATTTATAAACATTTAAATGATTATAATAAAAAAATTAAAGATATTGATAATAATTGTTATCTCTGTGAGCAATGCATTTGATTAGAATTTTAATGGTTTTAAGAAATATTATTTTACTAAGTACTACTAGAAAATAAAAGAACAGACAAACACAAATACAAAATATGTATTAAGTACTTCGTGGCGTATATGTATTAAGTAGTGGGTGTAACACCCCAAGGCTACCCACTTGGTTGTCCAATCACACAAAGTCTACCACTTGCTTGTTTAATATTAGAGGTTTTAGTATGAGAATTTTTTTATTTTTATTTTTAATTCTTTTCTAATTTATTTTTTAGTATGAGAATATTAAATGTATCTTCATGAGTGTCATTCCATTGTAGTCAAAATACTTATGAGATCGATATTAGCCAAATCTCATATAGTTAATTATTTTGAAATTCACTCTCCACCTGAGATTCCAAATTCAGACAGTGGGTTTCTTTTCCTCTAGGACCCATAAAACCTAGAGGTGTGGTGCATAAATTTCCCATCTCTTAACATGAATTCATGAACTTATATCTTATATTTATGTCATGTAAGACTTAGCACATACATGCTCAAGCTAGATGATCAACCATCCACCTTGGAGCATTGTCTAGGGTCTTACCAATACCCTGGTAACCATCTGATGTCTTGTGTTGATTAAATGACATGATGTACCATACCTTCATGTTGTTGGTAACACCTAGTCAAGCATAATTTACCACTCATCACTAACAGGGATAACCTAGAAGAGATACCCATACAACCCTTTGTTACCTCCCATTATGACTCATTTTTCTATCAAAAATATATTTAGATCCCTGATCCATGATGATTGCCTACCCATAAATACCATTTAAATTTATATTTACAATATTGTCCCTCCCACAATCTTGAATTATTGTCAAGGTTTTCATACTCAAAACCTTAGGTTGTGTATTAATATTGTCTATATCACAATGTTGGAATCCCTTTTCTTAAACTTAACTATAGTTTGAATTATCTAAAGGAGTTTGACTAAGAAAATATTTATAAACAAACACCATTTTCTAATGGGTTTTGAAACTTTATTACACAACATAAGATGACTAATTTTCATCTCTCTATTTATATGTTTATCTCTAATATTGAATAGAAATTAAAGGACTTTGGAAACATTGCAAATAAACCATAGAATCTTAAACCTACCATATCATTCGGTTTTATGATTCCTTCTTATTCTTTTTATTTAAAGGAGTAATTGCTACTTCTAAAATTTAATTGAAGAACACTTCTTTCCTTATATTACTCTATAAAATTTTTACTACATAAACTAAAGATAAAGTGGTCTACATGTCTCAGTTTAAGTATGGTGGCAATGGTTCCATTGTCTTTAAAACTAATGTTTAAACTAAATGAGTTTTAAAAGTGGTTTAACTCATTCTGGTTTTAAATATAAAAAGGATAACACCACTCGGTAATTCTTGTAAGGCAACCTTATACCAAATGTCTTTGTCGTTTTGCATACCAATTTAATATACTGATGATATACAACTATCATACAAAAGTATATATAAACTTCCATCAACTGTCTCTTTTCAAGTTTACGCAGTGGATTTAATAGTAACAGTCCTCCAAAATATTTTAAATCTAACCCTAATTTAAGTTGAATATTCTTTAATATGAAACAAAGCTATCATTGCTTACTACATTATAGCTTCCCTAATTAATGTATCCATGTTTTCCAAGGTGTATACCCTTAACCTAAGTTCTGTATAAAGAATTAAGACAAACATATTAAAATATCATATGGAGTATCACAACAAGTCCATTTTACACATTGTGAAAGGTTCGATTTCCCAATTCCGCCGTAGTTTTTCTAATTTATTAAATGTATTCAAGCTTAACATTTGACATCTATACTATACTCGTTTGACTTAAAACCAAATGTTTTAAAGCATTGAATCTAGGTAAGATACATTCTGATTAAGAGTTTGAACAAGACAATAATCACTGCTCACAATAAAAGGGTTTCAAGTTTGTAATAGGTATTAAGTTTATATCTTAAGTAGAAGAGTTTCCCATTAACTAGAACATTCACCTCATAGCTACTAAATTTATGTTATGGAAGAACTCATCCTACGAATCAAAGTTTCAATAGACAATTTGCCCAGTAATATGGTTTTAAAATATCATAGTCCATACATAGCTACACTAAATGCTATTGCAAACATGCTCAACATAAAGACATATGAAATAGTAATTCCTTAATATGTGAAGAAGTTATACATAAAGCAATAGCTTTTAAAAGTAATACAAATTAAAATTCTCATCAAGTGGGTATACTTGTGAACAAAAATTACAGTATATACATTTGAAATGCAAGTTACACCTTATTTCCAAAGTTCTATCATGCATGTTCCCCAAGCTACATTTTCTAATATCAATACATAATTTTCAAACTCTACCCTGCACTTTTCCCAGGAGCTACATATTCAATTACAAATGCATGTAATGGATGAACTATGTTTTTTTAATGACTCAGGCTCTAGCACACCCCTGAGTAGAATTTCCAAGTTTCACATAATATATAACAAATTATTTTTCCGTTGGACACATTTCTTTGATGCCTGTACACATACAAAACTGTTATGTGGTAGCATGCAATATATTTTGCAGTGTTCATCAGATATCTTTCTTCACATATCGATTATTCGATGGTTTCCAAGGGTCAAAATAGTTGTTCTCCAATGACATGCAGTTATATCCTATATGCATACATCGTTTCCATACTCAGAATAACATGCAAAGCTTCTCAAAGTTTCCCAACATGTCATACATACATCACAGAGACTTTTGGTACAACATGCAAAATAAATTAATCTAAATAAAGATAAATATGGTCTTTGGTTCACAACTAATCAGACCCATAACTAGAAATTAATCCTTAATATTTCTAACAATCCTTCAAGTGCATGGAACACAAACATTTCCAAATCACACAAAAAATATTTCACTTTTTCTACATTGCAATTTGTTAGAATAAGTGAATATTCTCTTAAGTTCACTAGGATACACACTTGAGTTTCCACTCCTCCATGTGTCAGGATAACTCTAAGTGGTGTCTTCATCAAGTTTGATGAGTTGTTGTAATCCAACGACTCTCAATGATCAACTCTGCTATTTATACAGAGATGATCCTACAGATAAATCAATCAGTTCCACTCTTCTCTTCATCTCTTATGTAATACTTTGCATATCTATTATTTTGTAATTCTAACATGGTACTAGAGTAGGATAGATTTTTCTAGTATTCTCTCTTGAAGGTTCTAGGATCTGATTCATTTACTTCGGATATTTTTTTGGCTATCTAACTTCAAAGTTTGCATTAGTCTACTCCTATCCTTTGTTATTTTTTTAGAATATTTTTTATGTTGCATATTATTTCATTTCTATGTTGAACTCATGTTGAAGGGATACTTTTAAGAAAATATAGCTATTTTACCTTGTGTGAAGGCACTGGTTTCATGCTCTTCCTTTAAAGGTTATAGCCTTTAAATTTTATTTTTTTATTCCTTTTTTTCCTCAACGTATTCATAAAGAAAATAACATTTGGTTATATCTTTTTTTTTAGCTTTCTTTAAAAGCAAAATTTTTGATTACTTCAAGTGTAACTTAGGATTATTTCTTTGAGTTTTTTGAGATAACTCAAGCTATCCAAAACTTTTATCATTGGCTATCTCGGTATAGATGTTTGAAGAGGTGCTAGAGCTCTCGTTGTCGCGCCCTTGGTGGTACTTGCATTGCATTGCTCTCCTTTGACCTGTTACAACGTCTCCTATCTCTTTTGGCGCACTCTAAGTCAACCATCAATTCCCCATCTAAAATGCTAGTGAACTCAGACTCTCTTCCAACAAAACTATCACCTCAGACGGTATTTATAGATCTTTCAATTCATTCTAAAGTATATTGATTTGTAATTGTTTATTCCAAGGAATGAAATTTGTTCTTGATGTTTTTTAGAAGTTTTGCAAGTTTGTTATTTTTCCCATTGGGGCCCTTAGGAATCCATCCATCTAACGATTTTTACAGGTTTCTTTTTTTTTTAGTTCTTCTCTTCAAAGATCATACCTTCCAATTTCTACAGATTTCACAAATTAATTATTTTTTATTTTGCCTCTAACGATTTCTGCAGGTTTAGTTAAGTCTTAAGATCGTGGTATTACAAATATTATATAGAGCAATATTACTTTTAAATGTTTGATATAGCTCTATTTTTAATTTTGCGTTTCTGTCTTCTACATAAATTTGTAGGTTTTAGTTCTTTGTTTGGGACCTTTTGAAGTCCCAAATTTAACATTTTTTGTAGATTTATCAAGGCAACAAAATTAACGTATTACACAGGTTTAGATAGGGATATTACAAAATATTTTTAGAGCAAATATTTTTTTCAAAATAGTTGATATTCCTCTATTCTTGTTTTACACCTTCTACGCAAATCTGTAGGTTTAAATTCTTCATTTGGAACCTTTGGAAGTCCCAACTTTAAAAATTTCTGCAGGTTTATCAAGCCAACAATATCTATTGAAGTAATTATTCAACACGTTTTTCAAAAATATTAAGTGGCACTAGAGGAGACGTCGGGCACACCTTCCTTCCCTCTTCGACGATTTCAACTAAAATCGATGGTTTCCTCTTAGGCATCTTTATTTTTCGTGGCTATATTATTGTATTTTCTATTTCGAATTTCCCTTTTTTTTTTTCGTATTTGATTAAAAACCAAAATTCAAGTTTTTTTTGTCTTTTTTTTTTTTTGGAAGGCCACATTTTTTTGTGGCTCTCCAAAACAACGACAGAAGACAAGTTGTAAATTTCATAATAAAATATTCCTTTTTATTGGGTGGGGGCTCTTTAGTGCAAGTTTTGCACTCTTGTATGTCAAAGGGGGGAATTATTTTGTCTCTTTGCAAACTCAACTTATATATTTTACTAGCATCTTCTTTAAATTTAAATTTAATAGAGGTTAACATATATTACACATTAGAAGAAAATCAGTTAAAAGTTAAAATTTTAATTTTCTTTGGTTTTACCTTTAAAGCTAAATAAATTAATTTCTATATTTATATTAAAGTTTTTTACTCAAAAAATTATAATTTATTTAAAGAGACAAATTTTATAAAAACTTTAATTTTTGAAATATCTTTTGTCTATGTTCCATGTATCAAAATCCATAAAACTTATAGTTTCCCTCACATAAGGGCGGGTTTTTTGACACTTGGTATAAAGGCCTGACATATATTTTTCTTTAACAGTTTTTTCGGAAACTCTCTAAACTTATAGTCTCCCTCACGTCAGGGCAAGTTTTGAGACAACCATTTAAACGAGTTAACCCTTGCATTCAAATAAAATCCTCCTATTGCTCACATTACTTATAGTTTCCCTCAAGTAAGGGTGGGTACTGTGATACATTAAAGGATTTGGCACTCTAAGAAAAAAAATATAGGCCTCATTATACTTATAGTTTCCCTGTCATAAGGGCGGGTATATTTAGTTACCTATTATTGAACAAGCTTAATTATTCAATTTAATTACATTTTTGAAGTTTTAAATAGGGAAATATTAATAATATTAAATCCTCAAAAATGTATTCAACTGAGCCTCTCACCCCTCATAATTTTCACACTTGGAAACCTAAAATTCTAAATGTCATTTCTCAAAAAGTTCTTACTCATTTATTAGAAGAAAATAAACCAGAATTTGATAAAGAATATGAAATATTTTTTCATAAAGGAAAAATGCATGAAACTATGGGTATTATTAGCACTAATGTTCATGAAATCTTGTGGTTTCATATTACAGATTGCAAAACTCCTCATGAAATTTGGGATAAATTAAAAACCTTATTTGTAAAAGTAGATCATATGAGATCAATGCAACTAGAATTTGAACTAAATTCTTTATCTCCTAAATATTTTAGTAGTATTATTGATTTCCTCACTAAGTTCAAAGAAATCCTCACTCAATATAAAGGCAGTGGGAAGACTAAGTCAGAACAAGAATGTATTTATCTAATCCTTTCAAAACTAAATGGTGTTTTTCAAATATTTACAACCACATTTATATCTACTAAATATGCTCTTGGTGAAACCTTTAAAATGCCCTCTTTAGAAGAATTTTGTGATAGATTAACTAGGTAAGAAACCAAACTTGCTAGATATTAAAACTCTCCTTCAAAATCCTTAGTAGCCTCCACATCCTCCAAATAAAAATTTAAAAATAAGGGAAAAACTCCCATTACCTCTACCTACTATAAAAAGAATGGTCACTCTGCTAACAAATGCTGGAAAAGATTACAAAAACTAGAGGCATGTATAAAATATTAAAAGATATAAAATAATAAGCACATAGGAAAAGCCCTTAATGTTCAAGGAAAAACCTCCATGGTATTTCTTTCTAATCATGGCATAGTACATCAAAATTATGTCTCCCATAATCCTCAACAAAATGGTATTGCAGAAAGGAAAAACCAGACATTAAAAGAGATGGCCAATTGTATGCTCCATTCAAGTTCCAAAAGTTTTTTGGGCAAAGGCTATTAATTGTGAAAATTATATTTAAAATGACACACCTCATAAAGCTCTTGATAAAATAACCCTTGAAGAAGCATGGAATAGCTTAAAACTAGATGTTTTCCAATTTAAAAAATTTTGGATGTACTGCTTAGGCTCACATCCCAAAGAAGAAAAGGAAAGTTCTTTATAAGAAAAGCGAAAAGCTCATCTTTGTTGGTTATTGTGAAGAATTGAAAGCATACAGGCTTCTTGATACCTCAAATCATGAGGTATTATTTCATAGGAATGTCCAATTTGATGAAACATTCCCTCAAAAAGAACCTCCAAAGGACTCTTCCTTCATTGAGCCTAATCCTATAGTAGAACCTCAATATTATGAAGAACCAACACTTGAAGTTAATTTGGTTATTTATAATAAATATGAAGAACATGTAACTCCTTCTCAAAGTCTTTCAACTCCTTCAAATCCCTCTTCTATGCCAAAATGAGCCCGCACAATTGTTAAAGAAGCTACTCCCTACATTCAAAATCTTTCTTCAAACAGATCATCCAACCCCACAAGTTCTAGTCTTGTATGTCAATCCATCCTCTGATCCTCAATCCTTCAAATAAGCCTCAGGTATAAAAGAATGGAAAGATTCCATGGATAACAAATTTCCTTCCTTGCTCAAAAATGATACTTGGTATTTAGTTCCCTTACCTAAGGGAAGAAAATTAGTTCGATGTAAGTGGATATTCAAAACAAAATATGGGCCTAATGGAGAAATAGATAAACACAAGGCTCATCTTGTAGACAAAGGTTTTTCTCAAATAGAGGGTATTTATTATACAGAAACCTTTGCTCTCGTTGCTAAAATGGACTCTATTAGATTGGTTCTTGCTCTGGCCACTTCCAATAAATGGCCAGTATACCAAATGGATGTAAAAAGTGCCTTATTACATGGAAATTTAAAAGAAAAAATATTCATGGAATAGCCCGCTGGTTTTACTCAAGACTCCTCTCTTGTTTGTCGGCTTAAAAAATCTCTATATGGCCTCAAACAAGCCCCTAGAGCTTGGTATGAAAATATGGACTCCTTATTTCAATAGGATTTTCTCATTGTGAGTATGATAATACATTTTACATTTGAAGAAGTAAAGGAAATATCACCATTCTTGTTCTTTATTTTGATGATCTCCTTCTCACTGGTAGTAACCTCACTCACATTCAGAATATCAAAGACTCCCTCTCTAAAAAATTTGAAATGGCTGATCTAGTTCTAGCTCATTTCTTCCTTGGGATTCAAATAAAACAAAACAAAATAGGTATCACCTTATGTCAACAAAATTACACTCAAGATCTTCTTCAAAAATTAAAAATGATAGATTGCAAACCTTCTCCTACCCCATTTCAATATGAAATTCATATCAATACTTCCTGCTCATCCCCTCCTTGTGATGCCACCCTATACTATTAGCTTGTAGGTAGTTTGTTATACCTCACTCATACTCATCCAGATATCTCCTATGTTGTTGGGCTCATATACAAGTTCTCTCATAACCCTCATTTCAATAATTGGAAAGCAGCTAAAATAATTCTTCATTATTTGTATGGTACTACAAAATTTAGGCTCATCTGAAAAGGAGGCTCCATGGATATCATTGGCTATACAAATTTAGATTGCGTAGGATCAATAGATAACAAATGTTCTACCCCTGGATACGTTTTATGCTTTGGTTCTTCACCAGTAGCATGGTTATGCAATAAATAACAAATAATAACATTATCTTTTATAGAGGCAAAATACATAGCACTATCCGAAGACAAGCCTCTTTCATACTTCTTTGCTTTTTTGATTGGTGGCTTTTCCCACTGGGTTTTTACCATCATTTCAAAACAAAGAAGTGATAGTTGGTTTTTCCCCACAAGGGCTTTTTACACCAACTATCTATGATATACATGAGTATCTAATCAGGCCTTGTTACCGGGACTCATTTCTAGAATCTCCCTTAGTATCACTTAAGGGGGGTGTTAGAATAAGTGAATATTCTCTTAATTTCACTAGGATACACACTTGATTTTCCACTCCTCCACGTGTTAGGATAACTTTAAGTGGTGTCTTCATTAGATTTGATGAGTTGTTGTAATAAAATGACTCTCAATGATCAACTATGCTATTTATATAAAGTTGATCCTAGAGATAAATTAATCAGTTCCACTCTTCTCTTAATATCTTGTGTAATACTTTACATATATATTATTGTGTAATTATAACACAATTGATATCTTGTATTCTCACACAGAGCAGCATACATCATATTATCTTTGAGCTATATTTTAGATTTTTCTATTTAATTTTTCTTAGAATTTTTCATCAGATTAAACTTACAGGTTCTCTCCTAGCTTCCAACGTCTCTCTCCTTTTGTCATTCTCCTTCCCTTGCTGAAACCATGCACACTTCACACTACACACACCATGCCCTCTCTATCTCTGCATATCCCCCTCTTCATTTGTTTTCCACCTTTTTTTTAATCTCGAAGATCATTCCACTTTTCTCGTTTGCACTATTGTTAGTTTTTAAACTCTTCAATCCATGGCATAACATATGGAAATCAATCTCCTCCATGTTTAACAAAATTAGCTTAGCATATAAGTTTCCCAAAGCAATTATCAACAACCAAAATTCCCATCCTTTAAATAATACAATGCCATGACTCTTGAACATTCATGATATTATTATTATATATTAATATATTTATATATTATTATTATTTATAATATTACAAATTATCTTATTATTAAACAAACTACCATTATTTAGTTTTACTACATACATATATATAATTATATGTATTATACATTATTTTAAATAAATAAATTCCTTCAAGCACACATTAGTATTTTTATATAAGCATATAATTGCTAATTATATTTACTTTGTCCCTTTACCATTCCTTATAGTTTCTTTTTAATAAAAACCATATCGTTATTCCACATTTATCCTTTTATTTAAACTATGGCTCCCATGCATTTTAGCATTTTTATTGCCAACCAACAATTTAAACTATGGCTCCCATGCATTTAAGCATTTTCATTGCCAACCAAATATCATACATTCATGATTGAACAAACATCAAGCATTCCTACAAATGTAACTACATGATATGCAACTACATGGACCATTGGTGAATGCATTGCCTATAAGGTTCTTTGCCCCTATCAACTAGCTAATACACCACACTCATCATTTATCTTGACTCACCTTGTACCTAAATAATATTTTCATCCATTAAAGAGACTTCTTTCCTTTGCATTGCCACACTAGACCTATCTTCTGTGTCGACAAATACATTAGCAGTATCTCATCCTTATAGATAATTTAGGCATATAATAAAATAGGTTTTTTTGGAGGGTTGTTACAGCGAGAAACTAGAACAATGATATCTTAGAGTTGTAGAACATATGTACTTTTTTAGTAGTATTAAACAAGCATTATCCTCTAATACCATCATATTGATAGTGGTGATAGGATCCATGTAAGAGCTCAATAAACCAATAAATTGATATTAATCATGGATAGACATGATATTATTAAATCCTCAAAAAAAAAAAAATTATTTTATTTTATGGACAAAGGATTTTTGAAAGGGCCTCCAAACCTTTTATAGAGTGGAGCTAGTCATAGAAAAAATGACTAAACACTTCAACCAAAAAATAAGCTACCGGGTGATATTTACAAAAATAAAAGAATTCAAAAATTAAACACAGATTATCACCCAACCAAGATAGAGTCTAACATAATAACTGAAACAAGATCAAATGAGCATCATTCCCATCTAAACAAGATGTTTGGCCTATCCCTACCTAGATAACACAATAACTGAACCACTAAAATTATTAAACCAAAAATAACAGATCATTTTTGTGCCCAAACTATAAAACTTCATAGAGGCCATTATGCCCTCAATATAATAGATAACATAGATCTCTAATGGAAGAAAGGCCTTGCTTGAATCAACCCAAATACATAAAAAATATTGTGAAATAAAAAAATCCCAAAAATATAGTCATGTAATCCTAGTATCAAACATAACCACTAGTGTTGGAACTAGAGATAAAAACTCTGCAAACCATCTAAGCTAATCAAAGTAATAGGGTAACTAGAGTCGATGCTAAATTAGGGAAAAGTAGAAAGAAATTACCATAGAAATAACAACCCAATACCACCCCAATGGGTTTGGATCGATGTTTGGCCTATCCCTCTTAGGGACCTCGACCAAATTTTAAATGACAAATTGAACCCATAAGAAAGAAAAGCAACCTAACCAATGACCCTCAACTACAAATCAACCCTAGTAACATCGTCATCCAAAAACCAACCAAAGTAACATAGAGCAAAATTTAGCCTAGGGATCAATACCTAAAACTTTTTGTAATAATACAAATAGCCCAAGATCACCCACTATAGATTTGGGTTGACATTTGGCCCTATCCCCTTCAAGAACCTCGACCAGATATTCAATGGTAAACCAAATCCAAAAGAAATACGGAGTGAACCAACAAGACCCCCAACCAACAAAAATTCTGGTTACAAAGCCTTCCAACCAACACAGATCATATAGATCATAACAAACAATTAGGTCTAGTAACGAAAATAGGAGACCTCTTGCTCTGAGGGTTTTAGAGTATTAGAGCTGGAGTGGGAGGCCAACCCATATCCAATTGCTTGAATCTGCTCAAAAAATCCCAAAAATATAGCCATAGAACCCTGGGATCAAACACAACCATCAGTACTAGAACTGGAGATAAAACTCTAAAAACCATCAAAGCTAACCAGAGTAATAGAGCAACCAACAAGACCCCTCAACTAGCAAAAATCAAACCCAAAATATTCAATGGTAAATCAAACCCAAAATAAATATAGAGTGAACCAACAAGACCCCTCAATCGAAAAAAATCAGACGCAAAATATTCAATGGTAAATCAAACCCAAAATAAATATAGAGTGAACCACCAAGACCCCTCAACAAGAAAAAATCCTGGTCATAAAGTCATCCAACCAACACAGAGCATAAAGACCATAATAAACAACTAGGTCTAGCAGATAAAATAAGAGATCTCTTGCTCAGAGGGTTTCAAAGTGCTAGAGCCAAATCGGGAGGTCTCTTCTAACATTATGAAACCGTAATTAGGTAGACACTTAAAATAAAAATATTATTAGACTTACCTATAAATGTTTTGTGGCACTTACACAAATATATAATTAAATTTACTATGGAGGATACTAAGTCAAGAGTTATAGCCTTTGGAGATTTACCTCAAACTTGTATGTACAAGAAAATGGGGCTGAAAACATCCATTAAATAATTTTTTCTACTAACCAATTAAAGTTTCATCGTAAGATGCATAATATTTTTATAAATTTATTATATTTTTTAATATGCAAGTTACTCTATTTTCTTGAACTATTACCCATTTTTAAATCTTTCACGTAAAATACTTATTATAAAATTTGTGACTTTGGTTCCTAATGTATATTTTATTTTTATATATTATAATAGTATAAGTATATTTAAATGTTTCAATAAGAAATTTAAAAGTGAGATTTTAAAAAAATGCTATATGTTATTATTCTCTTATCTTCATCTTTCAATTATACAAAAACATTAAGAATGAATTTATTTTTTTATTTATATTTACATAAAAAATATAGTCTACATAGTTATAACAAAAAAAATTAATACTTCAATTAAAATGTGTTTAAATATATTAGGTTGTGGTTTATTTTAGAATTTGATTTAAATAATTTAAAATTTATTTATAATTTGAATAAAATTCATCACTATCACATAATATGATATCATAGTAAATGTGAAAAATAGGAGTACTAACATAGTTGCATAATTTAAAAGCAATATTACCAAATGCCACATAAAACAACTAGATAACATAGTTACACATCTTCAAGAATTGTGGAGTAGTCCTTTATTCCAACAAATTACTTAATGCTTGAGATTACTGTATTTAAGATTTATTTCTTTAACAAACGTGAGATCTATAAAACCATAAATAATTTTTTTTAGAATAGAGAAAAAAATAAAATATTCAACAACAACAATAAACATATCATGATTTGCAAAGATATCAAAATACTTTTTATGGCCAGGATATAAGGTTTCATAATATAAGTGAAATTGTAGAATTCCATGACAAGGAGTTACTATAACATAAGATAAATATTGTATATGGCTACTAACATTAGTCTTCACTTAAACCACTTGAGTAGCATAGTTGGTGAATGCCCTGTATGTTGGTAGAGACCAACCCACGCTCCATTTTCTCTGCATTGACCTTATGGATATGTGGTGTAGTTGGTGAATGTCTTGTGTGCTAATAGAGGATGACACAGGGTCTTGTCCCCACCTTGTGGATACCCAAATAACAATCCCTTTTGACTGATGCCATATGGTATACCCATATGGTATAGCTACAGTTGGCCACAAAACTAAGTTCTTGGGATTTCTATCTAACCAAATTTGTATGACAAAAAAAAATGAGCTAACACCTGGTAATGGCAATGTAAATAGGAGTGGTAATGGGTTAATATCTAGTAGTGATTGTAGAGACATAAGAAATATCTAGAATGAAATCAATAGTGGCTATAAAATTGATAGCATTATATTTGGTGATATGGGATTAGAGAATACAAATCATTTTTAGAATGTTGATGTTTTAGGCCCAGTCCTTGAGCTTTGCTCGAAGGAAGCTTTCCTTAAATATTTATATCCAAGGCGTATCATGATAGATAGGGCAAAATGGTCATGGTCTCAAGTGGTGTTGGGAAAGCCTAAGCTCTTTAGGACCAAGTTTGATCTACTCCCAAAAAAGAGCCAAATTTGTATTCTAGATGACATGGTTAACATGGTCAATGAATAAGGCTCCCATCACTTGGTTGGCATATTTATGTGGATGAGGCATGACCTAGATACAGTTAAGAAATGAGTTTATTATAAGTGGATGTCAAATGGTAATATGGAGTTTGTGGCCCTCCCCAAGGGATTTTTTATGGTGAAGCTAAATTTTTTTATTAGTTTAAAGAAAATTTTATGGGGTGGCCCCTGGTTCTTTGGTAGATGAGGCCTTTTATTGAGGAGATGGGAACTTAATTTAAATCTAGAGACTCAAAAAAAATTATGGGTCCTATTTTCGATGAGTTTACCAAATATTCCTTTCCAATATTGAAATGAGGAGATTTTTACTTGTATTGCTAAGGAATTAGACCAACTGATTATTGTGGATCTGGCTACCAAGTCCAAATCTCACGTCATCTATGTCACGATATGTGTTAATGTGGAGCTTAGGAAAAAAGTATCATATTTGATTTAGCTAGTATGTATATTGGGAGTTTAGAATCAGCTTCTGGAATATGAGAACCCCTCTATATGGAGTTTGTAAGAAATTAGGGCACCTAACCTAGGTATGTCCAAACTAAAATTCTCATTCTCAAGGTTTGAAGGTCTAGAAATTTAAGCAAATGGAAGAAGAGGGTTCCAAGAAGAAAGCTAAAAATATTAAAATGGAAGTTTGTAAATAAAAAATGTAGAAGCATTCATTTGTGGAGGACCCCAGAATGGAAGATACTTTGGAATCTATAATCCCTAGAAATTAAGTAAGTAAAACTAATATGTATAAGGAGTATTCCATTGAGAATTAAGTTTTGGTAAATAAGATGAAGTTATGTGAAAATTTGTCCTCCTCGGAGATGAACCTTGCTCTTTCTTCAAATTTCTTTGATATCCTTCAATAAATCATTTCTAGAGATGAAGATAATGTCTTATTAGAAAAAATAGTTGACAAAAATCCTCAGTTAAAAAATGAAGATGGTAAAAATAAATAGATCCAAATAACTCTAGAAAATATCTTAAATCAAATAAAAAAGATCCTAGGAAAGTTAGTTGAACAAAAAAAGAAATCTAAACTCCAAAACTAGATATCAAAAGAAGATAGGGGTTGATGTAGGCACTATTAAATCTCAACTGAGATACTCCAATTGGAAAATCAAATAAAAAGAGACAGAGACAAATATTTCCAATGAAACACAAAGATTAATAGCCTTGGACAAGAGAAGTAAAAAGTTACTCAAGGCAAGAGTAAAAAAATTATTTTATTGACAAGCTTGAGTCTAGAATGAGATTGAAGCCAAATATTTTCCAGTATCTTTAGGGAGTATACATTAAAAGTAGAAATAAATCTCTTGCTAGTGCATAAGTTTGATGTGGAGTGTGTTTTTCAAGATTTTAATCTAGTTTCTTCTAGTTGTTTTGTACTTTCGTATTTCTATTTTTTTTGGTCTTGGTAGACCATTTCACTATGTGTATTGTTTCACATTGGTTTATTTTAGTTTTAGGGGTTGTCTTGTCTGTAATGTCCTAAATTTATTATTTTTAGGAGATATATAGTGGTTGTTTTGTTGTATCCCTCTATCCCTTGGGGTTCTTATCCTCTTGATCTACTTATTGTTCTTGTTTCTATTGTCTCTCTTATTGTAAAAGGTTAGGGATCCTTTCAATATCTGGTATTTCCTACCTAATAAAAAAAATATTAGTCTTTATTTCTAAATTTACATTTAACAATGATTCTAAAATTTTGAAAAACCTAAAAAATAAATTAAATAATATGAAAAGTCCTACAATCCTTATAGTTTAACCTAAAGTAATGAGATGCATCTAATATTTAAAGGACATAATTCCTACATACAACAAGTAGCTATAAAACTTGAACAAATTTAAAAATATCTTATGTTTCATAAAAAATTATAAGAGCTAAAATAATATAATACACAAAAGTACACTTTATAACAAAAAATAGTCTTGACAACAGGATCCATTGGTATAGAATGACTTATAGTATATGGGACATGTTTAAACTTCAAATTAATTAGAAAAAAAATTATTCCAATTGCAAAATAAATTAAATAGCTACTTTACTCTCACAACATGGAAGTGATCAGTTGGGTACTAATATTAAAATTCCCCTTAACAATTATGTTGTCTTCATAGTAAATATTTTAAAAAATAATTCTAGAATTATCAAAAAAGAATTTCCTTCACTATCCATGTGTTTAACATTATTATCCTATAATAACTATAATCTTAATATCATTTTTTATTTGCTTTAAATATTTCATAGCGTTCATAGATATTCATATTGAAGATCTATTAGAATTGACCATCTAATTCAAACTAGAAACTATTGTACATAGATACCATAGTGGTATGTTTTCGAGATTTTATCCAAGAGACACAAATTCAAACAATAACAAAGTGTGTGTGAGTGTGTTAACTATATATTTTATGACCATTGCATCTACAAGGTATAATAGTTTTCTAGATGATATACCTAGTGAGGATCAATACCTAGAACTTTTTGTAATGATACAAATAGCACATGATTACCCACTATAGGTTTAGGTTGACATTTGACCCTATCCCATTCAAGAACCTCGATCAGATATTCAATGGTAAACCAAATCCAAAAGAAATACGGAGTGAACCAACAAGACCCCCAACCAACAAAAATCCTGGTTACAAAGCCTTCCAACCAACACAGATCATATAGATCATAACAAACAATTAGGTCTAGTAACGAAAATAGGAGACCTCTTGCTTTGAGGGTTTTAGAGTATTAGAGCTGGAGTGGGAGGCTAACCCGTATCCAATTGCTTGAATCTACTCAAAAAATCCCAAAAAGATAGCCATAGAACCCTGGGATCAAACACAACCATCAGTACTAGAACTGGAGATAAAACTCTAAAAACCATCAAAGCTAACCAGAGTAATAGAGCAACCAACAAGACCCCTCAACTAGCAAAAATCAAACCCAAAATATTCAATGGTAAATCAAACCCAAAATAAATATAGAGTGAACCAACAAGACCGCTCAACTGGCAAAAATTAGACGCAAAATATTCAATGGTAAATCAAACCCAAAATAAATATAGAGTGAACCACCAAGACCCCTCAACAAGAAAAAATCCTGGTCATAAAGTCATCCAACCAACACAGAGCATAAATACCATAATAAACAACTAGGTCTAGCAGATAAAATAAGAGATCTCTTGCTCAGAGGGTTTCAAAGTGCTAGAGCCAAATCGGGAGGTCTCTTCTAACATTATGAAACCGTAATTAGGTAGACACTTAAAATAAAAATATTATTAGACTTACCTATAAATGTTTTGTGGCACTTACACATATATAATTAAATTTACTATGGAGGATACTAAGTCAAGAGTTATAGCCTTTGGAGATTTACCTCAAACTTGTATGTACAAGAAAATGGGGCTGAAATCATCCATTAAATAATTTTTTCTACTAACCAATTAAAATTTCATCGTAAGATGCATAATATTTTTATAAATTTATTATATTTTTTAATATGCAAGTTACTCTATTTTCTTGAACTATTACCCATTTTTAAATCTTTCACGTAAAATACTTATTATAAAATTTGTGACTTTGGTTCCTAATGTATATTTTATTTTTATATATTATAATAGTATAAGTATATTTAAATGTTTCAATAAGAAATTTAAAAGTGATATTTTTAAAAAATGCTATATGTTATTATTCTCTTATCTTCATCTTTCAATTATACAAAAACATTAAGAATGAATTTATTTTTTTATTTATATTTACATAAAAAATATAGTCTACATAGTTATAACAAAAAAAATTAATACTTCAATTAAAATGTGTTTAAATATATTAGGTTGTGGTTTATTTTAGAATTTGATTTAAATAATTTAAAATTTATTTATAATTTGAATAAAATTCATCACTATCACATAATATGATATCATAGTAAATGTGAAAAATAGGAGTACTAACATAGTTGCATAATTTAAAAGCAATATTACCAAATGCCACATAAAACAACTAGATAACATAGTTACACATCTTCAAGAATTGTGGAGTAGTCCTTTATTCCAACAAATTACTTAATGCTTGAGATTACTGTATTTAAGATTTATTTCTTTAACAAACGTGAGATCTATAAAACCATAAATAATTTTTTTTAGAATAGAGAAAAAAATAAAATATTCAACAACAACAATAAACATATCATGATTTGCAAAGATATCAAAATACTTTTTATGGCCAGGATATAAGGTTTCATAATATAAGTGAAATTGTAGAATTCCATGACAAGGAGTTACTATAACATAAGATAAATATTGTATATGGCTACTAACATTAGTCTTCACTTAAACCACTTGAGTAGCATAGTTGGTGAATGCCCTGTATGTTGGTAGAGACCAACCCACGCTCCATTTTCTCTGCATTGACCTTATGGATATGTGGTGTAGTTGGTGAATGTCTTGTGTGCTAATAGAGGATGACACAGGGTCTTGTCCCCACCTTGTGGATACCCAAATAACAATCCCTTTTGACTGATTCCATATGGTATACCCATATGGTATAGCTACAGTTGGCCACAAAACTAAGTTCTTGGGATTTCTATCTAACCAAATTTGTATGACAAAAAAAAATGAGCTAACACCTGGTAATGGCAATGTAAATAGGAGTGGTAATGGGTTAATATCTAGTAGTGATTGTAGAGACATAAGAAATATCTAGAATGAAATCAATAGTGGCTATAAAATTGATAGCATTATATTTGGTGATATGGGATTAGAGAATACAAATCATTTTTAGAATGTTGATGTTTTAGGCCCAGTCCTTGAGCTTTGCTCGAAGGAAGCTTTCCTTAAATATTTATATCCAAGGCGTATCATGATAGATAGGGCAAAATGGTCATGGTCTCAAGTGGTGTTGGGAAAGCCTAAGCTCTTTAGGACCAAGTTTGATCTACTCCCAAAAAAGAGCCAAATTTGTATTCTAGATGACATGGTTAACATGGTCAATGAATAAGGCTCCCATCACTTGGTTGGCATATTTATGTGGATGAGGCATGACCTAGATACAGTTAAGAAATGAGTTTATTATAAGTGGATGTCAAATGGTAATATGGAGTTTGTGGCCCTCCCCAAGGGATTTTTTATGGTGAAGCTAAATTTTTTTATTAGTTTAAAGAAAATTTTATGGGGTGGTCCCTGGTTCTTTGGTAGATGAGGCCTTTTATTGAGGAGATGGGAACTTAATTTAAATCTAGAGACTCAAAAAAAATTATGGGTCCTATTTTCGGTGAGTTTACCAAATATTCCTTTCCAATATTGAAATGAGGAGATTTTTACTTGTATTGCTAAGGAATTAGACCAACTGATTATTGTGGATCTGGCTACCAAGTCCAAATCTCACGTCATCTATGTCACGATATGTGTTAATGTGGAGCTTAGGAAAAAAGTATCATATTTGATTTAGCTAGTATGTATATTGGGAGTTTAGAATCAGCTTCTGGAATATGAGAACCCCTCTATATGGAGTTTGTAAGAAATTAGGGCACCTAACCTAGGTATGTCCAAACTAAAATCCTCATTCTCAAGGTTTGAAGGTCTAGAAATTTAAGCAAATGGAAGAAGAGGGTTCCAAGAAGAAAGCTAAAAATATTAAAAGTGAAGTTTGTAAATAAAAAATGTAGAAGCATTCATTTTTGGAGGACCCCAGAATGGAAGATACTTTGGAATCTATAATCCCTAGAAATTAAGTAAGTAAAACTAATATGTAATAGGAGTATTCCATTGAGAATTAAGTTTTGGTAAATAAGATGAAGTTATGTGAAAATTTGTCCTCCTCGGAGATGAACCTTGCTCTTTCTTCAAATTTCTTTGATATCCTTCAATAAATCATTTCTAGAGATGAAGATAATGTCTTATTAGAAAAAATAGTTGACGGAAATCCTCAGTTAAAAAATGAAGATGGTAAAAATAAATACATCCAAATAACTCTAGAAAATATCTTAAATCAAATAAAAAAGAGCCTAGGAAAGTTAGTTGAACGAAAAAAAAAATCTAAACTCCAAAACTAGATATCAAAAGAAGATAGGGGTTGATGTAGGCACTATTAAATCTCAACTGAGATACTCCAATTGGAAAATCAAATAAAAAGAGACAGAGACAAATATTTCCAATGAAACACAAATATTAATAGCCTTGGACAAGAGAAGTAAAAAGTTGCTCAAGGCAAGAGTAAAAAAATTATTTTATTGACAAGCTTGAGTCTAGAATGAGATTGAAGCCAAATATTGGCCAGTATCTTTGGGGAGTATACATTAAAAGTAGAAATATATCTCTAGCCAGTGCATAAGTTTGATGTGGAGTGTGTTTTTCAATATTTTAATCTAGTTTCTTCTAGTTGTTTTGTACTTTCGGATTTCTATTTTTTTTGGTCTTGGTAGACCATTTCACTATGTGTATTGTTTCACATTGGTTTATTTTAGTTTTAGGGGTTGTCTTGTCTGTAATGTCCTAAATTTATTATTTTTAGGAGATATATAGTGGTTGTTTTGTTGTATCCCTCTTTCCATTGGGGTTCTTATCCTCATGATCTACTTATTGTTCTTGTTTCTATTGTATATCTTATTGTAAAAGGTTAGGGATCCTTTCAATATCTGGTATTTCCTACCTAATAAAAAAAATTATTAGTCTCTATTTCTAAATTTACATTTAAAAATGATTCTAAAATTTTGAAAAACCCAAAAAGTGAATTAAATAATATGAAAAGTCCTACAATCCTTATAGTTTAACCTAAAGTAATGAGATGCATCTAATATTTAAAGGACAAAATTCCTACATACAACAAGTAGCTATAAAACTTGAACAAATTTAAAAATATCTTATGTTTCATAAAAATTTATAAGAGCTAAAATAATATAATACACAAAAGTATACTTTATAACAAAAAATAGTCTTGACAACAGGATCCATTGGTATAGAATGACTTATAGTAAATGGGACATGTTTAAACTTCAAATTAATTAGAAAAAACATTATTCCAATTGCAAAATAAATTAAATAGCTACTTTACTCTCACAACATGGAAGTGATCAGTTGGGTACTAATATTAAAAGTCCCATTAACAATTATGTTGTCTTCATAGTAAATATTTTAAAAAATAATTCTAGAATTATCAAAAAAGAATTTCCTTCACTATCCATGTGTTTAACATTATTATCCTATAATAACTATAATCTTAATATCATTTTTTATTTGCTTTAAATATTTCATAGCGTTCATAGATATTCAAATTGAAGATCTATTAGAATTGACCATCTAATTCAAACTAGAAACTATTGTACATAGATACCATAGTGGTATGTTTTCGAGATTTTATCCAAGAGACACAAATTCAAACAATAACAAAGTGTGTGTGAGTGTGTTAACTATATATTTTATGACCATTGCATCTACAAGGTATAATAGTTTTCTAGATGATATACCATTTATTCTCTTAAAAAAATATAATATATTTATATCAGATTTTCTTCCATTATATTTCATTATATCTTGTTCAATATTTTGTGTAGAACTATTTGTTGAAGAATTCTCAAATAAATGATCAATTTTACTTATAAAAAAATCCAAAAGGGCGTGTATAAAGTATCTCTTACGACTATCAATACTTAAAAGGAAATGATAATAGATTTTATGCTTCCAAGTGAAATACTTTATAGTTCTCTTTTCACAAATAATATGATAATTTAAACTCTATTAATATTTTAATGACTCTTTCTTATATAATCACCCTTAATAAAAAAATTTAGTTTAGAAGTCTATCCAAACTATATACCTCTCTCATTGTGTAATTTAAGACTCCCTAAGAATTACCATAATAAAAGTATTTGAAAGAATGCCAAAAGCTATTTCAAATTATTTTATATTTTTGGATTTCAATTAGAAAGAAAAAAATAAAGATCATAGAGATTCATTTAAATGATGAAATTTGTATTATAAATATATAATAGTTAAAAAGTTATTATTTAAATTTATTTATTTTTAATTGGTAAAAGTATTTTGAAAGGATCCCAAAACTTTTGCCAAAGCTAATTAAAAATATGTAATCCACTTGAAATTACCTTGAACACCAATCAAACTGGAACAACAACTAAATAGAAGTCATAGACAACAAAGAAGAAAGAACAACACAACTAAAACACCAAACAAAAAGCAAAAAGGAAAGCAGAACAACAAAAACTCAGGAAGACACTGAACATATAGGGTACTAAACACACAATACAGGATCTACTCCAACACATTTAATCACATCACAATTGTTTCGTTTGGACCAATTGACAAGCCTATCGTATTTCGAATGACCTCAATACCATAAATGGATTGCCATCTACACCTAAAATATAATATATTAATTTTTTTTTTATAAAAAAAATAAATAATCATCTTATCGATTGTTATTATTATTATCTTTTTACAGCTAAAATAAATTTAAAATAGAAGTTCCTTTGACAGTAATCCTAAATTTTGGAATGATATAAAATCTTTAGGCGAATTGCGGAAATGTTGTTTAAGCTTTAATACGTTCAAGTATCTTGATCAAGATTTTTTAGTTAGGTTGCTAATTTTATTTATTTTTATTTTTATTTTTTTACACACAAAGGTAGTTAGTGTATTTAGGTAGTATAATAAAACTCTATGATTAAAGTGAGTGTATTTAGGTAGTATAATAAAACTCTGATTAGAGTGAGTAGTATTTAGGTAGTATAATAAAACTCTATGATTAAAGTGAGTGTATTTAGGTAATATAATAAAACTCCATGATTAAAGTGAGTAATTTCCTTTAACCATAACTGTTTGTAAAGTTTTTGTTGTAAAACTAGAAAAAAGTGTTATATGGTTGAAATATAATTTTTTTTAATTGCATACTGCATTTTAACATTTATTCTTCTATCAAACAAAATAAGCATCTTATCATTTTATCTTATTTAAGCTATCAAGTGACTGCCATTTTAGCCCAACCTCAATCCAGAATTGCAGTTAATCTTCCCTAAATCGGAATTGCAGCCCCTTTTCCCTTATCGAACAAACACAGTTGCGGCCACTTTTCCCTTGTCGATCTAACACAACTGAAACCAATTTTCCCTTATCAAACTAACTCAATTGAAGAGCAAAACATACAACTAACAAAATTGAAATCCAAAATATGGGGCCATGAATCTGATAAACTCAATACAGTATGTTTCTAATTATTTTAGTCAAAAGCTTGCATTCTTTGGTTGACGTTGCCTCTCATACAGATCATCTCATTCATCAAACAATGAAGAAGTGAACAAATTACACTGTATATCATTTGAGGAAAAAACGGCTAGTTCTTCGATGATTGACCCATGTTCTCCTGGATTCTGGAGCGCGAGATTGCGACAATTCTCCTGGAGCACCTTCGAAATATTACACCATTGATACTGCAATTGCTGCTTTCACATAACCTCGTATTGGTAGACGCCTCCTCTCACCGTTAATTTAGTTTTACAAGCTTCATGCACTGCAATAACACACATATTCCCAGCACTCAACACGAAATGCTACGAGAATGGGTATGTTATTATTTTTCCTTTCTGCCATATACCTGCAATTTGAATAGAGAAGTGTGGACAAAGTTGGACCATTCAAATCCACAAGTATTAGCATTAAGAACAAGATATTGCACTTATTTGAGACATGACAGCCTGAGGATTCTTTCTGCTGTGTAAAATAAAATTTAGGGACTTTTGTTGTCGTTCATGCCTATAAACTATGTTCACCACTCTACATGAGAGATTCGCTAGACAAGGAATCAGACAGAAGTCAGACTCCATATTTTAATATGGATCATGCTCGTCACGTTTCTCCATTTAATTATATGATACTTTGTCTTCTCTGGACCAACCGGATGACCCTACAAAGAAGAGAACAATATTACATGAACATGTCCATCAAATTTCACAATGCTTCGTTGTTCCTTTATGCAAGCAGATACAACTTGCAAATTGCAGTCGAATATCAGGATGCGTTTTGTGAGTAGTATTATGTCATGGTAATTTGTATCAGCACAAAAAATAATCAAATACATATGGTCAATTGCAAGTCTTGTCCCTATCCGCATTGGAGTCAAACTTTCTTAGTTTAATTATGAATGGTAAGAAATAAGGTTTATTTTTTAATGGTTTTCTATAGATTTTGTGTTTTGCAGGGACAAGATGGTTTTGATTGTCTTTTTCGGGCATGTAGTTTTGTAATGAGTGTTATCTCAGTTACAGCCTTATGAAATGAATATCGAGGGACCAGAATGGGTATGATACGTATTGTATTTTATCATTTTGTATTTTATATTAAGTCCTCAAACATATTTTATGTAAATCATAGCCGGTAAAAGGTTTTCTTATGAAGATTATTAGATTAACTTAGGCATCTAGTAGATTTTTTTTTTTTTTTTAATTTACTTGTACGATTTGGGATTTTATTTTCCATATTATTGTCAAATTTTTTAAAACTTTGTATACCAATGTTGAAGATCTCAATGATTAAAAAAATCAATAAAAGACCAAAGTTATAAATGTGATACAAAATACAAGATGTGTTTTTTCAACAAATTGCTTTGATGAATTATACATAAAGCCAATGTCTACCAAATTGTTGTTTGTAGAATAACTAATAATAATGTGGTTTAAATCTCTCAAATTTAGATGACACTTAATTTTTTCTTCCAATTAAGCTAGTGCATGGGTAATCTAAAATTGATAGTTTTATATAATATTTCTTTGCTCAATAGAATCTACCAAAATTTTATTAACAAAAATCATTAGTTATGGATATAATCCAAATGTTAGTAAAAAGGATTTAAATTGTATCAAAAATCAAATTTAAAGCCATTGCAGTAAAGTTCTATACTTAAGCTCATGATCAAGATAGTAAATTTTTAAATTCATTTTGTTGAAAGCTAAAGAGTAATTAACACCACAATGAATCATTTTTATTGATTGAAATTGTTCAAATTATTAAATTAAATAAAAATATAATGAAAATTAGCATACCCTTGAAGTTGTATAGACAACATTTTCAACATTGTTATTTTTATTCAATTTATAAAATGGTCACATGGAAAAAATAACAATAATGATAAGTGAATTTATTTTGATATTTAACGAGGAAAATATAAATTTTAAAATATATAGGGTCAATGGCCTTGAAATATATAATAGAGACACTATGATGATATAACACTAAATATTGGATGGAAATTTAACATATTCATGTGTCTTATTTGAGGTACTATTTAGATCAGTCTAAAAACAGTAATAGACATTGATAATAAAAAATAAAAATAGATTCTATTGGATAGATGAGGATGGCATATTATCCACTATATTTAATAATAATAGTGAATGGAAAAATATTGAGGGGAGAATGGTAAAGTAATAAACTTCCAAGCTACAATTGAAGTAGACTTTAGTAGAAAAAGAAGAATATATTGGGTATTTGGAAGGTTGTATAATTTATCTGTACTCATTTTTTGTTCTTCTTACAATTTATGAATATGCATAGATGGATGGTGGATTGACATTTAAAATAGGTTTTTTATCCTCATAAGTATATCAAGTAGAAGAAGGGGATTCTAGACTTAGGATTTAGTTGATAATAAGTGGTAGCTCAACAAGACAATATGTAATGGTGATCTTAATAGTATCAATAAGGTCCAAAAGAAAAAAACTTATAAAAAAGAGATAGGGAATGGATTGTCAGTTTGGATGTGGAACTATATTGCACGAATGTTTGTGGAAGTGAGACATATTTTTAGTGTGTTGAAAATATTTTTTGCTCTTATAAGATTAATAAAATAATTGAAATATAAAATCGATTGTAAAATAACTAATTAATTAATGTATATATTGCATAATTGTAACAACCCAAGTCTACTCACTTGGTTGTGCCAGTAAAACATCAAAGATTCCAAGGGGTAGTTTTTTTTTTTTCAAACAAAATTAAAGCTTAAAGTATGCTCTTAGAATCATAGCATAATTTGATTCACCCAATAAATGAATTTCATAAGATTTATTTAGTAAAGGTATATTACACCAACCTTGAGTTCTAGGTTGTTGTATATAGCCACCCAAGTGGTCGAGATTATCCAAATCTTGTAAATGTGTCATTCTATGGATCTATTATTCCCAATATCATTCCTCTTGTTTAGGTCATGTGTGTAGATACACAATAGAGTTTATCCTTTAGATACCATAACACCTAAAGGATGGATGCATGCTTCCCCACTCCCAATCATACTAAACCTATGACTACCAAGTTATTTTATTCTATTAAATGTATGAAATGAAATTGTGTATTTAAATATGTCTCTATGACTAAATGATTGTCTATTATCGAGAGTTAGTAAGTGTCATGTTAATACCCTATCCTTAGACTTTATATCACATTCTCATTATGATACACATTCGTTTGTCCTATACCAAATAACATGGATTTCCCAACTAAGTCTAACAAAAATGGATCTTATCAGAGTATCATTCAAGTAACAGTCTAGGGGTAGCATACCATAACACTCATTATAAGTTCTGACTGAGTCATGAGTGCGAACCTATTATGAAAGAACTACAATTACCCTTGGAATCATTAGTGTGCATTCCCTTATCTCAATGTAATTGGGTTTTTTCTTTGAGTCATCCTTTCTCGATGACTTCTACAATTCTTTTTGGTTAATGATTTGATAGTAGGAGTTTTTCTACTTCTAATAAAAATAATTCCACAACTAAATAAACACTCATCCATTATTTCATAATGGTACACTAATTTAGTTGTATATATTTCATTTAAGATAATCTCTTAAAACACTAATACTCAAGAAATAGAATTTATAAAATCGTCAAAGCAAGCCCAAAATTACTTAATTCATAAGTAAACTAGACCCTTTTCAAGCAAACTTAATAAATCACATTAAGCAATTCTCAACTCAAGGTGTTGGTTGTCCTGCTAAAAGTTCTTTGCAAAGACTTTAAACACAATTAAAACAAAGGGTACACAAAATATGATTTTTACTCTCAACTTCAATATTTCATTCTATTTATTCCTACACCCTACTTAATATATAATATTTATCAAGAGCTTAATCTAAAAATATAAAATAGTTTTGTTCATCAAGCAAGCAAGCTCTACTTAGATACATAAGCAAGTCTTCCTTAAAATATGTTGAACACAATGAATACCTCGCTGCATCAAACATACATCTTAGAATGACTGAGCCAAAAGTTATTTTCTCTAAAGTATTTCTAATTTCATCTAATACTGTTAAGTTAATATAAATATTTAATGTTTGAAAATCATCCTCAACCGAGGACACACCAATTCACTCTAAAAGCATTTACACAGTTAACCTATTAATCATATATTAGTATTTTAAAAAATTTCAATATCCATAATTATTGGTAAGTCATTATGATGATGCTAAATAAGATTTACTATGACAAAGCAATTCCAAATATACTATAATGCATTCTTTAATTTGGAAATTACTTCAATTTATTTCTTTTGAGTTGATGGAGAAACCTTTAATGCTTTCATAAAGAAAATTAGCATGCATTACAAATATTATTTCTACACATCTAGATATATGTTTTACAACATTTCAAATCTAGAAAAACACATATCTTTAGACAACTGAAATATCAACATATTTTCAGAGACACAAGGTATCTAAAATTTGGAATCTCCTCTTAGATCATAAACCAACAAAAGAGACATTGATCACATTTCTCATAGAGAAAGCTCAACTTTAAACATTGAAGTCTATAAATAATTCATGAAATGTTACAACTTTCACTATAGTTATATACCACAATATGTTTTGAATCTATATTTGATGAAATAGCAGACATTATACTTCAATCAATTTTTCTGCAATCATCTTCCATCCCAAATCGTAAGTTGGTTCTCTGAGTCAACCTCATCCAACATTAATATCTTTTACAGGAGAAAATTAGGCTTTTTTTTTAGTTCCCTGCAAAGGATACTTAGAAAAACTTGGTGTTTGCTTCATTTTATAGAAATTCTAGCCCCACATAGAGCATGATCTAAATCTAAATTTCAAACAAACACCATCCAATTATTAGCTACTCTCACTAGATGAGAACGACTCTTTCTCCTTGTTATAAATATTTCCCAACATTGCCAACTTGGGTTTAATTAAAAATGGGGATCAATTATGGATTTTATATGAATGCAAACTATCCATAGAATCTATTTAACATTCCATGCAACATGAATCTTAAAAATAGCAACCAACACTATATATTTTCATAGAATCCAAACACGAATTTTCCTTTCTAGACATTCATTCACACTATCACCCAAAGATTTTTTGCATTCCATTATATTTCTCATACAATAACACAACACTCTCTTTGCTTCATATTTCCAAGCAAAATACAACTAGAAAATTTAAATCAATAGCAGCTATTTTGCTTCTTTTTAAATCAAGATTTCAATATATTATCTATGGCAATTCAATCATATATTTACTTATTAATTCAAATATTCTCATAGTGCTTATCAATTCACATAAATGTACAAACAACACATATTTTCAATAGCAAAATATTATCAAAAAATAAAATTCTTTTCTTTTTCAAACATCATAAATATAAAAGGCCCAAGAGTCTGACCCGAGCAAAAGTGCAGTCCTTATATCCAACGAGCCTTCATTGGCAATTATTTTGACCTCTTTGTAATCATCCAACAACACATGATCTAGCCAAAATAACCCTTTTACAATATTTATTTCCTTTTTTCTTAAAAAAACTTACTTCCCCCTATCTTCTACCCAAAACTTCGAAAACCCGAGACCACTAACAAACCCAACAAATATGCATAGCTCTTGGTTGGAAAGGAAGTTATTGTTATTCATTTCACATGTCCATCACCATCATTGCAAGACATTAAATATATAAGAAAAAAAATTGGTTTAATTCTAACATAATCCTTTTCCAAAAATCAATCACCATAGAAAACATAAAATCTATTCTATATATTTTAATTTTCCAATCCATTTCCTCTCTTCTCTCTTATTATTTGGATCACATATCCCTCCAACATAATATTTAAATTTTTCAAAGTAACCTCCATAGTATATTTTAAATCCATCATATCTTTAAATAAAAGGTGGCTCCCATGACATAGCATCTTCATTGCCACAAAAGAAAACAAAACATATCAATAAGCTAAAGCAATCAAAATGAAAACACTTAAAAAATATATATTCCTAATGTAGTCCTAAATGGAACATCTATATGTGAACTTCCATGTGTTCATAAGCCGAATCATCAAATTCTCTCTTACTTTGTTAGATGACTTTTCATGTGTGTCAATGGAATGTTCCTATTTCTACATCCAAAAAACCATTAGCAGTACCATATTCTAAAGAAAAAGGTGTGTTAAGCACCATTAACCAATTTTATATCAATGACCTTAAGAGGGGGTTATTATAATAACATGTGTGTTGTGTTTTAGCTTTGTAAGATTTAATTCAACTACACATGTTGGATTATCCAACCAATGGATGGATGGATAAATAAATTGATGAATCATAGAACAAATATATAAAATTATTACAATGGCAATAGTATTATACCCGTTATTAGAAATCATTATAAAAAAGATACCAAAATACTAAAATTAATGTTATCCTTTTGGTATGGATTTTACAACCTCTAGAATTTGGTTGAAGAATATGACTTCTAAAATATTCTCTTTCTATTGGGTAGTTGTACAGAACACGATTCTAACTGTTGATAATTTTAGAAAAAGAGAGTTCCATTTTCCAAATACATATGTGTTATGTAAGTCCAATGAAGAATCAGTGGATCACATCTTTGTGCATTGTCCTTTTTCTTCTAATGTTTTCTATATGTTGTTAAGGACTTTATCTTTATGTTGGATTAGTCCATGTAGTTTCATTGAGCTCTTTGAACAATAGTGTTCCCCTTTTCTAGTAGGAGGATAAATTTTTTATGGAAGATGTTATTACCTCATTTCATTTGGGGTATTTACTTTGAGAGAAATAATAGAATATTTAAGGACTTTTTCAAGAATGACATGGTTATTTTCCATAGAATTAAAATCAACTATTAAATGTAACTTTTCCATTGTAGACGATATTGAAGGTTGGGAAAATGTTAAAGAGACTAGGATAACATCTTTATGAGATATTACACCTCTTCACAATCAAGAAATAGATCCAAAATATATTGCTAGAAAAATCAATTTTTAGTCTTTTCCTATATTTTTTTAGCTTAAACTTAATTTTGATGGTGTCATAAAAGGCATTTGAGGTAATAGGAGGTGGAATTATAAAAAACCACTTGGGATAGGTTGTTATTATATATGCAAAAACTTATGGGATCTATACTAATGACTTTGCAAAAACTAAAGCTTTGTATACATGCAACAAATTAATTAATGAATTAAATATTAAGAAAATTATTGTTGAGGGTGTTTTTATAAATATTATAAACTATCTATAAAATAGAAATGTAAATAGTTAGAATATTAAGAAAATAATTGAAAATGCTAATATTAGTCTATCCTCCCTAGAAATTAATCATATTTATATGGAAGGTAATATAACAACTGATTGGTTAGCAAATGAGGGAGTTGATAGGTTCAAAGGGATGATCTTCATGATTCCTTTAATTCTATTATTAATAAGGAGAAATATCATGCTACTAATAATTATAAAAAGTTGATGATTAGTAAAATTAGTCCTAGGATGAGTAATTTTAGTGGAGGCATGAGGATACGGAAGCAAAAAGGAAAGCGAAGATGCGATGCAAATTAAACTTAGACTTAATGCTAAATCCTAGGAATTTGAAAGTGCATGAAAAGAGGGAAAAGCATGAGCAAATCGGAATGAAACAAATGCAAATAAAGAATACAGCCCTTTTTATTGATATGTTTCACAACTCGGTTACAATGCGCATCCTCCCCTTACAAGGGCTAGGAGTGTTTGAATAAACGTTCTTGTTACATCCATGGATGCCCTTCCTTCTTTCGCGTGCCCACATGTAAAATGGGTGGACCAAACATCGCCACCACTCGCGTTGGTGAGTATTGAATCCTTGCTACTCCTCTGATGTCCAGACCCTATGTTCAAAGGAACAAGAAACAATCAGTAGCACCTGTAGATAAAGTAAAGCATGCAATCCCCAAGCCTACGGTAAGTGAATGAGAAAAGTGAATTAAACTATGACTAAAATGAATCCAAATGGTCTAAAAATTTGACAGGAGCATCAAGGCATCCCAAAGAAAATACTGCAAATGGAACAATCAAGAAATTCCTCGCCGATTTGAATTCGCTCCAGGCGGGATGAATTCACCTGCAACAAAACGTCGAAAAGGTACTGTGCCCAATGTCCTATCTAGGAGGCTCCAAACAATCTGCAAACTTAGGGTTAGATAATTGAGGACATTTTGAGAAGACCCAGATGGTCATATTTTTCCAATTTGGAATTCATCAATGGGAATTTTATGATGCTACCTGCAAGTTAGTAAAGGTGAATGAAGATAGAAACATGATCAAAATTGTTCAAAAAAAAATGAAATTAAAAGGGGAACCTATCTAAGAAGCATAGAATTGAATGCAAAATGAAAGAAAGCAAATCTTCCATAGATTTCCAATTTCTCCAAAGAGGGGCGATTAGGACTGTAGCAGTGCGGGAGGGGGTGCCTGGAGGCAGGCCGCCCACCATTTGGGGCCTGATTTCGGCACCAATCCACTTGGTATGAGTCCAAAATCTCTTGTGGGGTATTTTTGGCAAATTGGGTGGGATATCGTGACCAAATGTTAGGTTTGGTTCCGGATTTGTGCTTCCAATAACCACCCTATGACCTCCTATCTGAAATAGATCAAGGATGTGAAATACACAACTCAAAAGGGTATGGGTGTGAAAGTAAAATGATAGCACTTCATTGCTCCAAAATGCTCCTTCTTTGTATATTTTGGGGTGAGGAAACTCACCAATTTATAGACCTAGAGGTCTCTTGAAATGGGCATGCAGAGGCACCACTTGGCAATCATGCCTTCCCAGAGGGAGAGGAGATTCCTCCCTGAATAGGGACTTCATGACTGCCCTTGTACCAGCCTCTAATGCTTTAAAATGCTCACCCACACTCCCCTGTGATGAAGGAAGTGTTAAGTGGTGGATCTGAGCTACCATTTATCGAGATTTGACTTTTTTCCCATCAAACCTGCAATTCGCCCCACCTGGGAGCGAATCTAGAATACGTCCCTAGATGGGGCGAATCCCAGTTTGAATTCGTCCCTAGGTGGAACGAATACTGAGCAAAGTTCCTGAAGGTGCCAAATTGATTTATGACCTTGCAAAATTACTGTGAGAGTGGTTAAGACCACTGTTTAACCTCTAGGGGCTGCCCTTGGGGCTGTGTGTGTCAATGTGATCAGTTTTTGCAGTCACATGATCAGATTGGTGCTGTTTTGGTTTCTACATTTAGATCCAAAGTGGGTTTTCAATTATTTACATTTAATGAATAGGTTTATTTTGTATAGTTTTTATAGTTCTAGGAGATATTTATAATTCTTAATGAGCTTTTCGAGATTCTTTGTTTCTTCTAGATGTTTATAGTTTTCTAGGTGTTAATAGATATTTAGATCCATTGTTGTGGATGGAGGATCTCTAAAAAATATATATTTTTTTTTAATTTGTGGAAAACATCCCAAAAGGGATGCCACTTTCGGGTAAGACCCAAGGAGGTAGGGGTATCCATCTCTAACAAATATTTGAATGTGAAAGTTATCCATTTTTTAGTTATGTAATTATTCAATTATCTATATGTCCTGGTGTTTGACCATATTTCTATTTAATTACGTCAATAGGCATCCTACAATGATAGCCAGGAAGGTCATCCATGCCCTAAACAATATTAATATTTTATTAAAAAAGTCGACATTAAGAAAATTATCCGCCGACATTAAGGGTTACGATGGATTTAAAATATTTAAAAAATATTTAAACTAAAATGGTACCTAAAATTTCTAATATTATTTTAAAAAAACCTTGAAGTAACGTTGAGAACTAATAATTTTGGGATATCCCTGACCTTCAGGTGATTAAAAACTTTTTTATAATAACTTTTTTTAAATTTTTAATCAACTCAATATTCGATTAAAATTTAACTTGACCAACTCAATATTTTGTGGTTTCAACATCATAATTTTATTTTATAAATGGCCAAGCCATTACCCGTTTAGTTAATTTAATTTAATTGAGGACCAAATTTTTGAGAACTACGGGAAGAGCCTTGGGCTTCTCTTAACTTTTACTAAATATTAGTAGAGTTTTCTCATGGCAAGTTCAAAATGAACAACGCTAGCCTAGCTATAGACTTAACATACATAACAGTGCTAGGATTATTATATTCAACATAGTATACTCATGCTATTTAATTCAATAGTCTGCTAGGAAGTACCTGAAAGCACGAGGATACAGAAACAAAAAGGAATTTGCCAAGAAAGATGCGTTTAAAACCAAACTTAATGCTAAAAGCCTATATATTGCAACATGCATGAAAAGAAAGAACATAGACGAATCGACACAAGATAAAAGCAATATGAAATATGCTACCATTTTTATTGATATGCTTTCAAAGTCATGTTACAATACGTCTCCTTCATTTTTAGGGGATAGGAGCGTCAAATATGTTTCTTTATCACATCCATGGATAGCAAATCCTTCTTCCGCATGCCCACATGTAAGATGGGCGGACCAAAATGTCACCGTCGCTTGTGTGTATGATTTTTGATTCCTTCCTGATCATTTGATGTCAAAGACCTGCATTCAAGGAAAAAAAAATATTAGTAGCACCTACAAATAGAATAAAACATGCATTTCCCAAGGCCTTTTGTTCGTGTATGCAGGAAAATATTAAAATGATGACCGAATAACATCAGAACGACCTGCAAATTTGAAAAAAAAATGAATATGTTACCAGGAGACCACTTCAAAAATAACAGTCATGAAATTCCTCACATATTTGTACTCGCTCCGGGGTGGGACGAATTAACCTACAACAATTTGTCAGAAAGCACTCTCTTCAATGTCCTGCCTGGGAAGCTCCAAATGACCTGCAAAGTTGGAGTTAGCTGATTGGGGGTGTTTTGGGAAGACCCAGATGGTCATATTTCTCCAATTTGGCCTCTAGCATCCATATTTTGATGATGGCATATGCATATTAGTAAATGCGAGAAATGATAAAAACCTGGTCAAAAATGCTCAAAATAAAATGAAATTTAAACTACAACCTATTTAAATAACCTAGAATAATATGCAAAAGAAAAATTAGAAAAATGTATCACAAATTTCTATTCATCCCGGGGTGGGGCATTTAGGACTACGACAGCTTGGGGAGTGCCCGGGGGCAGGACGCCCACCGTTTGGGACTTTGTTTCAGCACCAATCCACTTGGGATGGGTCCAAAACCTGTTATGGGGTGTTTTCAACAAATTTTATGGGATATTGTGTCCAAAATCAGGTTTTGGGTCTTGATTCGTGCTTCCAATAGTCACCCAATAACCTCACTTTTGAATGAGATATTAATGATGTGAAAGGCAAAAATCACAAGTAGGTATGTAAATTGGTAGCACTTCATTGCTCAAATGCTCCTTCTTTGTCCTTTTTTTGGGTGAGAAAACTCACCAATTTATAGACCTAGGGTCTCTTTGTTTGAATTACGCATGCGAGGGCATCACTTGAGTTGCATGTCCTATTTTTAGAAAAATATTATTCCTTGATTTAGAGTCTCCTTGCATGAGGCCTCCAAAAATCTAAGACATGCATGACTGAAGTCTTTCTCCTTGATTTGGAGCCATTCCTTACGATTGCATGGCCCGAAGCTTCAGTTAACTGGCGGACTTGTCAAGGTTTGACTTTTTGCCAGTCAAAGTTGCTATTCGCCTCACCTTGGGGCTAATGCTGATATTCGTCCCTAGGTGGGACGAATGCTAGTTTATATTTGTCCCTGGGTTGGACGAGCAGAGAGCAAGGTGACAAAAAGGTGTCAAATTGACCTCTAACCTTCAAACTACTTTTGGGAGTGGTTAGGACCATTGTTTAACCTTTGGGGTCTGCCCTAGGGCCTGTGTGTGTCAATGCGATCAGCACGTGTTGTCACATAATCATATTGGTGCTATTTTGGTGTCTACAGATGCCTGTTTTTGGGAAGCGTTGTGTAGGGCATAGCGCCAAGCAAAAATAGATAACTAAAACACTAATGATTAGGATTTTTTAGTAACCTAACCAAATTTTGATGTCCAAAGTATGGAAAGGGCACGCATTCTTAAATCCTTGCTTCTAACAAGCTAAGGAACTTAATTCAAGTGTTAACCTTGTTCGGTGAGGTGTTACTTGAACTTGGACATTGATTAGTCATGAATAGGCAAAGGGTGCAACCTTTTGTCTATGGGAACCTTGAGTTCATGATTCACAAATGCCAAGTATTTGATCAGCTTGTGATTATTGCTTGTTTTCTACCCCAAGTAGGGGTGCAATTGTATTTGTCAATGATCCTTTGAATGCGTGTTATTTCCTTGATTGGGTGTGTTTTGTTGATTGGTGACTAAGTGTGACTACCACCTCAAGTGACGAATCGATGAGGGAATGACCGACATGAGAAAAGTGATGAGTCGCTTGACCCAAGATGACTTAGGTAAGGGTTCCTTCAGTTGTTTACCTTTGAATGCTCAAGCAGTTTATGAACATTCTGACCTATTTTTGGTGGGTTTAAACCCTTTTTGCGATGCCATTTGGAGCTGAAATTGACAAAAATTCATTCTCTCATGGAGCGTTACGGCTATATTAGCCTTATTAGGGAGTAGGATAGTTACAATTCATGACCCCAACATCTATTTTGGATGCCAAGAATATCAGGCACAAAAGCGCCTTCGTTTGACAATGTTATTGCTATTTTTGGTTGGTTTTGACCCATTTTATGACGTCGTTTGGGGATGAAATTCTCAAAAATCTGTCATACCGTGGAGTGGTCCAGCTATGGTAGCCTTCTTAGGGAGTAGGATAGTGAGGATTTGTGACCCCGAAATCTGTTTTGCATGCCCAAAATGTCAAGTGCAAAAGCACTCTCATTGGACAGTTTTAAAGCTTGTTTTGGTGCATTTTTGTGTAGTTTTTGCTATTTTTTGAATTTTTGCTTTGTATTCATCCTTGGGTGGGATGAATTACTATTGATTATTCATCCTAGGGTGGGAAGAGTTATAACCAGAGTGCTCATCCCAGGGGTAACAAGTATAGGCTCAAAAGCCTATTTAAAGACCAAAACTGGGTTTTGGGCTCATTTGCATTTCTTTTTCTTGGCGATTTGGAGCTCTGAGGAGGAGGAGGTCAATTTTGTGAAGCGAAGAACTACCGAGTTTTTCTTGCCACCATGAGTGCATGAACCGAATGAAGCATCGGAGCCGAAGCGAGACCAGTGAGTGCCCTTCCTCCTTATTGGTTGTTTGTTACAGTTTTGAAAAAAAATGCAATGTGTGTTGTTTTTGTTTGTTTGTTTGTTTTTCAAATTTAAAAATGAAACCCTAGTTTATCAAAATCAACACTTAGGTTAAAACTTAGTTGAACCCTAGTTAAAAAAAGATCATAAGTGTAGTTTAAAACTAAGCTTAAAAAAAACTTAGTTGAAAACATAACTTAAAACGACCCTTAACCTGAATTTAACAAAGATCATAACTTAGGTTAGAAACATAGGGTAAAACTGAGCATAAAAACGTAGCTCAACCCTAGTTAGTTATTGTGTTTGTAAATGATCAGTCAGTTTTTTTAAAGTAAAAAACCTTAGGACTGTCAAACAATTATGTTGTTTTAATTTTTTTGGTTTTTTAATTTATCAGTTAGAGTAAAAGAAACCCTAGAACTGTCAAATTGAATTTTCAAATTTTGTTATGTTTTTTTGTGTAATTTATCAGGTGAGAGTAAAAAACCTAGAACTGACAAATGATTTTGTTGAATTTTTTTGTTATGTTTTTGTTTAATTTATCAGTTGAGAGGTAAAACCCTAGAACTGACAAATTAATTTTGAATTTTTGGTTGTGTGTTTTTCAATTGATCAGTTGAGAGTTAAAACCCTAGAATTGAAAAATGATTTTTGTTTGAAATTTTTTTGTTTTTGAATTTATCAGTTAGAGTTAAAAACCCTAGAATTGACAAATTGATTTTGAACTTTGTTATGTTTTTGGCTGTACATTTTTATGCCTTGTTGTACAGTTTTTCATTGTTTTTAATGTTTTTATGTTGTTTTCTTTTGCAGGTTGTGAAGAGTCGATACCGTGTGCCCATAGTTTTCACTGAAGCATGGGAGGCACTGAATTTTGTGGACTAGGAGTGGCTTGACGCCCTTGGGCTCAAGAAGGTGACTTGATTGGAGTCGGTGGTTAGGGATCGGGCCTATCTGACGGCCCTAATCAACTTATGGGAACCACAGACTAATACCTTCCATCTCCCAATAGGGGATATGACAGTGACCTTGGAGGTGTAGACACCAAAATAGCACCAATCCGATTATGTGACTGCAAACACTGATCACATTGGCACACATAGCCCCAAGGGCAGCCCCTAGAGGTTAAACAATGGTCCTAACCACTCTCACAGTAGTTTTGGAAGGTCAAAAATCATTTTGGCACCTTTAGGAACTTTGCTCAATATCCATTCCACCCAGGGACGAATTCAAATTGGGATTCGCTCCCCTCAGGGACAAATTCATAATTCGCTCCAGGGTGGGGCGAATTGCAGGTTTGACGGGAAAAAAGTCAAATCTTGACAAATGGCAGCTCGGATCCACCACTTAATGCCTCCTTCATTTCATGGGAGCATGGGTGAGTGTTTTTGAGCGTTAGAGGTTGTTACAGGGGCAGTCATGAAGCCCCTAATCAGGGAGGAATCTTCCCTCCCCTGGAAGGGCATGGCTGCCAAGTGGCGCCCCTGCATGCTCATCCCAAGAGACCTCCAGGTCTATAAATTGGTGGGTTTTCACCCCAAAAAGAGAGGAGAGTAAGAGCAATTGTGAGCAACGAAGTGCTACCATTTTATTTCCCCCATACACCCTTGTGCGATTTGTGCCTTTCACATCCTTGATCTCTTTTAGAGAGGAGGTCATAGGGTGACTATTGGAAGGACGAATCTTGAACCCAAAACCCAAAACCCAAAATTTGACCACAGTATACCACCCAATTTTCTGACAACACCTTGTAAGATATTTTGGACCTATCCCAAGTGGATTGGTGCCGAAATCAGGCCCCAAACGGTGGGCGGCCCACCCGGGCGCCCCCGCACTGTTGCAGGCCTAATCGTCCCTTTTAGGAGCGATTGGGAATCTGTAGCAGATTTTGCTTTCTATCATTTTCATTTTTTGCATTCAATTCTATGATGCTTAGATAGGTTGTCATTTAAATCTCATCTCGTTTTGAACAATTTTGATCATGTTTCTATATTCGTTCGCTTTTACTAACTTGCAGGTAGCATCATCATATTCCCATTGATGGAGGTCAAATTGGGAAAATCTGACCATCTGGGTCTTCCCAAAATGCCCCCAATTAGCTAACCCCAAATTTGTAGATCTTTTGGAGCTTCCTAGGCTAGACATTTGGGACAGTACCTTTTCGACATTTTGTTGCAGGTGAATTCGTCCCGCCCCGGAGCGAATTCAAATCGATGAGGAATTTCCCAACTGTTATTTTTGTAGTGCCCTCCTGGTGATGTCCTGATGCCCCTGTAAAATTTTTAGAGCATTTGGATTCATTTTAGTCACAGTTTAATTCATTTTTCTCATTCATTTATCGTAGGCTTGGGGATTGCATGCTTTGTTTTTGTCCGTAGGTGCTATTGACTATATTTTGTTTCTCTGAACGTAGGACCGGGATATCGAAGGAGCATCCAAGAATCAACATTCATAGACACAAGTGGCGGTGACATTTTGGTCTGCCCATATTACATGTGGGCACGCGGAAGAAGGAAGGCGATCCATGGATGTAACCAAGAGATGAATTTAACGCTCCTCGCCCCTGAAAAGGGAGGATGCGAATTGTAACCGAATTGTGAAATACATCAATAAAAGAGAAGGGCTGTTATTTCATTTGGGTTTCAATTCATGCTTTCTCCATTTCATGCATTTTTAATTCGTAGGATTTAGCGTTGAGTTTAATTCTGTTTTTGCATCGTGCTTGGAGTTTTTCCTTTTTTGTTTCCGTATCCTCATGCTTTCAGTGGCGATCACGGTGGGACTCTATCCTCTACATTTTTGGATCAGAAATCTGATCAAAATTTGCCTTGTTTGTAGGTATCTCTTTTTTTTGGAACGCGGGACTACTGTTCGTTCCAGTCTGTGGCGAACACAGAACTATAATTCGTCTCATCCAGGGACGAATGGGAATGCGCCCTACCCTGTGACGAATCCAGTTTTGTTATTCGTCTAACCTAGGGATGAATTTCTCTCTGCACATTTTTAGGATAGAGACTCAGGATCAGAAGGTCTGGGTAGAGAAGAGGTAAGGATTCTGCACTTTCTTTGTCATTTGTTGTTTTTACTGTTTCTATTTTTGGATTATTTGTTTGCTTAGGGAAAGTTTTCCTTTTGTCATTTGCTTGTTTCCTTTTGCAAAATAAAAAGAACCCCACACACCACGTGGCAAATTAAAAACCAAGGTGCTGGTCGTAAAACCCCAACCCTTGATCAAGACCAACGGTGGATTTCATCACCACCTTGGCTTGATTTTTGCATCCATTACCCCGATCGCAACTGTTGCTAGACGTAAATCCTGATGAAAGCTGATCGAGTGTAGCTGGGGTGATTCCCAATGCACGAGGATAAGTCTTCTATGGTAGGTGTCATAAATAGGGTGATCCCCCTTTCGTACCACCTACGTTCCACGTACCATCTGCTCTCACGTACCTACAGTTTCCCTCACGTAAGGGCGGGTATATAGAGAGGTTGGTATATCGGCCTGGAAATGGTATATCGAAGGGGCGACCATTTCTTGGGAGTCATAAGAGCCATCATTTTGCATTTAAACGTTCTTTAAAACCTTCAAAAACAAAAAAAAAAAAACACACTAAACCAGGTCTAGGACACACGTTCAATCTTTAAACGAGATAATCACTGCTTGTGTGTGTGTATGATCTTTTCTGTTTAGTGTAGCATAAAAAAATCATAAAAGAGATAAAAACCTACATAGCTTGTAGAGAGTTACCACCATGGTGTGCACCCGTAGCCAAGCCCAATCACGGGCGGACGTTGTGGAGAGTGTACAAGGGGGCACAAGTCACCTCCGCTACAACACCAAGGACTTGGTCATACCGCCTTGGCGGCCTGACCCACGAGAGAGTCCGCATCATCCCATTTTAGAATGGGACTATAGAGGCACCCCTTTGAGGGACACGCCCATTCATCATAGCCCCTTTCAGGAGGATTCCTTACACGTGGCACTCAACATAGATAAGAAGGCTCCCTTAGAAGCTCGATATGAGTGGCCACCATGCAATGAAGTGCTAGAGTGGCATAGTGTCCATGAGGAGAGGCCACATGATTATGGCATCCCTCCTTTGCCCCCCATCACTATTAGAACCAATAGACAAAATCCAGAGCGCAAGGCTCTTCAAACCGGGTGAGCTAACTTTGCCCACCCCTTTCACACATATGAAAGGGAGCATGAGGAAGATGATTACATTCCTCAAGAGCAATATACAGAGTGGGGGCCATGCGCCTCCGCACCAGCTAGATACCATGATCACCCACTAAGGCCAGAGCCTTAGGTAAATGCCACCAACCTCGAAAGGGGGAAGTGACCTATTGAGATCTCGGATCATCACGACCGAGGTAAGTGCATAGGAGAGGCGTCTAGGCCTCCTAGGCTCAATATGGTAGAACAAATTGACCTGGCAGTCGCCAGACATGCCGCCCACCAAGCGTAGATCACGCGGCTTGAGCAAGACCAATAGCAACTAGAGCATTTATATCACCTTAGCAAAGAGCGCATTAGGTGCCAAATAGATGAGCTGCTACATAACCCGATGCCTGAGAGGGTTCCAACCCCACGCACCCAAAGAGCGAAACCATATGAGAGGCGCAATCCCTTGGTGCGAGATAGGTCCCCATGACCTTACCAAGCGCTGCCTTCGAGACCTCCTAGACCTGAACGGGAGGCCACTCCCCGGAACAACGATGGGTATCCTCCGTAGGGACCCACCCTGGGTCATAGGTCTCGCCTAGAGACTCCTCAGGAAGCTTACGAGGAGTATGAGCAAGAAGATGAGCAGGCTGAAATGCCCTACCTAGGTGGAGGAGTTGCCATCCGGCCACCCCTTCAGAGGCCTCAAGTCTCCCACAACCCACAATGGGAGCAAACCAAAGAGGAAGAAATTAAATCCTTAGATGCATATAAAGCGCTACTAGAGCGTTTGGAGTCTATGGAAACCAAAACTTCAGGCCCCAAAAGCCCACTTTACGCCAGCTTCACAGTCATATTGTGCATCCGTCAGTGCCAATGCCTCCTTACCATGAACACTTTAAGCTACCTTAGTTGGCAACCTTTAGAGGTGAGGAAGATGCCCAAGAGCATGTGACGAGATTCCTGAGCCAATGCTTTGGCATTCAGGACAATGATGCTTTGTTATTAAGAACATTCATAACCACATTCGTAGGCCCTGCCTCGGACTGGTTTACCCAATTACCAAAGCACAACATCAAAAACTTAGATCAGTTAGTGGATGCGTTCCTCGAACACTTCACCTTCAATACCAAGAAGAAGGCATCACTAAGTGATTTAGCCAGCCTCAGGCAGTATGAGGAAGAGACCATGGTGGCCTACGGGAATCGGTGGAGGACGTTGCTTTCGAAGCTGCCCTACCTCCCTCCTATGTCCGACCTCACTCAGATGTTCTCAAAAAGTTGTTTGAGATCGATCTCTGTGCTATTGCAGCTGCAACAATATGCCACCTTAGAAGAAGCTCTGGCGCAAGCCAAGATTATTGAAGAGATCAAAATACAGGATGGCAAGATAGCCAAACCTAAGAAAAAAGAGTGGACTAAAAACACTAAAACCGGGACCACGCAACAAAAACCCGCTGCGGTTAACCAAGTTGCAATCAACGTCCCTAAGCCTATGCAAGCAAATCAGCCTCAAAAGGTTAATTATCAGGCAGTGCCTCCCAACAACTATGACAGAGAAAATCAGAGGCAAGAACAGAATCAGTAGCGTCACCCTAGGCAACAATACACACCCTACACAGAGTCCAGGGACTCCTTGTTTGATCGCTTGTTAGCGGCAAACCTGATCAACCTGCTAGAGATTCAGACTATAGATCCCAATGCACCCAAGCCTAAGGGATATAGAGAGGACTTGTACTACAGGTTCCATAGGCGGCAGGGACATGACCTAAATGCCTGTTGGAAATTTAAAGGCTTGGTGCAAGACCTGATTGATAACAAGACACTGGCGGTGGATAATCCCGTCGCACCAAGCAATCAAAAAATGGAGGTCTTCAAAGACCCCTTGCCTGCTCATGCTCCACAGGAAAAGACCCTACAAGTTAATGAGGTCACATAGAACTACCCCATGCAGGGGTATGTAGGGATGATAAGTATAGTGACTCAGAACAGGAGGTATCCGAGCATGAATACTCCTACGACAGCTACAGGAGAGGTGCCAACAATGTCCCAACCACAACAACACCTTGCACAACCTCCTCCACCTAGACCAGTGTCCACACTTTGGACCAAACTCACTTAGAGTTTGAGGACCACATACGAGCTTATACAACAATCTACACCCCATCGAGAAGCTCTAATGGAGATTTTGAAAGCCATCGAGCTACAACCCCATGAGACAAATTCTTTCAACAACTTCATGGGGCATGTCAAGTGATGCACTGAGCCGGTCATCACATTTCGAGAAGACGAACTGAGATCAATGACTGATGACATGGCGGATCCACCCCTGCACGTTATCGCATGGGTCAACGGGATCCCATACAAGAGGGTGTTGATAGACACTGGCTCGTCCAGTAATATCATCACAACTATGGCCCTAAAGCATCTAAAGTTTCCCGCATCTCACATCACAACTTCCACCTACACTCTGCGAGCATTCAATGATGCAATCTGCTTGACAGTTGGCACAATAGTCCTACCAATCCAAGTGGGACAAAAGACCATACCTACATTGTGCCACATATTGGAGGGTGAGATGGCCTACAACATCTTGTTGGGTCGGCCATGGATCAGGGACATGAAGTGTGTCCCTTCGATAGCTCACCAATGTTTGAAGTATACATTTGAAGGGGAGGTGCATGTAGTCCCGGTGGACTTAGAACCCTTCAAGTATTGTAATGCGGTGCAGCTGATGCCGCAATCGACCCTGCCATCGATGCATTTGGATTTCTAGTTAAATCCATCTAAACAGGGTCCGATTTCGTAGGCATCCCCATTAGAAAGTTCTTCAAAACCCCAGTTGGGTTCATCTTCATCGTCTGGTCCTCCACCAACGACACCATCTATGGGGACCAAACAGAAGGACAAAGGGAAGAAACCCCTGGAAGAGGCAAAACCTTTGGAAGAGACACTGCCATCAGTATCAACTATCTCTACGAAGGAAATGCCTAGCCGAATGGAAGTCGAGGCTCCTAGTCCACCCGACATGGAGTGGACTCAAGGAGAACTTCCATTCCCTCCCCCTCAACCGCCAACGATCAATGTTGAAATGGCCAATACGGGCCTGGGGGAGTATCTGGTGTGGAATATTGTAGCAACACCCGCACTAGAGTCCATGCAGGACATGGGGAGACCTCGCCTTCCCATTGGCACTATTGTTCCCCTAGGCTACCCGTCGAACCAAAAAAATTTTGTGTATGGGGGCCTTGATCATGGCGTTGCACCATGCATGCAAGAGGACGAGGATGAAGAGCCTTTTGCTGAAAATGTCAATTATTTGTCTAACCTAGACTTTGCTCTGAGATACCTTGGCCAATGCAATTGGCACGGATATGGGTTAGGCAGATATGAGCAGGGGATACGTGTTCTTTGCCAACCAAGATACCAAATTCCGTATGACAAGTCAGGAGTAGGGTTCAACCACCCCTTGCCCTTGGACATCTTGGTAGAGAACATGCAAGGCCTAGGGATAGGCAACAAGGGGGGATTGGCATCAGATCCATATGCCAACCCTAATACCATATATACATTGAGGGATTATCTCCCATTAACAGCAATCAACCTTGTTGGCCATAGCAATCCCTTCCCTTCGCTCGAGAGAGGAGAGAGCTCGAGAGCTCATTTTTAGGGAGAGTCTAGACGATGGCAAGAAGGGTCCTCAGAAGATGAATTGGAATATGAGGTAGCACCATGGGACCCCTTTGAATCAGATAGCAATCACTCACAGGTGATCCCCATGGATGATTATCAAGAAAACCTCTTAACAATGTTCCCTTTAGATGCTCCAATCGAGCAAGTGCCACTCCAAGGAAATCAGGCCCCATCGTAGAGAGCGAAACAACCCCAATGGGGCCAGATCAATTTGCTTGAGCAAGGCGAGCCTTCAATGCCGCAAGCAGTCGGAGCCAACGAAGGCCTTTGGATCTTCGATAGTGATTATGAAGACGAAACTGAGATGGCATATCTTAATCACATGCGGCAAATGCGATGACCATACCCCTTGGAGATTAACGACATGTTCGAACAATTAAACATAAGGCTTGGGCATGAGTGGTACGTAGACCCAACACGGTGGGACCAAGTGTTGGACCCGCTACTCTGGGCATACGAAGCGTACCTTCTACCTAGAGACCCTATAGTGCCATCAGTGTCGAGGGCAGACCCTATCTTCTTATCCACACATAGGGCCGATCCATTCATGCCCATCCCTCTAGAGCCAGATCCAGAGCATAGAGAACATCTAGGATGTCCGAGCACCCACACCCATGGTAATGGAGACCAAAATCATTGCATCAACATGATCTCCATTGACTTGACCGCCCTCATCCACAATCCGGCTGATCCAGCATAGTCATTGTCGCTAGACATAGATGCCATAGACTGGGATCACGTCAATTCCCCTCCATCCCCATCCGAGTACTGGCCTTTCGATGAAATGCTTCATTTTACCCCTGGGCCAACTCAGGATATCTTCCATGCTGAAGAGGAGCCCGAGGTTCCTAACGATGATCTAAACTCAGCAAATGATATCCACTTGATCCCAACTCCACATCAGTTGGAGGACGGATCCCACATGTCAGTCGAGGAGACGACTGACGTAGACATCGACTCAGACCCAATGAATCCATAGATTATCAAGCTGGGGGTAAGTCTATCCCTCGAAGAGCGAGCCGACTACATTGCCCTTCTCAAAGAGAAGAAGGAGGTTTTTGCATGGTCATACAAAGACATGCCGGGACTAGACCCGTAGCTAGTCATGCATAATCTAATGCTTGATCCGACAGTCAAGCCAGTTAAGCAAAAACTATGCAAGATGCACCCAACAATGGCCTTAATGGTCAAAGATGAATTGCAAAAGTTGTTGGATGCACAGTTTGTCATCTGCGTGGATTATCCACCATGGTTGTCCAACATGGTGCCCGTCAAGAAGCCTGACGGGAGGATTCGCATATGCACTGATTTTTGAGATCTAAACAAAGCGAGTCCTAAGGATGATTTTCCCTTTTCGAGCATCGACGCATTGGTAGATGCTACAATGGGTCATGAAATGCTTTCCCTCATGGATGGTTTCTCGAGATACAATCAGATTTGTATCAATCCCGAGGACCAGCTAAAAATGGCGTTCACAATGCCTTGGGGAACATTTTGTTATAAGGTCATGCCTTTTGGCCTTAAAAACGCTGGCGCCACCTACCAACATGCCATGACATACATCTTCCATGATTACATGCACAAGACTTTGGAAGATTACATGGATGATTTGTTGGCCAAATATCTTTTGCGCCTAGATCATCTCGGTGACTTAAGCAAGATCCTCGATCGCCTCATGGAGCATAGAGTCAGACTGAATCCCAAGAAGTGTGTATTTGGCGTCACATCTAGAAAACTCTTGGGTTTCATAGTCTCAAAGTGAGGTATCGAGGTGGACCCAAACAAAGTCAAGGCAATCCTTGAAATGCTTCCCCCAACTACCATCAAGCAGCTCAAAAGCCTGTAGGGAAAGGTCGCGTCGATCAAGCGCTTCATAGCGCAGCTATCTGACAAGTGTCGACCAATGAACAAGTTGTTGCACAAGGGGGTAGCATTTCACTGGGATGACGAGTGCCAGTCAGCCTTCGATGACATTAAAAAATACTTGGCTTCGCCACTAGTATTGGCACCACCTAGACCAGGAGTGTCATTCTACTTATACATCTCAGCTACTGAGGTGGCACTGGGAGCCATGTTAGCCTAGAAGAATGAACTTCATAGAGAATAGGCTACTTACTATCTTAGCCGCACCCTGGTCAGCTATGAACTTAACTATGCATACGTTGAAAAACTCTGCTTGGCAGTGGTGTTTGCTACCAAAAATCTATGCCATTACATGCTGAGCAACAAGACGTATGTTGTGTCTAAGGAGAATCCATTGTGGTACATGATGAGTCATACTTATCATAGTAGCCGCACGGTGAAATGGATCATGTTGTTGACGGAATTTGACATAGAGTTTATCGGACAGAAATCCATAAAAGGTCAGGTCATAGCCGATCAACTAGCAGAGGCTCCTCTCGAAGACGATCAGCCTCTGGTCATAGAACTACCCGATGATGGGGTCTTCCATGTCTCAGAATCACCAAATTCTGACGAGCCTGAGTCATAGGCTGACATAACCCTATTTTTTGATGGTTCTAAATGTGAGCAAGGTGGTGGTGCGGGAATAGTATTCTTCACATCGTAGGGTGCTCCAATGCCCCTGTCATTTAAATTAAATTTCCCATGCACCAACAACAATGCAGAGTATGAAGCCTTGCTCATAGGTCTTCAGACAGCAATCACCATGAACATTAAACGATTGAACATCTTTGGTGATTCATTGTTAATCGTCAACCAATTCAAAGGGGTATTCCAATGCAAATGCCTAGTTCTATAGGCCTACAAAGCCCTAGTGGACAAATTCTTGGCAAATCTTGAATGGTATGACATCGAGGCACTCCCTCGATCATCGAATCATTTTGTGGACACTATGGCCTCCTTGGGGTCCTTAATCCCGTAAGACATTTTTGGTGAAATGACAACCATTCAAGTCAAAACACTATCGCAATCCGTGATGGACCGTGCAAGTTCTAACTTGATGCCAAGAATCCACATGATCCAGATTGAACCATCCTTGGATAAGTTCTCTCGAATCCACGATCATCTGAAACATGCCAACTAGGGGTCCTTGTTCTCCCCTACTCCCATTAATAGCAACACAATGCTATTCTTACAAGTTCTCTCTCACTCAACGTTTGCTAGGGATGAACTACAAGAGGGATTGGTTGTTCATACCATCGAGGCTTCCGATCAGTAGGATTGGTATTCATCCTTAAGGGACTACCTCAAGTTAGGTAACCTCCCGCTTGGATTGATGCATGCCGCAAAATGAGCATTCAAGCAGAAAGCGGCAAAGCATGTCTTGTTAGGAGACATTTTGTACCATCATAGCTATGAAGGGATCCTCCTTCGATGCTTGGACCAGCAAGAGTCCACTTGGGCGATCGCCCAAGCGCACGATGGTACGTGTGGTGGCCACTTCAGTGGTATGGCTATCGCCAAGTGCATTCTTCGCATGGGCTATTACTGGCCATATTTAGAGTGAGATTGTAGCGCATATGTCAAGAAGTGCGTGAAGTGTCAACATCATGCTAATTTGACACATGTACCTTCCTAGGCCTTGCAGCCGATCCAGTCGGCTTGGCCATTTTTGCAGTGGGGCTTAGATCTAATCGAAAATATCTCCCCTACATCGTTCGACCATCACACGTTTATCATAATGGCCATAGAGTACTTCACCAAGTGGGTGGAAGCGGTTTCGCTAACCTCTACGACTGGACCCCGCATTGTGGAGTTCATTTTGCATAACATCATATGTCATTTTGGTATTCCATCCAAGATAATCTTGGATAATGGGACATCATTCAAGAACAAATATGTGCATGCTTTGACCACAAAGTACAAAATTCAGCATAGTTTTTTGACACCCTATTATCTGCAGGCAAATGGGCAAGCAGAGGCGTCAAACAAAATGCTAGTTGCTATCCTCAAAAAGATAGTCACAGATAGTCATAAGGATTGGCACATCCAAATCCCACTTGCCCTATGGGCTTATCGCACTAGCATTCGGACACCCACTGGGGCGACTCCATTTTTGCTTGTGTATGGCTCCGAGGCAGTCATGCCTCTCGAGTTGGAAATTCCCTCCTTGTGCATATCAATGCAAGAGTTCATCGATGATGACACTACATGATAGGCCCGATTAGACCAACTTACGTTTCTTGATGAACGACGCGTTAATGCCCTCGAGCATTTATGTATCTATCAAGAGCGACTTAAGAAAGCTTACAACATGAAAGTTCACCTGAGGGACTTTCGGATTGGTGACTTGGTCTTAAAAGAGAACCACTAGAACTCTAGTTTGCCATCCCATCTAAGGGACAAGTTCATGGCAAATTGGTTAGGTCCATATGTAATTGATAGCAAAATAGGACCCGAGACATACCGGCTAGCCTCTCTTGATGGAATCAAGGAACTAGAACCCTTGAACATCAGTCATTTGCGGCCATTCCATATCTAAAAGAGTCGTATCCCAAAAAAAATGCTCCAAGGATTCCTACAATCGCTTGGTCAATCCCAAAATGCTCCAAGGATTCCTACAATCGCTTGGTCAATCCCAAAATGCTCCAAGGATTCCAGGACAACCTGGTCAACCAAAAATCCAAGGATTCCACAATCGGGGTCAATCCCAAAATCTCCAAGGATTCCTACAATCGCTTGGTCAATCCCAAAATGCTCCAAGGATTCCTACAATCACTTGGTCAATCCCAAAATGCTCCAAGGATTCCTACAATCACTTGGTCAATCCCAAAATGCTCCAAGGATCCCTACAATCACTTGGTCAATCCCAAAATGCTCCAAGGATTCCTACAATCGCTTGGTCAACCCAAAAAGCTCCAAGGATTTTCATAATCACTTGGTCAACCCAAAAAGCTCCAAGGATTCCCATAATCACTTGGTCATCCCAAAAAGCTCCAAGGATTCCCATAAATCACTTGGTCATGCCAAAAAGCTCCAAGGATTCCCATAATCGCTTGGTAAAAAATAAGCAAATCCAAAAAAAAAAAAAAAAAACAACAACAAAATCATCAAAAATAACAAAAATTTGCATCTCATTCCCATGCATACGCAAAATCATCATAACAGCATAGAGCTCTTTTGCATCTCACCTTCATATTCACAAAAATCAATCCCTCAAAAATACAAAAATATATAGCTGCATTCGGCATCACACCCATACATTGCATATTTGTGGTCATAAAGGTCGAAGCACCATAGACTGTCATTATTTGGCAAAACCATCATTTTCACATTTTTCCCACTTTATCAATAGCTCATCGCCTATAACCGCCATTCACGATATTCTCCCACATCATAGTCAGTTATTTTGTATCGAGAGTTTTTCGTCATTCAGTCGTCATTAGCTTTCTAGCCACATACTATACAAAGTCAGACAGATTTTACGAAGGTAGAATTCTACTTGGATCACACCTGGTTACGTAGCATCCCAACACAAGTTAAAACATATAACAAAATTCCCAAGTTGTGTGAACAAAAGATGAAACCTACAAAGCAATCCAGGTCATCATAAGAAAAACGGTTATCTTGCTCATCCCCCTGTGCGAATAACCCCAAGAATGCTGAGAGTTGGCAAAAGGACAAGCATCCTCCCTACCCAATTCCCCAAGACTCCCAAGTTCTCAAAAAGTTGCAAACATCATAAACATTTGCAAACCATCAAAACTCCAAAATTTGACATCACAACCACAGTGCATACATCAAAAAGCACATACAATAGTGATTATCACCACTCACTATTCAAAATCCCTTGCTCAAAAAAAAAAAAAAAGAATATACAAAAATAAACAATGATTTTTATCACTACAAAAGAGCAAGTATCCCAATACAATTGAAGAAAATAAGGGAGTCGAACTTGAATCCCTGGAACTCTCAGCATTCCGATAGGTCATGAGGCAAACCTCAGTATTGGTTTGGTTGATAGCCTATCGGTCATTGGTGGTAAACCTCCTGCATGATGATATATCTATCACATTAACTTGTGTGCAGATCAATGTTTGCATGTGGATGAGCTAGCTTATGGTATCCTATGATAGCACCGCAGATTAATCTGACTAAACACAACAAAGGAGTTAGTGGAGCTAATCAGGTGATCCTCAGTATAGGTTTGGTTGATAGCCTATCTGGAACTGGTGGTATCCTGACCAACACCACATAAATGAACTCAATTGCACACATAGGGATGTGAAATAACTTGGTCCATGACAAGTCCGATTCATACCTTGTTCAAAAGTCTCATACGATGAAAGTACAGTCATGGCTAGATGGTTAAAACATCTGAGTTTCGAAAAACCTTGCATACCTTCTCAACCAACTTGCTATCTTTCATCCTCACATTGCCAAAAAAAAAATATGTATACATACAAAGCTATTCACCGCAGCAATCGCCCAGGACAAAAAGCCATAAAGTTCTAAATAGTCTATGGTCCGACCGCCAAAAATCACAAAATCAATTCATCTATTCCATTTGCATATCATATAACTTAAAAACATGCACATTTTTAGCACAACATATGCATTTATCACTATAACTTAACATGCATACATCCATATTCATCAATCATCATGCATAAAATCAAATCATCACATGCACATAAACAAAATAAAGTCATCTGTATATATCATCAAAAATGCCCGCAGGCTACAAAGAGCTGGTCCTCTGACCCCGCAACAAAATCCAAAATCTCAAAACCCCCAAGCCTAAGGCATCGACTGAAGAGAATTTATAGAAACATATTCTAGAAATAATGTAGAAATAATAACTTAGGAAATAATGACACCATTCAATGCACATATAACACACAAGATTTACCTTTGTTCACCCAATTTGGGCTAGTCCAACAAACAAGAGTCTATCCTCCTTGATATATTATTCTCTCTCTTATCCCTAAAACGGGACATTACAATAATTATATAAGGAAATTCATACAACCCTAAACCACCAAGTGGTATTAGGGTACCGTGGATACAATACCATGGGCTAAACCACCCACCAACCGTGGGAATCCTGGGGGTCACTCCAAAAGTAGCGATAAAAGTAGGTGAAAAGTAGCAATAAAGTAGGTGAAAATTTTGACACCGGTTGCGTCGAGATGTATCACTTTCACCGTATCTGAGGGCGTCCTCCTATGCACCCCGATCCATCACCTATTACGTAATCACCTTTATCGTAGCCGGGGGTCCTTGGGGGCCTCCGGCACCCTCGGACCCCCCCTACCCATCGTATTTTGTGCTGTAGTGCCTGTCGTACAATTATTTTCCAAAAAAGAATGAGACACATCCAACATTCTCCCACTTGTTGAATACTTTGCCAGACCCATTTCAATTGAACAGAATCTAAACTTTTCAGTGCTTACAGCCTTGGTTAAAGCATCTGCAATATTTTCCTTGGTGTCTACCTTTTCTAGCAACACTTTCCTTTGTTCAAGCATGTCCTTGCAAAAATGGAACTTTGTATTAATGTGCTCCGTTCTTGAATGGTAAGCAAGGTTCTTTGCCAAAAATATGGCACTCTGACTGTCACAGTTTATCTTCATAGCTCCTTGAAAGAACCCAATTTCAGCACATAGTCTTTGTAGCCATACAGCTTCTATACTTGCATCAGTGGCTGCCATATACTCAGCTTCAGTAGTTGAAAGAGCAACAACATTTTGCCTCTTGCTCATCCAACTAATGGCCCCTCCGAACAAATTGAATATATAAGCACTAGTAGATCTTCTCCTGTCCAGATCTCCAGCCCAATCTGCATTAAGAAACCCTTCTATATCCAATTGTCTATTTTCTTTACCTGTACCCTCATAGCGGATTGTAAAATCAGAGGTGCCACGCAAATATCTGAACACCCTTTTCATAGCAGTCCAATGCTCTTTACCAGGTTTAGACATATATCTACTCAAGACTCCCACTACATGGGCAATGTCTGCTCTAGTACAAACCATGGCATACATTAAACTACCTACAGCATTTGCATAAGGAATATGTGACATTTCCTCTACCTCTTCTTCTATTTTTGGACATTATTTAGCAGACAATTTTTCACCTAAAGAAATAGGTACCTTCACCGGTTTGCAATCCTGCATATTGAACCTTTTCAACACTATCTCAACTTACTTTTTCTGATCCAGCCACAACTTTCTATTAGAGCAATCTCTTTTTATTTGCATACCCAATATAAAATTTGTAGGGCCAAGATCCTTCATGTCAAACTACGATGCCAACTGAGACTTTACTTCCCTGACCAGTTTCTTGCTATTTCCAATTAGTAACATGTCATCAACATAAAGAACTATAATGACAATTACATTACCAATTTTCTTTGAATACACACAGTGATCAGCATTGCTACAAACAAAACCAATTCCTAAAACATAAGTATCAAATTTTTGGTACCACATTCTAGGTGATTTTTTCAGTCCATACAATGATTTCTTTAACTTACATACCAGATCCTCCTTTCCTACAACAGTGAAACCTTCAGGCTGCATCATATAGATTTCTTCCTCCAAATCTCCATGAAGGAATGCAATTTTCACATCCATCTGTTCTATTTCAAGATCAAATGCAGCAGCCACATCTAACATAAATCTAATTGATGTTAGGTTTGCAACGGGAGAAAAAACTTCACCATAATCAATTCCTTCAACCTGGGAAAAACCTTTAGCAACCAGGCGAGCTTTATATTTCTCCACTTTACCTTCAGCATTCTGCTTCTTCTTAAAGATCCACTTGCAACCTATTGCTTTCCTACCACTTGGTAATTTCACTAAATCCCATGTTCTGTTCTTTTTTAGAGACATCATTTCCTCATCCATGGCCTCTTCCCAACGGTTTGCCTCTCCAAAATTAACAGCTTGTCTAACTGTTCTAGGATCTTCATTAGTAACAGATAGTACAAAAGAAGTAGGAAAAGCAGATGGACTATACCTTTCAGGTTGCTTCCTTTCTCGTGTTGATATCCTTACCACTGGTGTATGAACCTCTTATTCATCCTCTTCCAGATCCTCACCTGTATGCTCCTCTTCCATATCCTCATCTGTATGATCCTCTTCCAGATCCTCTACTATCTGATAGTTTTCCATGAGATCAAATTAGACCGTTCCAGGTTCCTCTTCTGTAACTACCTTCCTGGAATCATTGATCATCTCCCTAAACACCACATCTCTACTATACACTGTACTTTTAGTTTTTGGATTCCAAATCTTATATCCTTTAACACCATCTTTATAACCAATAAAGATACATTTAACAGCCTTATTATCTAGCTTACTTCTTTTCTCCTTTGGAATATGCATATATGCATCACGACCAAAAACTCGAGATGTGAAATAGAAGGTTTCTTACCAAATAGATCTTCAAATGGAGTTTTATCCGGCGATGATCGATGTAGGTGACCGATTTCGCAAGTAGCATGCTGCACTCACCGTACCTCGCCTGAATTCCTATGCCAAACTCTGCACCATCGAGCATACTTCTAGCCTTCTCCATCGGTGATCTGTTCAACCTCTCTCGCAACTCCATTCCGTTGAGGTGTATATGGAGTAGTCTTCTGTCTTGCAATACCACATTGCTTACAAAATTTCTCAAATATATTAGAACAATATTCCCCTCCATTATCAGACCTCAACACCTTAATTCTTTTATTAGTTTGATTCTCAACAAGTGCTTTAAATTCCTTAAATTTTTCAAACACTTCATCTCTGCTCTTAAGAAAGTAAATCCATGCATATCTTGAAAAATCATCAACAAAGGAAGCATAATACCATGATTTTCCAAGATACGGCATAGGAACAGGACCAAAAATATCACTATGGATCAAATCTAGTACCCCACTAGATATTGTGGCACCAGATGGAAAACTAACCCGATTCTATTTACCATAAATACAATGTTCATAGAACTCGGAAGACATTGAGTAATTAGGGATACCATGAACCATACCTTTTTTGTATCGGGTATGCAATCCCTTTTCTCCAATATGTCCCATCCTTTGATGCCAGAGTGTTGAGCTTTTATCAGAATCAACCTCAGGAACAGTTGAGCTATTGCACTCATTTGTCATAGTGCTTCCCAATAGCTTATACAATGTTCCAATCCGAACTCCCCTTGCCAACACCATTGATCCATGAACCATTTTGCATGAATCCTTGCCAAAACTAACATTCACTACTGCATCGGCCATTTTTCTTACCGAAATCAAATTTCTAGCAAGTCCCGAAATATGCATCACACCTGGTAGGGTCTTAACCCTACCATCCTGCAGCAAAATTTTCACTCTTCCATGACCCATGATTCTGAGTGGTGAATCATCTCCCAATAGTACCTCCCCTCCATCATATATTTCATATTCATCGAAACACCCTCTATGAGGAGTCATATGAAAAGAGGCACCAGTATCAATCAACCAATCATTTTTATCTGATTGTGTGGAGCACGATGAGCAGGATGCCAGATATACATCCCCTGCTTCATCAATGGATTTATTCATCTCTATGAAAGTCGATTCATTAGACTTTTTTCTAGACTCAGATTTCTTTGATCTGCAATCCTTCTTCATATGACCAGGCTTGCCACAATTCCAACATTTTCTCTCAAACTTCCCCCGAGACTTGGATCTACCTTTAGACTTAGACCTATCACCATATCTAGATTTGTCCTTCTCCTTGGAACGCCCTCTCACTGTCAGGGCTTCCTTAGATGTGCCCTCCATGGATTTTCTCCTCATATCCTCAGATAATAGAGATGCCACTATATCTTCAAACTTCAATGTGGATGAAGTTGTACTACCAATTGCTACTACTAAGTTATCCCATGAATCTGGTAAAGAGCATAACAAAGTAATGCATTTCTCTTCCTCACTCAACTTAATTTCTATAGATGTTAGTTGAATTACCACTGTATTGAATGCATTTAGATGATCTGCAACCGAATCCCCGTCATGCATCCTAAGATTGTATAGTTTCTTTCTGAGGAATAATTTGTTCACTAGGGACTTCGATTGATACAAAGCCCCTAACCTCTCCCAGAGATCCTTTGCTATAGCTTCTCTCGAAACATTTATGAGCATCGAATCTGCAAGACACAGTCGAATCAGACTCCTTGCTTTTCGATTCATCTTCTCCCAATATTCATCAGAAGTACCCGTAGGTTTTGTTGTTTTTGAAATAGCAGCCCACTGATCTCTGTCCACGAGCATATCTTCCATCTTTAACTTCCATAGCTCAAAACATTTGTCGTCAAATTTCTTGATTTCTATCCTTGAATGATTTCCTGACATTTTTCCTTCAAAATCCTTCTGCATAACTCCCACTCCAGAATAGGTTTCCTCTCACTCCTAGAAACCCTAGATCTTCTTCAAATGGATTTAAACCCTAGCAATAAATGCGTCCCCCTATGGATAATGGCTTGGATCTGATACCAAATGAAGAGAATTTACAGAAACATATTCTAGAAATAATGTAGAAATAATAACTTAGGAAATAATGACACCATTTAATGCACATATAACACACAATATTTACCCTGGTTCACCCAATTTGGGCTAGTCCAGCAAATAAGAGTCTATCCTCCTTGATATATTATTCTCTCTCTTATCCCTAAAACGAGACATTACAATAATCATATAAGGAAACTCATACAACCCTAAACCACCAAGTGGTATTAGGGTACCGTGGATACAATACCATGGGCTAAACCACCCACCAACCGTGGGAATCCCGGGGGTCGCTCCAAAAGTAGCGATAAAAGTAGGTGAAAAGTAGCGATAAAAGTAGGTGAAAATTTTGGCGTCGACTACGCCAGGATGTATCACTTTCACCGTATCCGAGGGCGTCCCCCTACGTACCCTGAGCCATCACCTATTACGTAATCACCTTTACCATAGTCGGGGGTCCTTGGGGGCCTCCGGCCCCCCCGGACCCCCCTACCCATCATCTTTTACGCTGTAGTTCCTGTCGTACAATTCTTTTCCAACAAAGAATGAGACACATCCAACATCAACCACCATGACCACGCAAGATCGGTGTGATGGGAACTACCCCCCATGGTGTGGGTCCTATGGGACCCCTCAGGGTGGCTGCTGCTAGCCCCCACATCATGCTTGCTACCACCTCCCTCATCCAATCGCTTGCGATGAGATGATGTTGATTGCTTAGTACCACTGTCCATCATTTGGTGCGAAGAGCCACCTCTAGGGTGCTTAGGTAATCACCCATCGAGATGGATAATCTCTCCCTCCATATCCATCCAATGCCAAGACCAATCTGCCTCCTACCATAACCACTCTACTTCTTGTCGATGGTAGTAAGCTACTACATCATCGCATTATGCCAGCTGCATCCTTAGGATATCCCTCTCCTATGTAGCATTGGTGTCCCCATCCTCCTAGTGGTGTGCAAAGAATACGCTCTCCCGCTCTGCCAGCTGAGCCTATAGGAGATCCCTCTCCTGCAAATATTCCCCAAACTCCTCATGTTGCCTCCATATAAGCTCTTCCAATTGTGCATTCTCAGCATGCACCCCTACCTCCGTGTCCTCCTCCATGTTCTGATGCATAGGCACCTCTGGAACAGCAGCATACGCTGGCTCCCACTACTTCGCGATGTCCTGAATCTTCAGCTGATCTAGAGCCCCAAAATCCATGCCCAAGTAATCCACCTCCACCATATCCGCATCCTTAAGCGAAGCTCCCCAAACCTCACATGGTGCCTCTGCACCATAATCCCCTACTGCTATCGTCTCTGCACCTACCAGTCATCCCTCTCACCACCATCACCACAGTATCCACCATTGATCATACTTTGGCATAGTCCCGATGTCATCCACATCTAGGACATCGATCACCACATCTGAATCCTTGTCCAATGGTGCGATGACTGGACAGTCCAGAGTCCTCTTGTCCCCCTAGCATCGATAGACCATAGGTTCACCAGGCAACCCCTGGTGCACCCCAAATTGTCATGTCACCCGATTGTATGGGAAGAACTCCTACTTGGTCCCATGCTTCCTGATCAGCCATCTCTCCTTACGTACCTGTCAAAGCCACTCTCCATCCTTAGGCCAGGTTGTACAGTTCTGATAGGGTCACCAGAACACCTCCCCCAGAGCAAGCTGAGCGAAGGCATCGGCATAGTGCCCTACAACACCTGCCCATCGTCGACTTTGTCCCTGCTCCTCAGACCACCACCATAGAATTGCATAACTGATATCCTTATCCATCATATTTTCCTACATTGTCCATGATAACCCCGCAGGTCTCTCCACCACTATGTGCTGCTAACCCTAGCTCTGCAATAGATAGCTATAACTGATCCCCTTTCACCTCTAGCAATGGACCTCATATATCTCCCCATAGAGCTATGCTAGTAGCGTCTATCCCCATATCATGATCAAAGGCTCTTGCATCGAGCGCTCCACCAACCAATAGACCACATCCAGCAGGTTCCATGAGAACCTCGTACCTGACGAGTCAGGTAGCAACATGTTGGAAATGAGGCCCATAAGCAATGCATGCCTCACTCTCAACACCCCCATCTCAAACCACCATCAAACTAGAATCCCACTCATCTAGTAGTCAACCTATTCCATCTCCACTAGACCATCCACCCCCAACTCCTCCCCATGCCCAAAGCAGCGGGTTAGCACCACTATCCACTAATCCCGCGATGTCGTCCTGATCAACAGTTCGTCTATTGGAATCCTAAGAATCTGATAGACATACTCCAAAGTGACTGTCATATCCCCTATTGGGAGATGGAAATTATTAGTCTAGGGATCCCACAAGTTGATCAGGGCCATCAAGTAGGCCCGATCCCCAATCACCAGCTCCAGCCAAGCCACCTGCTTGATCCCGAGGGCGTCAAGCCACTCCTAGTTAGCCATAACTAGCGCCTATCGCGCTTTAGAAAACATAGTTGACACGCGATACTGGATCTTCACAACCTAAAATAGACAAAAAAATAATAACATTAGCATCATGAAAAATAGTGTACAGCTACACACCACATAAACGAAAAACAATAGTTAATTTGTCAACCTAGGGTTTATACTCTTAATTTGATAAATTACAACAAACAAAAAAAAAATCAAACATAACAAAATTTAATACAAGAAAATAATAAAGAGGGAGTTCACTTACTAGTCTCGCTTCAGCTCCACCACTCGACCTATTTCGTGCACTCATGGTGGAAGAAAAATTCGGCAGCACTTCACTTCGTAGAATTGACCTCTGCCTCCTCAAAGCTCCAAATCACCAAAAAAACAAGTGCAAATGAGCCCAAACCCTAGTTTTGGCATTTAAATAGGCCTTTTGAGCCTGTAATCATTCCTCCCCAGGATGAGCACTCTAGTTAGTGCTCATCCCACCCTATAACGAATGCTCAACAGGAATTCATCCCACCTAGGAACGAATCCAGGGATAACATTTCACAAAACAACAAAAATGCACCAAAAATAGCAATAAACTTGCCCGATGAGAGTGCTTTTGCACTTGACATTTCGGGCATGAAAAATAGATGTCGGGGTCACAAATATTCACTATCCTACTCCCTAAGAATGCTACCATAGACGGACCGCTCCACGGGAAGACGAATCTTCGAGAATTTCATCCCCAAATGGCATAGCCAAAACGGTCAAAACCCAACCAAAAATAGCAATAACATTTCCGAACGAAGGCTCCTTTGCGCATGATATTATTGGCATCCAAAATAGATGTCGAGGTCACAAATACTCACTATCCTACTCCCTAAGAAGGCTACCATAGCTGGACCACTCCACGGGAAGACAGATCTTCAATAATTTCATCCCAAACGACATCGCAAAAAGGGTCAAAACCCAACCAAAAATAGCAATAACATTGCCGAACGAAGGCGCCTTCATGCCTGAAATTATTGGCATCCAAAATAGACATAAGGGTTATAAATTGTCACCATCCTACTCCCTAAGAAGGCCACCATGGCCGGACCGCTCCACAGGAAGATGGATTTTTGACAATTTTAGCTCCAAAAAGGCATCACCAAAAGGGTTAACACCCACCAAAAATAGGTCTAAATGTTGGGAAAACTGCACACACATTCAAAGATCAAACATCTAAAGGCACCCTTACCTAAGTCATCTTGGGTCAAGTGACTCGTTGCTTTTCTCATGTTGGTCATTCCCTCATCGATTTGTCGCTTGAGGGGGTAGTCACACTTAGTCACCAATCAACAAATACACACCCAATCATGGAAATGACATGCATTCGAAGAATCATTGACAAAGATAATCACGCTCCTACTTGGGATAGTAAACAAGCAATAATCACAAGCTGATCAATCACTTGGCATTCATGAATCATGAACTCAAGGTTCCCACAGATAAAAGGTTACGCCCTTTGCCTATTCATGACTGATCAATGTCCAAGTTCAAGTCACACCTCACCGAAAAAGGTTAACACTTGAATTGAGTTCCTTTACTTGTCAGAAGCAAGGATTCAAGAATGCATGCCCTCTTCATACTTGGGGCATCAAAATTTGGTTAGGTTACCAAGAAACCCTAATCGTTAGTGCTTTGGTTATCTATTTTTTTGCTCGGCACTGTGCCTTGCACAACGCATCCCAAAAAGGGGCATCTATAGATACCAAAAAAGCACCAATCTGATTATGTGACTGCAAAAACTAATCACATTGGCACACACATCCCCAAGGGCAGGCCCCAGAGGTTAAAAAGTGGTCCTAACCACTCTCACAGTAGTTTTGGAAGGTCAAAAATCTTTTTGGAACCTTCAGGCACTTTGCTCAATATCCGTTCCACCCAGGGATGAATTCAAATTGGAATTCGCTCCCCTCAGGGATGAATTCATAATTCACTCCAAGGTGGGGAGAATTGGAGGTTTGACAGGCAAAAAGTCAAATCTTGACAAATGGTAGCTTGGATATGCCACTTAACACCTCCTTCATTTCATGGGAGCATCGGTGAGCGTTTTCGAGCATTAGAAGTTGTTATAGGGGTAGTCATGAAGCCCCTAATCAAGGAGGAATCTTCCCTCCCCTGGAAGGGCATGGCTGCCAAGTGGCACCCCTGCATGCTCATCCCAAGAGACCTCCAGGTCTATAAATTGGTGGGTTTTCACCCCAAAAAGAGAGGAGAGCAAGAGCAATTGTGAGCAACGAAGTGTTACCGTTTTATTTCCCCCATACACCCTTGTGCGATTTGTGCCTTTCACATCCTTGATATCATTTAGAGAGGAGGTCATATGGTGACTATTGGAAGGATGAATCTTAAACCCAAAACCCAACATTTGACCACAGTATACCACCCAATTTTCCGACAACACCTTGTAAGAGATTTTGGACCTATCCCTAGTGGATTGGTGCTGAAATAAGGCCCCAAATGATGGATGGCCCGCCTGGGCGCCCCTGCACTGCTGCAGGCCTAATCATCCCATTTAGGAGCGATTGGGAATCTATAGAAGATTTTTCTTTCTGTCATTTTCATTTTTTGCATTCAACTCTATGATACTTAGGTTTTCATTTAAATCTCGTCTCGTTTTGAACAATTTTGATCATGTTTCTGTATTCAGATTCCTATTGATGGAGGTCAAATTGGGAAAATCCGACCATCTGGGTCTTCCCAAAATTCCCCCAATTAGCTAACCCCAAATTTGTAGATCTTTTGGAGCCTCCTAGGATGGACATTTGGGATAGTACCTTTTTGGCATTTTGTTGTAGGTGAATTCGTCCTGCCCCAGAGCGAATTCAAATCGGTGAGGAATTCCCTGAATGTTCTTTTTGCAGTGCCCTCCTAGTGATGTCCTGATGCCCCTGTCAAAATTTTAGAGTATTTTGATTCATTTTAGTCACAGTTTTATTCATTTTTCTCATTCATTTATCGTAGGCTTGGGGATTGCATGCTTTTTTTTATCCGCAGGTGCTATTGACTATCTTTTGTTTATCTAAACGCAGGATCGGGAAATTGGAGGAGAATACAAGAATCAAAATTCATAGATATAAGCAGCGGAAATTTTTTGGTCGGCCCATATTACATGTGGGCACGCGGAAGAAGGCGATCCATGGATGTAACCAAGAGATGAATTTAACGCTCCTCGCCCCTGAAAAGGGAGGATGCGAATTGTAACCGAATTGTGAAATACATAAATAAAAGAGAAGGGATGTTATTTAATTTGGGTTTCAATTCATGCTTTCTCCATTTCATGCATTTTTAATTCGTAGGATTTAGCGTTGAGTTTAATTTCATTTTTGCATCGTGCTTGGAGTTTTTCCTTTTTTTGTTTCCGTATTCTCGTGCTTTCAGGAGGACGTCTACTAGATTCTCTGGATTCCAATAGATGTATTACCGATCAGGATGATAATGTGGTATTAGCGGATAGTAGTGCTAACATGCTACTTCAGGCATGGAGAGGTGATGGGTGTGGATAACCCAATGGAGAGGGCAGAGATCAACTGTCATACTAGTGGCATTTTGGTTCGATAGTGGCTAGATAAGGGAGTGTTGGGAGTGAGACATGCATTACTGATGGGGATCATTTCCAACATGCTACTACCTGACTCTTCAGGGGTGAGGTTCCCGTGGAACCTACTAGAGGTGGTATTCAGGCTGGTGGAGTGTCCGAAAAACACACCGATGATCATGAGGTGGGGACAGACTTTATAGGCACAACTCTATGATGAGTTGTACGAGGTCCATTGCCGAAGGTGAAAGTGGATTAGTTGCAGCTACTTGTTTTAGTGTTGTACATGGTAGCACATAGCGGTGGAGAGGCCGGTGGGGTTACCATGGACAACTCGAAGATACAAAAACAAAAAGGAATATGCCAAGCAAGATGCATTTAAAACCAAACTTAACGCTAAAATCCTATATATTGCAACATGCATGAAAAGAAAGAACATATATGAATCAACACAAGATAAAAGCAATATGAAATATGCTACCCTTTTTATTGATATGCTTTCAAATTTGTGTTACAATACGTCTCCTTCCTTTTTAGGGGATAGGAGCGTCAAATATGTTTCTTTATCACATCCATGGATAGCAAATCCTTCTTCCGCGTGCCCACATGTAATATGGGCAGACCAAAACATCACCGCAACTTGTGTGTATGATTTTTTATTCCTTCTTGCTCCTCTTATGTTGAATACCTATGTTCAAGGAAACATAAAATATTAGTAGCACCTGCAAAAAGAATAAAACATGTGTTTCCCAAGGCCTATTGTTAGTGTATGCATGAAAATATTAAAACGATGACCGAATAACATCAAAACAACATAAAAATTTGATAAAAGAATGAATATGTTACCAAGAGACCACTGCAAAAAGAACAGTCAGGAAATTCCTCATAGATTTGTATTTGCTCTGGGGTGGGATGAATTAACCTGTAACAATCTGTCAGAAAGCACACTCTTCAATGTCCTGCCTAGGAAGCTCCAAATGACCTAAAAAGTTGGGTTTAGCTAATTGGGGGTGTTTTGGAAAGACCCAGATAGTCATATTTCTCCAATTTTGTCTCTAGAACCCATATTTGGATGATGGTATCTACATATTAGTAAATGAGGGAAATGATAAAAACTTGGTCAAAAATGCTCAGAATGAAGTGAAATTTAAAATACAACCTATTTAAATAACCTAGAATAATATGCAAAATAAAAATTAGAGAAATATATCACATATTTCTATTCATCCCGGGGTGGGGCGTTTAGGACTACGACAGCTTGGGGAGCGCCTGGGGCAGGACGCCCACTGTTTGGGACTTTGTTTTGGCACCAATCCACTTGGGATGGGTCAAAAACCTGTTATGGGGTGTTTTCAACAAATTTTGTGGGATATTGTGGTCAAAATCGGGTTTTGGGTCTTGATTCGTGCTTCCAATAGTCACCCAATAACCTCCCTTTTGAATGAGAGATTAAGGATGTGAAAGGCATAAATCACAAGTAGGTATGTAAATTGGCAGCACTTCGTTGCTCAAATGCTCCTTCTCTATCCTTTTTTTGGGTGAGAAAGCTCACCAATTTATATACCTAGGGTCTCTTTGTTTGAATTGCGGATGCGAGGGCGCCACTTGAGTTGCATGTCCTATTTTTAGAAAAATATTATTCCCTGATTTAGAGTCTCCTTGCATGAGGCCTCCAAAAATCTAAGACATGCATGACTGAAGTCTTTCTCCTTGATTTGGAGCCATTCCTCACAATTGCATGGCCTAAAGCTTCGGTTAACTGGCGGACTTGTCGAGGTTTGCCTTTTTTGCCAGTCAAAGTTGCTATTCACCTCACCCTGGGGTGAATGCTGATATTCGTCCCTGGGTAGGACGAGCAGAGAGCAAGGTGCCAAAAAGGTGCCAAATCGACCTCTGACCTCCAAACTACTTTTGGGAGTGGCTAGGACCACTGTTTAACCTTTGGGGGCTACCCTAGGGGCTGTGTGTGTCAATGCAATCAGTGCTTGTTGTCACATAATCAGATTGGTGATGTTTTGGTGTCTATAGCACCCACAAAATATTCTATAATAAACTTATGGTGGATGCAAATATATATATTATAGTATTATGATCTATTTACAGGTACTGATTGACAACATGGATACTCTATTTGAAAACAAGTATTGCCCTAAATGATGTATAATATATAGAGGTTTTTAAAGCTACTTTTTATACACTATTTCACTAAGATGTTTTTCAATTTCATAATATTATCGAACCAAATACTTGAATGCCCATTAATTTCACTATTTCTATCATGAATATTAGTGTCATTTCTTCTTTAAACATTAATAAGTTAGCCTTCTAATGTTGATTTAGTAATCAATTTATTGGTCATATTTGTCCTTCATTACCACTAGACCCTAGGACTATTACTACTTATTAGGTTTTTATGTACTATGACTAATATGACTAATTTTTTTTGAAGGCATTTCTTTGATAGAGGAAAGAAAGGAAACATTTTAATTTTTAATTTTTTTTAATAATGTATGTGGGTTTGATGATATTTTATTTTATGAAAATATCGAAATATTATACTTGTATTTGTTTTTAGGTTAGCAACAAATATTAATATTTGGGATCTTGATTGGTTATGACCAATCTAATCATATATGTCCAAAAAACGGAGAACTAATAATATTTAATATTTTTTTACAGGAACAAATGGAAAATACACCAAAAATAAATATATCAAAGGAGGAAAGTAAGCAACAATATTTGGCATATAAAAGATAATATCAAAGACATAGATGTGCACAGATGATAGTTAGCCAATATAATGAGAAACAAAGACAAAATCGTGCAAAATGCAACGCAGAATCAACAGTTGAAAAAATACAAGAAAGAGAAAAATAAACAAAATTGATTGATGCATCTGAAGCATCTTCTTTTCTTAGAATAAATACTTGAAACATAGTTGTCGTTCAATAGACACAAAGTGGATGCAATGATATTAACATGGAGATGCATCAAGAAAGGAAAGTGTAGCCTCAAAGAGAAGGAAATATTGAAGGTATAGCAATAAATATACAACAAATTCCAACATATGGTGTGGATTTCAATGAATCACAGACTATATTTCGACATCAATTAGACAGTCTTGCATCACCATCCATGTGTTATATTTGTGATGAATGCTATCCTGGAATAAACATGTGTTTGACAGTCAAAGGTCTAGTATGTAATAGGTGTCGACAAGAAAAATCTCCTAATCAATTTTCTACAAAGAATAATATGGATCCTAGACTACAACCACCTAAACTTGTGAATTTGACATAAATTGAAGAAATGTTGATAAACCGTTTTAATCCCATATTACAGGTAACACATGTTGCAGGAGGCCAATAAAACACAATAAGTTTTCCTAAAGAAGTGAAATAAATTGCTAAGGTATTGCCTCATTCAATAAGTGATTTGCCAATCATTATTGTTAGGAGAAAAGATCAATCTGGTACAAATTATAATTTTTACAATGAATAAAGAGAGAGTATACAAAGCTCTGAAGTATAAGGTTGAGCATGATAAGTTTTATAAGGATGTACAAATTGATGAAAATGTTTTGAGTAAAATACTAAAAGACACCACTACAAATATCTTTCATAAACTTAATTTTGTCCATATGGAGTTTGATTCTGATATGAATTAATAGTATTTATGGGTCCAATTCTAGAGACTTATGAAGGAAATATAATTTATCACACCACATCATTGTCCTCCAAACCACCTAATGCTCCGAGGGATATGGAACTCATTCGTGCATGGGTAAACAACCCTAATGGGAAGAACTAATCCAAGAGGAGGTGATAATGAAGAACTTGAAGTTGAGTTACTAATTGCAAAAAATGCAAGAGTTATTTTAATATCCAACTTATGGACTAAAGTTGGACTTGTTAACGATGCATTAGGCTATATTCGAAATATAGTCTATAAACTTGGAAGGTCTCCACCAGATAAACCAACATATGTTTTGGAGTTCGATAACTACACAAGGATGATATTTGATGATACAGCTCCTCGAATTGTTCCAATTACACTAGTAGAAAACGGAAAGATAAGACAACTTCATTAAAATTAGCTTGGGGATTGAAAATTCATAATTCAAAATATTTGGCACTGAATAAAGTAGCAATTGACATAGAACAAACAAACAGACAAGGTTAAAATTTTGTTGCCATATCAAGAGTTAAGGCATTGGAAGGACTTAGAATAATACCACCCTTTTCATATGATCGATATGAAAAACTAAAGTTAGGAAAAAGAGTTGCTAAGAGAAAGGAAGAAGAAGAGTGACTAAAGTCTTTGGAGCTTAAATGATTGGCTCTAGCCAATATATGAAATAATAAGGTGTTTATCAATATCAATCTTTGAAATAATAAGGTGTTTATCAACACCGTCTATTGGGATTCAGATTTGTTATCACTTGAGCATTTTCATCTCACTCAAAGCTATTTTAAATATTTTTGGCATGTTATATTTATCAATAAATTTATAAATATGTTTTTAAAAATATCATCAAAAAATATTTTAATATAATAATTGTGCGGACGTGGATGCTACTAGCTTAGATATATAAAATATATATATCTATAAACACCGAGAGTTATCAATCTCGAGGCGCTTATCTATCACACCCCCAAGAAATAAAATAGGCACCTCGAGATTGATAACTCTTGGTGTTTATAGATATATATATATATATATATATTATATATCTAAGCTAGTTCATATCAAAGTGGTATTGCATGAGTAAAAGCTTGTTAATTGAGGATGATTAGTCTATTAAGAAGTAGAAGAAAGTTGATGTGGAAATGACTATTCTGCATAATAAAAAAATTTAGATGCTAGAGGATGTGAAGAGTGCTAAGCCAACAAAGAAATAAACTAACATCAACTTCATTTCAAAATTGTAATAAATTGAAATTATAATTAATCATATGGATAGGACTTAAAAAATATTGCACACACAGGGATGCAAAATAACTTGGTCAAAGACAAGTCCGATTCATACCTTGTTCAAAAGTCTTGTAAGATAAAGTACAGTCTTGGCTAGTTAGTTAAAACATCTGAGTCTCAGAAAACCTTAAAATACATTTTAAACCAACTAATATCTTTCATCCTTGCATCGCCATCAGAAAATACAAAAAACAACATGTATACATAAAAATTCATGTACCACAGCAATCGCCTAGAACAAAAATCCATAAAGTTCTAAACATTCTATGGTGCCCTCGCCAAAACAACACAAAATTCAATTCATCCATTACATTTGCATATCTTAAAAATTAGAAACATTTGCATTCATCATAACATATGCATCCATCAACATCAATTAACATGCATACATACACATTCAACAATCATCGAGCATAACATCAAATGCCAACATGTGTATAAATAAAATAAAGTCATATTATATATATCATCAAAAATGCCCGCAGGCTATAATAACAGGTCATCTAACCCCACAAAAAGCAAAAACCTCAAAAACCCCCAAGCCTAGGGCATCGGCCACCATGATCATGTAGGATCGATGCGACGGGAACTACCCACCATGGTGTGGGTCCTATGGGACCCCTCAGGGCGGCTTCTACTAGCCCCTACATCATACCTACTAGAGCCCCCCTCATCTAGTCGCCTGTGCTGAGAGGATGCTGACTGCTTAGTATCGCTCCCTCTCGAGTGGTGCGATGATCCACCTCTGCTAAATGTAGGGACCCACCCATCGAGGCAGCTAATATCCACCTCCAGCTTCAATCAATGCTACACCAAGTCCATATCTCACTGATGATACATAGCTAAATTCTCATCGTGTTGTGCCAATTCCCTCTCCCTCTCTGCCAGATGTGTCTATAGGAGATCCTTCTCCCATGTAGCATCGATATCCCTATCCTATCGATGGTACACAACTCATGCATTATCCCAATCTAATAGCTACATTCACAAGAGCCTCTCTCACAGTGCATCCACCAGCTCATCATCACACCTTTGTAGTAGCCCCTCCAATTGTGCATTCTCAGTGCGTAACCCTGCCTCCATGTCCTCCAAGACTGCTTGAGGTGTTGGCATCTTTAGAACAGTAGCCTTCTCTATATCCCACTACTCTGAGATGTCTTGCATATCTAGCTGATTTGGAATCCCAAAATCCTCCCCCATAAAATCATCCACCTCTACCATATTCGCATCCTCTAGCAAAACCCCCCAACCCTCACCTAGTGCCTCTGCACCCTCATCACCTGTTGCTGTTACCTATGCACCCCCTAGTGGTCCCTCTCCCTGCCATTGCTGTAGTGTCCACCACTGGTCGTACTCTACGGTAGTCCTAATGTCGTCCATGTTCGAGACATCAATAGTTGTATCTGAATCCTCACCCAACGGTGCAATGATCAGCCAAGCTAGATTCCTCTCGTCCCCTTGGCACTAATAGACCATAGGCTCACCAGGAAACCCTTGGTGCACCCCAAAATTTCGTGTCACCCGACTATAATGGAAGAACTCTTGCTCGTTCCCATGCTGCCCAATCAGCCACTGCACCCTATGAACCCATCAAAGCCACTCTCCAACCTTAGGCCAGACTGGACAGTCCCGGTAGGGGCACCATAACACCTCCCTTAGAGTAAGCCAAGTGAAGGCATCGACATAGTGTTGTACGACACCTGCCCACCACCGACTCTGCCCCTGCTCATTAGACTGCTGCCATAGAGCCACGTAACATATATTCCTATCCACCATCTCTGCCCGAGTAGTCCACGATAACCCCACCGACCTCTCCATCACTATGTGTTGCCAAGCCCAGCTCTACAATAGATAGTTGTAGCCAATCCCCTTCCACATTCGATAGTGGACCTTGTACAGCTCACCATAGAGTTGTGCTAGCAACGTCTATCCCCACCTCATAATTAAGGGCTCATGCATCAAATTCTCCATCAACCGATAGACCACATCCAATAGGTTCCATGGTAACCTCACACCTGATGAGTCAGGTAGTAGCATGTTGGAAATGAGGCCCATAAGTACTGTGTGCCTCACTCCCAACACCCCCTTCTCCAACCACCATCAAACTAGAATCCTGCCAATATGGCAGTCACTCTCTCCCCTCTCCACTCGGCTATCCACACCTACCTCCTCCCCATGCCCGAAGCATCAGGTTAGTACAGCTATCCACTGATCATGCGGTGTCATCCTGATCAGCAATCCATCTATCAAAATTCATAGAATTTGATAGACATATTCTAAGGTCACTATCATTTCCCCTGTTGGGAGATGGAATGTGTTGGTCTGGGGATCCCACAAGTTCATCAGGGCCATCAGGTAGGCCTAATCCCCGACCATAGGCTCCAACCGAGTCACCTGCTTGAGCCCAAGGGCATCAAGCCATGCCCAGTCAGCAAAATTCAGTGCCACCTGTGCTTTAGTAAAAATAGCAGGCACACGGTACTGGCTCTTCACAACCTGCAAAAGAAAACAACACAAAAACCTTAAAATCATGAAAAATTGTATAGCAGTAACATGAATATACAACAATACATAAAACAATGTACAACTAAAAACAAAAAAATTCACAAAACCACAAAAACAATTTTTAAATACAGTTTGTCAGTCTTAGGGTTTCTGTACTCTAAGTTTAAAACTGATAGACAAAATAAAAAAAAACAAAAAACAATTTTCAAATATAGTTTTTCAGTCTTAGGGTCTTTGTACTCTAAGTTTAAAACTTCTTAGGGTCTTTGTACTCTAAGTTTAAAACTAACAGACAAAGAAAAAACAAACAAAACAAAATTAACATGACAATTTTCTTTACCTAGGGTTTTCAATCAAGTTTTAAAAACTGACAAATTCAACCTAAAAAACTAGGGTTTCGTGGTCAGTTTATCCTAAGGTTTTCATGTAACAAAAACATCACAAAATACAAATTTTTTCTTTTACCTAAAGTTTACCTTACTGTCAAAAGGAAACAAATTTTAGAATTTTTGTAAACTAGGGTTTCATTTTTTACGAAGCCAACAAAAAAAAAGAAAAACAAATTTTTAAACTAAGTTTTGAACTAGGTTTTTACGTTCAGTTTTGATCTTTGGTAAACTAGGGTTAAGTGGAGTTGTTCAGTTATGTTTTAAACTAAGTTTTCAACTAAGTTATAAACTAACTTTTGATCTTTGTTTACCTAGGGTTTTTACCTAAGTTTTCATGAAGCCATAAAACAACAACTCACGCATAACGACATACATTTAAGTAGGGCTTCCATTTTTAATTTGAACAACAAACTACAAACGGAACAATAAATAAATTGTGGTATTAAAAACTGTAACAACACAACACAAGCAATAACAAGGAGGATCACTTACTGGTCTCGCTTCGGCTCTGCCGCTCGATCCGGTTCATGAACTCATAATTTCGAGAAAAATTTAGTAGCGCTTTGCTTTGCAAAATTGACCCCCTCCTCGAAACTCCAAATCGCTAGGAAAAACAGATGCAAATGAGCCCAAAACTCAGTTTTGGCCTTTAAATAGGCTTTTTGAGCTTGTAATCATTCTTCCCAGGGATAAGCACTCTCGTTAGTTCTTGTACCAGCCTAGGACGAATACTAAATTGGTATTCATCACACCTAGGAATGAATACAAGCCAAAAATTTCAAAAATAGCAAAAACTGCACAAAATGACCCAAAAACAAGCAATAAACTTGTCCGATTAGAGTGCTTTTACACTCGACATTTCGGGCATGAAAAATAGACGTCGAGGTCATAAATCCTCACTATACTATTCCCTAAGAAGGCTACCATAGCCGGACCGCTCTGCGGGAGGACGAATTGTCGAGAATTTCATCCCCAAATGGCATTACCAAAAGGGTCCAAACCCACCCAAAAGTAGCAATAAAATTGTCGAACAAAGGCGCCTTTGCGCCCGCAATTCATTGGCATACAAAACCAACATCGGGGTCACAAATTGTCACTATCCTACTCCCCAATAAGGATACCATAGCCGAACCGCTCCATGGGAAGATGGATTTTTGTCAATTTTAGCTCCAAAGCATGTCACAAAAGGGTTAGCACACCCCAAAAACAGGTCTAAATTTCAGAAAAATGCACACACTTTCAATGATAAACATCTGAAGGCACCCTTACACAAGTCATCTTCGGTCAAGCGACTCATCACCTTTATCATGTATGTAATTCCCTCATCGATTCGTCACTTGAGGGGGTAGTCACACTTAGTCACCAATCAACAAATACACACCCAATCAAGGAAATGGCATGCATTCAAAGAATCATTGACAAAGACAATCATGCTCCTGCTTGGGGCAGTAATCAAGGAATAATCACAAGCTAATAAAACACTTGGCATTCATGAATCATGAACTCAAGGTTCCCATAGATAAAAGGTTGCCCCTTTTGCCTATTCATGACTGATCAATGTCCAAGCTCAAGTAACACCTCACCGAAAAAGGTTAACACTTGAATTGAGTTCCTTCGCTCATCAGAAGCAAGGATTCAAGAATGCATGCCCTTTCCATACTTGGGGCATCAAAAGTTGGTTAGGTTACTAAGAAACCCTAATCATTAGTGCTTTGGTTATCTATTTTTTCTCAGCACTATGCCACGCATAGTGCTTCCAAAAAAGGGGCATCTATAGACACCAAAATAGCACCTATCTGATTATGTGACTACAAACACTGATCGTATTGACACACACAACACCAAGAGCAGCCCCCAAAGGTTAAACAGTGGTCCTAACCACTCTCACAATAGTTTTGGAAGGTCAAGATTCAATTTGGCACCTTCAGGCACTCTGCTCCATACTCGTTCCACCCAGGGACGATTACAAACTGATATTTGCCCCACCCAAGGACGAATAGCAGGTTTGATGGGAAAAAATTCAAATCTTGAGAAATGGCAGCTCAGATCCACCACTTAATTCTTCCTTCATTGCATGGGAGTGTGAGTGAGCATTTTCGAGCATTATAGACAACTATAGGGGCAGTCATGAAGCCCCTAATTAGGGAGGAATCTTCCCTTCCCTGGAGAGGCATGATTTCCAAGTGGTGCCTCTGCATGCTCATCCAAAGAGACCTCCAGGTCTATAAATTGGTGAGTCTTCTCACTCCAAAAATATACAAAGAAGGAGCATTTTGGGGTGAGAAGACTCACCAATTTATAGACCTGTAGGTCTCTTTGGATGAGCATGCAGAGGCGCCACTTGGCAATCATGCCTCTCAATGGGAGGGAATATTCCTCCTTGATTAGGGGCTACATGACTGCCCCTTTAGCTACCTCTAATGCTCAAAAATGCTCACTCACACTTCCATGCAATGAAGGAAGAATTAAGTGGTAGATCTAAGCTACCATTTGTCAAGATTTGACTTTTTTCCCATCAAACATGCTATTCATCACTGGGTGGAGCGAATACCAGTTTGTAATCGTCCCTGGGTGGAACGAGTATGGAACAGAGTGCCTGAAGGTGCCAAATTAACTCCTGACCTTCCAAAACTATTGTGAGAGTGGTTAGGACCACTGTTTAACCTCTGGGGGCTGCCCTTGGGGTTGTGTGTGTCAATGCGATTAGTGTTTGCAGTCACATAATTAGATAGGTGCTATTTTGGTGTCTATAGGGACACATTGTTCAGTTCAAATATGGTATTTGTACCATTAGAGACAAAGTGCATGGACAAATCGCAACTGTGTCCATGAAAAAAAATAAAATGTTTTTGCTACAAATTTAGAATGAATAATTAATGTCTCTAAGTGCAGTTGTGAAGGATGCTACCTGGCTGTGGCATCTTAGATTTGGTCACTTAAGTTTCAGTAGCCTAAATTTGCTGCACAAGAAGCAGATGGTGAAGGGTTTACCCCTTATTGAGCAACCGAACCAAGTTTGTGAAGGTTGCCTAGTCGGTAAGCAGCATAGGGATGCATTCCCTATAGGATAGTCTTGGAGAGCATCACAACCATTGAAGCTGATGCACTCTGACATTTATGGTCCAATGTAGACTAGCTCATATGTCGAAAACAAGTATTTCCTAACTTTCATTGATGACTTCTGCCGAAACACATGGGTTTATCCCATTAAGCTGAAATCACAAGCATTTGCAAAGTTTAAGGAGTTCAAGGCTCTGGTTGAGAAATAGAGTGGGTATTACGTAAAAACTCTCAGGACAGACGGTGGAGGGGAATACATCTCCAATGAATTCCACAACTTATGCAAGCAACATGGAATTCGTAAGCAGTTGACTACCAGATACTCACCACAACATAATGGTGTAGTTGAGAGGAAGAACATAACTATCATGGATATGGCACGGAGCATGCTAAAGGTGAAAAGTCTACCACATGAGTTCTAGACAAAAGATGTAAGTTATGCAGTTTATCTTCTGAACCGATGTCCCACCAAGAGTGTGAAGGATAAAATTTCAGAGGAATCCTAGAGCAATCTGAAGCCAAGTGTGGCTCATTTGCAAGTTTTCGGGTGCATTGAAATGGGAGAAGCTGGATGACAAAGATGAAAATGCATTTTCACAGGATACAATGAACAAGCAAAGGCTGATAGGCTAGACAATTCGGTGACAAAGGAACTTGTCATCAACCGCGATGTGAAGTTCTCGAAGGATGAAGCCTGGAATTGGAAGTCAAATACTGGTCAGCCTGAACTAGCAATTATTGAACTTGTAAACTTGGAGGAAGATAGTGTGTAGCCACCTGTACCTTCAAGCAACAATAGTGGTGCCAGTAGCAGCATAGCCTCATCATCTTGGTCATCTCCACTTGCAAGTAGAATTCTAAATTTGAGGACACCTGCAAAGACTCGAAGCTTGCAAGACATTTATGAGATAACCCATAATTAGACAGATAAAGAATATTCTAACTTTGCTTTATTTACTGAGTGTGATCCAGTGGAATTTGAAGAGGCAAGTGAATGCAATGGATGATGAGATAGCAGCCATTTAAAAGAATGAGACATGGCAGCTGATTGATCTTCCAACAAGAAAGAAGACCATTGGGGTCAAGTGGGTGCATAAAACAAAATTCAATGCCCAAGGAGAAGTTGACAGACATAATGCCAGATTAGTGGTGAAAGGCTACAAGCTGGAGTCAAGAGTTGACTATCATGAGGTGTATGCACCTGTAGCCCGAATTGACACGGTTAGAATGATACTGGCACTGGCAACTCAAAAGGGATGAAGCATTTATCATATTGATGTCAAGTCTGCCTTCCTGAACAGAGTGTTGGAAGAAGAGGTCTACATAGAATAGCCACCCGGTTATGAAATACAAGGGCAAGAAGGCAAGGTTCTAAAGCTAAAGAAGGCCCTGTATGTGTTGAAGCAAGCACCCTGAGCATGGTACAACCGAATTGACGACTACTTTTAGGATAATGGATTTATTAAATCCCCATATGAGCACACCCTGTACCTAAAAACAAATGTAGAGGGTGAGATGATAATCGTCTGCTTGTATGCGGATGATCTGATATATACTGGCAATAGTAGCACCCTATTTGAGGAGTTTAGAACAACCATGAAGACCGAGTTTGAAATGATAGACATGGGGTTGATGAAATTATTTCTTGGCATTGAAGTTGACCAATCAGGAGATGGCATCTTCATTTCTCATGGAAAGTATGCTAAGGATGTCTTGAAGCATTTTAAAATGGAGGACATCAAACATGCCATCACCCCAATTGCCACTAGTTTGAAGTTGTGCAAGACTGACAATAGTAGAAGCATTGATCCAACTCTCTATAAAAGGTTAGTTGGAAGCTTGATGTACTTGACTGCAACCAGGCTAGATCTAATATTTACCATGAGTTTAATCAGTAGGTTTATGGAGTCACCCAAAGACACTCACTGACAAGCAGGAAAGAGAATTATGTGGTATGTCAATGGCATGAGGAAGCACAGACTTCACTATGCCAGTCAAGACCAACTTGAGTTGATTGGCTACACAGATAGCGATTGGGCTAGTAGCATAGATGACCGAAAGAGCACTTCTGGATATGCCTTCCATTTTGGATACGGAGTTGTCTCTTGGTCCTCAAAGAAGCAGCCAATTATTGCTTTATCTATAGTAGAGGCAGAGTATGTTGCTGCCACCTTAGCTACCTGCTAAGCAGTCTGGCTGAGAAGAGTTTTGAGTGAACTACATCATCCGTCAGAAGCAGCAACAACAATTTTTTGTGACAATAACTCTGCCATCGCCCTCTCAAAGGATCCAGTCTTCCATGGCTGGACAAAGCACATAGATATCCGGTATCATTTCATCAGAGAGCTAGTGAAATTTGGTGAAGTACAGTTGCAGTTTTGTAGGTCCAAGGAGCAGTTAGCTGACATCTTCACAAAACCTTTGAAGGAGGAGGACTTCGCTAGGTTGCGGGAAATGTTGGGCGTCAAAGAATTTGTGAAATCTGGTTTAAAGGAGGGTGTTGGAATTATTAAACCATTTTTCATGATCGTCCGCAAACGCTTTGCCACGAAGCAGGAAAAATTAGCCTCCTAAAGTTGCTTCATTGTGAAGTGGTTCAAACCTGCCCTCTGAGGATGCTTCACTGCGAAGCAGAAAAAACATGCCACTTGAAGGTGCTTTGCTGCAAAGCAATGTAAATTTGGCAGTTTGCATTTCAAATTAGCAAAGCAGCGTCCAGGCATGGGAAACGAACGTCTGACATCACGGATGTGAGTAGGTGGGGTTGTTTGGTGTTTAGTGGAAAATCCTCTTTGGCATTTAATTTTTGTCAGTCGGTTGGTGAATTATTCCTGCCTCTTGTCTTCTTTCTTCGTCTATAAATACCAAACCATTTGTCATTTAGTATGAGAGGAAAGTGCAGAGCAGCAGAGTGGAATTACGAGCGCAAGGAATCCGCAACAGCTAGGGTTTCGAGCATGGAGCAGTAGAACAACAGATAGCCGGAATAGGGAGCAGCAGCCTCCTGGAAACCCCATTTTGTGTTTATCCTGCAATTTTAACTTGCAGAAGTTTGTAACCGCTTCATTGAAAGAAGCCTTGTAAATCTGGTTATATTTCAATATATAAAATATTTGTCCTGCAAATTTTGGTCTCTGCCTCGAAGTATTATTTATATGAAGACGAACTTCAGGGAAGTTTTACCCCGAAGTGGTAAAACAGTCTTTCCATCCTGAGGGTAAATTGGTTTATTTGTTTGTTGAGTCGAAAAAGCACTTCGGCACTTTATTTCTTCGAAGTGGGATTTTTGGAGCCACTTCGCCCGAAGCTGCCAAATTGCCGTGAACTTGTGCTTCACAGTTTTTGTCTTTTGAAAATTGCCACTTCGACAATAGTTCTTCCGAAGCAACCACTTCGGAAGTAATTTGTGCGAAGCAGTCGCTTCGCTTGAAATTAATGCGAAGCACCCTCCACCAACCTAAAACTTGCAAAGTTCGATTTTCTTTGGCTCTTCGCAATTTAACCCAGCGAAGTAGCCACTGCACTGCATAAATCCCGAAGCTCCCTCCTCGCAGTTAAATATTGCGAAGCTCCTCCTCGCGGTCAAATTCAGCGAAGTGAATTATTTACGTTTTTATTTAACGCTGTTTTTTAAATTCCTTCATAATCAACGTTTACAAATCACTGTGGATAAAATTGAAAATGAAACAAACTTCCTAAATCCACATCAAAAATACTTATGAGAAGAGAAATCTGCAACTAATGCTTTGAATAAAAGTTATTCAAGTAGTATGATTCAAGTATAGACAGTTGATATAAGGTTCCAGCTGCTCAAAAAGGGCGAAGTCCTATTCCATTCAGTGTCAGTAAACCCAAAAGTTATTACCAGTGTGGAAAAGAGCATCTCAAACATGGGATTAGGGTATAATATCACTCGACCAAACAACGGACACCAAATCAAGAAGTTTGAGTTCAGCAGGTCATAAATATCAACATAACAACTCAAATCTGTTTTTCTTTCCGAGGATCCCATATTTTTTAGGGAAGGGCGTTCTTTCCCAAAGAAAGCACACAGATTACACCAAGAATTGCAGACATTGCAATGGCCGCCTTAAAATATAATCGGTAGCACTGCTCGGTCATGCATATACCGTTGTTCTTGTCATGTTTGGTAGGGTCGAAGAACAGATAATCCTCATATGATTTCAAATTTAAGGATGTTTCGTAAGTTGCCAATGTACAAGACAGACAAACGCACAAAATCTAGAAAATCTTGTATTGCAACCATGCAATTATATTTAATTTGATAGCTGACCATATGCCAAGTTATGCAGCAAATATTTGATCATAAATGTTGTAGATGCTTTTACGGATCGCAAGGGTCAATTCAAATGTACGGAAATCAAGTATAATACAATTGATTTTAAAAAATATAACTTTAGATGATTGAATTTTGAATCTATTCACCAAAAAATTTTGGGTTGTTTTTATAATTTTAATATTATTATTAATTTAATATGAAAAATTAATAAACATTTAATTAGTTCAAATCAAACTACTATTTATCTTTAAACTTTAAATCTAAATCTTTTTAATAAATACCAAAAAAAAAAAAACTTATTAATTTATAACCCTTAAACAGAGAACAAAACTTACTAATCTATAACCCTTAAACACATCAATTGGATTTGTTTTTAGAGAGCAGAATTCCGCCGGAAAAGTTTTATCACTCCAAGTTAAGCGCCACAGAGTCAATGTTTGGATTCCTTTTTCTGTGGCTTTGGTGATTTTAGGTAAAGTCTTAACGAAAAGTCAAAGATTCTAATCTTTCACCATTCAATATCTTTTGTGATTTCAAATCCAGTAAACATAATATAGTTATAAAAAATATAAAAATAAGTAATTATTTAAAGGAAAATTTCATTTGCATTGTTAACGAATCATTTGTCACTGGCAACCATGGAAATATCAAAATCAAGGTATCACGTTGCGAGTACGTCGTCCATGGCCGTTTTTTACCAGTTTTGCCAAATGCTTCCTGTGTTGAATGCTTTTACCTAAAGAATAGAATCTTTTTAGAAATAACTATATTCCTTTGTGTGCATACATAACCCGGCGACCTATTATCCTAATCTGGCACAAAACATAGCTTAGTAATGTTGAAGACATTGTTTTATTTTATCCTCAACGAATCTGAATATTAGTCTGCATTACAGGAGCCAAGCGTTCTCCATGAAAAACTAAACAGACTAATACTTTTTAAAAGGGGTGCACAATTATTTCATATTTTATTTAGAGATCTGCCATAAAATGCTTCGATTATATTTAACTGAAGACAAGTTGGCATGTCTAAAACGTTTACATCCAACTTTCAATTGCAAATTTATTTATAAAACATATGAAGGAATCAGTGGAAAAAGCCACCTGTGAAACACTTTATTGCTCAATACAGACTTTGACATTACTATCTGAACCACTGTTTCCAAACTCGCGACCCGCAAGAAATGAAGTTTTCGATTCGAATTTTCGATTGCCCGATTGCGCAAAAAAGGTGCCCCGAAGTCGGGCAGCGCCAGGGATTTTACCCGAAGTCGGGCGGCGCAAATGGTCAACGTCCGACTGCGCTGGTCAACGCGCAGTCGGGCAGTTGGCCAGGGACTTAGCCAAAATATTGGCTTGTCCCCTCCAGCTGCGCAAAATAAAACTTGCACAGTCGGACTTCGCTATGCAAGTGGGTGTCACCCACACACTTAGCCAAAATTGGCTATTGAACTTTGTCGCCTCCAATCCACTCCGTCCAAAGTCGCTGCGACTTCGGGCAGCGCACGCCAAGGACTGCGCTAGTGGGAGATGCCCATACGTCCAGTGGCACATGACAGGGACTTAGGAGATTTTCGAAGTCGCTCTTGTGGAGGGCGATTTTGGGAAATTTTCCACAAATATGGCAGTGATAAAAACGATGAAAAAGAGACTGTGTTAAACTGGCACTGAAGTGCACTAAGAACAGAAGGTGCAAGAGAGATAAAGAGACACAAACAAGTTTCGTTCAAACCCTTAAACTACTTGAACAATGGCAAAAATTTATTTATATGAAGCTGATTACAGGGTACCTCAAATGAGGGTTTACAGTCATCTGCAAGTGTGTTTGCAGGATTAACACTAAGCAAAAAAAACAATAAACGCGAGGCTGCTGCTCGACCCTAAGTTAGAAATGCTCTCTGCTCACTAACGTATGTTCTGCTCTGCACTACATCTGTTACTACAAAATCCCCACTCTGCTCTCTAAGCTACTTCTCTGCCATCTCCGAAATATCTCACGTAGAGTGTCGACCAGACTAGGGTTTATATAGCAAAGCGGAAGAGTCAAACACCAACTACCGCATGGATGAAATAACCAATGACCTACCTCACATGAAGGAGATCAATGCTGATTGGATGGATGTCAAAGAGCACGTGCGATGTCACATCGGACAAATAGGCGGGATGCCCAACTTCGCTGTTTTTGGCGAGCGCAGTCTGGTGTCGCCCAGTTTTATAGCATAGTTGGGCAGAGAGTGAAAATCAGGGTTAATATTTCTAACAAGAAACTCGGAGCCTAATTTTTGCCACTTCTCGACAACTAGGTAAATACAGGACAAATTAATATAATTAAATAAATAAATGATTATTTAAATTATGTTTACAATAGTATTTCAAAACTAATAACATTTGGTAGATGGGATATAAGTATAATAAGGTTTCCAAGTATTTCAAAACTAGTAATATGTATTATAAGGTTTCAATTTAGTGGATAGTTTTGATTCCTAAATTGAGTGTTGTACATTGACTACCCTACATCTCCCCCAAGTGTTAGTCTCACAGTGACACTGAGAGGGGGGAGGTGAATCAGTGTAGCTCTTTAAAAATTAAATCTTCAACACTCAAAGCCAAAACAATGAAAATATAAAACCAAATAAAGCAAGTATAACAAGAGAACATCACACAACACAAGATGTACCGAGGTTCATCGATTTAGATACATCCTCGAAAATAACTGTTTGGAATCTCATCCAAATATAGCCTTTGCAAAGCACCAACTTTACAATCAATTTACCAGCACCCATTAGAAGGAGCACCAACCCCTGATTTATCTGCACCAACAGAAAGGAGCACCAACCATTGATTTATCTGCACCAACAGAAAGGAGCACCGACCTCTCTACCAAGCACCCACTTGATTTTGATATTGATAATAAAATGACATATATGAATGTCTTCAATAAACCAGAACCCTCTATGGTCTGTAAGCTCAAAATATAAAACTTTCTATTTCACCCAGTATAACATCCCTCTCTCTGCATTACTCAGAATTTTAATCTTCTCTTCTCACACAAAAAAATGATTTTTCTATTATCTTATTCTCCCAATTTCCAAATGCTTTCTGGGTATTGTGTAGAACTTTGTCTGCGAACTACTCTCAAAATTTCAACTAAAATGGATATCATATGAGAAAGTTATACCCAAAATATTGAAGTGACATTTTTCACCACTCTCCAAAATTATGGATTTTCACTCTTTATTTTTCTCCATACACACTTCTCTCTTCACAAAATAAAGTCCCCACTTTTCAATAAAATCCCTTGTCACTTAAAAAGCACACACTTTCATTCTTTTTCCCTTTTCAATTTTAAAAAGATTTTATTTAATGAAGCTTTTAAAAACAATATAATTTTTTTTTTTTTTTTAGAAGTCATTTCGTCAAACACGTAATGCAAAGAATTGAAACCTTACTCGTTCTCTTCCTTCGGAGCCATGTGAGACCTCAAAAAAAAAAATGAAAGATGCTCTATTTGATGCCTTGAAGGTGTAACAACATTGAAACCGAAACTCTGGCGACTTTGCAAGGTTGAAACGACCAACTAAAGGATTTTGCACAAGTGGAACAAATTGACATAAAAGTGACCTGTACCATTTTTACAACAATCATAACTCTCACCTCGTAAATTTGTTTTCTTTGAAATTTGAAACATATAATATATGTAATGTTGAATACATCCAATCCAAATATTGATACATAACTCCTTACTGTTCACCTGTACCACCTCCATGAAAACTCCTACTGACACACTTTTTCCAAAAAGAGCGTTTTTGTGACAGTCTTGCAACGCTTGTAACATTTGCTTCATTTCTTCATTTTGGTGGAAATTTGGAAAACATGTTCTTGAAGATAACAACCATGTCCAATTCTAATTTTTTTATCAAATTATTCTTGATTTTCTCGTAGTGCTTCTGACAAAATTGCCTTTTTTTGGCTTGTACAACCACTTGCCAAATCATCCGCCAAGATTTCGAAAATGTCACTGATCAATCCAAAAGCTGTGTTGACACCTCCAATGCTATCATGTACTATTTCTTGACATGATTTAATGTTCCAAACTGATCCATCCTGTCCAACTCCACCCGTGACAACTTTTGCAATTTTTTGACAACTTCTTGACGATTTTTTCAACTTTTGCAAATTTGCACAAACAACCTATAAAAACTTCACCCAAACATCAAAAATATCCTCATAATAATTTAACATCACTGTACATACTCTGAACAACCTCTGAAAAGCTATGAAGGAATCAGTGCAAAAAGCCACCTGTGAAACACTTTATTGTTCAATACAGACTTTGACATTACTATCTGAACAACTGTTTCCAAACTCGCGACCCGCAAAAAATGAAGTTTTTGATTCAAATTTTTGATTGCCCGATTGTGCAAAAAGGTGCCTCGAAGTCGGGAAGCACCAAGGATTTTACCCGAAGTCGGGCGGTGTAAATGGTCAACGTTCGACTATGCGTTGACTATGCTGGTCAACGCACAGTCGGGCAGTTGGCCAGGGACTTAGCCAAAATATTGGCTTGTCCCCTCCGGTTGTGCAAAATGAAACTTGCACAGTCGAACTTCATTGTGCAAGTGAGCATCACCCACACACTTAGCCAAAATTGGCTATTGAATTTTACTACTTCCAATCCACTCCGTCCAAAGTCGTTGCGACTTTGGGAAACGCATGCTAAGGATTGCACTCGTAGGAGACGCCCAGCGGCACATGACAGGGATTTAGGAGATTTTCGAAGTTGTTCTTATGGAGGGCGATTTTAGGAAATTTTCCACAAATATGGTAGTGATAAAAATGATGAAAAAGAGATTACATTAAGTTGGCACTGAAGTGCACTAAGAACAGAAGGTGCAAGAGAGATAAAGAGACACAAACAAGTTTCGTTCAAACCCTTAAACTGCCTGGACAATGGCAAAAATTTATTTATATGAAGCTGATTATAGGGTACCTCAAATGAGGGTTTACAGTCATCTGCAAGTGTGTCTGCAAGATTAACACTAAGAAAAAAAACAATAAATGTCGAGGTTGCTGCTCGACCCTAAGTTAGAAATGCTCTTTTGTCAGTAACGTATGTTCTACTTTGCACTACATCTATTACTACAAAATCCCCACTCTGCTCTCTAAGCTACTGCTCTGCCATCTCCAAAATATCTCACATAGAGTGTCGACTAGACTAGGGTTTATATAGCAGAGTAGAAGAGTCAAACACCAACTACCGCATGGATGAAATAACCAATTACCTACCCCACATGAAGGAGATAAATGATGATTGGACGGATGTCAGAGAGCACGTGCGATGTCACATCGGACAAATAGGCGGGATGCCCAACTTTGTTGTTTTTGGTGAGTGCAATCTGGTGTCACCCAGTTTTAGAGCGTAGTTGGGTAGAGAGTGCAAATCAGGGTTAATATTTCTAACAAGAAACTCAAAGCCTAATTTTGGCCACTTCTTGGCAACTAGGTAAATACAAGACAAATTAATATAAATAAATAATTAATTAATTATTTAAATTATGTTTACAATAGTATTTCAAAGCTAATAACATTTGGAAGATGGGATATAGGTATAATAAGGTTTCCAAGTATTTCAAAACTAGTAATATGTATTATAAGGTTTCAATTTAGTGGCTAGTTCTGACTCCTAAATTGAGTGTTGTACATTGACTATCCTACATCTCCCCCAAATGTTAGTCTCACAATGACACTGAGAGGGGAGGTGAATCAGTGTAGCTCTTTAAAAATTAAATCTTCAACACTCAAAGCCAAAACAATGAAAATATAAAACCAAATAAAGCAAGTATAACAAGAGAACATCACACAACACAAGTGATGCGTAGTCGTTATACCATCATTAATTCTCAATGAATCTATCAATCCAGGGCAGTGTACAAGGCTATTTGCGGGAGAAGAAGTGAAACAGCTATAACTTAGGTCAATCTAGGGCAACAAGTCTTATTGGTGGAACCAGTTTGTGGGGGGTTTTGTAACATTCCTATCTCTAGATTGCATGAATTAAATATTAATCTAAGTTGCAAAATTGGAAACTAATCACTAACTACAGAAATGAAGTCCTAATTACAATTGCAGAATAAGACCTAATTATATTACAGAATTAACAGTTGCAAAATTGAAATTCTGATCCTAATTGCAGAAAGGAAATCTAATTACTTTTGCAGTAATGAAAGTCTAGATCTAATGTGGAAATAAAAACTATCAAAATTCTGTAACAGAAGGTTGTCAATCTTCTATTCAGATTTTGACAGCAAAACATAAAAATGCAAGAAATTGCTGGAAAACAGTAAATTCTGAAAATAACAGTCTGAAAATAAAGTGAAAACTTTTCTGAAAGTAAGATTGCAACTAAAAAGCTTTAAGCACAAGATTAAACTTAGCATAAATAAACTAATACTACAAATATTGTCAACTATTCACAAGCAATTTACATAACAAGTTCTATAACTCATTCTGCTGCAGCAAAATCAGAATAAAAACCTGCTCTGTTAGTCCTCCTCCTAGGTCTGGAAGTGGCCAGCCTCTTTGTCCAGAAGAAGGTGTAAGTCTCTCTCTCTTTTTAAATCTTAATCACACTCATTTATAAGTAATTTGAAATAGAACTGGTGCACTTTATTGATCAAAAGACATGATTACAAGAATTCTACTGAAAAATTGTTACAGGACTGTAACAGTCAATTTCTAGTTATACTCTATATTTTTTGCTAGCTTCCTTTCTCTATTTTCTATCTTCTGCTACTACTACCTAGGCTCAACCTAAATGGGAGCAATATTTATAGCTATCCTATGATCTAATTACAAATAAAGAATATCTCAAAAGATCTAATCCTACAATGTTGCAACAAATTTTGGTTTTATCCTAGAAGAGGACTAAAACTTGATTTTTCCCTTAATGATGGATTTGGTCGACAATGATGGAAAAGACAGATGGAGTATATTTCTCTTTACTTTTTTCAACCTTTATTTCCCTTTTCTCGGCTTCAGAAATCGATCAAAAATGTCAAAAACACATTATGTTCTTCATTCTGAAGATAAGTGGCTTCATTCCGAAGACAGTGCAGTTTTCATTCCGAAGATCGCTCATTCCGAAGATATTGCTTTCTCATTCCGAAGATCGCTCATTTCGAAGATACTGCATGCTTCATTTCGAAGATCCGCTCATTCCGAAGACATTGCATTCTTCATTCCGAAGATCCGTTCATTCTGAAGATGCTGTGTTTTCTTCATTCCGAAGATACTTCGGAATGAACAAATGTATGCTTTTCCATTGATTTCTTCTACATCTTTCAGGTGGGTTATCTCCTAAGATAAAATTCTAATGGTCTTCATCCCTTTCCTCATGTGAATTCCATGCCTTGCTATTTATGGATAGTTGGCTGGAATCTACATGGGAAAGACCAGTTTTTGCTGCACAGCAATAGTTTGCTTGTACTGTTGCCAGATTTAGGTGAAGTAAATGCTTGAAACAAATCAAAATATGATTAGTGAAATGCTGCTATTATTCTAAGCATATCTCATTGTAGCAAATCATAGTAAAAATAACACAAAACTATGTAAAAAGCTGTAAAATCAGCATATAATATTTCAAATACATTGATCATGCAAAATGGTTAATATACAGCATATTAAATCAACTTAACTAACATATCAGATAAAACGTAAGAGTTTATAGGCATTTTTAGTGTACAAAACATGTTATGATTGAGGCATTTCTCGGCCTCATCATTTTTCCCCCAACTTATATTAATGCATGCCCTCATGCATTCTGTTGGGCTATGGAATCACATATGTCCATGTTCAGATTCCATGACCTGTAGAATAACTTCTTACCTATGTAATATCCCCTATTTTCCTGAATGTTTCTGAGCCAATCTTCAAATTGTTCATCAGGCTGTTCATCTTCTTCAAAGTAAAATGGAACTGGAGTAATTATGGTTGGAGGCCTGAACCTGAGACCTATCCAGTTATGCTGCATGATCTGGATCAGTTGGACTACACCTTCTGCTCTTCTTCCGGACCACTCTAGATTGATGGGGGAGATAGGTTCTCTTTTCCTCAAAGACATGGAAAGTTCATTCCATCTGTCTCTGCATACTGACAATGCTGGGAAGAAATTGTGATCATAAAAATTGTTAAATCTGGTCACACAGTCCCTCAAATTGTTCAAGTACATTCTCTTGATATCATCCTTGTTCATCATTGAAAAGTTCTGTTGAGTGATATTTAGGTGATTTGGTTGGATTGATCTGACTAACAACTCAGCCCTTGTTTCAACCACTTTATTTTGCCTTTTCTCATGATCCCAATAAAGCTGATTTTGCAAAGTAGACATAAATGCTCTCAACTGAACATCTCCAATGTAGATTTGAGGATGAGAGTCAACTTCCTCTGGTATGAAGAAACTGTGCAAAAATAGTTCACACAGAGATTTTTCTCGCTCAAAAGGACTGTCAAAATATGCCTCCAGAAAATCTTCAATAGTGTCCAATTTGTATGGAAGGTTTGAAGTAATCCTCATGACCTGCCATCTAAGGTATTTTTCCTTCAAAATAAGGCTGTAAAATCTGGCTGGCCATCTAAATTGGACTAAAAACTCAGCAATTTGGCACAAGTCAGATACCTTTTCTTTCAATGCCTGAATTTCTGTGTCCTTGGCTTCTAGCTGTTTTGCTTCCAGTTTGAATTTTTTAGTTTTATTGGCAAGCTGTTCATATCTAATCATCCAGATATCTTTGTCTGCATTGTACTGATCTAGGGACACAGTATTAGGTGGTCTTACTATAGGGGGTATCCTAGGCAACAAATTTGTCTGAACTCCTTTTTCTGCCACTTCCACTGGCTGTTCATCTGTCAATATCTCTACTTGCACCCCCTTATTTGCTATTTCTATGGGGTTGTCATCAGATAGTATTTCTACTTGTACCCCCTTATATGTTGTTTCTACTGGAAATGTAACAATTTGAAATGCAAGGACCTCAGTAGGAGTACTTACTTGAGCATTTTCTTGCTGTTGGGACTGTTTCTGTGTTGGTGGTTCATTTTCAACATCCTCTACAATATTTCTCACCATTTTTGAAGCATCTTCAGAACAAGAAGGCACTGCTTCAGAATGAACAGGAACTTCTTTAGAATGAAGGAGTGCTGTTTCAGGATGAACTTCTATGTCTATCTCAACAGAGTCATATGCTCTTGATCAACCCAGAAGCAATTGAGCCAAACTATCTTTATCATGGGATACAGCTGGCTGCTTTTCATATTGTGACAACAACTTTTTTAGTTCTGCCACTTCCTGCTGAAGTTCTGCATTTTTTCTTGCTTGCATCTCAATGATGCTTTCTTTCTCTATGATCCATTTGGTCTATGTTTTGACAACACTTCTTTCTGCCCTCAGTTGCTTAGTGATGTCTTCCACTTCTGTTTCTACTTCAGAAGCTGATGCAGACAAATCAGTTGTAGTTTGCTGTTCAACCAAATTTTCTTCTTCTGCTGCAACAGTTTGTTCTTGTTCAGGAGGCTCTGTGAAACTGTCTATACGGGTATCTATCATATCTATAGCCTGTTGAACTATAGCCTCCTCCAAACCAATTTGCTCAGTTTCTGCCTCAGCTATCTGTTCATGGAATTCTGGAAAGTTATCAGATGCTGGTTGTATTTCTGTGACATCTGGGCTACTTGGTATATCTTCTTCCTCCATGACCTGTTCTGCAGTTTCTTTCAAATGAATTCTTGTAGACCTCCTAGTTCCAGATGCAAATTTCTTCTTTTTTCTCTATTTTCTAGTGACAGCAGGGGTCATGGGGTCATTTTTTGATGCCTTTGTTTCCCTTGTTTCACTTCTCTGCTTTGATAAGTCAGATGCAGCTTTAGCAAACCAAACTTTCTTTTGTTTTTCTGCTCTGCTACTAGTTCCAGATCCTCTTCTCTTTTGTCTCTTAGCTTGTGAATTTGATGGTTCAGGAGCAAGTTCTGTAACAGCTTCAGGGGCACCTTCTATAGCTTCTTCTGCAGCATCCTCTGCAACATTTTCTGTAGCAACTTCTGTAATACTTTCTGTAGCAGCTGTTTCCTCTTTTGTAGCAACATCAGTAGTATTTGGCTCTTCTTCTTCCTCACTTTCATCCCCAAAAATGACATCATTTAGGTTAGAGTAAAACCTGTCAAAACTCCTAGGGTTTCCTCTAAAATGATGTTGGCAAATTAATTTGATAAGGCCATGATTGCGAAGGCTTTCTTTACCCTCCTGATATCTTTTTGCCATGTTATTTAGTTCTTGATACAAATACAGAGAAAGATTTACCCTAACTTCTGGTTGTTGTCTACTATGTCTGAGATGGTTTAAAATTCGCAGATGATGCCCTGACAATAGCACATACTGCCCTTCACAGGTCAAAAAATTAATCACCCAGGTGGCTACTTCATCCCAAGGTTCCTGTAGGCTGGCATTTTTTAACCCCTTGCATGTGTTGTTATGGGTTAAATATTCAGGTTCTCTATCATTTTCTTCTACAAACTGATTAACTACATTTGCCAATGTGTTCTTGCCAGATCTAGTAATTGAAATTCCATCTAATGGCAGCTCTGTAATCTGACTTAAAATTTTAGGGCTTACCTCAATAGACATGTCGTTGACATGTGCTTGGTTGTTTCTGAATGTATGGGCAAACATGCCAGCTAAATCTTCAGAAGACCCATTGAATTTATCCAAAAATGTCATAAATCCTCCGTCTTCAAAAATCTGCACAACTGCCAGATTTTCTCGGAGGTAATTGGTGTTTGCAGGCTCTGTTCTGATCTTTCGTCCCATTTTTCTCTATTTAAAAATCGTACACTACGGCTGCTGTTCTACTGCAGAATTTTTTGCTATTTTCTATTGCAAATTTGCAGAGTTTTAAGTTAGAACCCTCGTTGCCCTATTTCTCGTCTTCTTCTTCTTCTTCTTCTTCGGAATGAGCCGTATTCTGTGCACTGTACCTTGCAACACATCTTTGAAAAGAAGGATGGCACACATATCTACTTATGCACTGTACACCTGTTCGTTAATAATTGCATGGATGTCCTTGTCGTCAGATCCACCTCATTAGTTTTGTAGATTCTCACGTGCATGTTAATTGACATTAAAAACTGGTGGCATATGGTTGCAGATTCTTCGTATTTCCAATGAGTGCAAAAACAGACCATGTGCTGATTGACACGTGTCCCTTCTTCGCATGCAATTAAGAAAAAATCTTGATTTTGTCGGACCTTATTTTTTTTTAATGCCACGTGGAAATGCTCTTTCCGAAAATGCAATTAAAATTTCATTCCGAAGATTATGACTTCATTCCGAAGACAGGTCTTCATTCCGAAGACAAATCCTCATTCCAAATATTATGACCTCATTCCGAAGATAGGTCTTTATTCTGAAGACAAATCCTCTTTGCAAAATTTTCATTCCGAAGATAGATCTTCATTTCGAAGATGATGCAGCAAATCGTCATTCTGAAGACCAAGTTTCATTCTGAAGACAAATTATCATTCCGAAGACAAAGTTTCTTTCTGAAGATAAAGTGCAACATTCATTTTGCTGTCATTCTGAAGACAATTTCATTTCGAAGATAATATAGCAGGTATTGTTTTTGGCATTCTTGTTTCGAAGATTAGGCAAAAATCAATATTGTCATTCTTAAAACATGTTTTTAAGTATTCCAACTCTTATGAATACCTTTTATGCTAATGGTTAATTGTCACATACTATATACCAATCATTTTACAATAAATAAATGTAAGAAATATATACCTGATAAAAATAGTTAATGCCAGTTTTGAAGAATGACTGCTTTTGTTGATATTTTGCTGAGATTTTCTGCAACATTTCAAAACAAGTGCACTAGGTGAATTTGTACAATGATGGTTCAAAAATTTCTCAAGGTTCCGCATGCCGAAAAACTGGTTTTCATGCACACCAACTCAGTAGTGCCTTAAGAAAAGGTTTTCACCTCTCTGAGTTATTCATTTTTCTCTTTTTTTTTTTTTCTTGATTTTCCTTTTTTTTTTTTTTTTTACCTCTCCTTTTCTCTCTTTTTTTCTCTTTTTTTTTTTGATCCTGACTATGCCCATGAAGGCATTTCATGATTTCCCCTAAAACCATGCCCATGAAGGAATTCATACGCAGAATTTATTCATCTTTTTGTTTTCTATTTTTCTGATTTTTTTGTATTTTCTATTTTTTTCTTGAAATCCACTGATCATGTTGATTGTTTTGAAGTGGAAGAAGGATTCTCTTCCACCTGCTGTGTATCCAAACTGTCAAGTTGCTGCAAGAATTCTTCTTTAGTCAGAGGTGTATGGTATACCCTGAGGCGATGTCCATTCACTACCAAATTTCTTCGTGACCCATCAATGGGGGATAAATGAGCTGCTCCATTGTTGAATACCTCTTCAATCCAGTAAGGTCCCAACCATCTAGTTTTCAATTTTCCAGGAAAGTCTTCATATTGAGAATCGAACAGTAAAGCCCAATCTCCTTGTTGATGTTTCCTCTACTAAATGTGACTGTCATGCCATAGCTTCCTCTGCTCTTGAATTACCTCAGTTTGGTGCAGAGCATCCAATCTAAGTTCATCCAATGCATTCAGTTGTAGAATCCTATCTTTCTATGCCTGCAACAAGTCAATTCCAATTTCCAATGTTGTGCGTAATGTTAGTAGCTCAAATTCAATAGGTAAGAGAGGCTTTTTACCAAAGACTAGTTCATAAGGTGTGAATCTAGTAGTGGACTTCCAAGTAGTATTGTAGGCCCAAACTGCTTCAGGTAATTTTTCTAGCCAATTTTTCCTATGAAAAGCTACTGTTTTTTTCAAGATGCATTCTAGTTCCCTGTTTGTTACTTCAACCTGGCCATTTGCTTATGGGTGATAGGGTGATGATTTCCTATGTTTGATTTCATACAATTCTGTAAATACTTTTATACTTTGGATGCAAATTGGGGTCCTTGGTCTATGGTGATAGACCGTGGAGCTCCAAATCTCTAAAAAATCTGAGTATACAAGAAATCAACGACCTTCTCTTCATGAGCATGTTTGAAAGCACACACCTCTACCCACTTTGTCAGGTAATCAGTGCATACTAGAATATGCACCTTTCCTTGAGAAGGTGGATCAATAGGTCCTACAAAATCAAGCCCCCACCTCTCAAATGGTTCTAAAACCATTTGAGGCTGCAATGGCATCTCATTTGTATGAGTGGGTTTCCCCCATTCTTTGGCATGCATCACAATGCCTGATGTACTTTTTCACATCCTTGTGAAGAGATGGACAATAATATCCTATCCCTAAGATTTTTCTAACTGTGCTTTTTACGAAATAGTGTCCACCTGAGGGTTCATCATGACAAGCTCTAAGGATATCATACACTTCATCCTTTCGGATGCGCCTACGTAACACATGGTCAGGACTGCACTTAAAAAACATACCCTTAATCCATTCAAAAGAAGAACTCTGTTTGATCAATTGTTTTTTCTGTTTTGAGGTGAAATGTGGAGGAACTTTCCCTGTGACCAAATAATTGGCTATATCTGCAAACCAAGGTGATTGAACTGATATAGAAAATAGTTTTTCATCAAGAAAAGTGTCATCAACTAATTCCCCTTCATATGTGTTCTGCAACTTGGATAAGAAATCTGCAACAACATTAGCTTTTCCTGGTTTGTTGATTATGGTGATATCAAATTCTTGCAGCAACAGCAACCAACGAATAATTCTTGCACTTACCATAGGTTTATTCATCAAATACTTAATGGTTGTATGATCTGTGTGAATAAATATTTGATAACTCGTGATATAATGCCTGAATTTGTTGATGGCATAAATCACTGCTAGGAATTCTTTCTCAGTTGTTGTATAATTTTTCTCTACTCCTGTCAAGTTTTTGCTAATGTTGTAGATGGTATAATGTTCACCATTATCAATTTGTCCTAATGTTGCTCCAATTGTTGTATTGGAGGCATCAGTCTGAATGTGAAATGGTAATGTCCAATTAGGTCCTCTAAGCACAGGTGGAGTTATCAATTTCTCTTTCAGAGCTTCAAATGCTTCCTGACACTTTGTAGTCCAGGAGAATTCAGAATCTTTAGTCAATAAGGCAAATAGATGACTGGCTACTGTACTAAAGTTAGGAATAAACCTGCGGTAAAAACCAATGTGTCCTAGGAAACTTCTGACATTAGTCTGAGTTTTAGGAGGAAGGAGGTTCTTGATAATTTCAACTTTCTTTGGATCAACTTGGATCCCTTCAGGAGATATGTGATGACCAAGAACTATCCCTTCCTTCATCATCATGAAGCATTTATCTGGATTTAATGATAAGTGGTATGTTTCACAGCGAGTTAAGACTTTGTCAAGATTTTCCAATGTAAAATCAAAAGTTTGTCCACATACTGTGAAATCATCCATGTAAATTTCAACACTTTTGGTGGTCAGATCAGCAAAAATTGCTAGGACTGCTCATTGAAAAGTTTCTGGGGCATTACACAAACCAAAAGGTAAAACCCTATAGGCAAATGTTCCCCATGGACATGTAAAAGTTGTCTTTTCTTGATATTTAGGGGCAATCTGAATTTGATTATATCCACTGAATCCATCAAGAAAATAAAAGTATCTTTTTCCAGCAAGAGTATCTAACACTTGATCTATGAAAGGTAATGGAAAATGGTCTTTGTATGTCACCTTATTCAATTCTCTGTAGTCTACACATACTCTCATTTTTTCATTTTTCTTAGGAACTATTACCAATGGAGAAACCCATTGACTATCAGAAATTGGGTAAATGAATCCTACTTCCAGGAGTTTTTCAATTTCTTCTTTCACAATATCTCTTAAGGCAGGATTCAATATTCTTTGAAATTGTCTGACTGGCTTGACTTCTTCAGTATAGATCTTATGGGTACATATATCAGGATGAACTCCTGACATATCTTTGTAGTTCCAAGCAAAAGCATGAACATGCTTCTGCAAAACAACTATCAATTTTTCTTCCTCTTCCCTAGTAAGCTGGCTGTAGATATTTAGAAATTTGCCTAGCTGGACTTCTATTTGTTTTGTATTTAGAAGGACTGAATTCACTCCTTCATACTTGGTGATTAAGGGATTAAGAGGACATTGCTGTGATGGGAGAAACGAAGCAGTTTCTATTTCATTGCTATTTGAGGGAAGCATTTCTTGTATGGAACAGTGAGAAGGAAAAATTAGATGATGGTGCCATCCATGTGATAGTGAAACAGAGTTTCCTTGTGATAGCACAGATGATTCATCTTCAAATTTTTGATTCTCCTCATTACTTATCAACTATTGGATATTTGTTGCTTCCCCTTCTAAACCTTGTTCATGCAGAACATTCATCAGGATTGTTTCATTTTCTAAGTTTTCTGTGTCACTGAGGTCTTCTATGTGTTCTCTTACTACTAAGGTAGCTAGTGTAGAAATGACCTCTTCCGGTTCCTCATCTGAGTCAGAAAACCATAACTGACCTGAAAATTTGCTAGATGGTTTTGCAGGAGGATATAAAGAAATTTGTTTCAGCTCAATACCATTTGAAATGGTCATATTTCCAGATTTGCAGTCTATGAAGGCAGCTACAGTTGCAAGCCAAGGTCTTCCCAAAATAATGGGATATCCATGTGCTAAATTTCTTGGCTGTAAAACCAAAAAATCTACAGGGAATTCCCAAGAAGAAACTTCTATAGGTACATCTTCAATGATTCCTTCAAGTTTTGCAACTGACCTATCAGCCATTTCTAAAACTGTAAATGTGGGGCTGAGATGTTTGAGCTGTAATTGTTCCATTGTATCTTTAGTCATGACATTTATTGCAGCTCCTAGATCCACTAAAACATTTGATATTGGCACTGAACCTATGGTGACTATGATAACTGGGCTTCCTGGATCACTATACTTTGGAGGTAGTAGTTTTCCAGATAAGAGATCAACTATCTTCCCTTCAACCTGCACAGTATTGGGGAATGCTTTCTTCTTTCTTTCTGCTCTTTTAATGCACAAATTTTAGACAGTACTGTTAATTTATGGTATTTACTTAATGTCTTGCAATAAGGGTAATGAGATAGTCAGCTTTTTGAGTTCTTTGACCAATTCTGACTCAAAAATTTCTGGTATTACATTAAGTCTTTCAGGATATGGAACTATCCTTGGTAATTGTTTTGCTTGTGTCTCTTTTTCTATTGTTGGATCCAATTTTTTTGTTTCTTTTGTTTTTTGGATTCTCTCTGGTTCTGATGATTCTTGCTCTTAATTATCTTTAGTTTCCATTAAAACTGGTTCAGGTACAACTTTTCCTGAACGGAGTTGAATATCACTACAATCAAGAACATTAATTTCAATATTTTCTTCGACTTGCCCACATAGACAGGAGGTGTTTGTCTTACACTGTTTGGATTAGTGACTGGCTGAGCTGGCAATTGAGGTTGCTTCACTTGCTGTGTTTGTTGTTGTTTTTCTTGAAAATTTTGATTAGGTGTAGGCAACAAATGCTGAGTTTGACCTTGATTCCTTTGCTGCCTTGGATAGGACTGGTATTGCTGATTCCACTATGGTTGGTTTTGCACCCAATGTGGATTAGTCTGATTTTGATTCCAAGCTGGATTGTTTTGATTCCATGAGGGGTTGTTTTGATTCTAATTCCAGGCTGGGTTACTCCAATTTGATTGTGGCCATTCTTGGGAATTTGTCCATTAAGGATAATTCCAAGGACGTTGGGGTGGTTCTGATTGTCCCCAAGGCATAGTACCAGGATTATGCCCCCAATTTATAGGAAAATGAGGGGGATTTTGATATTGAGAGAAATTTCCCCCTTGTTTTGGTCCAATATAGTTGAGTTCCTCGGTCTGGTTTTCTAACACAGTTTTGAGTTGTGGTAGCAGGTGGCATTGATCAGTTGAATGCCTTTTTGAACAGATACTACAAATGGCTGAGATGGTTGTTTTATTCAAATGACATTCCTGCAAAGCATGTTTACTTCTACATCTTGGGCAATAAATTGCCAAAGGTTCTATGTTTTTAGCTTTTGTAGAGATTTCCCCTAAAGTAGTGTTTAGATGCACTAGGATATCAGTTTTGAAATTTGCAAGTTCCTCTATCAGGTCCTTTACATCAGTGCCATTTGTGTGGCTTTTTCTTCTTCTCTGCTTAGTGCAAGAATAATTCCTATAGATATCCATAATTTCCTCATTACTGAGAGTGGTTACATCCCCTTTTCCCATTAAATCTAGGACTTCTCTGGATTCATCTTGCAATCCTCTCAAAAATATGGTTTTACACAATTCTGGTTCTACTAGTCCACATCTCCTTTGAACAAAGAAGAACCTATCAAGGTAATCTTCCAAGGTCTCATCATCTTCCTGCTTGATTCTAAATAACTCATCTTTTCTATTCCTTACACGGCAGTATTCCTGATATTTGTCTAAAAAGACAGTCTCCATTTGATCCCAGGTTCTTATGGAATTTGGCTCTAAGCTCATGAACCAGCGTAATGCTGAATCTTTGAGAGTTGAGGGAAAAAACTTAAGTTTTTTATTGTCATTTATATAATCATAGGTCTGACACACTACCTTGAATTCAAACAAAAACTGGTCAGGATCTTCAGATACAACACCTCGAAAGGTTGGAAGTACTAAAGGTGAAATGGTCTTCATGGGAGAGTTTTGTGTTGGATTCAGATGAATAGGATATTCAAATGTTTTGGATGGTTGGAGTATATCCTGATCATCCCCTGCATTATGAACATAGCCATGTTGGCCATCTGCATTGCCTCCTTCTGCCATAGTTTCTTGTTTCCTAATAGAAGTTAAAGCTTCCCAAATTGTTCTCTCAAGAGGTCCAAGCTTCTCTGTTGATGAGTTTGATGAATTATATTCCTTAAGATATTCTTTTGATACAACTGGTGATTTTCCTTTCTCAAAATGTTCTACTGATGGTGAGATTGGTGATTTTTCTATCAGTATTTCAGGTAGTTCAAACACAGATGATTCACCCCTTAGGCGTGAAGATCTCCTTGATGGGACAAGCCAGGGATCCTTTGGGGTCTCCCTAGACTTACTCATTCATGTTTACTCCTAAATGACATAAATTAAGTCAATAGTTGTTATCTTACTCTGCTGTTATATTCAGATTTTAACCTGAATGTTCATAGTTTAGTCTGATTATAGCTATTGGACTATTTGTTTTCTTCTAACAACACTATATCCCCGACAATGATGCCAAAATTATGCGTAGTCGTTATACCATCATTAATTCTCAATGAATCGATCAATCCAGGGCAGTGTACAAGGTTATCTACGAGAGAAGAAGTGAAACAGCTATAACTTAGGTCAATCTAGGGCAACAAGTCTTATTGGTGGAACCAGTTTGTGGGGGATTTTGGAACATTCCTATCTCTATATTGCATGAATTAAATCTTAATCTAAGTTGCAGAATTGGAAACTAATCACTAACTATAGAAATGAAGTCCTATATACAATTGTAGAATAAGACATAATTATATTGCAGAATTAACAGTTGCAGAATTGAAAGTCTGATCCTAATTGCAGAAAGGAAATCTAATTACTTTTGTAGTAATGAAAGTCTAGATCTAATGTGGAAATAAAAACTATCAAAATTTTGTAATAGAAGATTGTCAATATTCTGTTCATATTTTGACAGCAAAACATAAAAATGCAAGAAATTGCTGGAAAACAGTAAATTCTAAAAATAACAGTCTAAAAAAAAGTGAAAACTTTTCTGAAAGTAAGATTGCAACTAAAAATCTTTAAGCACAAGATTAAAATTAGCATAAATAAACTAATACTACAAATATTGTCAACTATTCATAAGCAATTTACATAACAAGTTCTATAACTCATTCTGTTGCAGCAAAATCAGAATAAAAACCTGCTCTGTTAGTCCTCCTCCTAGGTCTGGAAGTGGCCAGCCTCTTTGTCCAGAAGAAGGTGTAAGGCTCTCTCTCTTTCTAAATCTTAATCACACTCATTTACAAGTAATTTTAAATAGAACTGGTGCACTTTATTGATCAAAAGACATGATTACAATAATTCTACTGAAAAACTATTACAGGACTGTAACTGTCAATTTCTAGTTATATTCTATATTTTTTGCTAGCTTCATTTCTCTATTTTCTATATTCTGCTACTACTACCTAGGCTCAACCTGAACGGGAGAAATATTTATAGCTATCCTATGATCTGATTACAAATAAAGAATATCTCAAAAGATCTAATCCTACAATGCTGCAACAAATTCTGGTTTTATCCTAGAAGAGGACTAAAACCTGATCTTTCCCTTAATGATGGATTTGGTCGGCAATGATGGCAAATATAGATGGAGGATATTTTTCTTTACTTTTTCCAACCTTTATTTCCCTTTTCTCGGCTTCAAAAATTGGTCAAAAAGGTCAAAAACACATTTTGTTCTTCATTCCGAAGATAAGTGGCTTCATTCCGAAGACAGTGCAGTTTTCATTCGAAGATTGCTCATTCCGAAGATACTACATTCTCATTCCGAAGATCACTCATTTCAAAGATACTGCATGCTTCATTCCGAAGATCCACTCATTCCGAAGACGCTGCATTATTCATTTCAAAGATCCGCTCATTCCGAAGATGCTGTGTTTTCTTCATTTCAAAGATATCTGTTCATTTCGAAGATACTTCGGAATGAAAAAATATATGCTTTTCCATTGATTTCTTCTGCATCTCTCAGGTGGGTTATCTCCTAAGATCAAATTCTAATGGTCTTCATCCCTTTCCTCATGTGAATTCCATGCCTTGCTATTTATAGACAGCTGGCTGGAATCTACATGGGAAAGACCAGTTTTTGCTGCACAACAACAGTTTGCTTGTATTGTTGCCAGATTTAGGTGAAGTAAATTCTTGAAATAAATCAAAATATGATTAGTGAAATGCTACTATTATTCTAAGCATATACCATTGTAGCAAATCATAGCAAAAATAACATAAAACTATGCAAAAAGCTGTAAAATCAGCATATAATATTTCAAATACATTGATCATGCAAAATGGTTAATATACAACATATTAAATCAACTTAACTAACATATCAGATAAAACATAAGAGTTTATAGGCATTTTTAATGTACAAAACATGTTATGATTGAGGCATTTCCAGGCCTCATCAACAAGATGTATCGAGGTTCACCGATTTGGCTACATCCTCAAAAACAACTATTTGGAATCCCATCCAAATCTAGCATTTGCAAAGCACCAACTTTACAATTAATTTATCAGCACCCACTGGAAGGAGCACCAACCCCTGATTTATCTACACCAACAGAAAGGAGCACCAACCATTGATTTATCTGCACCAACATAAAGGAGCACCAACCTCTCTACCAATCACCCACTTGATTTTGATATTGATAATAAAATGACATATATGAATGTCTTGAATGAAACCAGAACCCTCTTTGGTCTGTAAGATCAAAATCTAAAACTTTCTATTTCACCCAGTATAACATCCATCTCTTAGCATTACTCAGAATTTGAATCTTCTCTTCTCACATAAAAAATTGATTGCTCTCTTATCTTGTTCTCCCAATTGCTAAACACTTTATGGGTATTGTGAAGCAATTTGTCTGCGAACTACTCTCAGAATTTCAGCTAAAATGGATATCATATGAGAAAGTTATATCCAAAATACTGAAGTGACATTTTTCACCACTCTCCAAAATCACGGATTTTCACTCTTTATTTTTCTCCACACACACTTCTCTCTTAACAAAATAAAGTCCCCACTTTTTGATAAAATTCCTTGTCACTTAAAAAGAACACACTTGCATTATTTTTACCTTTTCAATTTTAAAAATATTTTATTTAATGAAGCTTTTAAAAACAATATAACTTTTTTTTTTTTTGAGAAAGGCATTTCATCAAACACGTCACATGCAAAGAATTGACACATTACTCGTTCTCTTACTTCGGAGCTATGTGACACCTCAAACAAAAAATGAAAGATGCTCTATTTGATGCCTTGAAGGTGTAACAACATTGAAACCGAAACTCTGGTGACTCTGCAAGGTTGAAACGGCCAACTGAAGGATTTTGCACAAGTGGAACAAATTGACATAAAAGTGACCTATACCATTTTTACAACAATCATAACTCTCACCTTGTAACTCTGTTTTATTTGAAATTTGAAACATAGAATAAAAGCAATTTTTAATACATCGAGTCCAAATATTGCTTCATAAATCCTTATTTTTCGCCTATACCAACTCCACGAAAACTGTTGCTGACACCCTTTTTCCAAAAAGAGCGTTTTTGTGACAGTATTGCAATGCTTGTAACATTTGATTCATTTCTTCATTTTGGTGTAAATTTGGAACACATGTTCTTGAATATAACAACCATCTCCAGTTCTAATTTGGTTATCAAATTATTCTCAATTTTCTCGTAGTGCTTCTGACAAAAGTGCCTTTTTTTGACCTGTACAACCACTTGCCAAATCATTTGCCAAGATTTCGAAAACGTTACTGATCAATCCAAAAATTGTGTTGACACCTCCAATGCTATTATATACTATTTCTTGACATGATTTAATATTCCAAACTGATCCATCCTATACAACTCCACCCATGATGACTTTTGTAATTTTTGACAACTTTTTGATGATTTTTTCAACTTTTGCAAATTTGCACGAACAACCTATAACAACTTCACCCAAACATAAAAAATATCCTCATAAGCATTGAACATCACTGTACATACTTCGAAAAACCTCCGAAAAACTATCCACTACATCAACCTGTCCATCTAAGTGTGTTGACAACAATGACAATACTGTCGCTACACCTTGCTCAACAATCTCCCCCTTTGGAATTGTTGGAAACACACACATAATTTCTTGTAAATCTTCTCCTCATTTGACAAAAAGACCAAAGGGCTATTGCAAAATCCCCCTAAGTCCATGCACAACATTCTCAGGAAAAAATTATTACACTTAGAAAAAATCACAAACATGAGAAAAAAGATAAACAAATACACAAATGCTCCCCTTGAGAATGTGGCCCCAATAGCTAGTCAATTCTTGGGAAGTGTGACCACTCCCAATTTCTTGTGAAGGTACTCAAAAAATTCCTTGGGCAATGGTTTGGTGAAGATATCCACTACATGCTCTATTGTTGGAACAAAATTCAACTTAACCTCACCTTTCGCAACTTTCTCCTTCAAAAAATTTTATCGGATAGAAATATGTTTTGTACGAGAATGTATAACCAGATTCTTTGAGATGTTAATGGCATTTGTGTTATCGCTCTTAACTAAAATTAGCTCACTAAAATTAATGCCAAGATCCTTCAGAGTTTGTTTCATCCATAACACCTACGTACAACATGTTATCATTGCAATGTATTCTGCATCTACTGTGGATAAGGAGACTGACTCCTATTTCTTACTGTGCTACGTGACCAACCTATATCTGAGATAGAATGCACCTCCATTGGTACTCTTCTTGTCATCTACACATCCTACCTAATATGCATCTGAATACGTAATAAGAGTGAAGTCCTTACATTTCGGATACCATAACCCATACTCCATAGTACCCTTGAGGTACCAAAGAATCCTCTTCACTATTGTCACATGAGTCTCCTTGGGACTAGCCTAAAATCGTGCTACCATGCATACTGCCTACAAAATATCTAGTCTAGTAGTTGTCAAGTATAGTAAGCTCTAAATCATAGATCTATACATAGTTTGATCAACATGTGGAGATTTGTCATCCTTGCTCAACTTGCAACCTGTCATCATGGGAGTGCTAACTGGCTTACAATCCTCCATTGTGAACTTTTTTAGCATCTCTTTCACATATTTAATTTGAGAAATATATATACCATTCTCCTTTTGATTAATTTGCAATCCGAGGAAATACGAAAGTTCACCAATCATTGACATTTCAAATTCTTTCTGCATCTTATTTGATAAATATTTACACAACTCATCTTTGCTACTACTAAATATGATATCATCTACGTATACAACAAGAACAATATGATGACAATTTTCTATTTTGACATACAAATTACTATCCACCATACCTTTCTTGAACCCTTGATGAGTAAGATAATTGTCTAGCCTTGCATACCATGCTCAGGGTGCCTATTTTAAGCCATATAACACTTTATTCAACTTGCAAACCAATTTGGGATCATCACCAAGCTAGAAACCATCTGGCTACTCAATATAAACCTCTTCTTCAAGTTTTCCATTCAAAAATGATTATTTCACATCCATTTGATAAACTTTGAAATTCTTGTAAACTGCTAAATCTAGAAACATTTTAATTGCCTCTAGTCTGGCCACAGGTGCAAAGGTTTCCTAAAATTCAATACCTTACACTTGTGCATATCCTTTGCATATCAATCTTACTTTGTTCCTAACTACCTATCCATATTCATTCAATTTGTTCCGAAAGACCCATTTAGTACCGATTACATTTTTATTTACGGGTCTTGGTACTAACTCCCAAGTCTTGTTTTTCTCAATCTGATCTAATTTTTCATTTATTACCTTTACCCAACTTTCATATTTGCTTGCATCAGCAACATTTTTGGGCTCAATGTTGGATAATAAAGAGTAGTTACTTACTAATCTTCTTCTTTTCTGAACACCAACTGTGGGATCTCCAATTATTTTCTCTCTAGGATGATCTTTTTGCCAGCTACCTGTTTTGAATTTCTTATTTTCTTCCACTTTTGAATCACTGTTTGAATCCTCGAAGTCAACTTTTGGTTTCTTTTCCATTTCCTTTTCCTCATCTCCTTCAATGACCTCTTCATAAATTGGCTAGTTCTCTTCATAGCTAATTACTCGTTACCTTCCTTCATCAACTTTAACATCGAAACTATCCACAATTTTCCTTAGCCTCTTGTTTTAGCATTTGTAAGCTTTGCTTTTTGATGAATAGTCAAGAAAAATACCTTCATACGCTCTATCTTCAAACTTACCAGGGTTTTATTTAGTTATTTTGATGTAACACTTGTTGCCAAAAACTTTAAAGTATCTTGTTGTTTCCTTTTTACCGAACCACAACTCATAAGAAATTTTTCTTTCATGCATCCTCAACATGCACCTATTTTGGATATATACCATAGTATGGACTGCCTCTTTCAAAAATTTATCTGCTACTTTGCTCTCATTCAACATAGTCCGTGCCATTTCCTGCACTGTCCTTCTCTTTCTTTCTACTACACCATTCTACTGAGGTGTACTGGCTACTAAAAACTATCTCCAAATGCCATATTTTTCACAATACTCTGTGAAATCCTCTAAAATGAACTCTCCTCATCTGTCTGACCTTAAACATTTAATTCTTTTTCCTATTTGATTCTCAACTTGGTTGTTTAAAAACCTTGAACATCTCAAAAGCTTCTGATTTATGCTTCAAAAATAGTACCCATGTCATCCTAGAATAGTCATATATACACAACATGAAATATTTGTCACCATTTATGCTTTGAATTCTCATGGGTCCACATAAATCAGTATGTACTAGTTCCATTGGTTTGTTTGTGTAGTACTCTTTTGTTTTAAATGAGACTCTAGTTTGCTTCGCATTTTGACATGAGGCACAAATGCTATTTGATGGTTTGCCAATGGTGGGAATATCTGTCACTGCTTTCTTTAAGCTTATTTTTACTATATTGTCAAAATTGATATGACCGAGTCGCTTGTGCCACAACCAATTCTCTTCTTCTTGTCCAATCAAGCAAGCTCCTTATGAAGTCTCTGAGAGAGTGTACAGGTTTCTAGATGTACTTGATCCAGTTGATATCAACTTCCCATTTTTTACCTTTCTAACTTCACAACCTTACTCCTTAAAGATCACTTCATGACCTCTATCACAAATTTGACTTACACTCAACAAGTTATGCTTCAGACCAACCACAAACAAGACTTATTTTGACTTGATTTTTTCATCACTAATCTTAACAGAACCTCTGCCAACTATCTTACCTCCATCATTATTTCTAAACTTTACTAAACCACCTTCATATTGCTGTAACTTCTCAAATTTTTGTTTGTCACCTGTCATATGACTGGAGCATCCACTATCAAGTATCCATGGTGCGGATTTATTCTGCACTTTAAATACCATCTGTACAATCAAGGATTCCTTTTCTTCCTTAGGTTGCTCTTTTTCTTTCCACTCAAGTTTGATTACAATTTTGGGCTCTTATTTTGGCTTTTATTTTTTAGTAGCTTGTGCATGTTTTTCAAGAAATTTTCTATTTTGTCTTATTCCATTTGGCTAAAATTTTCTTCCCTGAAATTGATTTGATGTAAATGTACTTCGACAATTTCTTGCACCATGCCCAAAATTATGACAGTTATAACATTCTACTACATAATCCATCAAAGGTGAAAAACATTTCTATTTGTAAAATTCCTTGGTCCTACATTATACTTGCAATCTGAGATCTTATGTCCATAACCATTACATTTAAAATAGTAACCAGAAAAGAGATGATTGAATCTGGGTAGTGGTCTTTGCCATATTTTCGTAGGAACCATAAGTTTTCTTCTTATTTGATGTGTGAAATTGGTGAAGCCATCATTTTCAATTCTCCTTTCGTGCCTTGCATTATTGCTTTCCTTTGCATGATTGGTTTTTCCTTTATCAACCTGTTTCTTCTCTTCATTCTTTGTGGATTCTTCATTTATGGCCTTTGATACATTTGACGATTCTCCTTCATCAAAACCCAAATGAAATTTTATGCCTATAGTATTTTGGTTATTTATGATCTTATCTAGCTTCATAGAAATTTCTTCACGTTTGTGATAACAACTAATTTTTTGATTCATCTCTTCTAGCTACATTCTTAAACCAACAATATCTTCTTCTAGATTGCTACAATAATCTATTTTCATGGTTATTTGCACTTCAAGATCTTCGAAGATTTTCCTGAATTATTCTATCTATAATTTCAAATTTGTTATGATTTCATTTGCATCCTCAAGACTTCTTGAAATTTTCTTATTATTTTTTCTTTCTATCTTCAATTCATCTACAACTGCAATTAGTTCCTCTTCCAAATTCACTTCTGCATCAATTTATTCTTCATCACATTCCTGTTCTTTTTTTGGTTTTTCTTCTTTGAGTGCCATAAAAAGATCTTCACCTGTTTCCTTTTTAGAATCCTCACTGAAGCTATCTTCTGATGAACTGACATTCTTAGAGATGAAACTATTCTTCTTGAAGTTGCATTTTCTAAAAATTGTTTTTCTTCCAATCACTTCTTTCTTCGTGCAATCCTTCATCACTTATGTTGTTCTTATTAAGTGGACATTTAGCTACAAAATACCTAATGCCTCCATAGTTAAAACATTTAAACGATAACTTTCCTCTGTATTTTTCTTTTCCCCTTTTTAGTTTTCAAATAAAGTTTTCTTCCATTTCATCTGATGTCTCTTCTTCCTCGGATTATTATTTTTCTTTCATATTTTTATTGGCTTTAAAAGCAACTTCTTTGTCTGTGGGTTTAGATTTTCCTATTCTCATCTCATATGCAGTCAAAGAACCATGCATCTCATCCATACTAAAAGAATTTATATCTTTAGCTTCTTCTATAGCTAAAAATTTAGAATCAAATATTTGGAGAAGGGATCTTAATACCTTTTTCACAATGACAGAATATTTGATTTCCTCGTTGAATCCTCTAATCGCATTAATGACTTCATTAACTCTCAGCATATATGCCTCTATATTCTCATCGTCATTCATATTTAATACTTCGAACTGAGCTCAATGTGTTTGTAACTTGGACTCCTTGATATTAATGTCTCCTTCATGAATGCTCTTTAGTTTATCCCATATTTTATTTTCCATTTTACAACTCATAATCTTTACCATTTTACGGTCCACTAATCCACACATGATAGCATTCTTTGCTTTTGAGTCATTCTCAACCAATTTATTACTGGTAGCATCAGTTGGAGAAGTGGTAGGTATTGTGTATCCACTATCTACTGAATCCAAAATGTCGTATCCCAAAGCACAAAGTGTAGACACCAAAACAACACCAATATGATTATGTGGCTACAAACACTGATCGCATTGACACACACAGCCCCTAGGGCAGCCCCCACAGGTTAAAAAATGGTCCTAACCACTCTCATAGTAGTTTTTGAAGGTCAAAGATCAATTTTGCACCTCTCAGGCACTCTGCTCCTTATTCGTTCCACCCAAGGATGATTACAAACTGGTATTCATTCCACCCAGGGATGATTAGCAGTATTCGCTCCAAGGTGGGGCAAATAGCAAGTTTGATGGGAAAAAGGTCAAATCTCGACAAATGGCAGCCTAGATCTACCACTTAACTCCTCCTTCATTGCATGGGAGTGCCAGTGGGTGTTTTGGAGCACTAGAGGAAGTTACAGAGGCAGTCATGGAGCCCTTAATTAGGGAGGAATCTTCTCCCCCCTGGAAAGGCATGATTGCCAAGTGGCACCTCTGCATGCTCATACATAGAGACCATCAGGTCTATAAAATGGTGAGTCTTCTCACCCCAAATATATATAGGGAAGGATAATTTTGAGCAACAAATTACTATCATTTTGCATACTCACTTTTGATTGTGCCTTTCACATCCTTGATCTCTCATTTGGAAGGGAGGTCATTGGGTGGTTATTGGAAGCGCAATCTGAACCCCAAACCCGAAATTTGGCAACAGTATCCTACCCAAATTTTTTGACAATACCCCACAAGAGGTTTTGGACCCATCCCAAGTGGATTGGTGCCAAAATCGGGCCCCAAACGATGGGCGTCCTGCCCCCGGGTGCCCCCCGCACTACTGCAGTCCTAATCCCACCCTGGAGTGATTTGAAATATGTAGCATATTTCATGTTATTTTTGAATTTTATTCTAGGTTTCTTAGATAGGCTTGCATTCAAGTTTCATGTAATTCTGAGCAGTTTTGATCAAGTTTTTGTTATTTCTCGCTTTCGCTAACATGCAGGTAGCATCATAAAATTCTCGGTGATAGAAACCAAATTGGAAAAATCTGACCTTCTGGGTCTTTCCAAAATACCCCATTTTACCTAATCCCCAACTTTTTAGGTGATTTGGAGCCTCTCGAATGGGACATTTGGAACAATGCTTTTTGACATTTTGTTGTAGGTCTAATCGTCCCACCCCGGAGCGATTAGAAATCCGTGGAAAATTTTCCGACTGTTATTTTTCCAGTACCTTCCCGATGATGTTCTCATGCCTCTGTCAAATTTTTAGCTTATTTAGATCTCTTTTAGCTGTGATTTTATTTATTTTTTTGCATGCATTAATCGTAGGCTCAGGTATTGCATGTTTCATTTCATCCGTAGGTGCTACTGATTGTTTTCTATTTCCTTGAATGTAGGATCTCGACACTAGAGGAGCAAAAAATAATCAAAGACCCTTTCATGCAAGCGATGACAACGTTTGGTTCACCCATTTTACATGTGGGCACGCGGAAGAAGGCATACCACCCATGGTGTAACGAAACCTTATTTAACGCTCCTAGCCCCTAAAAAGGGAGGAGATGTGTTGTAACCGAGATTTAAAGAAAATTAATAAAAAGGGTTGTATTCCATACTTTCTTTCTATCTGGTTTCGATTCGTTTATGTTTCTCTCCTTTCATGCATTTTCAATTCATAGGATTTAGCGTTATCTTTGGCTTCGCTTGCATCACACTTGGTGTTTCCTTTTTTCTTCCGTATCCTCGTGCTTTTAGTGGCGATCACGGTGGCACCCTGTCCTCTATTTTTGAGATCAAAATTTTGATCAAAAATTGCTTGTTTGTGCTTGCAGGTACCAAGTTTTCAAATGCTATACTGTTGTTCATTCCAGTCTATGATGAGTACAGAGCTATAATTCGTCTTATCCAGGGACGAATGGGCATTTGCCCCACCCTGTGACAAATATAGTTATGTTATTCATCCCACCCAGGGATGAATAGCCTCTGTGTAGTTTTAGGGCAGAAACTCAGAGGCATCTGATTTGTGCAGAGAAGAGGTAGGGGTCCTAAACACCTTCTGTCATTTTTTGATTTCTGTTTTTTATTTTCTGGTTATTTGCTTACATACGAGAGTTTTTAATGCTTGTTTTATTCATTTATGTAAATTAAAAATAACCCCACACACCACATGGTAATTTAAACAAGGATTTGGTCGTAAAATCCCAACCCTTGATCAAGACCAACGTTGGATTTCATCACCACCTTGACTTGAATTTTTGCATCCATAACCTCGATCGCTACTGTTGCTAGACGTAAATCCTGACGAAAGCTGACTGAGTGTAGCTAGGGTGATTCCCAGTGCATGAAGATAAGTCTTCTATGGTAGGTGTAAAAAACAAGGCGATCCCCCTTCTATACCACCTATGTTCCACATACCATTCTACTTTCGTGTACCAATAGATTCCCTCATGTAAGTGCGGGTATATTGAGAGGTTTGGTATAACATCCTGGCAGTGGTATATCGAAGGGGCAACCATTTTGGGAGACATAAGAGACATCATATTGCATATACAACAACACATTATTTACAAATATTTCAAAACAAAAATCAAAACACACTAAGCCAGATTTAGGGCACACCTTTAATGTATAAATGAGATAATCACTTCTTTGATTGTGTGGCTCTTGTTTGTTTAGTGTAGCATAAAAAAAATTCATAAAAAATATAAAAACCTACATAGCTTGTAGAGAGACACCACCATGGTGTACACCCGTAGCCAAGCCCAATCATGGGTAGGAGCTATGGAGAGTGTAAAAGGGGGCACAAGTCACCTTCGCTATAGCCCCAAGGACTTGGTCATACCACCTTGGTGGTCGGACCCACAAGATAGTCCACATCATGCCATTTTAGAATGGGACTATAGAGGTACCCCTTCGAGGGGCACTCCCATTTAGCATAGACCCTTTTAGGAGGAGTCCCTACATGTGGCACTTAATATAAATGGGAAGGCTCCCTTAGATGCTCGGTATGAGTGGCCACCATGCAATGAAGTGCCAGAACAGCATAGGGTCCATAAGGAGAGGCCACATGATTATGTCATCCCTCCTCTACCCCTCATCACTGTTAGGAACAACAAGCCAAATCCAGAGCACAAGGATCTTTATACAGGGCGAGCCAACTCTGCTCGCCCCTATCACATATACAAAATGGAGCATGAGGAAGACCATTACATTCCTCAAGAGCAATACACAACACGGGAGCAATGCACCTCCGCATCTGCTATCTATCAGAATCACCTACTGAGGCCAGAACCTTGAGTGAATGTCACCAACCTCGACAAAGGAAATCGACCTATAGAGATATCGAATCATAATGACCAAGATAAATACGTAGGATAGGCATCTAGGCCCCCTAGACCTAAGATGAAAGAACAAATTGACTTGGCATTTTCCAAACATGGTGCCCGCCAAGTGCAAATCATGCAGCTTGAGCAAGACTAAAAATAGTTGGAGCACCTATATCGCCTTAGCAAAGAGTGCATCTAGTTTCAAATAGATGAGTGGCTCCATAACACTGTGTCTGAGAGGGTTCCAACCCCTTGCACCCAAAGAGCATAAATATATGAGAGGTGCAACCCCTTGGTGTGAGACAAGATCCCACGACCTTACCAAGTGTTGCCTCTGAGACCTCCTAGACCTGAGCGAGAGGCCACTCCTAGGAACAATGATGGGAACCCTCCGCGGGGACCCACCCATGTTTATAGGTCTCACCAATAAACTCCTCAAGAAGCCTATGAGGAGTATGAGCAAGAAGAAGAGCGGGAAAAAATGCCCTACCAAGGCATAGGGGGTGCTATCCGACCACCCCTCCATAGGCATCAAGTTTCCCACAACCCACAACTGGAACTAACCAAGTAGGAAGAGATCAAATCTTTTGATGCATATAAAGCGCTACTAGAGCACTTAGAGTCTATCGAGACCAAGACTTATGGGCCTTAAAAGCCCACTTTATGCAAACTCTACAGTCACCCAGTGCATTCGTCAGTGCCAACACCCCCATACCCTAAACACTTTAAGCTACCCCAGTTGGCAAATTTAGAGGTGAGGAGGATACCCAAGAGCACGTGACTATATTCCTAAGCCAATGCTTTGGCATTCAGGACAATGATGCTTTGTTTTTAAGAACATTTATAACCACGTTTGTAGGCCCTACCTTGGATTGGTTCACTCAATTGCCAAAGCACAACATTAGTAACTTAGATTAGCTAGTGGACACATTCCTCAAACAATTTGCCTTCAACACCAAGAAGAAGGCGTCACTAAGAGACCTAGCCATCCTCAAGCAGTATGAGGAAGAAACCATGGCGACCTATGAAAATCAATGGAGGATGTTGCTTTCGAAGTTTCCCTACCTCCCTCCTATGGTTGACCTTACCCAAATGTTCTCAAAGAGCTGTTTGAGATCGATCTCCATGCTATTACATCTGTAGCAATATGCCACTTTGGAGGAAACTCTGGTGTAAGCCAGAATCATTGAGGAGATCAAGATTCAAGATGGTGAGATTGCCAAGCCAAAGAAGAAATAATGGTCTAAGAATGCCAAGATAGGGACCACGAAACCGAAACCTGCCATAGTCAATCAGGTTGCTATAAATGTACCTAAGCCTACACAAGCAACACAACCCTAAAAGGCTAACTATCAGGCAGTCCCTCTTGATAGTTATAAAAGTGAAAATCATCGACAAGATCAAAATCAGTAGCATCGCCCTAGGCGATAGTTCACACCCTTCGTAGAGTCTAAAGACTCCTTGTTTGATCGTTTGACCATGAAAAACTTGATGAACATTCCAGAGAGTTGACCTGTAGACCCCAACATGCCAAAACCTAAATGTTATAGGGAATACTTGTACTGTAAGTTTCATCAATAGAAGGGAAATGGCCTCTATGCGTGTTGGAAGTTTAAAAGCTTCCAGAAAGACCTAATTGACAACAAGACGCTAGTGGTGGATAATCTAGTAGCGCCAAACAACCAATAGATGAAGGTATTCAAATACCCCCTGCCTGCCCATGGTGTGTAGGCAAAGACCCTACAAGTCAATGAGGTGACATTGAATTTCCCCATGCAGGGGTATGTAGGGATGATCAATAGAGTGACTCAGAACAAAAGGTACCCGAGCACAGTTTCCCCCATGGTAGCTACAGGAGAGGTGCCAAAAATTTCACAACTGCAACATCACCCTACCAAAACTCCTCTGCCTAGACCAGTGGCCATAATTCGGACCAAAATCACCCAGAGTTTAAGGACCACATCGGCTAGGCTCTCCATCTACGAGCTCATACAACAATCATCACCCCATCGGGAGGCTCTAATGGAGATATTAAAATCCATCGAGCTATAGCCCCACAAAGCAAACTCTTTCAACAAATTTGTGGGACATGTCAAAAGATGCACCAATCCAGTCATCTCCTTTAGAGAGGACATGTTGAAATCAGTGACTGGTGACATGGCGGATCCACCCATGCACAGGTCAATAGGATTCCATATAGGAGGGTGTTGGTGGACACTGGCTCGTCCAATAATATCATTAAAACAGCGGCATTGAAACATCTGAAGTTGCCAACATTTCACATCGTGGCCTCCACCTACACTCTACGAGCATTCAATGATGCGATATGCTTGACAGTTGGCACAATTGTCCTAACCATCCAAGTGGGACAAAATACTATTCCTACATTGTGCCACATCTTGGACGGTGAGATGGCTTATAACATTTTGCTGGACTGACCATGGATCAGGGACATGAAGTGTGTCCCTTCAATAGCCCACCAATGCTTAAAGTATACATTCAAAGGGCAGGTGCATGTAGTCCCGACGGACTTAGAACCCTTCAAGTATTGCAATGTGGTGCAACTAATGCCGCAATCAACCCTTCCATCAATACATTTGGATTTTTAGTTGAATCCATCTAAACAAGGCCCGATTCCACATACATCCCCATTGTTAAGTCCATCAAATCCCCAGTTGGGTCCATCTTCATCATCTGGTCCTTCACCAATGATGCTGCCTACAGTGGCCACACCGAAGGACAATGGGAAGAAACCCCTGGAAGAGGCACCACCATCAGTCTCAACCATCTCCACCGAAGAGATGCCTAGCCGAATGGAAGTCGAGACACCTAGTTCACCTAATATGGAGTGGACTCAGGAAGAACTCCCATTCCCTCCCAATCAACTGCCAAAAATCATCATTGAGATGGCCAGTACGGGCCTAGGGGAGTATCTGGTGTGGAACATTGTGGAAACGCATGCACTTGAGTCCATGTAGGACATGGTGAGACCTCCCATCCCCATAGGCACTATTGTTCCTCTACGCTACCTTCCAAACTAGACAAACTTTGTATATGGGGGCCTTGATAATGGCATTGAACCTTACATGCAAGAAGAGGAAGATGAAGAGCCTTTTGCTAAAGATGTCAACTATTTGTCCAACCCAAAATTTGCTTTAAGATATCTTGGCCAATGTAATTGGCATGGATATGGGTTGGGTAGGTATGAGCAAGGAGTACGTGTTCTTTGCCAACCAAGATATCAAATGCCATACGACAAATCATGAATAGGGTCCAACCACCCCCTACCCCTGCACATCTTAGTAGAGAACATGCAAGGCCTAAGGATAGGCAACAAGTATGGGTTGGCATTAGATCCATATGCCAATACTAACACAACATATACATTGGGGGATTACCTCCCATTGTTGACGACCAACCTTTTTGACCTCAACAACCCCTTCCCTCTAACCGAGAAAGGAAAAATTTTGAGAACTCACCTACAAAGGGGAAACAGGAAAGGTCAGTAAGGATCTTCAAAAGATGAGTCAGATTATGAGGTAGCACCATGGGACCCTTTCGAATAAGATAGCAATCACTCACAAGTGACCCCCATGGATGACTACCAAGAAAGCCTCTTGGCAATGTTCCCTTTGGATGCTCTAATCGAGCAAGTACCACATCAAGAAAATTAGGTCCCCCTGTAGAGAGCAAAAGAACCTAGATGGGACCATATCAATTTGCTTGAGCAGGATGAGCCTCGAATATCGTAAATATTTTTTGGAACCAACAAAGGCCTTTGGATCTTTGACAGTGATTATGAAGATGAAACTAAGATGGCCTATCTCAATCATATGAGATAGCAAAAATACCCTGTGGACATTGACGACATGTTTGAACAGCTAAACATAGGGCCAAGGCATAGGTGGCACCTGAACCTAGAACAATTGGACCAAGTGCTACATCCACCACTTTGGGAATACAAAGAGCACCTTCTACCAAGAGACCCTATAGCGATATCAGTTCCGAGGTCAGACCCTATCCTCCTTTCATGCCAATACATCCAGAACCCTATCCGGAGAACAAAAATCATCCAGGATATTTGAGTCACCACACCCACAGTAATTGAGACCAAAATAATTTCATCAACATGATCTCCATTGACTTAATCACCCCCATCCACAATCCAGCCTATCCAACAAAGTCATTATATCTAGACATAGATGCCATAGACTAGGATCACATCAATTCACCACCATCCCCATTAGAGTACTGGCCTTGTGTTGAGATGCTTCATTTCACCCCAGGACCAACTCAAGATATCTTCCATGCTGAAGAGGAACCCGAAGTTCCTAACACAGATCTAAATTCAGCGAATGATATCCACTTGATCCCAACTTCACACCAATTTGAGGATGACCCACATGTCAGTCGAGTAGACGACTGACATAGACATTGGATCTAATATAATGAATCCACAGATCATTAAGTTTGGGGTAAGTCTATCCCCCAAAGAGCAATCCGACTACATTACCCTTCTAAAATAAAATAAGAAGGTTTTGCATGGTCCTACAAAGACATTTCGGGGCTAGATCTGTAGCTAGTCACACATAATCTAACACTTGATCCGACAGTCAAGCCAGTTAAGAGAAAACTATGCAAGATGCACCCAAAAGTAGCCTTGATGGTCAAATATGAATTGCAAAAGCTGTTGGATGCACAATTTGTCATCTGCATGGATTATCCACCATGGTTGTCCAACATGGTTCCTATCAAAAAACTTGACGGGAGGATTCACATATGCACTAATTTTTGAGATCTAAACAAAGTGAATCCTAAGGATGATTTCCCCTTGCCTAACATCGATGCAATGGTAGATGTTACAATAGGCCACGAAATGCTATCCCTCATGGATGGTTTCTCAAGATACAATCAGATTTGTATCAATCCCGAGGACCAACTAAAAATGACATTCACAATGTATTGGGGGAAATTTTGTTATAAGGTCATGCCCTTTGGCATAAAAAATGCTAGCGCAACCTACCAACATGCCATGACATACATCTTTCATGATCACATGCATAAAAATTTGGAATATTATATGGATGATTTGTTGGCCAAATCTCTTTTGCACCCAGATAATCTCAGTGACTTAAGCAAGATCCTAGATAGCCTCATCGAACACAAATTCAGACTAAAACCCAAGAAGTGCATATTTGGCATCACATCTAGAAAACTCTTGGGTTTCATAGTCTCAAAGTGTGGTATAGAGGTGGACCCAAACAAAGTTAAGGCAATCCTTGAAATGCTTCCCCCAACTACCATCAAGCATCTCAAAGGCCTATAGGGAAAGGTCGTGTCAATCAAGCGCTTCATAGCATAGCTATCTGACAAGTGCCGACCCAAGAATAAATTATTGCACAAGGAGGTACCATTTCACTGGGATGACGAGTGCTAGTCAGCCTTCGACGATATTAAACAATACTTGGCTTCACCGCCAGTATTGGAACAACCTAGACCAGGAGTGCCATTCTACTTATACATCTTAGCTACTAAGGTGGCACTAGGCACCATGCTAGCCCAAAAAAATAAACTACATATAGAACAGGCTACTTACTATCTTAGCCACACCCTGGTCAGTTATGAACTTAACTATGCATACGTTGAGAAGCTCTGCTTGGAAGTGGTGTTTGCTACCAAAAAGCTATGCCATTACATGCTAAGCAACACGACGTATGTTGTGTCTAAGGATAATCCATTGTGATACATGATGAGTCATACTTATCATAGTAGTCGCACGATGAAATGGATCATGTTTTTGATGGAGTTTGACATCGAGTTCATTGGACAAAAATCCATCAAATGTCAAGTCATCACCGATCAACTAGCAGAGGCTCCTCTCAAAGATGATCATCCTCTGACCATAGAGCTACCCGATGATGGGGTCTTCCATGCCTCAGAATCACCAGATTCTGATGAGCCTGAGTCACAGGCTGACATAACCCAATTTTTTGATGGTTCTAAATGTGAGCAAGGGGGTGGCACGAAAATTGTATTCTTCACACCGCAAGGGGCTCCAATACCTCTATCATTTAAATTAGATTTCCTGTGCACCAACAACAATGCAAAACATGAAGCCTTGCTCATAGGTCTTCAGACAACCATCACCATGAGCATCAAACACTTGAACATATTTGGTGATTCGCTATTAATTTTCAACCAAGTCAAAGGGGTGTTCCAATGTAAATGCCCAGTTCTGTAGGCCTATAAAGCCCTTATGGATAAATTCTTGGCAAATCTTGAATGGTATGACATCGAGGCACTCCCTTGGTCATCAAATCATTTTGTAGACACTATGGCATCCTTGGGGTCACTAATCTCGCAAGACATTTTTGGTGATATGACAACCATTCAAGTCAAAAAACTATCACAATCCATGATGGAGCATGGAAGATCTGAATTAACACCAGGAATCCACCTGATCTATATTAAACCATCCCTGGACAAGTTATCTCGAATCCACGATTGTCTGAATCATGCCAATTGGGGGTCCTTGTTCTCCCCTACTCCCCTTAATAGCAACACAATGCTATTCTTACAAGTTCTATCCCACTCAGCTTTTGCTAGGGATGAACTACAAGAGGGATTGGCCATTCATACCATTGAGTTTTCTAATTAGCAGGATTGATACACACCCATAAGGGACTACCTCAAGTTAGGTAACCTCACACTTGGATTGACGCATGCCGTGAAACGATCATTCAAACAGATAGTGACTAAACATGTCTTTATAGGATATATTTTGTATCTTCGCAGCTACAAAGGGATCCTCCTCCATTGCTTGGACCAGCAGGAGTCCGCTTGGGCGATCACCCAAGCACACGATGGCACATGCAGTGGCCACTTCAGCGGTATGACCATCGTAAAGTGCATTCTTCGTATGGGCTATTATTGGCCATATTTAGAGCGATATTGTTGCACATATGTAAAGAAGTGCGTGAAGTGTCAAAACCATGCCAATTTGACACACGTACCTTCCCAGGCCTTGCAGTCGATCCAATCGGCTTGGTTGTTCTTGTAGTGGGGATTAGATCTAATCGAAAAGATCTCCCTTGCATCATTAGGCTGTCATACATTTATCATAATGGCCATAGAGTACTTCACCAAGTGGGTGGAAGCAATTCTGCTTACCTCTACGACTGGATCCCGCATTGAGGAGTTTATTTTACATAACATCATATGTCATTTTGGTATTCCATCCAAGATAATCTCGGATAATGGGACGTCATTCAAGAACAAAGACGTGTGTGCTTTGACCACAAAGTACAAAATTCAGCATAGTTTTTTGACACCCTATTATCCGTAGGCAAATGGGCAAGCAGAGGTGTCAAACAAAATGCTAGTCGCCATCCTCAAAAATACAGTTTTAAATAGTCATAAGGATTGGCACATTCAAATCCCACTTGCTCTATGGGCTTATCACACTAGCATCCAGATGCCCACTGGTGCAACTCCATTTTTTTTTGTGTATGGCTCCGAGGCAATCATGCCTCTTGAGTTGGAAATTCCTTCCTTGCGCATATCAATGCAAGAGTTCATCGATGATGACACCGCACAGTAGGCCCAGTTAGACCAGCTTACGTTGTTCGATGAACGATGCATCAATGCTCTCAAGAATTTATGTATCTATCAAGAGCGACTTAAGAAAGCATACGACATGAAGGTTCACCTAAGGGAATTTCAGGTTGGTGAGTTGGTCTTAAAAGAGAACCAGTAAAATTATAACTTGTCGACCCATCTAAACAATAAGTTCAAGACAAACTAGTAAGGTCCTTATGTCATTGATAGTAAAATAGGACCTAGAACATACCGGATCGCTTCTCTTGATGGAATCAAGGAACTAGAACCCTTGAACGTTAGTCATTTTTGGCCATTCCATATTTAAAAGAGCCATAGCCCAAACCAAAAGCTCCAAGGATTCCCACAATCACTTGGTCAACTCCTAAATTCCCCAAAGGTACCCATAATCCCTTTGGTCAAACCAAAAGCTCCAAGGATTCTCACAATCACTTGGTAAACTCCTAAATGCCCCAAACGTACCCATAATCCCTTTGGTCAAACCAAAAGCTCCAAGGATTCTCACAATCGCTTGCTCAACCCCTAAATGCCCCAAAGGTACCCATAATCCCTTTGGTCAAACCAAAAGCTCCAAGGATTCCCACAATTGCTTGGTCAACCCCTAAACGCCCCAAAGGTACCCATAATCCCTTTGGTCAAATCAAAAGCTTCAAGGATTCTCACAATCGCTTGGTCACCCAAAAACGCCCCAAAGGTACCCATCATCCCTTTGGTCATTCCAAAAGCTCCAAGGGTTCCCACAATCGCTTGGTCAAAAATAAGAAAATTCAAAAACAATAAAATCATCAAAAATAACAAAAAATTGTACCTCATTTCCATGCATACTCAAAATCATCACAACAATAACAAAATATTTTGCATCTCATTTTCATACTCACAAATATCAATCAATCGAAAACAGAAAAATATAAGCTGCATAGGCATCACAACCATACATTGCATATTTATTGATCATACAAGTCAAATGCACCATAGACTATAATTACTCGGCAAATCCATCATTTTCCACATTTCTCCACTCTATAAACAGTCCATCAAAAATAAATGCCATTCACATATTTTCACCATATCATAGTCAGTTGTCTTCTAATGTATCTAGAGTTTTCATCATTCAATTGTCATTAGCTTTCTAGCCAAATATTGTACAAATTCAGACAAATTTTACAAAGGTAGAGTTCTACTTGGATCACACCTTGTTACGTAGCATCCCAACACAAGCTAAAACACATTAAAAAATTCCCAATTTGTGTGAAAGAAATATGAAACCTACAAAGCAATCCAGGATACCATCTAGTGAAAATGTTATCTTTCTCATCCCCTTGTGCGAATGACCCTAAGAATGCTGAGAGTTGGCAAAAGGACAAGCATCTTCCCTACCCAATTCCCCAAGAATCCCAAGTTCTCAAAAAGTTGCAAACATAAAAAAAATTGCAAAAGTCAAAACTCCAAAATTTGACATCACAACCAAAGTGCATACATCCAAAGGCACAAACAATAGTGATTCTCATCACTCCATATTCAAATCCCTTGCTCAAAAAAAAAAAAAACAATGATTTTTATCACTACAGAAGAGCAAGTATCCAAATACAGTTGAAGAAATGAAGGGAGTCGAACTTGAATCCCTGGAACTCTTAGCATTTAGAAGGTCATGAGGTGAACCTCAGTACTAATTTGGTGGAAATCCTATCGGTCACTAGTGGCCAACCTCCCGCATGATGATATATCTGTCACAATTAACTTGTGTACCTATCAATGTTTGCATGTGGATGAGCTAGCTCCTGGTATCCTAGATAGCACTACATATTAATCTGACTAAATACAACAAAGGAGTTAGTGGAGCTAGTTACGTGATCCTCAGTACAGGTTTGGTTGATAGCCTATCTAGCACTGTTGGTATCCTAAAAAATACCACATAAATGAACTCAAGTGCACACACAGAGATGCGAAATAACTTGGTCAAACTCAAGTCTAATTCATATCTTATTCAAAAGTCTTGTAAGATAAAAATACAGCCTTGGCTAGTCAGTTAAAACATCTGAGTCTCAGAAAACCTTAACTACATTCTAGCACAACCATAGCACATTCCATTCTTGCATCACCGTCCACAAGAAATACAAAACAAAGAACAAAATTAAACATGCAAAGTCATTCCATAAAGCCATCACATAAGTACAAAAAGCTAGTAAATCTTGTACAGTCTATGGTGCCATTAACAAATTATCAACACCTCATTTCATTCATTTCATATGCAATACATCATATAATTAGAAACATCGCATTCATAATACCACATGCATACATCATCATCAATAAATGTACATAAACAGAAAAAATAAATCATGAAAAGTATATTGAAAGCACGAGGATACAAAAACAAAAAGGAAATGCCAAGGTGCGATTTAAATGAAACTAAACTTAATGCTAAATCCTACGAACTGAAATGCATGAAAGGAGAGAAACATAAATGCATTGAAATAAGGTATAAAAGTGAATATGGAGTACAACCCTTTTTATTAATATGCCTTAAAATCTAGTTACAATTTGTCTCCTCCCTTTTCAGGCGCTAGGAGCATTAAATATGTTCTTGTCACATCAATAGATGGTATTCCTTCTTCCGCGTGCCCACATGTAGAATGGGCAGACCAAACGTCACCACTGCTTGCATTGATGAGTCTTGACTCCTTGCTACTCCTCTAATATTGAGATCCTACATTCAAGGAAATAGAAAATAGTCAATAGCACCTGTAGATAAAATGAAACATGCAATCCCCAAGCCTATGATTAGTGCATGCGAAAAATAAATAAAATGATAACTAAATAGCATCAGAATGATCTAAAAATTTAACAGAAGCATGAGGACCTTACCAGGAGGGCATTGCAAATGGAACAATCAAAAAATTCACCACGGATTTCTAATCGCTCTGGGGTGGGATGATTAGACCTGTAACAAAATGTTAGAAATCACTGTCCCAAATGTCACATTTGGGAAGCTCCAAATCACCTACAAAGTTAGGAAATAGGTAAAATGGGGTATTTTGGAAATACCCAGAAGGTCAGATTTTTCCAATTTGGCCTCTATCACCAGGAATTTGATGATGCTACCTGCATGTTAGCAAAAGCGGGAAATGAGAAAAACATGACCAAAACAACTCAAAATGATGTGAAATTTGAATGACAACATATCTAAGCAACATAGAATTAGATGCAAAAATAACATAACTGAAATATTCTACAGATTTCTAATCACTCCGAGGCGGGGCGATTAGGACTGCAGCAGTGCGAGGGGGCACCCGGGAGCAGGACGCCCACCGTTTGGGGCCTGATTTCGGGACCAATCCACTTGGGATGGGTCCAAAACCTCTTATGGGGCTTTATAGGCAAATTTTGTAGGATGTTATGGCAAAATGTTAGGTTTTGGTTTCAAATTTGTGCTTCCAATAATCACCCAATGACCTCCCTTTCAAAATAGATCAAGGATGTGAAAGGCACAAATCAAAAGGTGTGAGGATGTAAAACGAGAACACTTCATTGCCCAAAATGCTCCTTCTCTATATATTTTTGGGGTGAGAAGACTCACAATTTTATAGACCTAACAATCTCTTTGGATGAGCATGTAGAGGCGCAATTGGAAATCATGCCTTCCCAGGGGGGAGAAGATTCCTCCTTGATTAGGGGCTCCATGACTGCCCCTGTAACTGCCTCTAGCGCTCAAAAATACTGCCTCACTGGTATGAGCTACCATTTGTCAAGATTTGACTTTTTTCCCATAAAACCTGCTATTCGCCCCACCCTGGAGCGAATATTGCTAATCGTCCTTGGGTGGAACGAATACCAGTTTGTAATCATCCCTAGGTGGAACGAGTAGAGAGCAGAGTGCCTAAAAGGTGCCAAATTGACCTTTGACCTTCCAAAACTACTATGTGAGTGGTTAGGACCACTGTTTAACCTATGGGGGCTGTGTGTGTCAATGCAATCAGTGTTTGCAGTCACATAATTGGATTGGTGTTGTTTTGGTGTCTATAGATGCCCCTTTTTGGGAAGCACTGTGCGTGGCATTGTGCTAAGAAAAAATAGATAACAAAAGCACTAATGATTAGGGTTTCTTAGTAACCTAACCAAATTTTGATACCCCAAGTATGGAAAGGGCATGCATTCTTGAATCTTTGCTTCTGACGAGCTAAGGAACTCAATTCAAGTGTTAACCTTTTTCAATGAGGTGTTACTTGATCTTGGACATTGATCAGTCAAGAATAGGCAAAGGGTGAAACCTTTTGTTTGTGGGAACCTTGAGTTCATGATTCATGAATGCCAAGTTTTTTATCAGCTTGTGATTATTGCTTGTTTGCTGCCCCAAGCAGGGGCGTGATTGTCTTTGTCAATGATTCTTTGAATGCATGCCATTTCCTTAATTAGGTGTGTATTTGTTGATTGGTGACTAAGTGTGACTACCCCCTCAAGTGAAAAATAGATGTGGGAATGACCTACACGAGAAAAGCAACGAGTCACTTGACCCAAGATGACTTAGGTAAGGGTGCCTTCAGATGTTTTTCTTTGAATGCTTATGCAGTTTCCCAACATTTGGACCTATTTTTGGTGGGTGTTAACCCTTTTTGTGATGCCCCTTGGGGTTGAAATTGTCAAAAATTTGTCCTCCCGTGGAGTGGTCCGGCTATGGTAGCCTTCTTGGGGAGTAGGATAGTGACAATTTGTGACCTCGACGTTAGTTTTGTATGCCAGTGAATGGCGGGAGCAAAGGTGCCTTTGTTCAGCAATTTTATTGCTATTTTTGGGTGGGTTTGGACCCTTTTTGGGACGTCATTTGGGGATGAAATTCTAGGCAATCCGTCCTCCTATGGAGCGGTCTGGATATGGTATCATTCTTAAGGAGTAGGATAGTGAGGATTTGTGATCCCAAAGTCTATATTGCATGCCTGAAATGTCAAGTGCAAAAGCACTCTTATTGGACAATTTTATTGCTTGTTTTTGTGCATTTTGGTGCAGTTTTTGCTATTTTTGAAATTTTTGCTCTGTAATCATCCTTGGGTGGGGCGAATACCAGTTTTGTAATCGTCCCAGGGTGGTACAAGCACTAACTAGAGCACTCATCCTAGGGTGGAATTATTACAGGCCTAAAAGCCTATTTAAGGGCCAAAACTAGGGTTTGGGCTCATTTACATTCAATTTTTCTAGCGATTTGGAGCTCTGAGGAGGAGGAGGTCGATTCTACGAAGCGAAGTGCTGCCAAATTTTTCCTGGCACCATGAGTTCACAAACCAGATAAAGTGGCAGAGCCGAAGTGAGACTGGTAAGTGCTTCTCTTCATTATTTGCTTTTGTTTTATGTTATAGTTTAAAAATTGTAATTTTTTTTTAAATTTGTTTTTCCGTTTAAACTAAGGTAAAACCTAGGTTGTGTTGTTTCTTATTTTTGTTTTTGTTGTTTGTTTTTTTGTTAAACTAAAACCCTAGGGTAAACTAAACGAAAACCCTAGCTTAGAAAAATTGTTTTAATCTAACTTTAATTTTTTAAACTGAAATCCTAGGGTAAACTGAGAGCAACACCCTAGCTTTAGAAAAAATATTTTTAGTTGATTTTTTGTATTTTTGTTAAGGTTAAAAAAATACCTAGATTGAACTGCATTCTTCGGTTTTTTTTTTTTTTTTAAACTAAAACCCTAGGTTAAACTGACAGCAAAACCCTAGTTTTTAGCAAATTGTTTTTATTCTGATTTTTCATTTGTAAACTTCAGTTATAAACCCGAGGTTAACGAAAATTGTTATTTTGATTTTGTTTGTTTTGTTTTTATTTATCAGTTTAAATGTAGAGTTAAAAAAAACCCTAGGACTGACAAACTATTTTTTGAATTTTTTTTTTGAATTTTGTTTATCAGTTGAAACATAGAGTTAAAAACCATAGGTACTGACATTTTTTTTTTTTGAATTTTGTTTATCAGTTTAAACGTAGAGTTAAAAACCCTAGCTACTGAAAAAACTATTTTTTGAATTTTTTTTTTTTGAATTTTGTTTATCAGTTTAAACATAGAGTTAAAAACCCTAGGTACTGACAAACTATTTTTTTTAAATTTTGGTGCTTGTTATTTGTTTGTTTTTAGTTGTAAATTGTTTTATGGATTGTTGTATATTCATGTTATTGTTGTACAGTTTATCATGTTTTTAATATTTTTGTTTTGTTTTATTTTGCAGGTTGTGAAGAGTCGATACCGTGTGCCTATAGTTTTCTATGAAGCATGGGAGGCACTAAATTTGGCTGACTGGGAGTGGCTTGATGCCCTTGGGCTCAAGCAGGTGACTCGACTAGATCCTATGGTGGGGGATCGAGCCTATCTGACTGCCCTGATCAACTTATGGGATCCCCGGACCAATACCTTTCATCTCCCGATAGGGGAGATGACAGTGATGCTTGAGGATGTCTATCAAATTCTATATATTTTGATAGACGAAATTCCTATTTGGACTACTCCGCGTGATCAACGGACAAAAGTGCTGACATGATGCTTCAGTCATGGGGAGCAGTTGGGTGTGGACAACCCGATGGAGAGGGTATAGGGTGACTACCATATTGGTGGCATTTTGGTTTGATGGTGGCTAGAGAGGGGCGTGTTGGGAGTGAGGCATGCATTACTGATGACCCTCATTTCCAACATGTTGTTGCCCGACTCATCAGGTGTGAGGTTCCCTTGAAACCTGCTGGAGGTGGTTTTCAGATTGGTCGAGTGTCCAATGGAGGCACCTATGATTATGATATGGGGATAGAATCTACTGACACAGCTCTATGATGAGTTGTACGAGGTCCACTTCCAGAGGCAAAAGGGTATTGGATATAGTTATCTGTTGCAGTGCTAGGCTTGGCATCACATAGTTGTGGAGAGGCCAATGGGAATGCCATGGATGACTCGAACAAAGATGGTAGATAGAGAGATCAGGTACGGGGCACTGTGGTAGTGGTCTGAGGAGCAGAGATAGAGTCGATAGTGGGTAGGTGTCATGGGGCACTATGCTGATGCCTTCTCACGGATTACTCCTGGGGAGGTAGTTTGACAGCCATACCTAGATTTTCCTGCCTGGCCTGAGGCTGGGGAGTGGCTCTAGTGGGTTCGTAGGGGGAAGTGGCTGATCAGGTAGAACAAGATCGAGTAGGATTTCTTCTTGTATGACTGGGTGACAAGATAGTTTTGGGTGCGCCAGGGGTTACCTGGTGAGCCCTTGATCTATCGACGTTGAGGGGACGAGAGGACTCTGGTCTAGCCAGTCATTGCATCGCTGGGTGAGGATTCTAATACAATGATTTATGTCTTGGATGTGGACAACTTCGAGGTGACCTCTAAGTATGAACAGTGGTGGAATTTGCAGTGGTGGCGAGGTGAGGGGCTTCTAGGGGGTGCAGAGGCAACAGTAGTAGTTGGTGAGGATGTAGAGGCATCAGGAGAGGGCTGGGGGGTTTCGCTGGAGGATGCAGACATGGTAGAGGTGGATAGATTTGGGGAGATGATTTTGAGGTTTTGAAGCAGCCTGATATGCAGGATGTCTCGGAGTAGTGGGAGCAAGAGCAAGCTGCCATTCTGAAGATACCGATGCCTCAGGCAGTCCTGAAGGATACGAAGGTAGGGTTGCACACTGAGATAGCATGATTGGAGGGGCTACTCTGGAGATGGGTTGAGGAGCTCAGGGATGCACTATAGGAGAGGGATATCTTGTGGATATATTTGGCAGAGAGGGAGAACACATTTGCTACGTATCACTGATGGGATGGGGATACAGATGCTGCGCGAGATATGGATCTCCTATGGATGCAGTTGGCACAACACAACAAGAACTTGGCAATGATTCGTCAATGGGAGATGGACTTGATTCGACATTGGTTTGAGTTGAAGGCAAAGATTATCCACCTTAGTGGGTGGATACCTATGGGTAGTGGTGGCGGATCATCATGTCGCACGAGAGGGAGCAATACTGAATAGTCAACATCCTCTTGGTACAGGCGATTGGACGAGGGAGGCGCTAGTAAGCATGATGCGGGGGCTAGAAGGAGCTACCCTGAGGGGTCCCATAGGACCCACACCATGGGGGGTAGTGCCCATCACACCGATCCTACATGATCATGTTGGCTGACACCCTAGGCTTGGGGTTTTTTGAGCTTTTGCCTTTTTGCAAGGTCAGAGGACCATTTTATTGTAGCCTACGGGCATTTTTGATGATATATATATATATATATATATATATATATATATATATATATATAGATGACTTTATTTTGTTTATACATGTGTTGTGATTTGATTTTATGCATAGTGACTGATGTTTGATGGATGCATGTTAATTTACATTATGTATGGATATGTTGCAATGAATGCTAATGTTTTTAATTTATATGATATGCAAAATGGAATGAATGAATTGAATTTGTGATTTTTTGCGGTGGCACCCTAGACTATTTATAACTTATGGCTTTTTATCCTAGGCGATTGCTGTGGTGAATGACTTTTTATGTATACATGTTATTTTTTGTATTTTCTAATGGCGATGCAAGGATGAAAGATACCACAGTTGGTTTATAATGTAGGTAAGGTTTTCTGAGACTCAGATTTTTTAACTAACTAGCCAAGACTGTACTTTTATCTTACAATACTTTTGAACATGGTATGAATATGACTTGTCTTTGACAAAGTTATTTCACATCCTTGTGTGTGCAATTGAGTTTATTTATGTGGTATTTGTTAGGATACCGCTAGTGCTAGATAGGCTATCAACCAAACCTGTACTGAGGATCACCTAATTAGCTCCACTAACTCCTTTGTTGTATTTAGTTAGATTAATCTGCAGTGCTATCTAGGATACCATAAGCTAGCTCATCCACATGCAAACATTGATCTGCACATAAGTTAATGTGACAGATATATCATCATGCGGGAGGTTTGCCACTAGTGACCGATAGGTTATCCACAAAACCGATACTGAGGTTTACCTCATGACCTTATGAATGTTGAGAGATCCAGGGATTCAAGTTCAACTCCCTTCTTTTCATTAATTGTATTGGGATACTTGCTCTTCTATAGTGATAAAAATCATTGTTTATTTTTGTTTTTTCTTTTGAGAAAGGGATTTTAATATTGAGTGATGAGAATCACTATTGTATGTGCCTTTTGATGTATGCACTTTGGTTGTGATGTCAATTTTTTTGGAGTTTTGACTTTTGCAAATTTTTGATGTTTTGCAACTTTTTGAGAACTTGGGATTCTTAGGGAATTGGGTAGGGAAGATGCTTGTACTTTTTCCAACTCCCAACATTCTTGGAGTCATTTGCACAGGGGGATGAGCAAGATAACCTTTTCACTAGATGGTATCCTGGATTGCTTTGCAGGTTTCATATTTTGTTCACACAACTTGGGAATTTTTATGTGTTTTTACTTGTGGTGGGATGCTACGTAACAAGGTGTGATACAAGTAGAACTCTACCTTTGTAAAATTTGTCTGACTTTGTACAGTATTTGGCTAGAAAGCTAATGATGGTTGAATGACAAAAACTCTAGATACATTGGAAGACAACTGACTACGATATGGTGAAAAGATGTGAATGTCATTTATTTTTGATGCACTGTTTATAGAGTGGAGAAATGTGGAAAAATATGGATTTTCCAAATAATTATAGTCTACAGTGCCTTTGACCTGTATGAACAACAAATATGCAATGTATGGATGTGAGCTTAATGCAGCTATTATTTTTGTGTTTTCGATTGATTGAGTTTTCTGAGTATGACAATGAGATGCAAAAGAGTTCTTTATTGTTGTGATGATTTTGAGTATGCATGGAAATGAGATGCAAATTTTTGTTATTTTTGATGATTTTATTATTTTTGAATTTTCTTGTTTTTGACCAAGCAATTGTGGGAACCGTTGGAGATTTTGGGGGTTGACCAAAGGGATGATGGGTACCTTTGGGGCATTTTTGGGTGACCAAGCGATTATGAGAATATTTGGGGCTTTTGGTTTTACCAAAAGGATTATGGGTACCTTTGGGGCATTTGGTTTGACCAAGGGGTTTGTGGGCACCTTTGGGGCATTTTTGGGTGACCAAGCGATTGTGAGAATCCTTGGAGCTTTTGGTTTGACCAAATGGCTTATGGGTACCTTTGGGGCTTTTGACCAAGCGATTGTGGGAATCCTTGGAGATTTTGGTTTGGGCTATGGCTATTTTAAATATGGAATGACCACAAATGACAGATGTTCAAGGGTTCTAGTTCCTTGATTCCGTAAAGAGAGGCTAGCCGGTATGTTCCAGGTCCTATTTTAATGTCGATGACATAAGGACCTAACCAATTTGCCATGAAGTTTTCCCTTAGATGGGGTGACAAGTTAAAATTTTTCTAGTTCTCTTTTAAGACCAAGTCACCAACCTGAAAGTCCCTTAGGTGAACCTTCATGTTGTACGATTTATTAAGTCACTCTTGATAGATACGTAAATGCTCGAGAGCATTAACGTGTCGTTCTTCGAGCAATGTAAGCTGGTCTAACCGGGCTTGCCATGCAATGTCATCATTGATGAACTCTTGCATTGATATGCGTAGGGAAGGTATTTCAAACTCGAGAGGCATGACTACCTCGGAGCCATACACCAATGAAAACGGAGTTGCCCCAGTGGGCATCTGAATGCTAGTACGATAAGCCCACAGGGTAAGTGGGATTTGAAGGTACAAATCCTTATGACTATTTGCAATAATATTTTTGAGGATGGTGACTAGCATTTTGTTTGATGCCTCTACTTTCCCATTTTCCTGCAGATAATAGGGTGTCAAAAAATAGTGCTAAATTTTGTACTTTGTGGTCAAAGCACGCATGTATTTTTTCTTGAATGATGTCCCATTATCCAATATTATCTTGGATGGAATACCAAAATGAGATATGATATTATGTAAAATGAACTTCAAAATGCGGGTTCCAGTCGTAGAGGTAAGCGGAATTGCTTCCACCCACTTGGTGAAGTACTCTGTGGCCATTATGATGAACGTGTGACAACTTGACGATGCAGGGGAGATCTTTCCTATTAGATATAAGCCCCACTGTGAAAATTTCCAAGCCAATTAGATTGGCTACAAGGCCTGAGAAGGTACATGCATCAAATTGGCATGGTGTTGACACTTCACACACTTCCTTATATAGGCACAAAAATATTGCTCTAAAGATGGCCAATAATAGCCCATGCATAGAATGCGCTTTGTGATGGCCATACCACTAAAGTGGCCACCGCATGTACCTTCGTGTGCTTGGGTGATTGCCCAAGTGGACTCCTACTGGTCCAAGCAATGAAGGAGGATTCCTTCATAGCTGTGATGATACAAAATGTCTCCTAACAAGACATGTTTTGCCATTTTTTTTAAATGATATTTTTGCGACATGCGTAAATCCAAGTGGGAGATAACCTAACTTGAGGTAATCTCGTATGGGTGTGTACCAATCTTGCTAATCAGAAACCTTGATGGTATGAATAGCCAATCCCTCTTGAAGTTCATCCCTATAAAAATCACAGCAGGAAAGAACTTGTAAGAATAGCATTGTGTTGCTACTAAGGGGAGAAGGGTAGAACAAGGACCCCCAGTTGGCATGATTCAGAAAATCATGGATTCGAGAGAACTTGTTCGGGGATGGTTCAATTTGGATCAGGTGGATTCCTGGCATTAAGTCAGAGCTTCCACGCTCCATTGTGGATTGCAATAGTGTTTTGACTTGAATGGTTGTCATATCACCAGAAATGTATTACGGGATTAGTGACCCCAAGGAGGCCATAGTGTCCGCAAAATGATTCGATGATCAATGGAGTGCCTCAATGTTGTACCATTCAATATTTGCCAAGAATTTGTCCACAAAGGCTTTGTAGGCCTACAGAACTGGGCATTTACATTGGAATACCCCTTTGACTTGGTTGATAATTAATAGTGAATCACCAAATATGTTCAATCATTTTATGTTCATGGTGATTGCTATCTGAAGACCTAGGAGCAAGGCTTCATATTCTTTATTGTTGTTTGTGCATGGGAAATCTAATTTAAAGGATAGAGGCATTGGAGCTCCTTACGGTCTAAAGAATACAATTCTTGCGCCACCCCCTTGCTCACATTTAGAGCCATCAAAAAATAGGGTTATGTCGGCCTGTGACTCAGGCTCATCAGAATCTGGTGATTCTGAGACATGGAAGACCCCATCATTGGATATTTCTATGGTCATAGGCTGATCTTCTTTGAGAGGAGCCTCTACTAGTTGATTAGCTATGACTTGACCTTTAATGGATTTCTATCCAATGAACTTGATTTCAAACTCTATCAACAACATGATCCATTTCATCGTGCGACTACTATGATAAGTACAACTCATCATGTACCGCAATGGATTCTCCTTAGACACAACATACGTCATGTTGTGCAACATGTAATGGCATAGCTTTTTGGTAGAAAACACCACTACCAAGAAGAGCTTCTCAATGTATGCATAGTTAAGTTCATAACTGACCAGGGTGTGGCTAAGATAGTATGTAGCCTGCTCTTTGTGTAGTTCATTTTTTTGGGCTAGCATGGCGCCCAGTGCCACCTCAGTAGCTGAGATGTATAAATAGAATGACAATCCTGGTCTAGGTGGTGCCAATACTGGCGGTGAAGCCAAGTATTGTTTAATGTCATTGAAGGCTGACTAGCACTCGTCATCCCAATGAAATGCTACCCCCTTGTGCAATAATTTATTCATGGGTTGGCACTTGTCAGATAGCTATGCTATGAAGTGCTTGATTGACGTGACCTTTCCCTGTAGGCTTCTGAGCTACTTGATGGTAGTTGGGGGAAGCATTTCAAGGATTGACTTGAATTTGTTTGGGTCCACCTTGATGCCTCACTTTGAGACTATGAAACCCAAGATATTTCCATATGTGACACCAAATATGCACTTCTTAGGGTTCAGTCTAGCTTTATGTTCCATGAGGCGATCGAGGATCTTGCTTAAGTCATCAAGATTATCTGGGCACAAAAGAGATTTGGCCAACAAATCATCCATGTAATCTTCCAAAGTTTTATGCATGTGATCATGGAAGATATATGTCATGGCACATTGGTAGGTGGTGCCAACATTTTTAAGGCCAAAGGGCATGACCTTATAAAAAAATTTCCCCAAGGCATTGTGAACGCCATTTTTAGTTGGTCCTCGAGATTGATATGAATCTAATTGTATCCCTAGAAACCATTAATGAGGGAAATCATTTCATGTCCTGTTGTAGCATCTACCAATGCATCAATACTTGGCAAGGGGAAATCATCCTTAAGACTCGCTTTGTTTAGATCTCAAAAATCAGGGCATATGCGAATCCTCCCATCAGGATTTTTGACGGGCACTATGTTGGACAGCCATGGTGGGTAATCCATGTAGATGACAAATTGTGCATTCAACAACTTTTGTAATTCATATTTAACCATTAAGGCCACTTTTGGGTGCATCTTACGTAGTTTTTTCTTAACTGGCTTGATTTTTAGATCAAGCATTAGGTTATGCATGACTAGATGTGGATCTAACCCTGACATGTCTTTGTAGGACCATGCAAAAACCTCATTTTTTTTGAGAAGGACAATGTAGTCGACTTGCTCTTTGAGGGATAAGCTTACCCCCATCTTGATAATATATAGATTCATTGGATCAGAGCCAATGTCTACATCAGTCATCTCCTTGACTGACATGTGGGACCTATCCTCCAACTGGTGTGGAGTTGGGATCAAGTGGATATCATTTGTTGAGTTTAGATCTATGTTGGGAACCTTGGGTTCCTCTTCAGCATGGAAGATATCCTGAGTTGGCCCTAGGGTGAAATGAAGCATCTCATTGAAATTCCAGTACTCTGATGGGGATAGTGGTGAATTGATGTGATCCCAGTCTATGCAATCTATGTCTAGATATAATGACTTTTCTGGATAGATTATGGATGGGGGTGGTTAATTCAATGGAGATCATGTTGATGAAATGATTTTGGTCTCCATTATCGCGGGTGTGGTGACTCAAAAATTCTTGATGATCTTTGTTCTTTGGATCTAGCTTTGGAGGTATTTCCACAAATGGATTGTCCCTATGTGTGGATAGGAGGACAGGGTCTACCCTCGATACTGATATCACTGTAGGGTCTCTAGGTGATAGGTGCTCTCTATATGCCCAAAGTGGCAAATTCAACACTTGGTCCCACTGCACTAGGTTTAGGTGTCGCTCATGCCCTGGCCCTATGTTTAGTTGTTCAAATATGTCATCAATATTTAGGGGGTATTGTTGTTGCATCTACCGCATGTGATTGAGATATGCCATCTTAGTTTCATCTTCATAATCACTTTGAAGATCCAAAGGCCTTCGTTGGTTCCAACAACTGTTTGCGACATTAGAGGCTTATCTTGCTCGAGCAAATTGATCTAGTCCCATTTGGATTGTTTCGCTCTTTGTGGGGGGACCTAATTTTCTTGAGGTGTCACTTGATCGATTGTAGCATCCAAATGGAACATTGCCAAGAGGCTTTCTTGATAATCATCCATGGGAGTCAATTGTGAGTGAAGGGGTACCATGGTGCTAATTCATATTCAGACTTGTCTTCTAAATATCCTTCCTAACCTTGTATATACCTCTCTTGTAGGTGAGTTCTCAAACTTTATCCTCTCTCGAGCAAAGGGAAAGGGTTGTTGAGGTCAACAAAGTTGGTTGTCAATAATGGGAGATAATCCCCCAATGTATATGTCATGTTAGGATTGGCATATGGATCTAATGCCAATCCACCCTTGTTGCCTATCCTTAGGCCTTGGATGTTCTCTACCAAGATGTCCAAGGGTATAGGGTGGTTGAAACCTACTCCTGATTTATCATATGGCATCTAATATCTTGGCTGGAAAAGAACGCGCACTCCTTGCTCATATCTGCCTAACCAATATCCATGTCAATTGCATTGACCAAGGTATCTCAAAGCAAATTATGGGTTGGACAAATAGTTGATATCTTCTAAAAAGGGCTCCTCATATTCTTCCTCTTGCATGTATGGTTCAATACCATGATCAAGGCCTCCATACACAAAGTTTGTCTGATTCAGCGGGTAGCCTAGAGGAACAATAGTACTGATGGGGAACCAAGGTCTCCCCATGTCCTGAATGGACTCCAGTGCGGGTGTTTCTACAATATTCTATACCAGATACTCCCCTAGGCCCGTATTGGCCATTTCAACAGTGATTGTTGGCGATTGAGGGGGAGGGAACGAAAGTTCTTCCTGAGTCCACTCCATGTCGGGTGAACTAGGAGCCTCGACTTCCATTCTGCTAGGCATATCCTCAGTAGATATGGTTGAGACTGATGGTGGTGCCTCTTCCAGGGGTTTCTTCCCTTTGTCCTTCGATGTGGCCATTGTAGGTTGCATCGTTAGTGAAGGACCAGACGATGAAGATGCACCCGACTGGGGATTTTATGGACTTGTCAACGAGGATGCCTATAGAATCATACCCTGTTTAGATGGATTCAATTGAAAATCCAAATGCATTTATGGAAGGGTTGATTGTGGCATTAGCTGCACCATATTGCAATACTTGAAGGGCTCCATGTATGCCAAGACTACATGCACTTGCCCTTAAAATGTATACTTTAAGCACTGATGATCTATTGAAGGGAAACACTTCATGTCCCTGATACATGGTCAACCCGACAAGATGTTATAGGCCATCTCACCCTCCAATATGTGGCACAACGTAGGTATAGTATTTTGTCCCACTTGGATGGGTAGGACAATTGTGCCAACTGTCGAGCATATTGCATCATTGAATGCTCACAGTGTATAGGTGGAGGCCACTATGTGAGATGTGGGAAACTTTAGGTGCTTCAAGGCTACTATTGTAATGATATTACTAGATGAGCCAGTGTCCACCAATACCCTCTTGTATGGAATCCCATTGACCCGTGTGATGACGTGCAGGGGTGGATCCACCATGTCACTAGGCACTAATTTCAATTCATCATCTCAAAAGGTGATGACTGGCTTAGTGAATTGTTTGAAATGTCCCACAAATTTATTGAAGGAGTTTGCTTCATGGGGATACAACTCGATGGCTTTTAGTATCTCCATTAGAGCCTCTCGATGGGGCGATGATTGTTGTATGAGCTTGTAGATGGAGAGCCTAGCCGATGTGGTCCTTAAAATTTGGGTGAGTTTTATTCAAATCATGGCCATAGGTCTAGGCAGAGAAGGTTGCGTAAGGTGCTGTTGTGGTTGTGATGTTGTTGGCACCTCTCCTATAGCTATTGCGGGGGTAGCTATGCTCGGGTACCTCTTGTTTCAAGTCACTATACTGATCATCCCTAAATACCCCTGCATGGGGTAGTTTTGTGTTACCTCATTGACTTGTAGGGTCTTTGCCTATGCATCATGGGAAGGTAAAGGGTCCTTAAAGACCTCCATTTGTTGGTTGCTTGGTGCCACAGGATTATCCACCGCTAATGTCTTGTTATCTATTAGGTCTTGCACCAAGTCTTTAAACTTCCAACATGCATTAAGGTCTTAGAGGTAGCACTTGGTAAGGTCTTGGAGACCAGTCTTGCACTAAGGGGTTATGTCTCTCGTACCTTTTTGCCCTCTATGTTCGAGGGGTTGGAACCCGCTCAGGAACAGTGTTTCAGAGTAGCTCATTTATTTGGCACTAAATGTGCTCTTTTCTAAAGTGATACAGATGCTCTACCTGCTATTGGTCTTGCTCAAGCTACATGATCTACGCTTGGTGGGTGAAATGTCTAGAAAATTCCAGGTCGATCTGCTTTGCCATCTTGAGTCTACGAGGCCTAGATGCCTCTCCTAAACATCTGTCTCGGTCAAGGTGATCCAAGATTTCTTATAGGTCTCTTCCCTCTATTGAGGTTAGCAGCATTCACCTAAGGTTCTGGCCTTAGTGGGTGACCCTGATAAATAGCAAGTGTGGAGGTGAATTTCTCCCACAATATATATTGATCTTGAGGAATATAGTGGTCTTCCTTGTTTTCCCTTTCATAAATGTGAAAGGTGCGGGTGGAGTTGGCTCGCCCTGCCAGAAGAGCCTTGTGCTCTGGATTTGTCCTGTTGTTTCCAATAATAAGAGGGGGTAAAGGAGGGATGATGTAATCATGTGGCCCCTCCTTATGGTCCCTATACAGCTCTAGCACTTCATCGTACGGTGGCCACTCATAACGAGCATCCAAGGGAGCCCTTCTGCCTAGGTTGAATGGTACGTGTAAAGACTCTTCTTGAAAGGGTCTATGTTGAATGGGTGTGCCCCTCAAAGGGGTGCCTCTATAGTCCCATTATGAAATGTCATGATGTGGACTATCTTGTGGGTCAGGCCACCAAGGTGGTATGACCAGGTCCTTGGGGCTGTAGCGGAGGCGACTTGTACCCCCTTGTACACTCTCCGTAGCTTTCGCCCATGATTGGGCTTGGCTATGGGTGTACACCATGGTGGTGTCTCCCTACAAGATATATTGATTTTATTTATTTTTATGATTTTTATGCTACACTAAATAGAAAATATCACACACACATAAAGCAATGATTATCTCATTTAAATATTAAAGGTGTGCCTTAAACCTGGTTTAGTGTGTTTTGATTTTTTTTTGATAGTTTTATAAATAACGTTTTGTAGCAAATGCAATATGATGGCCCTTATGAATCCCAAAAATGGTCACCCCTTTGATATACCATTGCCCAGATGTTATACCAAACCTCTCTATATACCCGCCCTTACATGAGAGAAACTATTAGTATGTGAGAGCATAATGGTACGTGGAACATAGGCGGTACAAAAGGGGGATTGCCCTATTTTTGACACTTACCATAGAAGACTTATCCTCATGCACTGGGAATCACCCCAGCTACACTCAGTCAGATTTCATCAGGATTTATGTCTAGAGACAGTAGCGATCTGGGTTATGGATGCAAAAATTCAAGCCAAGGTGGTGATGAAATCCACCGTTGGTCTTGATCAAGGGATGGGGTCTTACGACCAACTCCTTGGTGTTTAAATTGCCATGTGATGTGTGGGGTTCTTTTTATTTTGCATAAAAGAAAGCAAACATGCAGTAAAAACTTTCCCTAAGCAAGCAAATAACTAGAAAATAGAAAATAGAAAATAGAAAATAGAAAATGACAAAAGGTGTTTAGGACCTCTACCTCTTCTCTACCCAAACAAGATGCCTCTGAGTTTCTATTTTGAAACTGCATAGAGATATATTCATCCTTGGGTGGGATGAATAACAAATTTTTATTCATTATAAGGAGGGACAAATGTCCATTCGCTCCAGGGTGGCACAAATTTCAGCTCTGTACTCGTCAAAGACTAGAACGAACAACAGTCCAGCATTTGAAAACTTGGTACCTGCAAGCAAAAACAAGCAATTTTTGATCAAAAGTTTGATATCAAAAATAGAGGATAGTGTCCCACCGTGATCGCCACTGAAAGCACGAGGATACAAAAACAAAAAGGAAATGCCAAGGTGCGATGTAAATGAAACTAAACTTAACGCTAAATCCTATGAACTAAAATGCATGAAAGGAGAGAAACATAAACACATTGAAACAAGGTATAAAAGTGAATATGGAGTATAGCCATTTTTATTAATATGCTTTAGAACCCATTTACAATCCATCTCCATTTTCAGGGGCTAGGAGCATTAAATATGTTCTTGACACATCAACATATGGTATTCCTTCTTCCGCGTGCCCACATGTAGAATGGGTGGACCAAACATCACCGTCACTTGCATTGATGAGTCTTGACTCCTTGTTTCTCCTCTAATGTCAAGATCCTGTGTTCAAGGAAACAAAAAATAGTCAGTAGCACCTGTAGATAAAATCAAACATGCAATCCCTAATCCTACGATTAGTGCATGCAAAAAATAAATAAAATGATAACTAAATAGCATCAGAATGATCTAAAAATTTAATAGAAGCATGAGGACCTTACCAAGAGGGCACTGCAGATGGAACAGTTAAAAAATTTGCCATGGATTTCTAATCGCTCTGGGGTGGGACGATTAGACCTGCAACAAAATGTCAGAAAGCACTGTCCCAAATGTCACATATGGGAAGCTCCAAATCACTTGCAAAGTTAGGGGTTAGGTAAAATGGGTTATTTTGGAAAGACCTAGAAGGTTATATTTTTCCAATTCAGCCTCTATCACCGGGAATTTGATGATGCTACCTAGATGTTAGCAAAAGAAGGAAATGACAAAAACATGATCAAAACAACTCAAAATGATGTGAAATTTGAATTAAAACCTATCTAAGCAACATAGAATCATATGGAAAAATAACAGAACTAAAATCTGCTAAAAAATTTCTAATTGCTTTGGGGCGGGGTGATTAGGACTGCAGTAGTGTGGGGGGCACCCAAGGGCAGGATGCCCACCGTTTGGTACTCGATTTTGGCACCAATCCACTTGAGATGGGTCCAAAACCTCTTGTGGGGTGTTTTCGGCAAATTTTATAGGATTTTATGGCCAAATGTCAAGTTTTGGTTTCGGATTTACGCTTCCAATAATCACCCAATGACCTCCCTTCCAAAAGAGATCAAGGATGTGAAAGGCACAAATCAAAAGGTGTGAGGATGTAAAATGGCAGCACTTCATTGCTCAAAATGCTCCTTCTCTATATATTTTTAGGGTGGGAAGACTCACCATTTTATAGACCTATCGATCTCTTTGGATGAGCATGCAAAGGCGCTACTTGGCAATCATGCCTTCCCAGGGGGAGAATATTTCTCCCTTATTAAGGGCTCCATGACTACCCCTGTAACTGCCTCTAGCACTCAAAAAAACACATTCACACTCCCATGCAATTAAGGAATAGTTAAGTGGTGGATATGAGCTACCATTTGTCAATATTTGACTTTTTTCTCGTCAAACCTGCTATTCGCCCCACCTTGGAGTGAATACTGCTAATCATCCCTGGGTGGAATAAGTACCAGTTTTTAATCATCCCTAGGTGGAATGAGTAGAGAGAAGAGTGCCTGAAAGGTGCCAAATTGACCTCTGAACTTCCAAAACTACTGTGTGAGTGGTTAGGACCACTATTTAACCTCTGGGGGCTACTTTGGGGGCTATGTGTGTCAATGTGATCAGTGTTTGCAGTCACATAATCGGATTGGTGCTATTTTGGTGTCTACATGTATAACCCAAAAGAACATTCATGTATATATATATCATCAAAATGCCCATAGAATACAATAAACCGGTCCTCTGACCTCACAAAAAAATAGAAGTTCAAAAAACCCCCAAGCCTAGGGTGTCGGCCACCATGATCATTCAGGATTGGTGCGACGGGAACTACCCCCTGTGGTGTGGCTCCTATGTGACCTCTCAGGGTGGCTGTTGCTAGCCCCTACATCATGCCCACTAGAACCCCCCTCATCCAGCTTCCTATGATGAGACGATGTCGACTGCTCAGTATCATTGTCTATCATTCAACGCAAAGACCCACCTCCAGGGAGCTCAAGTAACCACCCATAAATGCGGATAATCTCTCCCTCAAAATCTATCTGATGTCAAAACCAATATACCTCCTACCGATGGTACGTAGCCACTACATCATCATGCTACACCAACTGAGTTCATAGGAGATCCCTCTCCCACGTAGCATCTATGTCCCCATCCCACCGGTGGTACACAACAAATGTGTTCTCCCACTCCACAAATTGAGTCCGTAGGAGATCCCTCTCCTACAAATCCTCCCCAAGCTCCTCATCCTATCTTCGAAGTAGCTCCTCCAATCGTGCTATCTCAATGCGATCCCTCACCTCCACACCCTCTAGGATAGCCTGGTGCATATGTGTATCTAAGACTGTAGGTTGCTCTGGATTCCACTGCTCTAGGATGTCCTACGTATCCGACTGCTCCAAAATCCCAAAATCATCCCCCCAAAATTTGTCCACCTCCACCATGTTTGCATCCTCTAGCAGATACCCCCAACCCTCTCTCGATGTCTCTACACCCTCACCACCTACTGCTACTACCTCTGGACCCCCTAAAGGTCCCTCACCTCACCATCGTCACAACGTCCACCACTACTTGTACTTAGCAGTAACCCAAACATCGTCCATGTCTGGGATGTCAATTGCTATATCTAAATCCTCACCCAGTGGCTCAATGACTGGCCAATATAGTGTCCTCTCATCCCCTAATATCGATAGATCAAGGGCTCCATAGGAAATCCCTGGTGCACCCCAAACTATCACATCACCCAACCATACGAGAACTCCTGCTTGGTCCCGTGCTGCTCGATCAACCACCTTGCCCTACAAACCTGTCGAAGCCACTCCCCAGCCTCAGGCCAAGCTGGACAATCCAATATGGCCACAAAAATACCTCCCTAGGAGCAAGTCATGAGAAGGCATCAACGTAGTGCCCCATGACACCTACCCATCACCGATTTTGCCCCCGCTCCTCTGACCTATGCCATAGTGCCACATACCCTATTTCTCTATCAACCATCTCTGCCCGAGTCATCCATGACAACCCCACCGACCTCTCCATAGCTATGTTCTGCCATGCCCAACACTGTAATAGGTAACTACATCCAATACCCTTTCGCATCTGGAAACGAACCTCGTACATCTCATCATAGAGTTGTGCTAGTAGTGTCTGACCCCACCTCATAATCAGGGGTACCTCCGTCGAACACTCCACCAACCTGAAGACCACCTCCAATAGGTTCCATGGGAACCTCACAACTAAAGAGTTGTGCAAGAACATGTTGGAGATGAGACTCATCAGTAATACATGCCTCACTCCTAAAACACCCCTCTCTAGCCACAACCGTACCAAAATGCCGACAATTTAGCAGTCGCACTCTACCCTCTCCATCGGGTTGTCCACACCCAAATCCTCCCCATGACTGAAGCATCGTGTTAGCACTACCGTCTACTGATCATGTGGCATTGTCCTGATAGGAAGCCCATCTATCAGAATCTATAGAATCCAATAGATGTCCTCAAGAGTCACTATCATCTCCCCTATTGGGAGATGGAAGGTATTGGTGCAGGGATCCCATAGGTTGATCAATGCAGTCAGGTATGCTCGATCCCCCACCATAGAATCTAGTCACATCACATGCTTGAGCCCAAGGGCATCAAGCCACTCCCAGTACACCAAAGTCAGCATCTCTCAGGCGCTAGAGAACACCGTCGGTTGACGGTATTGACTCTTCACCACCTAAAAAACAAAAATAGCAAAACATTAAAAAAATATGATAACAAAAAACAACCAAACTATACAACAATGCATAAACATACAACAAAATAGTTCAATAAACTATACAATCACACCTAACAAATGTACATCTAAAAATAGTTCATAACAAACAAAAAAATAAAAAAAAATAGTTTGTCAACACTTAGGGTTTTTAATTTTAAGTTTGAAACCGACTAATAGTAAACAAACACAAAACAAATTCAAAAATAGTTTGTCAGTACCTAGGGTTTTTAACTCTACATTTAAACTGATACATAAAAACAAAAAAATCAAAATCAAAATAACAGTTTTTCGTTAACCTCGGGTTTATAACTGAAGTTCACAAATGAAAAATTAGAATAAAAATAATTTTTCTAAAGCTAGGGTTTGCTCTCAGTTTAACCTAGGGTTTTAGTTTTAAAACAATAAAAACATCATATTTAAACCTATGGTTTCTTATAAGCTTAACAAAAATACAAACAAAAAATAAAATACATTTCTTTTTAGCCTTGGGTTTTACCTTCATTTAAACAGAAAAACAAATTCAAAATAAATTGTGATTTTAAAACTGTAAAATAAAACACAAGCTAACTAAACAAGAAGGAGCACTTACCGGTCTTGCTTTGGCTCCGTCGCTCGATCTGGTTCGTGAACTCATGGTGTCGGGGAAAATTTGATAGCACTTCGCTTCACAAACTCGACCTCCTCCTCCTCACAGCTCCAAATCTCTAGAAAAATTGAATACAAATGAGCCCAAAACCTAGTTTTGGCCCTTAAATAGGCTTTTAGGCCTATAATCGTTCCACCATGGGACGAGCACTCTAGTTAGCACTCATCCCACCCTAGGAAGATTAAAAAACTGGTATTCATCCCACCCAAGGACGATTACAGAGCAAAAATTTCAAAAATAGCAAAAACTACACCAAAAAGCACAAAAGCAAGCAATAAAATTGCCCAATAAGAGTGCTTTTGCACTGACATTATTGGCATACAAAGTAGACGTCGGGGTCACAAATCCTCACTATCCTAATCCCTAAGAAGGCTACCATAGCCGGACCGCTCCATGGGAGGACGGATTGTCGAGAATTTCATCCCTAAATAGTGTCTCAAAAAGGGTCCACACCCACCCAAAAATAGCAATAACATTTTTGAAAAATGTGCCTTTGTGCCTCTGCATTATTGGCATTCAAAACAGATGTCAGGGTCACAAATCCTCACTATACTACTCCCTAAGAAGGCTACCATAGCTGGACCGCTCCACGGGAAGATGGATTTTTGATTGACAATTTCAACCCCAAACGACGTCATCGAAAGGGTTAACACCCACCAAAAATAGGTCTAAATGTTGGGAAACTACACACACATTCAAAGATAAAAAATTGAAAGGCAACCTTACACAAGTCACCTTGGGTCAAGCGACTCGTCGCTTTTCTCATGTAGGTCATTCTATCATCGATTCATCGCTTGAGGGGGTAGTCACACTTAGTCACCAATCAAAAAATACACACCTAATTAAGGAAATGGCATGCATTTGAAGAATCATTGACAAAGACAATCACACCCCTACTTGGGGTAGCAAACAAGCAATAATCACAAGCTGATCAAACACTTGGCATTCGTGAATCATGAACTCAAGGTTCCCACAGGCAAAAGGTTGTGCCCTTTGCCTATTCATGACTGATCAATATCCAAGATCAAGTATCACCTCACTGAAAAATGTTACCACTCGAATTGAGTTCCTTAGCTCGTCAAAAGCAAGGATTCAAGAATGCATGCCCTTTCCATACTTGGGGCATCAAAATTTGGTTAGGTTACTAAGAAACCCTAATCATTAGTGCTTTGGTTATCTATTTTTGCTCAGCACTATGCCATGCATAGCGCATCCCAAAAAGGGGCATCTGTAGACACCAAAACAACACCAATCCAATTATGTGGCTACAAACGCTGATCATATTGACACAAACAACCCCCAGGGCAGCCCCCAAAGGTTAAAAAGTGGTCCTAACCACTCTCACAGTAGTTTTTGAAGGTCAGAGATCGATTTGGCACCTCTCAGGCACTCTGCTCCTTATTCATTCCACCCAAGGATGATTAGCAATATTCGCTCCAGGGTGGGGCAAATAGCAGGTTTGACGAGAAAAAGGTCAAATATTGACAAATGGTAGCCTAGATCTGCCACTTAACTCCTTCATTGCATGGGAGTGCGAATGAGTTTTTTGGAGTGCTATAGGCAGTTACAGAGGCAGTCATGGAGCCCTTAATCAAGGAGGAATCTTATCCCACCCTAGAAAGGCATGATTGCCAAGTGGCACCTCTGCATGCTCATACATAGAGACCATCATGTCTATAAAATGGTGAGTCTTCTAACCCAAAATATATAAAGGAAAGCAACATTTTGAGCAATGAAGTACTGCCATTTTGCATACTCACTTTTGATTGTGCCTTTCACATCCTTGATCTCTATTTTGGAAGGGAGGTCATTGGGTGGTTATTGGAAGCGCAATCCGGACCCCAAACCCAAAATTTGGCCATAGTATCCCACCCAAATTTTCTAAAAATACCCCAAAATAGGTTTTGGACCCATCCCAATTGTATTGGTTCCGAAATCGGGCCCCAAACGATAGGCGTCCTGCCCTCGGGTGCCCCCCGCACTACTGTAGTCCTAATCGCCCCACCCCAAAGTGATTAGAAATTTGTAGCAGATTTTAGTTCTATTAATTTTGCATTTTATTCTAGGTTTCTTATATAGTATTGCATTCAAATTTCATGTAATTCTGAGCAGTTTTGATCATGTTTTTGTTATTTCTCGCTTTTGCTAACATGCAGGTAGCATCATCAAATTCCCAATGATAGAGGTCGAATTGGAAAAATATGACCTTCTGGGTCTTTCCAAAATACCCCATTTTACCTAACCCCCAACTTTGCAGGTGATTTGGAGCCTCCTAGATGGGACATTTGGTACAGTGCTTTCTGACATTTTGTTGTAGGTCTAATCGTCCCACCCCGGAGCGATTAGAAATCCGTGGCGAATTTTCCAATTGTTACTTTTGCAGTGCCTTCCCGATGATGTTCTCATGCCTCTGTCAATATTTTAGCTTATTTAGATCTCTTTTAAATGTTTTTTTATTTATTTTTTTGCATGCATTAATCGTAGGCTCGAGGATTGCATGTTTCATTTCATCCGCAGGTGCTACTAATTGTTTTTTGTTTCCTTGAATGTAGGATCTCGACATCGGAGGAGCAGCAAAGAATCAAAGACCCTTTCATGCAAGCGATGACAATGTTTGGTCCGCCCATTTTACATGTGGGCATGCGGAATAAGGAATACTACCCATGGTGTAACGAAACCTTATTTAACGCTCCTAGCCCCTGAAAAGGCAGGAGACGTGTTGTAATCGAGATTTAAAGCAAATTAATAAAAAGGGTTGTATTCCATACTTGCTTTCTATCTGGTTTCGATTCATTTATGTTTCTCTCCTTTCATGCATTTTCAATTCATAGTATTTAGCGTTATCTTTGGCTTTTCTTGCATCGCACTTGGTGTTTCCTTTTTGCTTCCGTATCCTCGTGCTTTCACAAAGATATGTCTGCATCCAGAGTCTCCAAAATGCGTAATTAGTTCCATCAAACAATGGTGCTTTGTTTGATGAGAAGCCTTGACCACCTGTCATTGTGTCACTTCCAAGATCACCCTACTCGGTTAAGCCTATTTAGGAACCTCACTTTGATACCAATTGTTAGTCTCATAATGACACTGAGAGGGAGGGGTGAATTAGTGTAGCTCTTTAAAACTTAAATCTTCAACACTCAAAGAAAAAATAATGAAAAAATAAAATCAAATAAAGATAGTATAACAAGAGAACATCACACAACACAAGATGTACCGAGGTTAACCGATTTGGCTACATCATCGAAAATGACTGTTTGGACTCCCATACAAATCTAGTCTTTGAAAAGAACCAACTTTATAATCAATTTACCATCACCCATTGGAATGAGCACCAACCCCTAATTTATCTACACCAACAGAAAGGAGCATCAACCCCTAATTTATTTGCACCAATAGAAAGAAGCACCAACCCCTCTACCAAACACCCACTTAATTTTGATACTGATAATAAAATGACATATATGAATGTCTTCACTGAAACCAGAACCCTCTATGGTTTGTAAGCTCAAAATCTAAAACTTTCTATTTCACCCAGTATAACATCCCTCTCTCTACATTACTCAGAATTTGAATCTTCTCTTCTCACAAAAAAATTGATTGTTCTCTTAGCTATTTCTTCCAATTCATAACACTTTTTGGGTATTGTTCAGCACTTTTTTTGTGAAATAATCTCAAAATTTCAACCAAAATAAATATCATATGAGAAAGTTATGCCCAAAATACTGAAGTGATGTTTTTCACCACTCTCCAAAAATCATGGATTTTCACTCTTTATTTTTCTCCACACACACTTCTCTCTTCACAAAATAAAGTCCCCACTTTTCAATAAAATCCATTGTAACTTAAAAAACACACACTTGAATTCTTTTTCCATTTTCAATTTTAAAAATATTTTATTTAATGAAGCTTCTTAAAACAATATAACTTTTTTTTTTTTTTTTTGAGAAGGCATTTTGTCAAACACATCACATGCAAAGAATTGACACCTTACTCGTTCTCTTACTTCGGAGCCATGTGACACCTCAAAAAAAAAAATTAAAGATGCTCTATTTGATGCCTTGAAGGTGTAACAACATTGAAACCGAAACTTTGGTGACTCTACAAGGTCGAAATGGCCAACTGAAGGATTTTGAACAAGCGGAACAAATTGACATAAAAGTGGCCTGTATCATTTTTGTAACAATCATAACTCTCACCTCGTAACTCTATTTTATCTAAAATTTGAAATGTAGAATATTTACAATGCTGAATACATCCAATATGAATATTATTGTATAAATTCTTATGGTTTACCTGTACCACCTCCACAAAAATTACTACTGGCACACTTTTTCCAAAAAGAGCATTTTTGTGACAGTCTTGCAACACTTGTAACATTCGCCTCGTTTCTCCGTTTTGGTGGAAATTTGGAACACATGTTATTGAAAATAATGACCACCTCTAGTTTGAATTTCATTATCAAATTCTTCTTGGTTTTCTTGCAGTACTTCTGACAAAACTACCATTTTTTGGCCTGTACATTCACTTGTCAAATCATCCATCAAGATACCAAAAACATCACCGATCAATCCAAACACTGTGCTGACACCTCCGATACTATTCTGGACTATTTATTGACATAGTGGCATGTTCCAAACTGATCCACCCTGTCCAACTACGTCTATGATGACTTTTGAAAATTTTTGACTTCTTGACGAATTTTTCAACTTTTGTAAATTTGCACAAAAAACCTGTAACAACTTGACCCGAACATAAAAACATCCTCATAAGAATTGAAATTCATTGTACATACTCTGAAAAACCTTTGAATAACTATCCACTACATCAACCTGTCCATCTGAGTTTGTTGACAACAATGACAATATTGTTGCTGCACCTTGCTCAACACCAAGGAATCTAATATAATATTTAATTATGGTATCTCATCAAAGTTATTAGTAGTAATAAATTTACTAAAATTATATTCCATTCTGAATCCTTTGAGTACAATAGTATGAACCCCGAGTGACCGACGGTCCTCATATCACACCAAGTCAAAAAAATGAGACGGATAGGTTCGGTGGATGCAAATTAGTTACTAAAAATAGTGGTTGTAAATTATCCTTAAAAACAAAACTTGACTAAAATCATATAGTCAAATATTATGGTTATACAACGAAAATAAGTTTAAAAAATAAGGTTCTTGTTTATCAATTTGATACTTTTCAAAACCATAAAAACATTTTTTCTCATTCTATAATAACATTTTCTAAGCCTTACACATTGTTATACTACCTTTAGAACCTCAAAGCAGACAATGCCAATAGTTATTAAGTGGTTTGCAATTTATGACCTTATTTGAGATTGAAATGGGTCCCACAAATACTAAATCATGACCGCATAATGACATTACAACAACTTGAAAATTATGCATCTATCACTTAGCAAGAACCAAACTTGAGTCTCTCTCCTTGAAAGTTGAGGAATTTAACTAGTTGACCTAATTTCATTTGACATTATCAAATTATATATTTCTTATAAAATAACATATTTAAAATTTTAAAAATAATTTAAACAATAAATATATTTTTTGAAAATTATTAATTTATCACAAGATTAAAATATCAAATTCATAATATATCAAAAAACAATCTTATAAACATCAAAATTAATTTACATTACTTTTACCACTACCTTGATGCCACTTGAATCCAATACCTCTCCCACGTTGTATGAGAAACCCTAGAAATGGTAACGACCCTCCTCGCACTCCCATTTGATAGCAAATTAATTGATGATTTAAATTTACCTTTTCTTTGGAATGTTGGTACTGCTAATAGTTTTGTGTATGCAGGACGTGGCATATTCCTTCGATAGATGAGAGAGATCAACTGAAAAAGGTAAGTAGGGGAAGTGATGATTCAATTTGTAAGTAGATGGAATCTCACGCAGGTGAGCTTCATATAGGTGCATTCAGAGTGACATGCATTATACATGTGCTTTGTTAAAATATTGGTTGGTTGGTTGTTAAAAAAATATGTGTGTCAATATAATGAAGGTTGACAATGAAAATACCAAAGACATGGGAGCCATCTTCATTGAAAGATTGATGAAGTGAAAAGTGCTTGTGTGTACTTGATAATAAATCAGATTTTCATTGAGTATCGTTGAAAAAAAAATTTACATGAATGTTTTTGGCAAAATTGATGAATTAAAATATATTATACATGAAATAAGCACATAAAATCATTACATAGGTATATGGAAAATAAGTATATATATATATATGTGTTTTATTGCATTACAACTAAAATAAAAAAAGAAGACTATAGTCTCCATGGCTCACGATATAACCGATGTTGTGGGAGAATGATGACACAACAATCTTCAAACTAATTTGTGGTGGTAATAATTGCTGAAGAAAAATACATCATGTTTTTGCAGGTAAATTGAGGGAGTAGTAAAAGAAAGAAAGAAAATATCGTTAACTAGAAACATGGGGAAATAGATTTGCAGGAGTGCATATTGGATAACAAAGCTTTCGGTAATTACCAGCTTGGATTTATGATTGTATGTGTTTTTTAATATTTTTGGATTTAATGTCTTGTCATTTTTATTTTGGGATAATGAAGGAAATCTGGATTGTATTCACTGTGTGAGTTCAGTGTATATAAATTATAGAACTCAAATTTTAAAGGTTTATTTGGAAATAAAAATAAACTCAGGATGCACAAATTAGTGTTAAAATTACTTGAAATAAAATTGTTCAAATGCATGAGATACGTTTGAACCTTTTTATACTATTACAAAATCTTGTCATGATGCTAGGAAAGGTTTTCGATTGTATAATATAGAACTTATTATTACTTATATATGAAGGTTGTTTCATTGAGTGAAACCCGTGTGAATTATTGTGCAATTGGTAAATTTTGATATGATATTGGAAAAGAGCTTTTGGATTGCACAAATTTGTTGATATATTTTCTATTACCTAAAAACAATAATAGGTAGCAATAGAGTGGAATACTTGGTTGTTGTTGTATGATTTATGCGTATGTGATGCATGCTGTAATAGTTGCATTAATTACCTTTTCTACAAAATCTAATGATGGTAACTATGATAGCATTTGAAGTGACATGTAGCAAAGAATATGGATTTCCATATCTATGCTATTATATTACGTTCTAGAAGGATGTGTGATCTAAAACCAGTATTGGAATTTGTAGAAACCATACAATAGAGAATCCATAACTGTAACAATATCTTCCCTTCATAGAGTTAGTTGAGCCAATTTTACCATATTAGATTGGCCTATGTAATTTTAAAAATGGTTAGACCGCATAACAGACAAAGAACTCTAAAAGTATATTTGTTATCTTTTAAAACTCTCAATGTAAAACTGAAAATATATTATAAGGTGTATATATTCAAATTTCTCAAAAATAAGAGACTATAATTATCTTGAATACGGATTATTATGCATGTAGAGTTGTGGTTTGTAAACGTGGAATTTTTCTGGAAAAATGAATTTATATTTCGTCAAGCAAAAATGTTTAATATTGTCTTAATTTGGAGGACATGCAATACTGCCATTGTGTTGGGTAAATGAATTAATGAAGCCCAAAATATCAAAATAATATTGGATTTAAACCATGGATTGGGAATGCATGTTAAGAGTTCATTTATATTATAGAATATTATTAATTATTTCCAAATATTTTATCAATGAGTTAAATTTATAGACCTTGTTGCTAAACATATATTTCCCTTGTATTTTCTTATGACGTGAGTAGACGTCTACCTAAAATGAGTATCAGTTTTCCATTGTGAAAACTTAAGAGTAGATTGTATGATCATCTCAAGATTCATCTTAGTTACTTCAAAAAAGAAAAGCCGAGAAGTGAAGTAAACTTTTTATCTTCTTCTAAAATATTTTGGTTAATACATTTGTTGAATTGGTTATGTGTAGTGCACTTTTATCATAGAGGGAAGTAAAAATACCAGATTAAATACCTTTCCATGGTGTAGGTGAATCAGGATTGGTTATACTTTTAAAACGTATAGTAGAGGTAGCCTGCACATCCTTATTATATTATGCTTGAAACCCATGGAGTTATCCTATTTCAGACAATACTGAGACCCTTTTTTGTAAAGGAAAAAAGTTAATTATTTTGACATAGTGAATCATGCGGATGAAAATAGGATAATCGGATGTGATAAGACTCTCATTGACTGAGTAAATTTTTTAAAATAGTCTATAACTTAGGGTACTGAGCAAAGTACCATCAAATATCATTAATGGCTAAATTTTAGTTTAGCAAGCCATTTTAGAGTTTTCGATGAATAAAATAGTTATTTAGTTTTGTATTAAATAAATAATTATACAAGTCTTTTAGAAAAGAATTAGTTTTATTAGTATTATGTTAACCATTTGATATATTCAGATATTAGTATACCTAATTAAAATTGACTAAAAGAAATATTTATTTGAAGCTTGGGTAAAAATGGTTTATGTATTGATTTGTTTTGCAACCTTGGGTTTCCTTAAAATATGGAATAAGCTTATCTTGAATAAACCATAAACTCTAATGAAACCTATATTGAGAATATTATGGATTCTTTCATCGAGTAGGATGAACAACAAAATAATATAAACACTCAATGTTGTTGAGGTGCGGGTATGCACACAATGGGTCTCAAGATCAACCATAGACTAACAAAATCGGTCAAAACATGTGACTTGATCAGAGATTGTAATGATGGATGGTATGGGATACCATATCTAGGTTGCTACTAGGGATTACAAGTTATAAGTCCAATGTTTCATATGACTAAACTAGTTCAACCATGATGTTTGGTATGAGATAAATGGCCGTGAGTCATAATGAACATCAATGACTAAGACAAATGTTAGAGTAGTGATATGGCTCTAACTATCTCCAAGTAGGAGAGCCACTGGTTAGATACTAGGTATATATATGCCAAACCTCTTGCATACAGATAATATAACAAGTCAACTGAATAGTCAAAGGTTCAATATATTAGAGGATGGGGAAGAAGGCTTCCATCCTTTAAGTGTTATGGACCCTAAAGGACAACCCCAATAGTGGATCGATCCTCATGCCATAATACAAGGATGTTAAATGAGGTAAATTGATTCCACATAATGGCACTTTTAAGGGATTTGGCCAATATCGTCCACTTGGGTGGTTGTTAGTAGTAGTATTGAAGCCAAAAGTGATTTGATATGTCCATACTTATTAAAAACTAAAATTTAAAAATATTCATTAGATGAAACTAAATGCTATGAATTTGAAAGCACTTGTGGTGAACTTGAAATCACTTCCTAGGTTGAAACAATAATTTTTTTAAAAAATTACCCTCTAATTTTGCTTAGATTATTTAATGTGGTGCAACCAAGTGAGTAGACATGGATTGTTACATATGGTATCAGAGTAGAATAGATATTTAGTTGTAGAATATGAATAAATAATTTTTTAAGAACAATGTGAACCTAATAACTTATTTTTTCACCTATAGGTTAAATGATAAGAATGTTGCAAGGTGGATCTTCAAAAAATCCTATGCGAGATAAGGAGGAAGAAGCCATAGAAAGAACTATAATGGGACCATGTATGAGAACAAGATGAAAAAGTCCTCAATGTGAAAGAAGGTTGAAGCGAGTAAATGAATCTCCTCCAAATGAGATAGGTAGGGAGAAATGAAACCTTGTAAAGGTGGTGCAATTGTTGAAAACACATATGGAATAACAAAGGGATGAGATTACCCAATAAAAAACTCATATGGTCCAAAAATAAGAACTGATTGTTCAACAATAGAAGGTCATAGAAGACTTAGCTATGGGAAGAGGATCTGGAGGAGGTAGGGTTGAGGAGGTACCTAGTGAACCTACAAGATCTAGTAATGATAGGGCCAGGGTGAGTAAAGAGTTGGATAGGAAACTAAGGAATGTTGTCATATCCAAATTCAATGGGAAAGGTGATACTGACACAACAAAAAACTGGCTAAGTAAACTAGAATTATACTTTTCCTTGGTAGTCTTGTCATTTGAGTCTAAAATTGGGTTGGAAGTTATGAACATGACTAAGATAGCCCTAGATTGGTGGAAATACGATAATAAAGGGTATCGTATTAAAGCTACAGACCTTAGGTGAGAGGATTTCATTAAGAAATTCAGAAATAGATTTTTGACCAAACAATTCTATGTGGAGAAATTTGACGAGTTTTCTAATCTGTGACAAGAAAATATGTTTGTGTAAGATTATCCCCAAAAGTATATTCAATTGCTAAAATATGCACCCGAATATGAAAGTAATGAAGAGATGAAGGCTCAAAAATTTGTTCTAGGATTGCATCCTAGAATCAAATAGTGGTGAATATGCACAACCCAATGGATCTTCCTATAGCATTCTATTTGGCACAAAAAGAGGAAGCAAATTAGGAGACCATAAAATCATACTTTAATTATCAAAAGCTATCTAAAAAAGGAAAAACATGAGCTCAAAAATAAAAAAAGTGCTCAGTTTATGAAGTGGAAGAAATATCAAAACAATAAACCCAAAGGAGGAGATCAGAATAGACAAGGTGGTAAAAATAAACCTAACTTATAGGGTAATAATTTTACGAGGGATGGCAAAGAGTTTTCCAGAATATAGAATCAAAAACTAGAAAATTAAGAAAATACTAGAGTTGCACCTCAAGGTAGAAATGAGAATAATAATAGAGGAAATAGAGCTCCATCAAATGGATGCTACATATTCCAAGGAGCTCATTATGCCAACAAATGCCCCCATAGAGCTGATATTTGATAAAAATCTCCATAAGAAGCCACTCACAGGATCTCTGTAGCCACAGGTAGTCATGTACTTGATGATCAAGTTACTCCATTTCTACTTAATGGTAAATTTTTTTATAAATATGTGCATATTTTGATAGATAGTGGGTCAATTGATAGCTTTATTTCTAGTAGATTAGTAAAGGATATACCTGAAAGACCTTGGTTTTTGGCAAAGGGTTGGAAGGTAGAGTATAGGTTAGGACAAACCTACCAAGTCAACCAATATTTGTTTGATCCTCACATTTATTTACCACAAGGAAAAACAAATTGGCATCTATATGTGGTACATTTGCATGCTTTTGATATTATCCTTGGTGTTAACTAGTTATAATTAGATAAGGCTCTTCTAAATTTCGAAGAGATATGGGTGGAGTTTTTGGATGAGTCTAATCAAAGGATTAGGATTCATTGTGATCATGGTGAAATTAAACCACATATATTGTATTTGATGCTGATAAAGAAAGCTATTAGAAATAAGGAAATGATTTTTGTATTGAAAATGAATAAGAAAGAAGAGATGGAAGTGGAATATGACCTCTTCCAAAAGCATATTGTTTTGGGAGAATTCAAGGATGTGTTCTTGGAGGACCTTCCAGTGTTACCTCCTTAGAGGGAGAGTGATTTTTCTATTGAGTTTTTGCTTGAATTTGTGCCTACTGCAAGGGCACCATATATTATGACCCCTATCGAGCTACAAAGGCTGAAAATATAGCTACATGAATTGCTACAAAAAGAGTTAATTATGCCCAATGTGTCACCTTAGGGACCTCCTATCTTATTTTTTGAATATAAATATGGTACATTGAGAATGTGCATATATTATTAGATGTTGAATAAGGTCATTATCAAAAATAGTTTTTCATTACCTAGAATTGATGATCTATTCAATCAATTAAAAGGAGAAACCATCTTCTTAAAGATTGAACTACGATCTATTTATCATCAATTGAGGATACGAGAAGAAAACACCTCTAAAACAACTTTTAGAACAAGGTATGGATATTTTGAATTTATTGTCCTACCCTTTGGGCTAAATAATGCCCCAACTGCATTCATGAATCTCATGAATAGTATTTTAAGGAGAAGTTGGACTGGTTTGTGCTTGCATTTTTGGATGATATATTGATCTATTACAAGAACAAGGAGGAACATGATCAACATATGAGGACTATACTTGAAATTTTTAGAAAGAATTAGTTATATGGAAAAATACTAAAGTATGAATTTTACAATCCACAAGTACAATAGATCACAGGCAATTATAGGTGATTTATAAAAGAATTCTCAAGAATTTCCCAACCCATTACAAATATTCAAAGGAAGGGTAAATGATGCAGGAGCATCCGATGGCATCAGAGCAGTCTTGCATCAACAAGAAAATTTCTAAGTGTTTGCCTTGATGTCATGATATCGCGACAGAGAAAGGTGTCGTGATATCATGACACATCGCGTTTTCGTGACTTAGGGAGGAGAGAGAGACGTGGAGCAGAAAATGTCATGATTTTGCTACATGTCACGAAATCATGACCAGAATGCAGAAGGAGGTGCAAGAGGGAAAAGTGTCGCGATATCGTGACCATGTCGCGAAATCATGACCAAAAGGCGAAAGGAGGCGCAAGAAGGAAAAGTGTCACGATATCGCGACCTGTCGCATTTTCGCGACCAAAGGACAAAGAAAAGGAGTAGATGAGGAAAATGTCGTGATATCATGACATGTCGCATTTTTGTGACCAGAAGACAAGAGAAGGTGCCGAGGAGGAAAAATGTCGCGATATTGTGACATGTCGCATTTTCGCAACTAGAAGACAAAGAGGAGGCACAGAGGAAAAAAATGTCACGATATTGTGACATGTTGCATTTTTGCGACCAGGAGACAAGAGGACGTGCATAAGAGAAAAATGTCGCGATATCGCGACATGTCGCATTTTCACGACCAGTAGACAAATGGAGGCGCAGAGGAGGAAAATGTCGCGATATCGTGACATGTCGCATTTTCATGACCAAAAGCCAAGAGGAAAGAGCAAGAGGAGAAAATGTCGTGATATCGCGACATGTCGCATTTTCGTGACCAGAAGACAAGAGGAGGCACAGAGGAGAAAAATGTCGCGATATCGCGACATGTCGCATTTTTGCGACCAAGAGACAAGAGGAGGCACAGAAGAGAAAAATGTCATGATATCGCGACATGTCGCATTTTCATGACCAGTAGACAAATGGAGGGGCAGAGGAGGAAAATGTCGTGATATCGCGACATGTCGCATTTTCACGACCAGAAGCCAAGAGGAAAGAGCAAGAGGAGAAAATGTCGTGATATCGCGACGTCACATTTTTGTGACCAGAAGACAAGAGGAGGCGCAGGGGAGAAGAATGTCGTGATATCGCAACATGTCACATTTTCCCGACCAGAAGCTGAGAGAAGGCGCCAAAGAGAAAAGTGTCACAATTTCGTGACATGTTGCATTTTCACAACTCAGGAAGGAAGGAGGAGGAGTCCAAGAGAAATGTCTCGATTTTGTGACATGTCGTGAAATCGCGATCAAAAATAGACAAGGAAGGACCAGCGGAGAAAATGTCATGATTTCGTAACATGTCACAAAATCACGACCGAAGGAGCAGAAAGGGAAGCAAGGAAGAAAACTATCATGATATCATGACATGTCACGATTTCGTGACCCGAAGCAGAGAGCGAGAGCAGAAGGCAAGCTATCACGATTTCGTGACCTGAAGTAGAGAGCGAAGGCTAAATGCAAAGTTGTCGTGATTTCATGACCCAAAAACAGAGGGAGAGAGTAGAGAGCAAAGATGTCATGATATCGCAACATGTCATGATTTCATGACCCAAAGAGGTGAGAAGGAAGCAGTGAGCAAAGATGTCATGATTTCACAACCCGAGAAGCGAAGAGGAGCCAGAGAGGAAAGATGTCATGATTTTGTGATCGAAAAGGAGAAAGAGGAGCTAGAAGGAGAAGATGTCGTGATATCGCGACATGTCATGATTTCGTGACCCAAAGGAGAAGAAGATAGCGATGAAAGAAAAATGTCGCGATATCATGACATGTCACGATATCGTGACCCGAAGGAAAAGAAGGCAACAAGGAAGAAAAATGTCATGATATTGTGACATGTCATGATATCGCGACCCGATGAAGAGGAAAAGCAACGAGGAGGAAAAGACATACATTCCCAGATGATGTTTCCCGAGGTAGTCAAAGGCCTCATTAAAGCATGATTTCTTGCCCGATAAGCTTGCTGAGCATGGCGGCCACTCGACTATCATGTCCAGAGGTCAGAGACGATCAGGCGGCTCATCAATGTGTGTTTTTGTGGCTGCCCCAGTGGCAGTTGCTAGATAAAGTAAAATATGTGAAGGTGCAGTCATCGAAGGCGAGGAAGAGCCAATTTTTGAGATTCGAAAGATGTATTCTTCCAGGGGGGTCATTAATGGCCTAGAGGGTCGGGACCTCGAAAGAAACCCAGAGGGGTTTTAAAAGGAGAAGCATAGGCATGTAGAAGGGGTCGAAAAACTACCGAGGCAGTGTTGCAGAGTTGGAGGCAAGAGGCCCACTCTGGACCTGTCTGGGTATGTTTTTCTTCCAGGGGGGAAGTAGAGGAGTTGAGATTGGGAAGAAGGTTTTCTTCTTGGGGGCACAGGCAGATCATCGAACGTGAGGCAGCCTACATGTGCAAATAGAAAGCTAAGCCTGCGGGCTAGCATTGTAATCTCTTTTTCCAAGTTAATGAATGTGCATTTTGAAAAATTTTGGAGAGAGTGGTTTTGTGGTCCCCCCATTAGTAAATCCTTCAAATGGATAGAGCAATGTAAGGAGGCTTTTCAAATTTTGAAAGAAATGTTGACAACCGTACCAATTTTTCAATTACATGATCCTAGTAAGTAGTTTACAATGTGTACTGATGAATCAATTGAAGTATTATGACGGGTTTTGACCCAAGATGATGTGGTTATTGATTTTGATTAAAGAAAACTTAAAAGGCATAAGGTGAATTATGCCACTCATGAATTGGATTTGGCAGTTTTGATACATAACCGTAAGATTTGGAGACACTATTTGTTGAGAAGACCATTTGAATTAAAGATAGATCACCAAAGTTTCAGATATATATTTACTTAATCCTTATTGAATGCCAAGAAAATATGCTATATGGAGTTTCTAGCTGAGTACAATTTTGGCATCGAGTACATTAAGGGTAAGAAGAATAAGGTTGCTAATGCTATGAGTAGGAGAGGGTGTATTACTACATTGAAAAAATGTCAATATGATTTGTTATATCAAATTAAGAATTAGAAAAATAAAAGATGAATTTTATAAATATTGCAATGCTAAAATAGGGAAATAATTTGGAAAGGATATTGGCTTTGCATATAAATATAACTTATTGTTGTATAATAATAGGTTCGTAGTTCCAAATTAAATATGATTGAGAGAAACAATCCTTAAGGAGACTCACAATACTCCTTATAATGTACACCCAAGAGGGGTAAAAATACGCAAAAACTTGAGAAATGCTTACTATTGGCTAGGTATTAAAAAGGATATCACTAATTATGTGGCTAGGTTCTTAGAGTTTTAGAAAGTAAAAGCAGAACATCTACATCCAGTAGGTAGGTTGTACCCACATGAGATACCCATGCAAAAATTACATGTTATATCAATGGATGTTATAGTGGGTTTTCCTAAAGCAATATTTAGGCATGACATAATCTTGGTAATTATGGATAAGTTAATCAAGGTTGCACATTTTATACCAGGAAATATGCAAGATGATGCACCCATAGTACCAAGAAAATTAGGTATGGCATGTTTTGAAGCCTTATATGAGAGAAAATGTAGAACCCCATTATATTGGGATAATTTGAAATATCAGTTAGCGGTCGGACTAGAAACTATAAAAGAAATGGAAAAAAAATTGAAAGGAATTTAGCTGAAGCTGAAGGAGAACGCAAACTATTAGAAGAGGTGCGTGAACCTTAGAAGAACATCGAGGAAATATTATGTGGGATATAGAGTATTATTAAATATGAATCCAACTAAAATTTCCATAAAATCTTCAAAACTTGACTCCGAATATGTGGACCCATTTGTAATTTTGGATAAAATAAGCCTTGTTGCATATTGAATTACTTTACCACCAAGCTTATCCAAAATATATATCTTCCATGTGTACCTCTTTAGGAAGTACATTTTTTATCATTCTCGTGTTTTGGATGTTTCCAAATTATAGATGACTGATTCACTAAAATTTGAAGTTCGACCTATATGCGTACTTGGTTTTTGAACCAAAAATTTGAGGAAGAGAAGCATAGAGCAATATTGGATCCAATGGGACCACTATTAAGATAAAAATACCACATGGAAGAATGCGACATACATGCAACAATCGTTTCCTTATATTTCTGAGTAGATAAAGATATTAAATTTTTTTTATATAATTTGATGATATATGTATATATGTATATGGATATGAGACTAGACACTAAGTAGAGTAATTTTGTATATGTTTTTGAGTTATTGAGTAGAGTAGCATTGCATATATTTTGGTTTATTGAGTAGAGTAACTTTGCTTATATGATAATGGAAGATTTAGTTTATGCATGCATATGTGATTTATGATAATATAAATCACCATGTGATTGGATTATACAAACAAGTTGAGTTGTTTAAGATTTATGAATGAATGACATTACATGATGTAGGAATTAAAAAAAATTATTGATGATTATATGAACGAGTATGAAAATAAACATTTTTTAGGTTGTGCTAACCATGTATGAAACATTAGGACTGTGTTTGTTCCTAGTGGAGGAGGAAATAACAACCCTCCTTGCACGCCCATTTGATAGCAAATTAATTATTTAGTTAAACTTACATTTTTCTTTGAAATGTGGTAATGCTAATGGTTTTGTGTATGGATGACCTGGGATATTCCTTCCATAGACAAGAAGTCAACAAAAAAAGGTAAGTAGGATGGAAGTGATGATTTGGTTTGTGAGTACATGGAAGCTAATGCATATGAGCTTCATATAGGTGCATTATGAGTGAGGTGCATTGAACATGTACTTTGTTAAAATATTAGTTGGTTACTTGTTAAAAAAAAAATATGTGTTTTGATATAATGAAAGTTGAAAATGAAAATTTTTAAGACATGGGAGCCACCTTCATAGAAAGATTGATGAAGTGAAAAGTGGTTGTGTGTACTTGATAAAAATTTTGATTTTTATTGAGTATTGTTGAAAAAGAAATTTGCTTGAATGTTTTGGTTAAATTGATGAATTAAAATATACTATACATGAAATAAGCACATAAAATCATTAAATAAATGTGTGGAAAATATGTTGTATGTATATATATATATATATATATATATATATATATATATATATATATATTTGTGTGTGTGTGCTTGTATTACAACTAAAATAAAAATAAGTAAGAATATAGAGTCCATGGCTCACAATCTAACCGATGTCATGGGAGAATGATGACGAAGCAACCTTCAAACTAATTAGTGGTGGTAATGATTGCTAAAGAAAGTTGCATCATATTATTATGAGAAAATTGAGGGAGTAGTTAAATAAAGGTAAGAAATTATAATAAAAATATTATTATGCATGGGAAGAAGGGATGATATTCTAAAAATCAAGCATACATATGCGCTAAATAGAAACTTGGGGAAATAGATTTGAAGGAGTGCATATTGGATAACAAATCTTGTGATAATTACAAGGTTGGAATGTTGATTGTATGTATTGCTAAATATATTTGAATTTAATGTTTTGTCATTTTTCTTTTGGAACAATGAAGGAAATATGGATTTTATTCACTATGAGATTTCGATGTATATAAACTATAGAACTGGATTTTTAAAATTTTATTTGGAAATAGAAATGAACTCAGGATGCACAACTTAGTGTTAAAATTACCTGGAAATAAAATTATTCAAATGAATCAGTTTCCTTTGAACCTTTTTATGCTATTGTAAAAGCTTGTCATGATGTTGGGAAATGTTTCTTGATGCATAATATAGAATTTATTATTTTTTATATATGAAGGTTGTTTCACTAAGTGAAACCTACATGAATTATTGTGCAATTGGGAAAGTTTGATATGATATTGAAAAAATATTTTGGGTTGCACAAATTTGTTGATATGTTTTATATTGTTTGAAAACAATGATTGGTAGCAATAGAGTGAAATACTTCACTGTTGTTGTATGATTTATGCATATGTGATGCATGCTAGAATAGTTGCATTAGTTAGAAATACATACATGCAAGAATCAATTCTGATCCACCTTCTCTACAAAATCTAATGATGGTAACTATGGTAACAGTGGAACTTATCCATAGCAAAGGTAATGGATTTTTATATCTATGCTATTATGTTACATTCTAGAAGGATGTGTGATCTAAATCCAGTATTGGAATTTGTAAAAACCATATAACAGAGAATCTATAACTGTAACAATATCTTGCCTTGATAGAGTTAGTTGAGCCAATTTTACCATATCAGATTGGCCTATGTAATTTTAAAAATGGTTAGACATATGTGGATAGCAAACGAAGAACTTCAAAAGTATATTTGTCATATTTTAGAAATTTGTTGGTCACGAATCTGCCACAGGAAAGGATTTTATACTAAATGCACCCTAGACCCATCCAACATTGAAAGGCTGGAAGAAAGAAATGTCTCCCAGACCAATCTCTAGAGAGGGTTGGTTCCCTTACTAAATCTAAATTGGATGAAGACTAAAGTTGCAGGAAATGAATTATAAATGTGTAGAAAGAAATGGGAAATATAGCCAGAGGCCGAATTTATTAGATCGGGAAAGAATAAAAATAGATAACTTTAAGTACAGTAACATCATATAACATAAGATACCAATGTAATTCACTTACAACCTTGCACAAAAAATCTCCAAGATCACATTCCAGAACTCTCTTCCTTACTAGCAATATTTAAACTCAAATGCAAAATTCAAATTAAGCAACAGATAAAGAATATAAGCGTAAAGCAAGAATGCATATGACAGAAGAATAAACTACACAGACAACTTCTTGCAAAACCAGAGGCCAAGTATCTTTCATTCATGTAATGAACTTCAAGCTTTCATAAAAAGTCTCTCTCTCGATGTCTCTTTCTGAGATCTACATTGGTTTATATAGAAGCCTTGCTTCTTTACAATCATTAAAAATTTACAATGGACTTCCTCGAGATCTACAAAGTGTGCAACAGAAATAAGGAAATGATCCCCTTAATCCAGCCTCAGAGAAACAAAAAATTTAATGCAATAAGGAGTCGGTCATCTTCATTAAATGGTTGTTCTCAAAAATATGCTTGGACCGTTAGAAAAATTGCAAACAACAGCTTCAAATAATGGAGCATCTTTAATTCTAGTGTCTTGAACACATTCTTCTACCTTGTTAGCATTGGAAAGTAGCAAAACATTTAATTCTGGAGTGCTTTTAATTCTTGAAAATTGCAAAATTGCATCGGGCCATTTGAACTACGTTCTGGCACGAAACTGTGACAGGTCGTGAAAATGTGACATGTCACGAAATCACAACGTATTTCTGCTCTGTACACTTCTCTCGCCTTGGAACCGTGAAAACCAACCATGTGGCAAAATCGCTACTGGTTCGGCTTCTTTGTCTCCTTCGCAACCTTAACTCACGAAAATGGGACGCATCATAAAATCACAATGTTTCGTACACTTATGCTTCTTCTCTTCTCTATTTTCATGAAAATGTGACAAGGCATGATTTCGCTACATTATTCATCTTTTGTTCTCTTTGCTGCTTCGAATCGTGAAAACATGACACTGCACAATTTCGCTACACCTTTCTCTTTTTAGCTTTATCTTCCTGATACGTCGTGAAATCGTGACATTCGCCTTCATTGGAAGTTCCTTCCTCAACATGTAGTGAAATCATGTCATGTTGTTTCACTTGCCTTCTTCATTTCTCCAAGTCACGAAAACAACACCATGTCATGAAATCGCGACGATTTATCCACTGCTGCTCAATCCTCTCTTCCGTGTCACGAAAATAAGGCATGTCGTGAAATCATGACAATTTTCATCCACCTTGTATGGTCCTGCTTCTAACCCATGAAAACATGACAAGCTTGCCTCAAGTGCTTCATCAATCTCCATCATGTCGCAAAATCACGACAGGTTCTATCTCCTCGAACTTTACTGCTCCTGACCGTAAAACTTGATCATTTCATGAAATCATGACGTTCCGTACAATCTGGTTGTCTTCTTGCTTTTTCCTCGTGAAAACAAGACAAGGGGCAAAATCGCTACAGGTTGCTACTCTTGGTTCTCCCGCTCCAAAATGTCGCAAAATCATGACGATTCTATTTTACTGGATTACATCTTCACAAGTGTCGCGAAATCGTGACACCAACTTCTTTCTTGCCCTCATCTCCAAAAATGTCATGAAATCATGACATATTCATGCCTTAAGACTTTCTATCTCCACCTTGCCATGAAAATGCGATAGGTAGTGATTTCGCTACATCTTTCGTCGTCCGTACTGTGTGCAATATTATGTTGCAATATCACTGCAAAGTTGATCCTCATTGCCTTTCACTTAATTATGTCACGATTTCATGACATTTTCACTGTGCTACCCCTCGTTGACAATTTTTACTGTGATTCTCCAACACGTCGTGATTTCGTGACAACCTTGTTGCTTAGCTGTCGTTGACTGCGTTGACCACGATTTTGGAACACGTCACGAAATCGTGACATTTTTTGACTTTGCTCTTTTCTGCCTTTTGCATCGTGAAACTGTGATAGGTCATGATTTCGTGACACCTTTGGCTTTTGTCTTCTCTCTCCTCATCAGACCCGCGATAACGCGACATGTCACGATATCGCGACGGTTTTGAAATTGTGTCCTCCATGTTGCTTTTTTTTGCGATATTGCGACAGTCTTTAGACTTTAACTTTTTTTTGCATCAAAACCTGTATGGAAGTGAGAATTGCAACATCTTATGCGTGAATAAACAACAATCAAATAAATGTGGCAAAAATGCCAACATTCTTTGTGGCTCATGGGGTATACAGTTCTGCTGTATGCAAGAATCCCAGGCCTGAATCCATTGGGCAATAGAGTCATGAAAAATTGAGAACAAAAAGCTGGCTGCTAGGGTATATCTCGATGGACTGCTACAAAAACTCTTTCTGAATGAATGAAACTCAAAAAATCTGTATTTGGCTTAACTGACCAGGTTCTGTAAAGAATCTCCATGAAAGCACCAGGGGTACAAAAATAGAAATGAATGGAATGAGATCCTGCGGATGCGTAGGCTGTGGAATGCGAATGGAATGGTGATATGATGGAATGGTGGAGTGGAGGAGTGATGCGGTAGATACAGTAACAGAGTGCTTCTATGCTACCAGCTGCTATGAAAGGGAAATGGAATAATGGAATGGAATAATGGAATGAAAATGGAATAGATGATGAAATGCGGTGGAATGGAAAAGGAAGTGTGAACTGTGGATAAATGCTAAAACAACAATGAACTTAGAAGAAAAGGATAAGAAGAAATGGGAATAACAGGAAAGGAAAAAGAAACAACAACAGTGGCTTGATTACTTGCAGAAGAAAAAAGGAGTAGGAGAAGAAGGAAATAAAGAAGAGAAGGGAAGAAATAGTGAGGAAGCCACTAACTGCTGGGAAGGAAGAAGAGAAAAAGAAATAAATACGTACCTACGAGCTCGCATGCAAAAAGATCCGAAGTTGACAGAGAAAACAATACTTTTTTTTTTATTTTTCTATTTTCTTCTTTTTTTTGTTTTTTTTTCTTTTTTACTATGTACAAGGTAATACTGGACTCATCTTCATGTAGTATAGGCTTTCAGATGAAAGTTGTTCACTGAAATAGGAAGTGGGCTGCCATCCAAATCTTCTAGATAAAACGAATTTGTTGCACCAGCACTGACAATGCGGAATGGACCCTCCCACAGAGCATCAAATTTCTTGTGCATCCCTAGATTACCTTTCTTTTCATTCCATTTTAGAACCAAATCACCCACCTTAAGTGGATGATCAGCAAAATTTTTATGCAACCACTTTGAAATAACCTATGTGTGCTTAGAAAACTCTTATAGGCCAAAGAACGTTGCTCTTCCAACTGCAACAACTGAGCCAACCGCATATCCATGGAATCTACATCTGCTTCATCATCCTAAAATTCTTGCAACTGCTACAATACTGGCAATTCTAGGTGAACAAACAACATTGCCTCCTTCCATATACCAGAGCATATGGTGAATTCTTGATAGACTTCTTGATTGAGATTCTATCTACCCATAAAGCTTGATTTAATAGAAGGTGCCATGATCTCTTTAAAATCTATAGCAAATTCTTGTTTGTGGACTCTACCAAGCCATTTCCCTAAGGATAATAGTTAGAGGATGTCTTCAGGAAAACACTGTACTTGTTTGTAAATTTAGCTAGCTCAACTCCAATAAATGGGGTCCCATTATCTGTAATAATAGCATCTGGAATACCAAAGCGTGTAATTAGTCATTCAATGAAAGAAATCACCACTCCTTGATTTGTGACTTTGGTTGGAATAGCTTCAGACCATTTCATAAAATAATCTATAGAAGTTAAAAAATACTTGTGTCCAGCTAAAGAATTCGGATCAATAATCCCAATAAATTCCAATCCCCATTGCTAAAAATGTGCTTCAACCTGTATTGGGTGCAAGGGCAGTGATGCATTTCTAACCCTTCCTGTATACCTCTGACATTTGTCACATGCTTGGGCAAACTTGAAAGCATCTGTGAACAAAGTTGGCCTATAGTAACCAACCCGAATTATTTTTAAAGCCACTGGTCTTCCTGCATAGTGTCCTCCTGATATGCCAAAATGAAACTCCTCCAGGAGTCTAACTTTCTCTATTTCCTTGACACACCTTAAAAGAATGCCATCAATGTTCTTAAAAAATAATCCTTTGGGCAGTAACACATACCTAAGAGCTTGCAGATGAAATCTTCTCCATTGTGAGGCATTCAAATGTGAAGGGCATTTACCAGTTGTGAAATATGTAATGAGGTCATCTGCCCAATATTGTTCTTGAACTAAGAATTTCATCAGATTGTCATCTCCAGCAAGATCATCTGCTTGATACTCAACTATACCAGATGCTGCCATCTTTGCTAAGTGTTGGCATAAAGCCTTACCCCGCACTAGCTTGGTCAGATGAATCTCAACATCAAATTCTTGAATTTTTGTGACCCAACCAGCGCGTTTATCACCCATCTCACCCTGAATGATGAAATTTCTTACATCAGGATGAATAACATAGACGATTGTCCTACTCTGAGAGATGAAGTGCTTGAATTTTTTCAGAGACTTCATGACATCATACACCTATTTTTCAATGAAATTATACTTTGCCTCATGAGGTAAAATAACTTGACTAAGGAAAGTGATGGGCCTTTCATTCCCATCATCTCCTTTCTGTGTGAGTACTGCGACATAGCTTTCATCTTCCCCTACTACATACAGAATGAAATCTTTTGAATAATCTGCATAAATTAATACAGGAGCCTGCACTATTCTGTCCTTAATTTCCTAGAATGCCTCCTTCCTCTAAGTTGTCCACTTAAAGTCTACATCCTTCTTCAACAACTCAGTCATGGGCTTGACAACCTAGGAAAAATAAGAAATGAACTTCTTGATAAAATTAATTTGTCCAAAGAAATACTGCAGTTCCTTTTTGTTGGCAGGGAGCGATAGTTTCTTCAATGCTTCGACTCGAGCTGGATCAATTGCCAAACCATCTTCTGAAATGACATGCCCCAAGAGTTTACCTTCCTTCACTGCAAAAACCGATTTCTTTGGATTAATGGAAATACCAAACTCTCTATATTTTCCAAAAATTTGTCTCAAATGAGAACAGTGATCTTCCCGTTTATGTGAAAAGACAGTCATATCATCAAGATAAATAACAATAATCTTGTTCAAAAGCTCCTCAAATGCAATGTCCATGGCTCTCTGGAATGTGGCCCCAACATTTGATAATCCGAAAGGCATTCCCTGATAAGCAAAAGTGCCCCACTTAGTTGTAAATGTTGTCTTGTATTGGTCCTCATCCCTAACCTAAATCTAGTTATATCCAGAGAATCCATCCAACAGTGAAAAGCGTTGAGCCCCAACAACAACATGCAGTATCTGATCAATGCGAGGTAAAGGATAATGATCTTTCAGATATGCATGATTTAGATTTTGAAAATATACACACAGTCGTATGTCTCCATTTTTCTTTTGAACTCAAACCAGATTAGCAACCCAAGTCGAGTGCTTAACTGGGTATATAATCTTGGCTTGCAACATTTTCACTAGTTTCACCTTCATGAGAGTCTCAATATTTGGATTCACTGGTCACTGCTTTTGTCTAAAGGGTCTGACTCCTTCTTCCAACTCAATAGTATGCTACACAATCCGTTTATCATATCCTTTCAGATCTTCATAACTCCAAGCCACAATATCAAAAAATTCTTGACACAGTTGCCTGATTTCTTGTAGTTCATCAGGAGTAGAATCAGTCCCAATCTTAATGACCTTATCTGGTTCTAATTGCATCTCCATATACTCTTTCTTGTCAATCTCAATTCGATGTTTCTTGGACCGATCATGCTGATCAAACAAACTTTCTAGAGTTATAAGACCCTTCGGAATGTGATTATTCCATAACTGAATCAGACCATCAGTCTCTTCATGGTCCAAAGTTCTTCCTTTGATAGTGGCAGCTTCTTGAATCAAAAAGTTAACAATTTGTTCATCACTCTTGAAGACTTGGCAAAAAGTATCCTTATCTGGGACACTAGGTCTATACACCATCCTTACTGTCTTTGGTTTCTTCGCTACCTGCTCAATGGGAGAAAAATTGGCTCCAAGAGATGCTAGAAGATTTGCATGCTTATTCAACTCTCAGGAAATGGCTTGAACATTCAGAGCTGTGAAATACTCAAACAAGTCCCAAACTTGGTTGCAGTATGCTTTAAGATAATGTTGTTTGGAAATACACCTGTTTGTTACTTGGTTTACAATAAGCTCAGAATCATCAAAAATGTGTAACTATTTGATTCCCAACTTTCTTTCCTTTTTCAAGCCTAGGCATAATGCTTCGTACTCAACAGCATTGTTAGTACAATTCCAAGTAAGATAGTATGAATATGTTCTTTGTAAACCAAAAGGAGAAATCAAAACAATACCTGCTCCTACACTATTTTTGCATCTTGCCCCATCAAAATATAACTTCCATAGTTGATCTATGATAGAGCTCTGATTATCTTGGTTAGGAAATACCTGCATTATGCCGTCCTTAGGCTTTGTGATAGAGTAACAACCGATTTTGGTTTCCAGCATTGCATTGAAATCAAGCATGGAAAACTAATCTTCCAACTGGAGGTCATCTAAAACCTAATTCATCAAATCAGAACCCTCTGACTCTTGAGTTAGCATGTTAACAGACTGCATGGTTTTTTCTGCTTCATCCAACCTTTCAATATGAAAAGAGGAAGGTTTTTCATTATGAATCCGGAGTCTCTTTCCTTTGAAAGGGATCTCCAAGTGGGAATAATCTAGTGCAAGGTAACCTCCCAATTTTGCAGTAAACTCTCTGGATAAGCACATACTAAAATATGGTTCTAGATCTACTACAACTATCTCTTGAATGACTGTAATCTGAGGCATAGTGTGCAAAACAATCGAGACATCCTTGATTACACCCACTATTTTCATAGGAGTGCCATCTAACTACAAGACTCCAAGGCTACTTCATGTTTATTCCATACCCATAACTTCACAAACTTCCTTTGGCATGACAGTTGTAGCGGCTTCAGAGTCAATCATGCAGTTATGCACAATCCAACCCTCTATTTGCAGTGATAGATAAAACGGGGGTGGTCTATTTTTACTAGTGACAGAAGTGGTTAAAGCTTGAGCATAAATTATCTAGGTAGAACCTTTCTCACTATCCTTCATATATTTTAAATATTCTTGCAATAAATCTACCTGTCCAAGCAATTGCAATGCATCATAAAGACTAAATTTAGCTGGGGTCTTCTTCAGTTCTTCAACAATGTTGTATGCAACCGCAACAGATTCCTTATTCTCAATGGGATGATCATATCCACTCTGATACTGCTGAGTAGCTTCCACTCTTATCCTCTTTGTCAAGGAAGGGTACTTCAGCTTTTCTCTAGCTTGCTCCTATGCTTCTGATCTTTCCTGTGTAGCTACGACCTTTTCTTGTACTCTGTGTGAAATAGGATCTTTCGACAAAACAAGAACATCTAGCTTTGAAACTGGCACAGGAGCTTTCAATGGTTTCTTCAAATCAGCTGGCACTTTTAATGGCTCTAACTCAGCAAGATCTACTATAACAAACTTCTTTCCAGTCCTTGTGAGAACTGAAACTTTCTCCTTAGATGGCACCATTAAGCTATGGCCTGCCTCAGATATCATGTTGACTTGCCCTCCTAAAGAACTAGCAGCCAATGTCTACACATAATTTAAATGAACCATGCAAGTGTCTTCTCCATGAGGATCGTTGTATGTCGAACACCAATATGTTCTTTCAACAAGGACTGCATCTTCATTCGCCAAAACAGTCAGGTTCTTCTCGGGTGCTTTGCTTGTTGAAGTAGCTTGGTCTCTAGTAATTTGCGGGGGTTGAAATATCCTAGGCTAGAAATCTCACTTAGCTTGCTTCCTTTCAATAAGCGTAATCTTATTACCCATTGCTCTTATTGCAGAATTGGAAGATTTTACCTCTTGCAAAAGTGATGTATAAGGATCAAGATTTACAGGTGCAGGAGGTGCTAGTAAGGGCAAAGGTGTTGGTGGTGCCGGTAATGCTGGAAGTGAAGTGGAAGCAGGGAATGGTAGAATGCTGGGTGCAGACAGCTGGGGATTTGCTGAAGAAAAGAGCTGAGGAACTGGGATAGGTGCAATTTGAGGTGCACTATGGGATGGGGTACATAGAAGACATAGATTACGAAAAAGAACTAGGATATGAATGCTGTGGAATATCAGGTAGAATGGGCATTGCTACCTTTGGGGGAAGTCTGGCAATTGCAATCAAGTCCACCTCCACCTTTTGTGCTTGCTCGAACAGTTTCGGGAAGGTCATCACATTGGACTGTCTGATCGCCAAGCCAATATCTGTATTGAATGCTCGGAGGTAGTAGAACGTAGCTTGCTCAAGGGTAGGACGAAGTCCTTCAGGCACTCATTTCCAGCTTCTGGTGAAACGAACATTAAATTCTGCTATTGCCTCCTGCGGGTGCCTCTGGATTGCGTTAAACTGATGCAACAATGAAAATGGGTCAGCCTATTCATGAAAATTCTTCACTAACAATTCTCCTAGCTGATCCCAGTATGCAATAGTGCCTAGTTGTAGAGATTGATACTAGTACAACAATTTTCCTCTCAAGTATAACACTAATAACTTCATCATTACATCTTCATCTGTTATATCGTGAATGGTTTCCAGAGAAGCTACATCATGAATATGTTCGTATGCAGTCTTTCCTGTACCATCATAAGTTGGCAAGGCTTTTAAAGCAGCCTAGGGAACTGGATTTTAAGCTTGCAAAATTAAGGCCCCTAAGCTGTTCCATGTTGAAAACTGCATGGGTGGAGGATACTGGGCCATTGAAACTAGTGTATGTAACTAAGAAGATGGAAAACTAGTAACAATACCAGGGATTTGTATGGATATGGCAGATGGTGCAAGTTGTGGGGAAACCAACCTAGAATGTTCACCTCTTTTTGTGCTCTCAAGTTCAAAGAACTCAACAAGATCTCCAACTTTTTTAGACTGTTATCTCGTGATCATGAAGTATAGCTTTCACTACATCCACATTCAGAGATTTTTGGGTACTGTAGAGTCACCAAATGTTCTAACTATACGACATGAAGGTGAACATTAAACCCTCAATACTATGGGATATTTTTGAGACAGAAGAAGTCTGTCCCACCGGGCATGTCAAAAACTGTTGGTCACGAATCTGCCACAGGAAAGGATTTTATACTAAATGCACCCTAGACCCGGCCAACATTGAAAGGCTGGAAGAAAGAAATGTCTCCCAGACCAATCTCCAGAGAGGGCTGGTTCCCTTACTAAATCTAAATTGGATGAAGACTAAAGTTGCAGGAAAGGAATTATAAATGTGCAAAAAGAAATGGAAAATATAGCCAAAGGCCGAATTTATCAGATCGGGAAAAAATAACAGCAAATAACTTTAAGTACAGTAACAGCATATAACATAAGATACCAACGTAATTCACTTACAACCTTGCACAGAAAATCTCCAAGATCACATTTCATAACTCTCTTCCTTACTAGCAATATTTAAAATCAAATGTAGAATTCAAATTAAGCAGTAGATAAAGAATATAAATGTAAAGTAGGAATGCATATGACAGAAGAATAAACTACACAGACAACTGCTTGCAAAACTAGAGGCCAAGTATCTTTCATTCATGCAATGAACTTCAAGCTTTTAGAAAAAGTCTCTCTCTCGATGTCTCTTTCTGAGATCTACATTGGTTTATATAGAAGCCTTGCTTCTTTACAATCATTAAAAATTTGCGACAGACTTCCTCGAGATCTACAAAGTGTGCAATGGAAACAAGGAAATTATCCCCTTAATCCAGCCTTGGAGAAACCAAAAATTCAATGCAATAAGGAGTCGGTCCTCTTCATTAAATGGTTGTTCTCAAAAATATTCTTGGACCATTAGAAAAATCATGAACAGCAGCTTCGAATAATGGAGCATCTTTAATTTTGGTGGCTTGAACACGTTCTTCTACCTTGTTAGCATTGGAAAGCAGCAAAACATTTAATTTTGGAGTGCTTTTAATTCTTGAAAATCACAAAAATACATCGGGCCGTTTGAACTACGTTCTGGCATGAAACTATGATAGGTCACAAAATCATGACATGTTGCGAAATCGCGATGTATTTTTTCTCCCTACACTTCTCTCACCTTGGAACCATGAAAACCAACCATGTCATGAAATCGCTACCGGTTTGGATTCTTTGTCTCCTTCACAACCTTAACTCGTAAAAATGGGATGCGTCACAAAATCACAACGTTTCGTACACTTATGCTTTTTCTCCACTCTGTTTCCACGAAAATGTGACAGGGCACGATTTTGCTACATTCTTCATCTTTTTTTCTCTTTGCTGCTTTGAATCCCGAAAACATGACACTACGTGATTTTGCTACACCTTTCTCTTTTCAGCTTTATCTTCCTGATACGTCATGAAATCATGACATTCGCCTTTGTTGGAACTTCCTTCCTCAACATGTAGCAAAATCGTGACATGTTCTTTCACTTGCCTTCTTCATTTCTCCAAGTCACGAAAACAACACCATGTCGTGAAATCGCGACGATTTCTCTGCTGCTGCTCAATGCTCTCTTTCGTGTCATTAAAATAAGGCATGTCGCAAAATCATGACAGTTTTCATCCACCCTGTATGGTCCTGCTTCTAACCCACGAAAACATGACAAGATTGCCTCAAGTGCTTCATTAATCTCCATCATGTCACGAAATCGCGACAGGTTCTATCTCCTTGAACTTTACTACTCTTGACCGCAAAACATGATCATGTCGCGAAATCATGACATTTCGTACAATCTGGTTGTCTTCTTGCTTTTTCCTCACGAAAACAAGACAAGGGGCGAAATCGCTACAGGTTGCTGCTCTTGGTTCTTCCGCTCCAAAATATCGTGAAATCGTGACGATTCTATGTTACTGGACTGCATCTTTACAAGTATCGCGAAATCGCAATGCCAACTTCTTTCTTGCCCTCATCTCCAGAAATGTCATGAAATCACGACATATTCATGCCTTAAGACTTTCTGTCTCCACCTTGCCGTGAAAATGCGACAGGTAGCGATTTCGCTACATCTTTCGTCGTCCGTACTATGTGCAATATTATGTCGTGATATCACTACAAAGTTGATCCTCATTGTCTTTCGCTTAATTATGTCATGATTTCATGACCTTTTCACTATGCTACCCCTCGTTGACCATTTTGACTACGATTCTCCAACACGTCGTGATTTCGTGACAACCTTGCTGTTTAGATGTCGTTGACTGCGTTGACCGTGATTTTGGAACACGTCGTGAAATAGCGACATTTTCCAACTTTGCTCTTTTCTGCCTTTTTTGTCGTGAAACTACGATAGGTCACGATTTCACGACACCTTTGGATTTTGTCTTCTCTCTCCTCATCAGACCCGCAATAACGCGATATGTCGCGATATCACGACGATTTTGAAATTGTGTCCTCCATGCTGCTTTTTGTCGCGATATCGCGACAGTCTTCGGACTTTAGCTTTTTTTTGCATCAAAACCTGTATGGAAGTGAGAATTGCAACATCTTATGCATGAATAAACAACAATAAAATAAATGTGGCAAAAATGCCAACAAAATATTAATGTAAAACTGGAAATATATTATAATGCATATCTGTTCAAATTCCTCAAAAATAAGAATCTATAATTATCTTGAATATGGATTACTATGCATGTAGAGATGTGGTTTGTAAATATGGAAATTGGATAGCAAAATAAATTTATCTTTTGTACAGCAAAAATATATATAATATTGCCTTATTTTGGAGGACATGAAACATCTTTGTGTTGGGTAAATGAATTAATGAGGGTAAAAATATTAGAATAATATTGGGCTTAAACCATGGCTTGGGAATGCATTGAGAGGAAAAATATTAGAATAATATTTGGCTTAAACCATGGCTTGGGAATATTTTTTAAGAGTTCATTTATATTATAGAACCTTATTAATTATTTCCAAATATTATTATTATTATTTAGTTAACTTAATGGACCTTGTTGTTAAAAATAGATTTCCATTGTATTTTCTTATGATGTGAGTAGGTGTCTACCTGAAATGAGTATCAATTTTCCATTGTGAAAAATTAAGAGCATATTGTATGATATTATGAATTCCTCTTAGTTAATTTTAACAACAGAAAGCTAAGAAGCGAAGTAAAATTATTGTCTTCTTAAATCTTCTATTTAATATATTTTCAAAATTTGTTATGTGTAGTGCACTTCTATCATATAAGGGAGTAAAAATACCAGATTAAATACCTTTCCATGGTGTAGGTGAATCATGATTGGTTATACGTTTAAAAATTTTAGTAGAGGTAGCCTGCACATCCTTATTATATTATGCTTGAGACTCATGAGGAATCATCCTATTTCAGCCAATAATGAGACCCTTTTTGTAAAGGGAAAAAGTTAATTATTTTGACATAGTGAATCCTGCAAATGAAACTAGGATAATCGGATGTGATAAGACTCTCATTGATCGAGGATATTTTTTAGAATAGCCTATAAATCAGGGTAGTGAGTGAAGTACCATCAAATTTCAATATAAGATAAACTTTAGTTTAGCAAGCCATTTAAGAGTTTTAGTTTGTAGAATAGCTTTGGTAGTATGATAACAATGATTGGATTACTTTTATGGAAGTTAGATATTAAAATGGTATAATATGAACATTTTTTTTGAAAACAAAAATGTTAATATAGAGAGTTTTCAATGAATAGAATAGTTATATAGTTTTGTATTAAATAAATAATTATACAATTCTTTTATAAAAGAATTGGTTTTATTAGTATTATGTTAACCTATTGATATTCAGATATTTGTATACCTGGTAGGAATTAACTAAAATAAATGTTTATTTGGAGCTTGGGTATAAAATGGTTTATGTATTCCTTTTTTTTGTAACCTTGGGTTTTTCTTACAAGATGGAATAAAATTATCTAGTAGAAACCATAAACCTTAATGAAACCCATATTGATAAGTGTATCGATTCTTTCATCGAGTAGGATGAATAACAAATTAATATAAATACCCAATTTTATTGAGGTGTGGGTATGCACACAATAGGTATCGATATCAACTGTAGACTGATATAATCAATGAAAACACATGACTTGGTCAGATATTATAACAATGGGTGGCATGGGACACCACCTCTAGGTTTACTACTCGAGAGTACAAGTGATAAGTCTAATGTTTCATATGACTAAGCTAGTTCAACCATGATGTTTGGTATGGGACAAATGGTCATGAGTCATAATGAACATAAGTGACTAAGACCAATGTCATAGTAGTTACATGGCTCTAACTGACTTTGAGTAGGAGAGCCACAAGTTAGACACTAGGTATATGTGTTGCTCTAAAATTTTTGCACTCCTTTACTTAAGGCTAATGGATCCATACCTCAAAGGGGAATGGGAAATGATAGGTCTACACATCAGAGGAGAGGCACTTGATGTCATACCCTCTTTGGTAATTTTTCAACAAATTAGGTGGGTTCACCAGGAAACATTTATGTGGTAGTTTCCATGCCTAGGGTGGGAGTTTGTTTGATGTATTCCTTTTAATTCACTCACATTCACCTAGTTTGACCAAATGTAACTAACCTATACTACATACAATTTAGATTCAAATGAATATAACACACAATAGATTAAAGAAGATAAACATATGTAATGCTTAATTGCTAAAGAAATATTATGATATTACTCAATATGGATGGTTGATGTTGAATATTTTTTCTTACTACAGGCGATATCAAAATTTACAGGGTGATATTGAATGTCTGATCTGATATCGATAAGTCTAATCTGATATCGGTAGGTCCAATCTGAGTACGAACCTATAGTTTCACATATTGGTAACAAAAAAATATTTGTAGCATAATGTGAACTTGATTAAGCACGAATTAGATCATATAAGATCACTACATGCAATTATTGAAAAGAAACAATGCAAATCTATGCTATAAATATGAAATATTGGAATAAAATATATATGAAGGTGAAAACCAGGAATTAATACCTAGATGAGATGATAAATAACATATGTAATATTGTAAATGCAAAATAGGAGGACTAGAAGTGCAAACAAAGGTTTGAAGGTACCCCCAAACAACCTACAAGCAATATCAAATTTTTTTTATGATATCGGACATCCGATCTCATATCGTACCACCTGATGTGCACTTCCAGATCTCCAAACCTACAAGAAAGTATGAAACTAGCAAATGCACCATAATTCTAAATATGTGAGAATGAATGGAAATCTAGCTATCCAGGGGGAATACAGGGAGAGTGCTTGGATTAAATAGGCAAGGGTGAGCTATGGGGGTTGGGCTATAAAATAATGGAGTTATGATTTTCCCAATATGGATGATATCCGCTAATCTGATACTATAATGTCCACGTCATTGGCCAGATACACACAAAATGGTTAATTTTTTTTTCTCATTTTGCTATTTTGGGTGATTTTCTATTTTGGATGAGATCATACATCCAATATCATACAATAAAGTATGACATCACATAAGATATTCGATATCGGTTAAATAGAGACAATATCATCAGGAAGTTAAAAATAAACTTGATTCAAATGCAAAAATTGAGGGAAGAGTTTAGCAGGTAGTTTTAATTAATTTTCTGAATGTTTTTGACTTAGGGTAAATTAACATGAGTCAATTTTAGCCTATTACATTTTTCCCCCCTTTAGCTATTTTTGAAAACAACATTAAATAAAATTATGGCACGTTTTACGAGAAAACAAAAATTTATTGCAAAAAAATTGTTGAAGTTTCAAATTTTACTATAACTGAATTAGGTGTGATACCCCCTTAGAGTTTTTATGCCAAATTATGTGTTTGGTGTAAACCTTGAAAATTTTTAATTTAGGGTAAAATGAATAAATAGAAAATGTTAGGGTAAAACTTAATTCATTTTCTTTGTTTTACTATTGGTGAAACTGTTGCTCTGGGGAGAATATGGGAGAGGTCACACACCGAGCAGATGAGGTGCAAGCGAGGGTGGGGAGTGTAAGGGTAAGTGTCTTGAACTTGTTTAGATTGAAATTTTTCATTTTTTTGCATTTAATTTTTGTTAAATTTGTATTTCTAGGGCACGATTGTCATCGTGCAATTGCATCAGTAATATCAGACCATTTTTCAATATCGGTCCTATTTTGATGATATCAAATCTTTTGATATCATAAAAATAGGTTCGATATTGTCAATATCGGTCAAATTTTTATGATATCAGTGAATACGATATCGTCAAAATAAATCTTATATTGAGAAATTAAGTTCGATATTGAAAATGAAGTTTAATCATACAATTTTAGGTTCTATTACTAACTTTAATTTTTTGTTGCTTTATTTTGTTAATAGAAACTAGCTTTGAATAATAGGGAATGGAGATATGGAGGTCTCCAAGAAGACTTGAGTACCCTCTTCAATGCAGAGAGGACCATCTAGAGGTGATAGGGCTGATATATGTGGCAGAGATTCCATAAACCCCAATGAATTTGAGGCTACTAATGGCACTGGTCAAACAATGGTATCCAGGGTCCTCATATTTTTGATAACTGACGGGGGAGATAGCCCCAAAACTAGAGGATATCTATCAAATAATCAGGGTGTCTATCATGGGTATGTTTATAGCTCCATATAGTAATAAGGGCCACACAATGTAGTGGTTGTATGGAGATCCGAGATTCTTACTTAAGAAGGGTGAAGTCAACATTGATAAACTAGGATAGATAGTTAGGATGTATAGACTAATAGTGGTAGTCAGTGGGAATATGGTAGGACTATTATTGTGCCATCTCAATGGTTACCACCTACCATGGACTTTGGCAGAGGTTATTTGTGATATGAGGGACCTGAGTGTGTAGTTTTATTGGGGTCCGTGCTTCTTGTGTTAGCTATACAGGACTCTCCACAGGGTGGTATACAGAGGAGGTAAGACATTGGTACTTACCTATTTTCTATAGGTATGGTGTTGGAAGCACATAGTAGTTAGGTGAGTTGTAGGACTACCATTGGTAGGGGTGGAGTATGGGAGACCCGAAGTGTTCTGTTGGCACTTGCGTAGATTCCACCATGGGTGGATTAGCCTTGACACAATGAGGAGGCTGATGGATGAGTTGAATATAGGTGACATTCAATGGAGGCCATGGAGAGAGGTTCTAGTATGGGGTGAGGATGATTTTGAGTTGGCTTCCATAAGGTAAGTTATTTGGATTTGTATGGAGTAGGGGGAGGTGGAGCTGCACTACGTAGACTGGGTTATATGGTAGTTTGGATTACAACAAGATAGTAGTACCAGGGATGTCATATTTTCTAGGGTGACTTAGAATACTACTATAGTGAGCGAAGCTCATAATATGGAACAATTCATGGAACCTTTGTTGAATGACAATGTGGTGGCTATGGAATATGGGAATGATGCTGGGATGACTACCAGGTATCCTCAATGGTATGCAAGTATTCATCCTACACAAATTACTATGCCAAGAGGTAGGATCCATCAGGTAGATGAGTAAGTATTTTTATAGCAATGTACTACTGGCCAACAACAACAGAGGACACAAGCATCCCCTAGGAGAGAGGGACCTCATAATAGGGGATGACACCTAATATAGAGGTCATCTAAATCAGAGAGAGATAATGGGATATGAGAGGAGTCTAATGGAGTGAGGGAGGAGAGGAGAACATCTCCTTAGCAAGAGGGAAAACTTGATTCTCCTGGGAAGGGCATGATGATAGAGGAGGGAGAGAGAAATGATATGGCTTATCTATGGATGGAGAACACAAGTCTGAAGGCTTGAGTTCAAACTCTTGAGGTGGAGCTCATAGAGGTGTAGGCTAAAGTGGCTTAGGGAGCTAGGGTTTCTACTCTGAAATCTTTCCAATCAACTAGATTAGGGAGGAGCAGTTCAGGGGGAGAGCTATCTCAGGATCTTTAGCTAGCAAGTTTCTATTAGGGATTGTAATTTGCAGTAGTTCTTGCAGAGCAAAGATAGCCATTACCTACAAAGTTGGCAAATTTAATCTACTTAATATCAGTGTCTCACTCGATGACCAAGGATACTACCATAGGGGTGATAAATTTTTGACCACCGTGACCCCCTAGTGGGGATGATGATGCTCAAAGCTCTAGATGCTTAAGAGGGTGACTAGGATAGTTTTTTGTACTATATACCTTTGTGATTGAGTATGTTGATTTTTGGAGATTGTGGCATACCAGTACAACCTCATTTTGTACTTATATATTTTGATATATATATATATATATATATAGATAGATATATTGATCATTTTTGTCTATGTGACTTTGAATGATTTTATTTATTGCATTTGCTTATGATTTTTGTGTTAAATAATTTCTTATAAACATGCTTTGATTTTTTATTTTTTAGTATTTATCATGCTTAACATAAAAGGAAATGATTTTTTTGTAAAGTGTTTTTGAAAGATAGAAGATGTTTTGTGTGATGATAAAATTAATGGATTATCAATGATCCTCAAAGGATTTTGTGCTATTATATGACCGTTGATGGAGATCAATGCACACTAGGTCATGAAGCAGATCTTGTTCTGAGAATGTTTTGTATTGCTAATACCAAAAGGATTGTGGGCTCAAGATTAACATTGAGGCTTATGATGATGAAAGAAAATGTTGATTGTTTTTAAGAGATATTGATTTTGATAACATAGGTTGATAAATATTGTATTTGTGAGGAATATAAAGTTATTTAAGCATGAAAAATTAGGAAGGATGACTTGCGCTAGGCATATAATTCCTAGTATGAAGTTTGAGGGAAAATTATTGCTAGGAATTATACCATCATTGCGAAATCAAAAATGCAATGCATGATAAAATAATTATATGTGATTTGAAATGCAATGTTTATTTGAAAACAAATCATTATGTCACATATTAGAAAATTTTGAAGCCAATATATATACTGTAGTTCCTTAAAATGAAGTTATTTATAGGGATTAATGCAAATAGTTATAAATTGATGTTTTCTAACAAAATCAAAAAAATATTTTAAATTATTTCAACAATAAAATCAAATTTATCAAGAACTAGTGTGTGATGTGTGATTTCATTATCCATATTGATTCGCATAATGATACAAAATCTCTCAAGGATCAAATGTGTGTGCTTTGTGAAGTTAATTTTCAAATTTTGAGTAAGGTAGTGATGCAAGCTAGCTTTTACGAACCAATGTGTGTGGAAGTGAAAGATTCATTAACCATGATTTTGTAAATGGAATTATACTAAACTACTATGTAAGTCAAGTTACCAAAATATATCTAATCAACAAGAGAACATTTATCTATACAAAATAAGATGGGTAATTTGATAGACATTTCGCCATGCATAAGTATACCACCATTGCCAAGTCGGCTTGATGCCACCTAACCTATAATGAGGATCATCCCATGGCATTCAAATAACTGAGGAATCCAAGTAATTCAATCTCATTACCCCCTTATGTTCTTTTGATTTATTGAAGTAGGGATTCTTGATCATTTTTGTTTTTGAACAAGAGGATTTTATTGCTTTTGTAGTAAAACTACTTTTTATTTATTTTTCTCTGTTTCTTTACTTTTTTCTTTTCTTTTTGCTATTATTTTTTATTTTATTTTCTGATATACTTGCTTAGATTAGAAAAGGAGCAAGGGATTTTATTTGGGTGGGGGGAGCTTGTCCTTTTGCCAATTCTCAATATTCTAGACCATGCACATAATAAGATAGCAAGTAATTTTTTTGCTTAAGGAACTAAGACTACTATGTAGTATCATTTTTGAATTTGCAAAAAAAAAAATTAAGTTGTGAAAATGTGTGCTTGGTTCAAAAAGTAGCAAGACCAATTGCCAAAACTCAAAAAAATATTATTTAATGAAATAACAGTGATTTTGGTTCAAGAGAGATTTATAATAAAAAAGACAACATCAAAATTTATTAACAATGTGAATTAAGTGAGTGGTTCAAGATAAATTTTGAGTTTATCTGAAATAAAATAAAATATAACTTGAATTTTAGAAAACAACAAACAATAATGAAAATTTAACAACAATTTAACATTTTTTTTTCATTTTTTCATTTTTTTTGACTTTTTTGGTTGTTTTGTTATTTGATGATAATTGCAAACTGAACGATGAAGAAGTTATTTACAATTATATACAATGATGGAAATTTTACTTTTATGCATAATATATTTTTAGATGCATGATGTTCATTGGTTCTTTGAGATCTTTTCCATCCAAAGTAGCCAAATGATATGCATCAGATCCAAATTTTGTAGTGATGACAAATGGTCCAAGCAAATTAGGTTGAATTTTACATTTAAGATCTTTTCTGGCATTAGTATTTTTTTTATTTTCTTTAAGGACTAAATCTTCGACCTCAAAAGATTGATTATGAACTTTCTTTGAATATGATCTTTTGATTTTATCTTGGTAAGTGTGAAGATGCTCTAGAGCATGAATACTCTTGTCATCTATAAGTTCCAATAGAATTAGTCTACCAGCATGATATTCATCTCCTACTTTGACATCTTCAAGTAGAATAGCTAAAGAAGGAACTTATAACTTAAATGGGAAAACTGCTTCAGCACCATAAATCAAGACAAAAGGAGAAGCACCTGTAGGAGTACAAAAACTGGTTCGATAAACCCACAAGGACAGATATAATTGTATATGCCAATCACAGCCTAATTTATTAAGAAATATTTTTAAAAAAATTATCAAAGTTTTATTAGATGCTTCAGCTTGACCATTTCCTTGTGGATAATATGGAGTAGACCATCGATGTTGAATTTTATATTTTTGACAAAGTTTTTTTATTTTTTTATTTTTGAAACATGTTCCATTGTCAGAAATAAGTTTTGATGAAATCTCAAATCTACAAATAATTTGATTAAAAATGAATTTAGATACTTCGAATACTATGCAAGAAGCTAGTGGTATAGTTTGTACACATTTTGTAAAATATTTTGTTGTTGTTATGATGAATTTATGGCCATTTGAGGATATGGGAGGAGATGGGATTGTTTTTTCCAATGATATCCAGGTCCCATTTGGAAAAATGCCAAGGAGAATATATGGCTTGAATTTCTTGAGCAGGAGCATGAACAAGGTCTGCAAATTTTTGACACTTGTCAAAATGATACACATAATCATTTGCATATTTTTCTATGGAGGGCCAAAAGTAACCCAAAAATAAGAGTTTTTTAGCAATAGAACTTCCACTAAAGTGGCCTCCACAAGATCCATCATGGAATTTACTTAGTGCTTTCTTAGAATCTTCTAAATTGAGACATCTTAAAAGGAAGCATTAAAAATATATTTTATATAAAGTATTTCCAATAACTACGAAACAAATAGCTCATTTACGTAATAACCTGCATTGCTTTCTATCTAATTCTTCTTGAAAAGTCCCTTTTGGAGAAAATTAAAAATGTCTATATACCAAGGTTCTAGGGTTACCTCATTAATTAAAAATACATCTAATGGATCCAAGCAATATTTAGATGATTCTGGCTCTTGGAGTTGACAAATGATGATTGTAGCATATTCATCATCCAATTCTAAAGGTAACAGAGAGGCAATGGCATCCATGGAATCTACATCACTGTTGCTAGTATGAGGAATAGCCTCAAGGGTTACTTTATAAAATGCGAAGATAAGTTTTAAAACATAATCCTTATAGGGATGAATTTTATCATCCCATTTTTGATATACATTATTGATTTGATTTATTACGAATTGGGAATATTTAAAGAATTAATAAATTTTGATTTTTAGAGCTAAATCTGCTCGTAACCCAAGGATTAGAGGTTCATATTCTGTAGTATTATTTGTGCAAGCAAATTGAAGTTTAAATGATAAGGGAATACATTGCTTTTGTGGAGATATCAATATAATACCTACACCTACACCACTCATACATCTAGCTCAATCAAAATATGAGGACCAAAACTTAGAATGATCCTCTTCTAAGTTCAAACATTCATTAGGAAATTCAATGTTTAAAGAATGAGTAGACTCAAGAGGAGCAGAAGCAAGTTTATTAGCTATGATTTGACCTTTGATAGATTTTTGACCAAAAAATTTGAGTTCAAACTCACTTAGAGCAAGAACCCATTTAGCTGTGCATCCTAATAAGTAGGGTCTACTCATCAAATATCTTAATGGATCATATTTAGAAATGAAAAATATCTTTTCAATAAGCATATAATAGTTTAAATTTTGTGTAGAAAATACAACTGGCAAGCAAAGCTTCTCTATGGGTTTATAACGGATTTCATAACTTATTAATGTTATACTTATATAATAAGTGGCTTGTTGAGCCAACATTGCTCCTAATGCAAGTTCAAAAGCAAAAATATATAAAATTAAAGGGTATTATAGTCTAGGTGGAACGTGCATCGAAGGGTAAGAAGGTATTGTTTAAGAGCTTCAAACACTTATTAAAATTCATTATCCCATTGGAATGAGATATTTTTATTAAGTAACTTAAGAAAAGGTCAAGTTTTTTCTGCCAATTTGTCAATGAAGCGATGAATAGATTGAAGTTTACTAGACTCCTTAATTATAATATATTTTTAGGTGGTGGCATGTCAATGATAGACTTAATTTTATGGGGGTCTATTTCTATGCCACGCATAGAGATAATAACTCCTAACAGTTTTCCAAATTTTACTCCAAATACACAATTGTTTGGATTTAGTCAAATTTTATATTATCTAAGTCTATCAAATACTCATATTAGATTAGTGATATGATCTTATTCCTTAGCTAAGTGGGCTATGATATCATACACATAGTTATGTAGAATGTCATACATCATATCATGAAAAATATAAATCATAGCTCATTTATAAGTTACACCCGCATTATTTAAACCGAAGGGCATTACTTTCCAATAGAATTTTCCCCAGGGTGTAATGAAAGCACTTTTAGGTTGGTCTTTAGGAGTGATACAAATTTGGTTATATCCTAAAAAAACATCTATAAGGGATAAAATTCCACTTCCAGCTATAAAATTGATAATCTGATCCATGTTTAGAAGTGGAAAATCATCCTTAGAATATGCAACATTGATGTCTCTAAAATTAGTGCATACACTAATTTTAGTGGTTTATTTCTTAGTTTGATATGGAAATATGAAGCTCCTTATTATTGAAAACTTAGGACGTTAAATAAGTCCAAAAATAAAATCGTAAACCTAGAAATCATGAACGAATCCAAGGATTTATGCACATAAATCTGGAAAGGCTAACGATGTAAGCCCGACAATGCTGAAAACAAAAACACCTGCACCTAGACCAGTCAACGGAGGTTAAAAATAACTCACGTTGATTATTATGAATACTAAGTCCTAATTAACATACCCTAGGTCTAAAAAAAATAATTAGTCCCTAGGTCTAAGATTCCTTATCATTCGTCCCAACAAAAGAAGCATTGGACTCCAATGCTTTTAACAATGAGGGAAAATCTTGAGACAGAATGTGAGCAGAAATCCAGCGAGCCTGATGTGGAAATTGGCCTCGTTGGGCCACAAGATATGAATTAGAAATACCCTGACGTGTTTGTCGGGTCTTCGTATCAAAGACTGTATCTGCGTCAAGCGGAAGCTGAGCATAAGGAACCACATCAATTGGATGTATGATGGCATGAACTATCTCCAATGTGGAATCAAAGTATGGTTTGAGAAGATCAACATTGACAACATCATAGTATGGTTTGAGAAGATCAACATTGACAACATCATGACAACATTTTTGCCCATTCCAAGGTCCAAGCGAAAGGCATTCTTAGATATTTGCTGAAGAATAGTATAATGCCCATAACGAAGAGGCTTGATTTTTCTATGTGCCTTATCTACAAATTGTCGTTTGTCAAGATGAAACCATACTTTGTCACCAACCTGAAAGGAATGAGGAGTGCGGTGCTTGTCCATCTGTTTTTTCTATTTTTGCTGAGTCTTCTGAAGAATTTGAACCACTTTGGCTTGAAGACTCTGCAAATGCTGTACAAAAGAGTTGGCCTTGTCTTGTTCCTTCTGAATGTGCATTGTGGCTGAAGAAGGCAAAGACAAAGGTAACACATAAGGAGAAAGTGGTTGAAAACAAAAACACACTTCAAATGGAGAGTGTCCTGTAGAGCTGTGGACGGCCCTGTTGTAGGTGTGCTCAATGTGAGTGAGGCTTAAGTCCCACTTGGCTGGAGTGGAATGATGGTAAATCCTCAAACTCTGCACTAGAGTACAATTAAATACCTTTGTCTACCCATCGGATTGTGGATGATAAGCAGTAGAGAAGTTAATAGATACTCCCAAAATCTTCCAAAGTGATCGCCAAAAGTGACCCACGAAGCGCAAGTCACGATCATAGACAATGCTAGTAGGAAGACCAAAAGAACACCATACCACATCAAAGAAGAGTTGGGCAAGATCCTATGCAGTACTTGTCTTGCGACAAGGAATGAATTTGGTCATTTTGCTAAATCTGTCCACCACAACAAAGACACAATCATGCTTGAGAACTGTCATTGGAAAACCGCTCAAGAGATCCATGGAAATGCTTTCCCACGGACGAGAAGGAATGGGTAAAGGCATGCTCATTCCCAATGTCCTATTGGCTGATTTGGAGCGATTACATACTGCACATTGTCGTAAGAAGCGAAGAACATCTCTTTGCATGTGTGGCCAAAAGAAAAACCACTGCAGATGATGAAGAGTTTTCTGCCTACCAAAATGTCCCCCATAGAGTGTGGAATGAGCCTCCTTTAGTAGAGACTCCTTGTTCTCATGAGGAACACAAATTTTGTCCAATTTTTGCAACAGTCCATCTTGAATATGAAAGTCCTGAAGAGCTCTCAAATTTGAAGAAGAAGGATTGGAAAGTTGGTGGAAAACTTTGCCAAAATCTGGATCCATAGGATACTATGTAGGCCAATTTTGGAAGCCAAGATGAGAAGTAGTGACAATTGTCAAAACAAGAGTAGAAGCAGGACGACTCAAACAATCAGCCACTGCATTGTTTCATCCTTTCTTGTACTTGATTACCAAATGGAATTGTTGCAAGTACGATGCCCATTTCATGTGCCTAGCTTCTTCAATTTTTGTTTGAGATTGAAGAAAATTAAGGGGCATGTGATCTGTATGAACAATTGTTTCTTTTCCCAAGAGATAATGCCTCCAATTCTTGATTTCTTGAACCAAAGCATAGAACTCCTTATCATATGTAGAATAATTCTTCTTGGACTCTGAAAATGTTTCTGAATGATAGGCCACCGGATGGCCATTCTGCATGAGCACAGCTCCAAGTGCAACTTGCGAAGCATCGGTTTCTATCTCAAATGGTTGAGACAAATCAGGAAGAACAAGAACTAGTGCAGTACTCAATTTTTGCTTCAATGTGTCAAAGGCTTTTTGTTGATCCTTTGTACATTGAAACTAGACTTTGATTTTTGTCAAATAGTGTAAAGGCGCAGCAATAGAAGAATATCCTCCAATGAACTTGCGATAGAAATTAGCAAGTCCAAGAAAACTCCTTAGTTCCATGACTGAAGTAGGAGTTGGCCAAGAGAGGATAACTTCAACTTTGGAAGGATCTACTTGCACACCATTTTCACTAATTACAAATCCTAGATAGGCAATGAATGTTTTCCCAAAGGAACACTTACGAAAATTTGCATACAATTAGTTCTTTCGAAGAGTTTGAAGAACCGTTTTCAAGTGTTCCAAATGATTCTCCCAAGTAGAAGAATATATAAGAATTTCATCCAAATAGATTATTACAAATTGATCCAAATAATCTTTAAATACTTCATTCATCAGCCGCATGAATGTATCTGGAGCATTTGTAAGGCCAAAGGGCATGACAAGCCACTCAAAGAGTCCCATTTTGGTCTTAAATGCTGTTTTCCAAGTGTCTTCTGCTTGAATTCTCACCTAATGATACCCACTTTTGAGATCAATTTTGGAGAAGAATTTTGCACCTTGCAATTGGTCCAAAAAGATCATCAATGCGAGGAAGTGGATAACGATTCTTGATTGTAATCTTATTGAGTGCCCTGAAATCAATGCATAATCTCCATGTGCCATGCTTCTTCAACACAAGCAATATAGGAGAAGCACAAGGAGAAGTACTGGGTTTGATGAACCCTTTAGTCAACAATGCTTGAATTTGCTTTTTAATTTCTTCCATTTGCACTATTGATTGTCTATACATTGAAGAATTAGGAAGAGAAGATGCAGGAACAATCTCAATACTATGATTAATCTGTCTTTCAGGTGGAAGACTTATGGGTTCTTGAAAAACATCAAAAAATGATTGAAGTATTGAATGAACTGAAGAACTCCTATTATTAGTGTGCTTAGGTGCTTGCTTTTCTTCTTGAATTGGTCTGATGAAGATGAGTGCTAATTCCTTTGCTTGATTTACAGCTTTGCGTGCTTGTCTACAACTCAACATCAAATTATGTGGTGTTTGTTGTGTACTTATGATTATGAAAGCCTTATTATCTTTGTGCAAAGTGTATGTATTTTTTTACCCATCATGTATAGACCTCCTATCGTATTGATAGGGTCTTCCAAGAAACAAGCCACAACAATCCATTGGAGTTACATTGCACACAACCGAGTCCACAAAAGAAGGACTGAAAGCAAAATTCATAGTGCAAGTGTGTGTGATGTCGGATGTAATCCCATTGTCCTTCCATCCCAAAATATAAGGATGAGGATGGGGATTCATTGGTAACTTCAGTTTGTCAACAACGGACCTCGTAATTAGATTTTTCTGCGAGCCACTATCGATTATACAATCAACCATAAAGGTGTCACTGATATGGACCGTAGTCACAAACAAATTCTCATGATCACCTTGTGAAGTATTCATAAGGGTCAATTTGTTTAACCTTGCCAATTCCTTATAAGGCTTACGTTCCCCTGTAGCCTCAATGGGATTTTCTTGTGAGTCCTCATTGGAAGGCTTTACAACTAGGGATTTTTTCTTCATATTTTGCAACTTAAAACACCTCTTTTGAGTATGTCCTAGATTTTTACAATAATTACAAATCAAAGGTGATTTAGAAGAAGAATATTTTTGTGAAGAAGAAGGGGAAGATGAAGAAGAGGGAGAAGGAGAAGAAGAAGAAGATTTAGCTCCCTTGGAAGGTTGTGGAGAAGCCTTCTGATTTCCTCCCGACGTAGAAGAGCGAGTCCCATGCGATTGCTCCCTCATTTCCTCCTCAGCAAGAAGGGCTTGATTGAAAGCCATGTCAATGTTCACAAGCAACTTGTATTTCATCTTCCTGTAAATGGGCTCCTGCAAACCACTTTTAAATTTGTTAACAAGTTGTGCCGCATTATCTTGTATAGAATTCAAAATCCGCAACTTGCTAAATTGAAAAATATAATCAGACACAATCATATTTTATGTTTGTCAAAGATGAAGCCACTTGATCTCAAGTTCAGTGGCATAGTTTGAAGGATAAAAATTATTCTTCAATACTCTTTGTAATTCATCCCACGTATCAATGGGATTTTGGGTCCGTTGGCGATCAGTGACAAGGACCTTAGCAATGCCAGAAAGTTTTAACTTTGCAAAGTTAACTTCCTGATCCTTTGCGATCTTGATATACTGAAACCAACTGTCCATGTCCAAAATCCAACTGTTGAGGACTTCGGGATCTCACGAACCAGTGTAAACCGGAACCTCACACTATTGTTGCACTTCATTAGAAGTAACCTTGTTGCTCTGATACCAATGATATGGAAATATGAAGCTCCTTATTATTGAAAACTTAGGACGTTAAATAAGTCCAAAAATAAAACCGTAAACCTGGAAATCATGAACGACTCCAAGGATTTACGCACACAAATCTGGAAAGGCTAATGATGTAAGCCCGACAATGCTGAAAAAAAAAACACCTACACCTAGACCAGTCAACGGAGGTTAAAAACAACTCACGTTGATTATTATGAATACTAAGTCCTAATTAACATACCCTAGGTCTAAAAAAAAAATAATTAGTCCCTAGGTCTAAGATTCCTTATCATAGTTAATGGGAAATTATTTGATATCCATTCAGTGTAACCAATGGCTTGGATAAAAACAACTTCCAAAAGTTTTTGTAATTCATCTTTAAGGAATAATGCTACTTTAGGATGCATTTTTCTATGTTTTTGTTTTATAGGTTTTGCATTTGGGTGCACCATTAAATGATGCATGACCACATAAGAGTCTAGGCTATGCATATATCCATATGTCCAGGCAAAGACATCATCATATTTTATGATAAATGTAATATGTTTATTTTGTCTTTCTTCACTTAACTCAACTCCAATTTTAACTAGGCGAGGGTTGGTTTATGTCCCAATGTTGACTTGTAGAACATATTCTACTATAATATTCAAATCTCTTTCAAACTTAGGAGGAGTGGGTGAGACACCCATTTCTTGGAATTCCTCTAAAGTTAACTTAACTAATTCTTCTTGTGGGGTTGTTGTTTGAATATGGGCTATACATGGTATAGACCCATCGAAGAAAAATCCATTCCTCAAAATTTATTCAAGAGAAACATTGTGAAAAACATCTCCTTCCAAACATTCATCTAGGGAAGCAATCATTTTAGGATATACTATTGTCAAATTGTTACACAAATGTGTTTTTTTACTTGATTTTAAATATTCTTGATGTTTTAAGTACTCTTAATATGTCACAAGATGATCATCGTCATCAAAAGGGAAGGGTTGGGTTTTTGTAGGAATGTAACCAATACCACACTGGGAACCATTATTTTATTTCTAAAGGTTCATGTATACCACTTTCAAAAGGACCTAAACCTTTACCTTTATAACCCATGTTACACATAATTTGTTTTGAAATCACATATCCATGAGAACAATAACATAGAGCAAACCCATATTGATCAAGAGTAAATCTCATTTTAATATTAATTTTTCCAAGGTCATACCCTACATAGATAAAGATACAACTCCCTATACGACAAATGCTTCCTAAATTTCATGGAAAACCCATCATCCAAGGAGATGGTGGTAATTGGGATAATATAAGGGGGTCTTGTGTAGTAAAATTAGTATGCTCTGAAGTTGTTAATATTGTAGATAAATATGGTAAAATTTCATGTGAAAGGGGATATGAAGTAGAAGGACTATCTATTTTAGTTGTGGTATAAGATGATGTGGATTTAGTTTATGAGGAATAATTATTAAGAGGATTAGGGTTTGTTGAAGGTACAACAAGACAAAATAGGACTCCAATTGGTTCTGCCATTGCACACATGTCAAAGGGTTTGGGTTCACCATGGATAGTGACTAATTGATTTTTAAATTCAAATTTAACACATTTATGTAAATTAGAAGGTACAAATCTCATTGTGTTAATCCAAGGTTGACCTAGAAGAATTTTGTGCGATGCAAGGCAAGATACAACAAACATGATCATATCTAAAATTCTTGGACCAAATTGCAATGGGATTGACAACACTCCAAAAGTTTCTTGGGTTTCATCATTAAAGGATTTTATAATAATTTTAGTTCTCTTTAAATACTTAGTTCTAAAGCTAAACCTTTGAAAGAAATCATATGTGCATATATTTAGTGATGATCCATTATCAATAAAAACTCTTTTGACACCTACTACCCCAATTAAGGTTGTAACGTATAAAGGGTTATCTCTATACATACTTTGCGGAGGAATGTCTTTATCATGAAACTTCACATAATTTGTACCATGGGAAACTACAACATTGACCATAACATTGGGTTCTATGTCTTGAGGTACCATCATTTTTTTTAGGTACTCATTAATTATTCTCTCTCTATATAGATGGAGGTATTAAGAGATCTAAAAAGGAAATTTTGGTTGTAATATTAGCTAATTGTTCATTAATATCATAAGGATATTTTTTTTGTGGGTTTGATAAATTATTTTCTTTTGTGGGTGCTTTTAACACAAATGGAGGTGATTTTTCATTTATTGTTTGAGTTTGTGATTGGGAATTTTGATTTTGACCTTGTTTTCTAGTGATGACTTCGATAGTATCCACAATGTTGTTTTGCTAGTGACCAAAGTGAGATCTAGCATTCATTTATTGTTCAATTTAAAGTATTTGTTGAGAAGAAGGATGTGTAGTCATTCTTCTAGTAAATGGTTCTTCTGGAACTAATAAATCTATGATAGGAAGGATTGTATCTGACCCATCCTCATAGCTATTTTATTTATTTGAAGTAATATCCATTTCACTTTCTATTTGACTTTTTGTGTTACTTCTTGTATCTTCCAAAGATGAATATTGAAAGTATTGGATTGGCATAATTGTAACTATAGATTGAGTAGGCACATAAGAAGTTTACAAATTTTTATGTGGCAATAAATTGCTAATGGTTCCCATATATCGGGATGGAGGAGGAACATTGTGATGTTCTAATTGATTCACAACCTCTTTACCATGATTGGGTAAATAATGTTGGAATATGTCTAAATTTTGATTAGCATTTTGTGTTTGTTGTTTTTTAGCATTGCTTGGAGGATTATTGTTTGAAGGGAATTTTCCTACTTCCATTTTTCCTTTATCAATTAGATCTTGTATCATATATTTAAATCATTTACAAAAATTAGTTGAATATCCATCCACTTCATGGAAGTTGCAATGTAAATCAGCCCTATATATGGCTGCAGTGGTATTTGGTTACCATATTTCTGGTAGTCGTATTAAACCTTGTTCTAGTAATTGAGGTAAAATCAGGGTTATGGGTTAATTTAATCTTGTTAATTCTCTTGGAGGTTTATCAGGAATATTTAATACAATTTTTTTTATAGCTTCAATAGTAATGATGTTTGAAGTATTTCTACTATCAGTAACTCTGTCACCCACTACTTTTTATTTTTATATTAGTTTTTAGAAGATTTATCTTCATCCCTTTTCTTGGATTGTCCTATTCTAATAAGTACATATTCTACCCTTCTTGCTATGTCTGTAGATTAATTAAAAGAAGTTACTGTAGCGGTAGCAAGTTCATAAGATAATTATTCTTGAAAATTACCAATGAATATTTCCGAAATCTCTCGGTGAGGTAAAGCAAACTGCAATTTCCCTAGAATTTATATCCATTTAGATAATAATTCAGCAAATATTTTATATAAATCCTTAATGATAACATGCCTTTATATGTATGCACTAAAATTATGAATAAATATATCCATTTTTTCTTAAAAAAATTTCAAGGAATTAGTTGGTAATTGATAATACCATTCTAAGACCATACCTCGAAGACTTTTAGTAAATATTTTTAGTAACAAAAAATCATCATAGAAAATATCATGACAAGTTGTCCTAAACACACAAATATGTTCAATAGGATCTTCGGTTCCTTTATATATCATAAGGACTAGCATGAGGAAATGTTTGGGGTAAGGTTGAGCAACAACAATGGGATCCAATGGTTGACTACACATCTCTCTATAATTGTATGAGGGATGGTAAGGATCCATAATATAGACATGAAGCTACTTATTTAACTATAGCTTCAAGTCCATGTAGTTTCTCACTAAATTGTTTTTTTATTATCATACTGTTGTGCATTTGATGATATGGATGTGTTTTCATATAAGGGTTTCTAGTAGAAACACTATTATATAGAGTATTTGTGGGAAGGGTATTGTGAATTTTATATGGGATTGCATTTTATTGAATTTTATTTTGATAATGACTACCATTATGCTTTTTCTTAGATTCTTGTTGATTAGGAGCTTGAGAGGAAGAAGGATATTTTTTTGTTTGGAATTTGATTGTGTTGCTTATTTTTGAGTGTTCAAATATATGTTTTTATTGATGTTTTGAGGTGGACCAACTTGATCTTGATCTATTCAATTCATGTATGTCAATGGATTTATATGTAATCAAAAAACAACTTCTAAAATGACCTCCATTGAATAATATCCTATTGGGAGTAAATATACTATGTTTATCACATGATTTATTTCATCTATATTGCTTTTTAACAATTTAGTAAAGTGTTGGATAAATTTAAAACTAACATTGCCTTGAGGGTCTACTAAAGGCTTGGTAGGATCTTCTACTTCCTCTTATTTATTGTCATCCTCATCATTTTATGTGAGCTTATCATCTTCAATAAGTACCTAATCATCAATGTTTTTTGGCTCATCAGATTCTATTTGTTTACCATTTCTCAAGATTCTAGGCATTTTGTATTTTTGTTTTTAGTGATATATATATATATATATATATATATATATATATATATATATATATAATGTTGTATATATATGTTTTTAATTTTTGGGTATATATGTTATATATATACCTATATAAAATATTGTAGATATGTAGATATATATTATATTTTTGTTTCAGTTTTTTGTATTTTTATCTTTAAAAAGAAAGTAGAGATAAATATTATAATATTATAGATAATATACTTAACATTCCTAAAATAGTTTGTAAATATCATTGATAGGATCAAGTTCTTCAGGTGTCATAAAATGCTCTTCTTCAAATTGAAAGTTTGCTTTTAAAAATTTGACAAAGTGAGCTATAGTGATGCTATTAATTTCAAAATATTGAGCCTAAAAATATATTTTGTGATAATATTCATGAAAATGGACTGCCCTAGCAGTTTTTTGATACCTTCTTTTTGTTTTCCAAAACTATCTCTTGATCTTCTATGTGTGCAAGAAATCGGTGTATAGTTATAGCATTTTCAAGATAATCTTCAAAAGTGTAGACATATGAAGATATGCTTGCTCTCTTATCCGTTAACCACCTCTTACATGATCTTTGAATATCAAAGTAGTGAGCAGAGTTATCGGGTCCCAGGATTATAGCTATGTCGAGTCTCTTAATTTGACTAAGCCTTGGTGTGTTGGCTTTTATAATATGAAGTCTCTTCCAAAGTTTAGTTCAATGTTCTTGAGATGGAATACTAGATTTTTCAACCACTAGAGAGATTTCCTTTTTAGATAATAATTCTCTAACATCTATGATTATGGATCTTCCTATGTTGAAATATAACATCTAATAAATGTATATAAAATGTTTAAGTTTGACTAATGATCTATTTGGATTTTTCTAGTGTTTTATAGTTTTTTATGTTTTATGTTTTATGATTATATAAAACAGAATTATGCCTATGTAGTTCACATCGAGTTCACCAAATAATGTAGCTCTAAAATTTTTCCACTCATTTTATTCAAGCTAATGGATTTGCATCTTGAAGGGGAATGAGAAATTGATAGGTCTACACCTTATAGGAGAGGCACTTGATGTCGTGCCCTCTTTGGTGATTTTTCAATGAATTGGGTGGATTCACCAAGAAATATTTATGTGGCAGTTTCCATGACTAGGTTGGGAGTTTGTTTGATCTGTTTCTTTTAATTCACTCACATTCACCTAGTTTGACCAAATGCAACTATCCTATATTACATGTAATTTAGATTCAAATGAATACAACACACAACAAATTACAGAAGACAAACATATGCAATGCTTAATTGCTAAAGAAATTTCATGATCTTACTCAATCCGGATAACTAATATTGAATATTTTTGCTTGATGAAAGTGATATCAGAAATTTTAGGGTGATATTGAACATCCAATCTAATATCAACAAGTCTAATCTGATATCAGTAGGTCTGATCTAAGAAAAAACCTATAATTTCATAGATTGACAACAAAAATAGAAATTTGTAGCATAATATGAACTTGATTAAGCATGAATTAGATCATATGAGATCACTACGTGCAATGCTTGAAAATAAACAATGCAAATCTATGCTATAAATGTGAAATAGTGTAATAAAATGTATGTGAAGGTGAATGCCAGGAATTTATACCTAGATGAGATGATAAATAACATATGTAATCTTGTAAATACAAAATAGAAGGACTAGAAGTGCAAAAAGATGTCTGAAGGTGCCCCTAAGAATCTTGTATATAAGATTAGACTTGTTCTGATGATATCAGGTATCTGATCTCGTATCATACCACACGATGCACACTTTTGGATCTTTGAACTTGCAAGAAAGTATGAAACTAATAAATGCACTATAATACTAAATACGCGAGAATGAATGGAAAGCCATCCATCCAAGGGGAATCCAAGGAGAGTGCTTGGATTAAATAGACAAGGGTGAGCTATGGGGGTTGGGCTAAAAAGCAAGGGAGATATGATTTTTTCCAATCTGGATGATATCGGCTAATTCGATACCATAACATCTATGCCATTGGCCAGATATGGACAAAATGGCCCATAAAACTTTATCATTTTTTTTTTTTGGGTGATTTTCTATTTTGTATGAGATCAAAAATATGATCTCATAAAATAAATTCCGATATCACATCCAACGTCCGATATCGGTCAAATAGAGTCGATATCATCAAAAAGTTAAAAATAAACTTGATGCAGATGCAAAAATTGAGGCAAGAGGTTAACAAGCAATTTTAATTAATTTTTTTGAATATTTTTGACTTAGGGTAAATTGACATCAGTCAATTTTAGCCTAGTACAATATGTATGCCAAACCTCTTGCATATATAAAAATAGAACAAGTTGACCAAATAGTCAAAGGTTTAGTATGTTAGAGGATGGGGAAGAAGGCATCAATCCTTTACGTGTTATGGTCCCTAAAGGACAACCCTATCTATGGATTGATCCTCATGCCAAAACACGAGGATGTTAAATGAGGCAAATTGATTCCACATAATCACACCTTTTATAATATTTGGCTAATCTCATCCACTTTGGTGGATGTAAACAATAATATTGAACCTAAAAGTGGTTTGATATGCCTATACTAATTTAAAATGAATGTTAAAAAAAAATCATTGGGTGAAACTACATGCTATGATTCTGAAAGCACTTGTGGTGAACTTGAAAGCACTTTCTAGGTTGAAATAATAATTTTTTTTTTTAAATTCCTTTGAATTTTCTTAGGTTATTTAATATGGTGCAACCAAGTGAGTAGAATTGGGTTGTTACAGAAATAGTGAACATGGAAAACAAACACATTATCAATGGTAGTGAGTGTAGAATTTTATTTTCTCCAATAAATATACTTAAATATATTTTATACATGTAATACCTTACCTGATTCTCCCCTACCTCAATCACGTACAAGCCTCAGCCCCTGCCTCTCACCTACCTTGATCTCATATGAGTCTCAGCCCCTACCTCTATCTATATGAGTCTCAGGCCCTACCTCTCCCTTGTCCTTCCCTTGTGTCAGTCCTAGTCTCTACCTTTCCCCTGCCTCATACCCAGGTCCTACCTCTCCCTTGCTTCTATATGTATGATTAGTTGTCAAGTACTCAACAAATAATGCTCAGGTAACTCACCATGAGTCAGGGAGTTACTCAGTCCTAGTTTTTTATTAAAAATTTCAAAGGCCCTATTGGACCCACAAGTACTCATGGTTAACCTGCAAGTTTTAAAACACTAATCTGAACAACTGCAACATGGTGATTTATTGACATGAAATAGCCAGATTTTATCACCAAATTGAAGATAAGAAGATTAAGTATGAACACTTTTAATATTTAATTTCTGGGGGAATTAGAATAGCAAATTCCAAAAAAAATAATTTTAAAAATAAATATATAAAAGTAATCGTAAAAATAGAAAAAACTAACTTAGGTTAAGTGTTTTAAATTTGACATATCAAAGGTTGATATTTACAAGCATATTAATTTATTATGATGGTATATGGATTTTAATGAGTAATAGGTAAAATAAAAATATTAATATCTATTATGATGTTTGAAAAAATATATATAATTTTTTATTGATAAAATGGGTTTTGAAAGCTCCCAAAACCTTTTAACAAAAAGAGTAGAAATATTTAAATAAAAAATCTACATAGGGACTCACAATTAGAAAAGAGGTGATCACCCTAGCACATCCAACAACACAATAGAGGAATCATGTAGAACAGAAACAAAACTAGGAGAAACAACAAATAATTATTAAGATAATACTTTTTTGAGCCTACCTTACCTTAGATTTTTCATCAAGGAAGAGATAAACTCACAATATAAATCTTATTTTGCAATGTCATCGACAACATATCAAGACTAAGGCCCAAGGTAGAAATAACTAGGATTTTAGATTGGCCTTTTTACTTACAAATTGGACCTTATAAAGTGTCATATATTTGTTTTAGGTCTTCTCCTTACATTCCTTTCAAATCTAGATCTTCATCTAGGCCTTCTCATTATCCTAGTTTTTTTCTCTTTTTATTAGAGGTTGGGCTTCCTCTTGGTCCTTCTCTTTGTAAATTTGCCCCCTCTTCTGGGCTATGTTGTTAAAGAATTGAGCCTCCCCCTGGGAAATTATTTTACTAGTTGAATTAACAACATCCAAACCCATTTCAAGGGAATGTGAGCGCTCTTTGCATTAACCTTACTCAACTGGAGATATCATGGGACACTGAGCACAAAGTGTTATCTTGATTTTGTACTCGATAGATTGCATTCTACTACAAAAATTTGAAAGAAGATCTATAGAATATGGTAGTTCTAATTCAAGCTTGAAATTTATGAATATTCTTGCATAAATCATTTGTAACTTGGATTTAGTTGCAAGATCTAAGGCTACAAGATCTCCAATAGCCCTAGTGATACCACAATGAACATGCTCATGCCAGAACTAAATCGGTAATCTAGGAATCCTGAACCAAATTGGGATGAAGTCGATGGTCTATATCTCAAGCTCAAAATCAAGAGACCATCTTCGAAGAAAGAGATTTCGTCTACCATAGAACAATGGACCACCTAAAATAATTTACCTTAAATATTTGACATTGTTTAACTTGATGAATAAAAACCCTTTGGGAAGGCCTAGAAGTTTCATATACCCATAAGGATTCCATTTAGCGAAAGCCCACTTTATGATAAAATCAATGTTGGGGCAAGAACCCATAAATTTTTCAATGAGAGAAAAGAAATCCTAAGAAACAAAGTAATATTAGAAAGGACTCTTAGTTTACCTTGGCTTGAAATAAAATCAAAGAAAACAACTCCAAGAGGGGCTAAAAGGGAATAAAATTTGTTGGTAAAATATAGACGAAGGGGAGGGGTAGGATGACTCACCCCAAAGCCCACATGATGTAATGCAACAACTATCCCCTTAGAAGACCTAGAACCATAAAATCCTAGTGGTTGACCATAAGCACTATTAGACTCAGATCTACTAGCAAAACCTGCATTGAAGATCTCATTTGGACTAGATCTATCAATCAAAAGCTCAAGGGTTTCAATAGAGTTCAACCCTAGCGGTTGACCATCAATGATAAAAATTTTCAATGAGAAGGGAAAGGTTAAGAGGATACAACCCAATGCCCTTGTGAGGTGATGCAACAACAAAAATCTCAGTGCTACTAGGTCCATATCTGCTAGCATAGTCCTTGTAAGAGATTCCACCTAGACTAGATCCATCAAAAAAAAACTCTAGGGTTTCATCCCTAAAAGAGTTGGACGAGCAGACTTAGGGTCCAAGATATCAAGGAAGAAGGAGGTATTTTATTCGAATAACATTTTCTCTAACTTCTGCTACCAACCCTCCATGAGGATGATCAACATTGACCTGCAGGGAGCACCTCTTCCACCTAGGAATCTGCATCTTCCCTACCCACATGAAATACCATGCCCTCTTCCCCTCCCACCTAATATCATGGTATGTGCTTGTGTAGTATTATTGGTTAAAGTCTTTGGTGCTGGTATAGGAAAACCCAGGTTTCATTCTGATAGTGTCCACCTTGCAAATATAAGGTGCAACTGAGAATATCCAATGTACTGGTAGAGATCGACAAGGCTCCATTCCCCCTATGCCCACCTTATTTATGCCCAAATGGTTGTGTGTTATTCCCCTATTAAAAAGTGTAGCTTTCGGTCTTACAAGGGGTCATGGTTGGGAGGGGATTGCCCAGCCTTATTCATCAGTCATAGAAGTTTATCACACTAACTACAAACATTATATAAATATATATATATATATATATATATATATATATATATATATATATATATATATATATATATATATATATATATATAATATTCTATGTTGACTTCAAAATATTTAATGAGTAGTATATTCTAAAATTATTTTGACATATTTTTAAAGTTTTTAAAATTGTTTTATTTCAATCTTCACTTGAGTTTATAATAGAATTAAGTAAATTGAAAAAATAAAATTTTAAAAGTTTCATTTAAATAAAGTCTTTAAATTTATTTTTCCAAATTAATTTTTTTAAAAATAAATATAAAAATAATAATAATTTTTATTTAAAAAATATTATTTTGATAAAAATTATTAACCTAATCAACATCATATCAAATAATTTATTTATTAACATATTATTTACTTTTTAATATCAAAATATAACTACTATCAATTGACGAATTTGAAACCTAAGTTGCCACAGATCCATGCACATAAGACCACACGAGTATGGAGTATGTAATACTAAACTCTACCAAGTTACAAAGTTTATATGATCATGTGAATGTTTATTTAAAAAATATTATAATGGTCATCATGCAATATGGCAACTATGCTTTCTCATCTAATAAGATATAGACATGTACATGTATATGTTTAAGAATTCAAAACTAGAAAATATAAATAAATTTTATTTATAAATGTTATTTTTCATAATTTATTAATAAATATTTTATATTTTTCTAATTAAAATATTAGAATAAACTTGCTTAATGATTTCTATTTATTTTAGATTAAAATTATGTTTTCATGTGTGATAGGATATTTATATTTTTAAGCATTCAAAACTATCATGTTAACATAAAAAATATATATGAATATTGATAGAATTACTTAGAAAATAAGTGTAAGTATTGTGTTTTATAATTTACTACAAACATTTTATATTTATTCACTAATTAATACATTAAAGTATACATATAAAATTATAAAGTGCCCATTATATAAATTTCTATATATATTTGTACGTTACAAATTGCTTTCGATTTTAGGTCAAATGTAATCCTATGAGCTAGTTGATAAGAGCATTGAATTTTATCCATGCTACCTCAAGAATATCTATTTATAAGTCATTGTTGACCATGTGAAAATAATGTTGTGTATATTCACCATCTAAATATATTTGAAGTATCATTAACAAATTAATATATAAAAGTTTTTATCTAACTTAGATTTCTTATTAAATAACTAATGCAATAATTTTTTTATAAATTTTAAAATATTTTATAAAAATTATTTAAAAATAAAGAAGTTTACATCTATTTTTTAATGTTTATAAGCCTAAATTAGGGTTGGTTTCATAGATGTATTGTAAAAGTTATACATCTATTGCATAATGAATTGGATTTATTTGAAATTAATGTGTATATTATTCTAAAATGGATGTGTTTTACTTTATAATGAATTGGTTTCGTACAATTGTTCTTAACCAGCTTCTATTACAATATATGGTATTTTTTTTTCCATAGTATAACTTTACAAGATGACTCTTCAATATTTAATATGATTTTACAAGATAACTCTTCAATATTTAAATATTACTCTTTCTTACATATTAATATAATTTTACAAGATAATTTTTAATATTTAATATAACTTTATAAGATAACTCTTGAATATTTAAATATTACTCTTTCCCACATATAGATATTTGGGAGATGTATTATTTCCTGTTCCTTATTAATAGTGCTATTGACATTAACATTATTTTATCTTCAATTTTGCTAAAAGATGTTATGCTTTTTCTTGGTGGTATTCTCACTTTGTCACGTTCATCTAACTATTAATAGTGTCTTTCTTCTTCGGAATCGCTTGATTACTAAAGTTTCTTCTCATAGCCAATTCTTTCTTCTTAGGCACATCTCATGGCTAATATCAATGGCTCAAGCACTTCAAAAAAAAATTCTTTACTAGATACAAGTCAAGAAACTTCTACTTTAGGTTGCTTTAGGCTTTGCTTTGGCTTATTCGTTCTAGTGCTTAGTATTTAGCTTAGACTCCTTGATGCTCTAGTATTCACTGGTAAAGCTTCAATGTTCTTTGGAATCCTCATCCATGGGCACTAAGGCTTCAATACTTTCAAATTTTGGCTCCAATATCTATGTGCTTCTTACTTTCTAGTGGCATGGACAGCACGAAATGCATATCTAATTGTTAAATATGCAGCAGTATTTTGTGTGACAATGATTGCATGTTCTTTTGTCAGATTATATGAAATATTGAGTAGTCATAATCCCTGTTAATTTCGTGATTTGAATTCTTGATCTTGAATTAGGATAGCGAAAGTATTTCTTCTTGATAGTGTACTGTGATAGTAGAAGAAGTTGTTTTCTTTGTGCATGTATATGATACCTAGCAACCGATAACTTTTTGCCATCCGTTGGCGGTGCTGGAAGTAACAATAAAGATCAAATGTTACAATTGTTGCTATGTATTGTTCTCGATCTGAGTTATGGAAAGTAGAGGAAATATCCTCTTGTTACGCGTCTCTTTGTACATGCGTGTGTAAACAGAGTGTTTTGAAAGTTTTACTTTAATCTAACCCGGAGCGGAATGCGCACTGCAGGCATGATTCCGGAAGACAAAACTCCAATCCGGAGTATGTCTATACCAAGCGCCTCTCCGGATAGCGGAAAGTTTTTAAAGTCCGGAGCGGAATCGCGGATAGGAGGGACGATTCCAGAATGGCATAGCGGAATGGAATCCGCAATAGGACAAAGACCAGCGGAATCAACACGATAGCATGTCTATACCAAGCGCCTCTCCGGATAGCGGAAAGTTTTTAAAGTCCGGAGCGGAATCGCGGATAGGAGGGACGATTCCAGAATGGCATAGCGGAATGGAATCCGCAATAGGACAAAGACCAGCGGAATCAACACGATAGCATGTCTATACCAAGCGCCTCTCCGGATAGCGGAAAGTTTTTAAAGTCCGGAGCGGAATCGCGGATAGGAGGGACGATTCCAGAATGGCATAGCGGAATGGAATCCGCAATAGGACAAAGACCAGCGGAATCAACACGATAGCGAAAACGATTTCGCAACAAATATCAAACAAGGCAATGCGGAATGAGTTTTCTAGAGTTCACAAGGGAGGATTTGGAATCCTCACTTATTTTAGCTAATGTCACTAAAGTTGAAAGAAAAGTGCGGAATGAAGACCAAGACAATGAGGAAGTGGATTTGTATACTTGGTTTTTAATAATGCGGACTTCACCAAATTTAGGATTAATTTAATAATATAACTTTATATTATAAATTAACTTAAAGTTTATTTCACATTATTATACAAACAAGTTGAGCTGAACAGAATTAAATCAAATCCGGGAGCTTTAACAAAGGGAAAGACCCGGCATGGAGACAAACATCTACATGAAGATTTGTGGGTTTTCAATCGGAAAAGAGGAAATAATAAAAACTTTGTTAAGTTAATAAAACTCAAATGCAGTATTACACAAAGTATAAATACACAGAAGAGATAAATTTGGAAATACATCCACATATATAGATACTTGGGAATACACCCTCGGGTTTACAAGATAAAATTACAATGTACAATCATAGAATAAAAGGACTTATCTACTTAACTCTGTTTTTTCTTCTACTCCACAATGTTGTTGCATTTAGGCTCTGCTCTCTGCTCCACTCTGCTTAGATTTCCTCCAACCCTTCTAATCTTGCAAAATGGAACCTCAAAAGAAATATATAGCTGGGGATTCATCGATGAGGTGGGACTGCTCTTACATGCAATTAATGCAAAACTAGGGTTTCCATCCAATCGTTGAACTGACTATCAGTCTCAACTGCTAGTAATTAATTCAAGTGCAACTGGATCCGGTGAATGGTGTAGTAGGTGGATTTGCTAGAGGTGTCAAATCTAGTTTAATTTTCTAACACCCTCTTTTAAACCAGATTTCAAAAAAACTTTGACACCAAGCTTCTCCCTTAACCTGTTGAATTCTTCCTCCTTCAAAAGTTTTGTGAATATGTCTGCAAGTTGCTCCTTAGACCTGTAAAATAGCAATTCAACCTCATTAAATCTCACCAGCTCTCTAATGAAATGATACCAGATATCAATGTGTTTTGTTCGCCCATGGAACACTGAATCCTTGGACAGTGCTATGGCAGAATTATTGTCGCAAAATATGGTTGTTGTTGCATCTAGAGGATAATTTAGTTCACTCAGAACTCTTCTCAGCCAAACTACCTGGCATGAGGCTAAGGTGGTAACAACATACTCTGCCGCTACAGTTGATAAAGCAACAATAGGCTACTTCTTTGAGGACCATGAGACTACTTCGGATCCAAGATGGAAGGTATATCTAGAGGTGCTCTTTTGATCATCTATGCTACCATCCCAATCACTATCTGTGTAGCCAATTAGTTCAAGCTGGTATTTTTTGGTATAGTGGATTCCATGGTTCCTCATGCCATTGACATACCGTAGAATTATCTTTCCTACTTGCCAATGAGTGTCCTTGGGTTACTCCATGAACCTGATAATTAAACTCACAACAAACATAAAATATGGCCTGGTTGCTATCAAATACATTAGGCTTTCAACTAACCTTTTATAGAGAGTTGGATCAACAATTCTGTTGTTATCAATCTTACTCAGCTTCAAGCCTATGGCAACAGGGGTGATGGCAGGTTTGCTATCCTCCATCTTAAACCTCCTCAGGACATCCTTTGCATACTTGACCTGAAAAATGAAAATGCCATCCGTAGATTGGTCAACATCTATGCCAAGAAAATAATTCATTAGCCCTAAGTCTGTCATTTCAAACTCTTTCTTCATGGTTGTTCTAAACTTATCAAATAGCATGTTGCCATTGCTAGTATATATCAGATCATCTACATACAAGCAGATTACTATCATTTCCACATCTGAATTTGTTTTCATATACAAAGTGTGCTCAAATGGGAATTTAATGAACCCATTGTCCTGAAAGTAAGCATCAATCCTGCTATACCAAGCTCTGGGTGCTTGCTTCAATCCATACAAATATTTCTTCAATTTTAGGACTTTGCCTTCTTGTCCTTCTAGTTCATAACCAAGTGGTTGGTCTATGTAGACCTTTTCTTCTAGCACGCCATTCAAGAAGGTAGACTTGACATCCATTTGGTAAACATTCTAGCCCTTCTGAGCTACCAATGCCAGAATCATTCTGACTATGTCAAGTTGGGCTATAGGTGCATAAACCTCATGATAGTCAATCCTTGACTTTTACTTGTAGCCTTTTGCCACCAATACGGCCTTGTGCTTGTCTACTTCACCTTGGGCATTAAACTTTGTTTTATTCACCCATTTGACCTAAATGATCTTCTTACCAGCTGGAAGATCCATTAACTCCCAAGTCTAATTTTTCTCAATGGCTACTATCTCATCATCCATAGAATTCACCCATTTCTTATTATGAATTACTTCTTCAAAAGTAATTAGATCGCACTAAGAAAATAAAGTAAAATCAGAATGGTCTTCATCAGTTTCATTTCTAGTTACCTCATAAATATATTGTAAACTTCTTGTATTTGATGGTGTCTTCAAATTTGAGATCCTTGTTGCAAGTGGAGGTGACCAGGATGATGAGGTTGTGCTACTGATGGAACCACTATTACTACTTGAAGCTATACGTGGTTGCACCCTATTTTCCTCCAAGTCCATAGATTCAATAATAGTTGGCTCTGGTTGGTCAGTATTAGATTTCCAGTTCCATGCTTCATCCTCTAGGAACTTCACATCTATGCTTATTATCATCTTCTTAGTTACAGGATTATACAACCTGTAAGCTTTTGCTTTTTCACTGTACCTAGTGAAGATACATTCCTCTACTTTATCATCAAGCTTCTTCCTCTTCTCATTTGGAATGTGTGCATATGCTATGCACCCAAAAACTCTTAAGTGAGCCACACTTGAATTTTGCTTACTCCATGACTTCTGAGGAATCTTGTCCTTCACACTCTTGGTGGGACATCTATTTAGCAGATAAACTGCACAAGCTACAACTTCTACCTAGAACTCATGTGGCAATCCCTTTGCCTTTAGCATACTCAGTGCCATGTCCATGATTGTTTTGTTCTTCCTCTCTATAACACCATTCTGTTGTGGTGTGTATCTAGTAGTAAATTGTCTACAAATTCCACATTACTTGCAAAAGTTATAAAATTTGTTAGAGATGTACTCACCTCCTCCATCTGTCCTGAGAGTTTTCACAAAATATCTATTTTGTTTTTCAACCAGAGCCTTGAAATCCATGAATTTGTTGAAAGCTTATAAATTTTACTTAATGGGATAAACCCATGTCCTCTAAATTAAGTCATCAATGAAAGTCAAAAAATATTTATTCTGAGCAAATGTGCTAGTCTGTATTGGACCATAGATATCTGAATGGACTAGCTCTAATGGCTTTGAAGATCTCCAAGACTTCCCAGTAGGAAATGCATCCCTATGTTTTTTTCCAACCAAGCAACCTTCACACACTTGATTTGGCTACTCTATAATGGGTAAGCCCTTCACCATTTGCTTCTTGTGCAGCAATTTCAGGCCATTGAAACTTAGGTGACAAAATATGAGATGTCGCAGCCAGGTAGCATCATTCACAACTGCACTCAATGACATTAACAGTTCATTTTGAATCTGCAAAGGGAACATTTTATTCTTATTCATGGACACTATTCCTATTTTCCCATGCTCTTTATCTCTAATAGCATAGGCTCCATCTTTAAACTGAATAGTGTGCCCCTTCTACACCAGCTGTCAAACACTCAACAAGTTATGCTTCAACCTAGGCACAAAATACACATCTTGTATTTTTTTATCTTACCGTGCCTATTCTAAATAATGATATTACCTTTTCCTTTAAAAGGAACCTTGGTTGTTCCCAATTTTCACTTTTGATTGGACTGTTTCATCTAACTAAGAGAACATCTTTGTATTCCCTGTAATGTGGTTGTTGCACCCACGGTCCAAATACTAGGTGTTCTTCTGGATTTCCTCCTTAGTATTGCAAGTCAACAACATATTCCCACATGCATCTCTGCATTATGCATTTCCAACTTCATTTGTGTAGTGGGATTTCTATTGGTTATCTTTGGCCATTTTATTTTAGCACTCGAAGATATAGTGACCAAATTTCTTGTAGTAGTAGCACTGGATCTTTGACTTATCCTTTTTCTGATTAAATCCTCCTTACTAATTTTTGCCACTGCCTCTTCCTCCTGCCTGATGGAAGTTGTAGTTGTAGACACCAAAACAAAACCCATCCGATTAAGTGACTACAAACACTGATCGCATTGACACACACAGCTTTCAGGGCAGCCCTCAGAGGTCAAACAGTGGTCCTAGCCACTTACACAGCAAATTTGGAAGGTCAAAAAGTGAACAAAGCAAGGCTGGTCGTTTTAACAACACTTAGGCAAAAACAAGCTGTCAACACTTAGGCAAAAACAAGTTGTCAACACTTAGGCAAAGGCAAAGGCTGCCTGTCGTGATATCGCGACGGTCGCGATATCGTGATAGTCACGACGTCGCACTGTCACGATATCGCGATAGTCGCGATATCGCGACGATCGCGACGTCGCGCTGTCGTGATATCATGACAGTCATGATATCATGACGAGTGTGACGTTGCGCTATCATGATATCGTGACAGTCACGACGTCGCGCTATCGTGATATCACGATAGTCACGATATCACGACAGTTGCAACATAGCACTGTCGTGATATCGTGGCAGTCACGATATCACGACGGTCGTGATATCGTGACTGTCATGACGTAGCACTGTTGCGATGTCGTGATTGTCGCGATATCGCGACAGCTCTAGCCAATGCGCCCGGTTTCTCTTTTGGTGTCGCGATATCGCGACAACAACTTCGCGTGTATGCCTAGGCCGCATTAAACCAATTAAAGGCCGATTTCAACCAATCAAAAGCAAACATTTTAATCATTTAAAAGCAAACATTTTAATCATTTAAAAATTGGTATATCGCGATGTCGCGATAACGCGACACCAAATTTGCGTGTATGCCTAGGCCGCATTAAACCAATTAAAGGCCGATTTCAACCAATCAAAAGCAAACATTTTAATCATTTAAAAACCGGCATTAAAATGACTCAAGGCAGACATTCAACAAGTGGCAGCCGAGAATAGTCAGTTACTGCCACCTGCTATGCATGCGCACATAGGTGGGCAGACTAGAAATTAGCGGACTGTTGCGAGGGCGGTCATGTAAGCCCTAGTCAAGGCGGAGTCTCCTCCCTGTTGAGAAGGCATGGCCGCCACATGGCATCCCTACGTGCTCTTTTCAAAGAGACCCCGTGGGTCTATAAAATGGTGGATTTTCCCACCCAAAATGGGGAGGTTGACAAGCATTTTGAAGGCAACAAAGTGCTGCTAAACCAGAGGCCCATTTGCATTCCTTTCGAATTCATTCTTCTGCACCTGTAATCTCTTTTGCAAGGGAGGTTATTGGTGGCTGTTTGAAGGTGAATCCAAACCTTCGGATCTGACATTGGACACAGTATTCCATCAATTCGACGACACCACAACTTGAGAGATTTTGGGCCCTTCCTTAGTGGATTGGCGCCGAAATCAAGTTCCAACGGGGGGAGGCCCGCTTGGGCACCCCGCACTTTTTTTGTTAATTTCATTTCAACCCAGTTCGAGTATTATTTGTTTATTCTGCATTATATTTTGCCGAACATATATTCTGCATTATATTCTAACGTTCAGAAGCCGCATGTCAAATACTATCATGTTTTTTTTGTAGATGTTTGGTTCTCTATCAGAATAACAGGTTGCAGCGATTAGTTTGTCGTATATATGCAGCGATTATTTGCAGGTAGAATTGCAGGTTGCAAGTTGCAGGTAGCAGCCTTTTGGTGATGGTTGGCAGCAACGATTAGTCATTATAAATACATCTTGCATTGTGTTTTAGCCTGTTTAAATAGTTAGCGAATATATCTTGCATTGTGCTTTAAATGTCTTACAATTGCATTACATTTTCGATTGCATGTTATCCTGCATTATGTTCTATCCTTGTGTTGCAGTTGCTACTAAATGGTTTGTTGTTTCTTTGAACATAGGAAGAACAGCAAGAAGCGAAGATTCATCAGCATAAGCGGCGGAAACACTGGCCCGCCCGTTTCAAATGTGGGCATGCGGAAAAGAAGATCACTATTCATGATTGTTTCAATGGAAACATGCTAACTCTCCCAGCCCTTGAAAATGGAGGAGACGTATTGTAACCGAGTTGGAACCACATGAATAAAAAGGGTTGTGCTCCTACTTTTGATGTATCAAGCTAGTTATTTTACATTGCATCTTAGTGTTTCTTTTATTTTCGGAATCTCATGCTTTCAATGGCGATCACGGTGGGACCGTTCCCTAGTTTTAAGATCAAAAAAAAACTGATCATTTTTTTTTGTTCTGTGCTTGACAGGTACCTTTTTTTAAAGGCAGACTGTTATTCGTCTCTGCTCGTGGCGAACAAGGTTTGGACAGAAAAGAGGTAAAGTTCTAAAACTGTCCCTGTCATTTTCTGAATTTCTGTGTCTATTTTTTCTGTCAGCTTTTGCTTGCGTAGAGAAAGTTTTCGTCAATTTTCATGCTTTATTTATTTATTTAATTGTTAAATTTTTTTTTTTTTTTTAAATTCCGTCAAATTTCTATTTGTTGTTTTCCGGTTTGTAGTGTTTGTATGGCTTAGGGAAAGTTTCTTTTTTTTTGCTGCCTGTTTCATTTTTAAATAAAAAGAACCACACACACTTCACGTGGTAAAATTAAACCAAGGAGCTGGTCGTAAAACCCCAGCCCTTGAGCAAGACCAACGGTGGGTTCATCACCACCTTGGCTTAGCTTTGCATCCATTTCCCCCGATTGTCACTATTGTTAGGCGTAAATCCCGACGAAAGCTGACCGAGTGTTGTTGGGGTGATTCCCATGCACGCGAGGATAAGTCTTCTATGGTAGGTGTCATTAACAGGACAATCCCCCCTTTCGTACCGCCTATGTTCCACGTACCATCTGCTCTCACGTACCTATAGTTTCCCTCTCGTAAGGGCGGGTATATAGAGAGGTTGGTATATCGGTCCGGCAATGGTATATTGAAGGGGCGACCATTTATGGGAGTCATATGAGCCAACATTATGCATTTAAACGTTCTTCAAAACTTGCAAAAACAAAACAAAACATCAAAATGCACTAAACCAGTTTAGGACACACTATTTAATCCTTAAAAGAGATAATCACGGTTTGTGTATGTGTGTGTTCATTTCGGTTAGTGTAAACAAAAAGAAAAATCATCATAAATGAGATAAAAATCTGCTTAGCTAGTAGAGAAGCACCACAATGGTGTGCACCCGTAGCCAAGCCCAATCAAGGGCGGACGTTGCGGAAGGTGCACAAAGAGGAGGCACAAGTCACCTCCGGTATAGCCCCAAGGATTTGGTCATACCACCTTGGCGGCCTGACACACAAGGCAGTCCCCTCCAAACCTTAACGGATAGGGACTATAGGGGCACCTCTTCTAGGAGCACTCCTGTTCAGCATAGCACTCAGCACACACCCTTCCATGAGGGGTACAGTCGTAGGAGAGCTCCCTTAGATGCTCGCTATGAGCGGTCACCGCGCGATGAAGCGCTAGGTCAACATAGGGTTCAACGGGAGGAACCACATCATTACACTATCCCTCCTTCACCCCCTCTAGTTGTCAGGACTACAAAGACAAATCCAGAGCACAAGGCTCCTCAGGCGGGGCGAGCCAACTCCGCCCGTCCATTTTTCACTTATGAAAGAGAGCATGAGGAAAACCCTTACCTTCCTCAAAAGCAATATACATCATGGGAGCAAGATGCCTCTGCAAATGCTAGCTATCAGGATCACCTACTGAGGCCAGAGCCTCGGATAAATGCCACTACCTCCAACAGAGGGAGGCTGCCTATAGATATCTTGGATCACTATGACCAAGATAGATATGTCAGAGAGGCATCTAACCCTTCTAGACATGAGGCGGGGAGACCAACTATCTTAGAATCTGTCAAGCATTTCGCACATCGGATGCAACTCACGCAACTTGAGCTAGAACGACAACAGTTAGAGCAATGGTATCTTCTAAATAAAGAGCACCTTCTGCACCAGAAGGATGAGTTGTTCCAACACACTATGTAGGAGAAGACTCCAACCCCTCACACACATAAGACAAAACATTTTGAGGGGCACAACCCATGGGGGCGAGACAGGTCATCGCGACCTCATCAAACGCTACCCCCAACACCTCCTAGATAGGAGCGGGAGGCTACTCTCCCGATTCTTGAAGGACATGAGCGGGAGGCCGCTCCTATAACCAATGACGGGTGCCTTCCTCAGACATCCACCCAGGTTTATGAGCCACCCTTAGAAATTCATCAAGAAGCTTCTAAGGAATCTGAGCGAAAAGAAGAGTGGGATGAACTGCCCTACCAAGGCATGGGGGGTGCTATCTGGCCACCCCTCCATAGGCCCCAAGTTCCTCAACAAGAACCAACCAAAGAGGAGGAGCTCAAGTCTCCCGATACATGCAAAGCACTAGAGCACTTAGAGTTGGTAGAGACCAAGATTTTGGAGCTCCCAAGGCCCAACTTACATGAGGCTCCTTTCGAAGAGGATCAAACTTTAACCATAGGGCTACCTGATGATACAGTCCTCCATGTCTCGGAATCTCTAGATTTTGATGAGCTGTACTCACCGGTCGAAGGTGAAGATAAAACAGAGATAGCCCACAACAATCACATGCGATAGCATCGACATCCTATAAATATCGATGAAGCATGTCAACAGATAAACATAATACTAGGGCATGAGTGGCGCGTTAACCCACCGCAATGGGACCAAGCATTACATCCGCCACTTTGGGCACACAAAGATCAATTTCAACCCAGAGACCTCATAGCAACATCAGTATCGAGGGTAGACCCTGTCCTCATATCCGTGCATAGGGCCGATCCATTCGTGCCAATCCCTCCAGAGCCAGATCCGGAGCACAAAGACCATCAAGCTGGGGGTACCTCTATCCCCTGAAGAGCCATAGTCCAAACCAAAAAGCTCCAAGGATTCTCGCAATCGCTTGGTCACCCCAAAAGCTCCAAGGATTATCGCAATCACTTGGTCACCCCAAAAGCTCCAAGGATTTGAATGCTCACCAAAATCGGATGTAATCACTTGGTCAACCCCAAAAGCTCCAAGGATTCTCGCAATCGCTTGGTCAATCCCCAAAAGCTCCAAGGATTATCGCAATCACTTGGTCACCCCAAAAAGCTCCAAGGATTATCGCAATCGCTTGGTCAATCCCAAAAATGCTCCAAGGATTATCGCAATCACTTGGTCAATCCCAAAAATGCTCCAAGGATTATCATAATCGCTTGGTCAACCCAAAAATGCTCCAAGGATTATCATAATCGCTTGGTCAATCCCAAAAATGCTCCAAGGATTATCACAATCGCTTGGTCAATCCCAAAAATGCTCCAAGGATTATCAAAATCGCTTGGTCAATCCCAAAAATGCTCCAAGGATTATCACAATCGCTTGGTCAATCCCAAAAATGCTCCAAGGATTATCAAAATCGCTTGGTCAAATCCCAAAAATGCTCCAAGGATTATCACAATCGCTTGGTCAATCCCAAAAATGCTCCAAGGATTATCGAAATCGCTTGGTCAAAACCCAAAAAGGCTCCAAGGATTATCGCAATCGCTTGGTCAAATCCCAAAAATGCTCCAAGGATTCTCACAATCGCTTGGTCAAATTCCAAAATGCTCCAAGGATTTCCACAATCGCTTGGTCAAAAATCAAGAAAATTCAAAAACAACAAAAATCATCAAAAACAACAAAAAATTTTGCATCTCATTTCTAGGCATACTCAAATTCATCAATAGAGAGCTCTTCTCGCACCTCATCTTCATATTCACCAAAATCAATCCATCAAAAATACAAAAATACATAGCTGCATTAAAGCATTGCATCCATACATTGCATATTTGTGGTCGTACGGGTCAAAGGCACCATAGGCTGTAATTGCTCTGCTAGTCCATCTTGTTCCACACTCTTCCATTTTACAAAAACAACAAAAACACCATGCATTGCTTTTTACCACACTAGAGTCAATGGTCTTTTAATGTATCAAGAGTTTTCATGATTCAGTCATCATTTTGCTCTTTAGCCATGTAATGTATCAAGTCAGACAGATTTTACGAAGGTAGAGTTACACTTGAAATACACCTTGTTACGTAACATCCCAACACAAATTAAAACACATAAAAATTCCCAAGTTGTGTGAACGAAAGATGAAACCTGTGCAGTAATCCAGGTCACCATAAGTGAAACGGTTATCTTGCTCATCCCCCCGTGCGAATGGTTCTAGAATGCTGAGAATTGACAAAAGGACAAGCTCTTTCCTATCCATTCACCTCCATATACAGTGGTTTTCACCACTACCAAATCCCAATCATAGTTGGTTCCCAAAGTTGTAAGGATTTGTACTACACGTCCCCGCCAAGGATGGGTAGTCATCCCCAAGACCTAAAGGGATCAACACCATTCACAAACAAAATTCCAACAAATCATCATCCTAAAACTTTCCATTCACCTTTGGTCTCCAAGTTGTAAGGATTCGTACTATCCGCCCCTAACCAGGATGGGTAGTCATCCCCAAGGCCTAAAAGATCAATGCCCTTGCTCCATAATCTCCATCACCCCCTTGGTCCCCAACGTCGTAAGGATTCGTACTACACGTCCCTGCAAAGGATGCGTAGTCATCCCCAAGGCCACAAGGATCAAGGCCACTCACAAGCCCAAACTCACAATACTCAAAACACAAAATCAAATAACAGTGGTTATCACCACTATTCAAAATCCTTGCTCAAAAAGAATTAATAGAAAATAAACAGTGATTTTCATCACTATATAGACGAGCAACTTTCTAAATCATTCAGCCAACAAATATCCCGAACTTGAATCCCTGGAATTCTCAGCATTCGAAAACCATCTAGGTGATCCTCATTACAGGTTTGGTTGATAGCCTATCTGGCAATGGTGGTATCCTACCCGCATGACGATATGTCTGTCACATTCGCTTTGCGTATGCGTAGACCAATGTTTGCATAAGGATGAGCTAGCTTATGGTATCCTAGATAACACCGTAAATTAATCTAACTAAATACAACAAAGGAGTTAGTGGAGCTAATTAGGTGATCCTCAAGACAGAGTTCGGTTGAAAGCCCATTCTGGCACTGGCGGTATCCTGACAAATACCACATAAATGAACTCAATTGCACACACAGGGATGTGAAATAGCTTGGTCAAAAACAAGTCCGATTCATACCTTGTTCAAAAGTCTTGTAAGATAAAGTACAATCATGGCTAGTGAGTTAAAACTGTCTGAGTCTCAGAAAACCTTAGCTACATTTCTAAACCAATTGCACTACTTTTCATCCTTACAATACCATCAGAAAATACAAAAAAGAAAAACCACATGTATACATACAAAGTCATCCATCACAGCAATCGCCTAAAAGACAAAATAACAAAGTCATAAACAGTCTATGGTGCCATAGCCAAACATCACAAATTCTATTCATCCATTTCATTTCCGCATATCACATATAAATCAAAAACATTTGCATTCATCACAACATATGCATCCATCAAAAATCAACATACAACAATCGCATTTATCATATCATATGCATCCATCAATATAAAGTAGCATGCATCCATCAACATCAATCATTGTGCATAACATAAAATCATGACATATACACAAAGAAAGAAAATCAAAACAACAAAAACATCACAAAAATGCAACACAAAAACATAGCAATAAGCATTTCCGGACACAAGTGCTCTTGCACTTAACCTCTTGGCATAGAAAATCGATGTCGGGGCTCAAATTGTCACTCTCCTACTTCCCCAAGAAGGCTACCATAGCCGGACCGCTCCACGGGAAGACGGGTTTTTGATGATTTCACCCCATTATGGCATCACCAAAAGGGTTAACACCCACCAAAAATAGGTCCAAATGTCGGGAAATTGCACGTGCTTAAATGGTAAAACATCTAAAGGCACCCTTGCACAAGTCATCTTGGGTCAAGCGACTCGTCGCTTTTCTCATGAAGGTCATTCCCTCATCGATTCGTCGCTTGAGGGGGTAGTCACACTTAGTCACCAATCAACAAGCACACACCCAATCAAGGCAATGGCATGCATTCAAAGAATCATTGACAAAGACAATCACGCTCCTGCTTGGGGCAGTAAACAAGCAATCATCAAATTGATCAAACACTTGGCATTCTGTGAAGCATGAACACAAGGTTCCCCCGTGGACAAAAGGTTACGCCCTTTGCCTAATCATGACTGATCAATGTCCAAGCTCAAGTCACACCTCACCAAAATAGGTTAACACTTGAAATCAAATTCCTTAGCTCGTCAGAAGCAAGGATTCAAGAATGCATGCCCTTTCCATACTTGGGGCATCAAAAGTTGGTTAGGTTACCAAGAAACCCTAATCATTAGTGCTTTGGTTATCTATTTTTGCTCAAGCACTGCGTCACCCGCAGCGCTTCCCAAAAAGGGGCATCTGTAGACACCAAAACAGCACCAATCCGATTAAGTGACTACAAACACTGATCGCATTGACACACACAGCTTTCAGGGCAGCCCTCAGAGGTCAAACAGTGGTCCTAGCCACTTACACAGCAATTTGGAAGGTCAAAAAGTGAACAAAGCAAGGCTGGTCGTTTTAACAACACTTAGGCAAAAACAAGCTGTCAACACTTAGGCAAAAACAAGCTGTCAACACTTAGGCAAAGGCAAAGGCTGACGGTCATGATATCGCGACAGTAATGACGTTGCGCTGTCGCGATATCACGACGGTCATGATATCGCGACGGTTGCGATGTCGTGCTATCGCGATATCGTGATGGTCGTGACGTCGCGATATCGTGATGGTCGTGACGTCGCGATATCACGACGGTCGCGATATTGTGACGGTCATGATATCGTGACAGTCACGACGTAGCACTGTCATGATGTCGCGACTATTGTGATATCACGACAGCTCTAGCCAATGCGCCCGGTTTCTCTTTTGGTGTCACGATATCGCGACAGCAACTTCGCATGTATGCCTAAGCCGCATTAAACCAATTAAAGGCTGATTTCAACCAATCAAAAGCAAACATTTTAATCATTTAAAAATCGGCATTAAAATGACTCAAGGCAGACATTCAACAAGTGGCAGCCGAGAACAGTCAGTTACGGCCGCCTGCTGTGCATAAAATGACTCAATGCAGACATTCAACAAGTGGCAGCCGAGAACAGTCAGTTACTGCCGCCTGCTGTGCATGCGCGCGTAGGTGGGTAGATTGGCAGTTAGCGGACTGTTGCAAGGGCAGTCATGTAAGCCCTAGTCAAGGCGGAGTCTCCTCCCTGTTAAGAAGGCATGGCCGCCACGTGGCATCCCTGCATGCCCTTTTCAAAGAGACCCCGTGGGTCTATAAAATGGTGGATTTTCCCACCCAAAAGAAGGACAGGTTGACAAGCATTTTGAACGCAACGAAGTGCTGCTAAACCAGAGGCCCATTTGCATTCCTTTTGAATTCATTCTTCTGCACCTGTAATCTCTTTCGCAAGGGAGGTTATTGGTGGCTGTTTGAAGGTGAATCCGAACCTTCAGATCCAACAGTGGACACAGTATTCCATAAATTTGATGACACCACAACTTGAGAGATTTTGGGCCCTTCCTTAGTGGATTGGCGCCAAAATCAAGTTCCAATAGGGGGAGGCCCGCTTGGGCACCCCGCACTTTTTTTTTTTTTTGTTAATTTCATTTCAACCTAGTTCGAGTATTATTTGTTTATTCTGCATTATATTTTTCCGAACATATATTCTGCATTATATTCTAACGTTTAGAATCCGCATGTCAAATACTATCGTGTTTTTTTTGTAGATGTTTGGTTCTCTGTCAGAATAACAGGTTGCAGTGATTAGTTTGTCGTATATGTGTAGTGATTATTTGCAGGCAGAATTGCAGGTTGCAAGTTGCAGGCAGCAGCCTTTTGGTGATGGTTGGCAGCAACAATTAGTCATTATAAATACATCTTGCATTGTGTTTTAGCCTGTTTAAATAGTTAGCGACTATATCTTGCATTGTTCTTTAAACGTCTTACAACTGCATTACGTTTTCGATTGCATGTTATCCTGCATTACGTTCTATCCTTGTGTTGCAGGTGCTACTAAATGGTTTGTTGTTTCTTTGAACACAGGAAGAACAGCAAGAAGCGAAGATTCATCAGCATAAGTGACGGCAACACTGGCCTGCCTATTTCAAATGTGGGCATGCAAAAAAGAAGATCACTATTCATTTGTTGCAATGGAAACATGCTAACTCTCCTAGCCCTTGAAAAGGGAGGAGACGTATTGTAACCGAGTTGGAACCACATGAATAAAAAGGGCTGTGCTCCTACTTTTGATGTATCAAGCTAGTTATTTTACATTGCATCTTAGTGTTTCTTTTATTTTTGGAATCTCATGCTTTTAGTAGTTTGTCTCATTGTCACAAGATTTTGACCTTCTTCAGATTTTGTTGCCTTTCCCATGCTTTCCTCTACGTCTTCCTCCTTAAGAACTAGAGGTGTTCTGGTAGGAATATTCTCTTCTACTGGTGTCTTGAAATGAGACATGCGTCTTGAATGCTTGATCCAAAGAATACTGAGATGATCAACTCAATCTTTACTTATGTGTCTGTAGAGAACCCATGACCTCATCAACAGAGAGGGTTATCAAATCCCTCAATTTTTCAATTGCTATCACAACTGAACCAAACCTGATTAGCAGGCTTCTCAGAATTTTTTCCATAATTCTTTGATTGTCCACATTCTTCCCATTCAACCTCATCTGGTTGATGACATCCATTGTTTGGGTGAAGAAGCGCTCATAGAATTTGACTCACTCATCTATAGGTTCTCAAACTCTCTCCTTAATATCTATATCTTCACCAAATTCACCTTGTTGGTGCCCTGATATGAACTGGCTAAAATTTCCCAAGCTTGCTTGGCTTTGGTTGCTGCTACAATCTATGGGAAAATTGTCTCTTCAACTTCTTGCATTATATAAAATAATTTCTTCTGGTCTTTCTTGTGATTCTTCAACAAATCTAAGTCCGCTTAGGGGAGAGTACGGCTAAATTTGTTGCATCCACTAGTTCTGGATAATAATTCTCAACCAAATCCCATAGATCCTAAGATCCAAATAATATTTTCATCTGAATGCTCTAGTAATCGTAATTCTTACTACTAAACTGTGGGATCTGCACTTGTAAAGAGTTATTTCTAGAAGCCATTACTTCAAACTTCCATAGGAGCGCTCAAGCTTTGATACCAATTTGAAAGTTTTACTTTAATTTAACCCGAAGCAGAATGCACACTGCAGGCACGATTTCGGAAGACAAAACTCCAATTTGGAGTATGTCTATACCAAGCGCCACTCTAGGCAGTGGAAATTTTTTAAAGTCCAAAGTAGAATCACGGATAGGAGGGACAATTTTTGAATGGCACAACGAAATGGAATTTGCAATAGGAAAAATACCAGTGGAATCAACACAATAGCAAAAATGATTTCGTAACAAGTATCATAAAAGGCAATGCAGAATGAGTTTTCTAGAGTTCACAAGGGAGGAAGCCCAGATTTGGAATCCGCACTTATTTTAGCTGACGTCACTAAATTTGAAAGAAAAATACGAAATGAAGACCAAGACAATGGGGAATAAATACACAAAGTATAAATACATAGAATATATACACCCTCAGGACTGCAAGATAAAATTACAGTATATAAAACTTTGCTAAGTTGATAAAATTCAAATGCAGTATTACACAAAGTATAAATACATAAAAGATATATTTATATTGTAGAAATAAATTTGGAAATACATCCACAGATACATATACTTGAGAATACACCCTCAGGACTGCAAGATAAAATTACAGTATACAATCACAGAACAAAAGGACTTATCTGCTTAACTTTGTTGCTTCTTCTACTCCACAACGCTGCTACGTTCAGGTTCTGCTCTCTGCTTTGCTCTGCTTAGATTTCCTCCAACCCTTCTAATCTTGGAAAATGGAACCCCGAAATAAATATATGGTCGGGGATTAACCGATGAGGCGGGAAAGCTACACTAACTGCTCTGACATGCAATTAATGCAAAACTAGGGTTTCCATCCAATTGCCGAACTGACTATCAATCTCAACTACCAGTAATTAATTCAAATACAACTGGATTTCTAGAGGTGTCAAATCTGATTTAATTTTCTAACATGTTTATGGCTCAAGTAAAGGAGTTGGATGTTTACCGAAATAGAAAGATATATTATTTTCGTTGTACTTTTCAATGATTTCTAGAAAGGAGAATATTGTTTTTATAATATATATGCATGTAGAAGAAGTCAATGAGGAACGGAAACGCTTATGCTTTATCAAAGTGTTGGTGATTTTGGATATGTTTTACAGTCATTTAAAATCATAGTAGTATGCATGTCATACATTTTGGATCATCTGATCATGTGAGTATCATGTGATGGTGGTAAGGAAGCGCTTAGACGGAGTCTCCAGTGCATCAACCTGGTTCGAATCTCATTAAAGGAAGTTAAGAACCATTCTTAGATTACACTATGGGATAGTATAACGCAAAACCTTACAACCTGTCTACCAAACTATATACATATATTAGCTGTTATGTAACCTAGTGTATGGAAAAGATATGTACTATCTTGTATAGGCGATAAACGAATAACTGTTCTAATATTTCTTTTCTGTATTGGAACATGACATCTATGGTTGAATACAATGAGTATTTACTACCTCCGGTTGGATGTGGCTATGCTAAAATTCAAGCATTCATTTCTCAAATGCATTAAGTTGATTGGATGTTGATTTTTAAAAAATAAAGTTTATAATATAACTCAGTAAGTGAAAATGTTTAGATTTACTTTGCCCAAATTTGCGACTGATAAATGTTGTTGTAAACTTAGTAAAGAGGTTTACAATTTCATTCCTTTGCTATTATAGGAAATGATATTCTATTATGTATCATCAATTTTGGTTAACCTGGTCGAAGAAAAAAAGGTCATAATTTTGGTTAATCTCGTCGAAGAAAATGAGTTAAAGGTATTTCGGTGTAGATTAAGCTAAGCTTATTTCTTTCATAAAAAAAAATACCATATGAATGCTATATGAGCACCTAGCTATGAACCTATTATATTATGTCAAGCTTGTTGATTAAAAATCGCAAATGATCTCCTGTGAGGAAAATGTGTATGTCCTAAGTATATAAATTAGTATCTACTATACTCGAAACCCTTTCATAGAAAAATTTGATAGAAAAACTATTTTATAGTAATTCCCAAGCTTTTAAAATGGGAACTGAGGGCAACTTATTTGTTGAGAGCCTACCGTGTGGAGCTTGGAACTATGTAGTAAACAGTTGAAGCCAGTAGATGTGCTAGACTATAATCGAGTCTTCGTAGGATGACCCAATAGTGTATTATAATTTTTTATTTTATTTTAAAGGAAGATGTTTAAAATGTGACTATGTGACTACATAGTAACATGCCTGACTCTCTCCGTCTCCATTTAGATCCAACCAGATCCTTAGTTAATAATAAGCACTTGATGAATCACGATTTAACGATCTTCATTTTATAATCATATAGTAATGGGAAAATGAAATAGCTGCTTCCGTAAGTTATCATTAAATAGTATATTTACCTTGCCAGATGTGAGAAATAGCCTTGTTGGGGATGGTATTTCTTTAAGAAATATTAAAAAATAAAATATATATATAATAAATAATTCCTTTTATATTGTTAGAGTAAATAGTCTTAGTATAAAGTAATGAAATATAGTGTTTTACTCCAAATGTAGGAATAAATACAAGTACATAATTTGTTTACTTACAAATGTATACAAAATTAGCAATTCTCTACTAAGTTAGATATTAAAGTGAGGAAATTCGGTTATCTCTCCTTGTGGAATCTATGTATAATTTTTTATATGAATAATATTATTGAAAACAACTAGTTGAATGAGTTGAGGAATTGCCAACATAATTAAAATCTTTAGGAAGCAATATGAAAACTAGCTGAAATTATTTACCCAAAAGTGAGGTTATGAGTTGGTAATCCTTGAGACTTATGAATGATATTTTTCTGATAGAATAGGTCAGAATAAGTGACCTTGTCAAAACTAGTAACGAGGGGTAGTATGGAATGATTCCTCTAGGCCGTTGCTTGAGAGGTATGGTGATAAGTCCATGCATTGTTCTAACTATGAGTGGACTAGTATACCCAAAAGAACTAGTTCAACCATGACACTTGGTATGGGATAATTATTGTGAGTCACAAATAGTCAATGGTACTAAATATAGTGTCAGGGTAATGACATGGTTGTAGCTTACTCTAGAAAAGAGGACAATTAGCTAGATACAAGGCATACATACTCTAACCCCTTGCATACCAAGTTTTGAATATGTCTACCAGTTAGGTCGAGGTTCATCATGCTAAGGATTGGGGAGAGTATGTTTCCACCCTCTAGGTGTTATGGGCCTTAGAAGATAACCCCAACCATAAATAAAAATTCATGCCAAAGCAAGAAGATGATAAATGAGAAAATTATATCTACAAAACGGCACTCTCTATGAAATTTGGTCAATCTTGTCCACTTGGGTGACTATCTATAGTAGTTCAAATATCTAAAAGTGGTTGATATACCTCATACTAAATATAACTTTTACTGGGATGAATATTAAAATTAGCAAACTTGAAAAATTTTCTATAGAGAAACAATGTTGAAACTTAAAAAAAGAAATTACCTATTTTTATAGCTAATTGAGTTTATGTGGTACAACCAAGTGAGTAGACTTGGGTTGTTACGTGTGGTATTAGAGCATAAAATATTCTTACATTGTAGGATTTTGTGTAATATTTTTCTTATATGAAACCAAAGTAGTTAATTAATTTGCTTCCTTTGCCACAAGTCTAATGGTGCAATTGTTGCGAGGTGGATCTTTGAGGAATACCACAGAATCTAGGCAGGAAGAGACCACCATAAGACCTCAAAAGGGACCATGGATAGGGGTTAGAAAATAATATCCTCAAAGGAAAATAAGAATGAAGAAATTAAATGAGCCTCCAACAAATGTATCTAATAGGGAGGATGGAAGTTTGAGAAAGGTAGTTTAATTGTTACAAACTCATATGGAACAACAAAAAGAGGAAATAGCACAACAAAAAGCATACATGGCTCAACAAAAAGAGTTAATAGTCCAACAACAAAATTTAATAGAGGACTTAACCAAGTGTAGAGAACCTGAAAACAGACCAGAGGAAGCACCTACTGAGTCTACAGGAAATACTAGGCCTTGAGTGGGAGTTGAGTTGGCCAAAAACTAGAAAAAATTTGTGATTTCAATATTTGATGGTAGAGATGATGGAGATACAACTAAAAATTGGTTGGATAAGGTTGAGTCATACTTTTTCATGACACCCTTATCATTTTAGTCCAAAAATAAATGGTCTATCCTTCATTTGGTAGGAGTAACTTTAGATTAGTGGAAAATCTATAAGAAATGAAAGGGCATTAAAGTTGTGGACCTCAAGTCGAAAGACTTTGTGAAAGAATTTCAAAAAATATCTCTGACTAAGAAAATATTATATAATTTTTTTTTCTAATTTTTCCACCCTAAAGCAGGAGACAATGATTTTTTAAGTATATCATCAAAATTTCATTCAACTATTGAAGTATGTGCCTCAATATGAGAACAATGAGAAAATGAACGTTCAAAATTTCATTTTAGGACTTTATTCCAAGATCAGAACTATAGTTAATTTGCTTAATCTTGAAGATCTTCTAAAAGCTTTTAATTTAACCTATTAGGAAGAAGCAAATAAAGAAGCTAAAAGGGTATATTACAACTAGCAAAAGTCATCTAAAAAATATAAGGATAAAATTAGAAAAATAAAGAGTGCAAGATTCATGAAATGGGAAAAAGAGAAAAATAAAAAGGCTAGAGAAGGGGATCAAACCAACCCAGTGAGCAAAAACTAAAATCATTTTTAGGAAAATAATTTTAGAAGGGACGGAAAGGGATATCCAAGAAGAAATGAGTAGAGACAATATTAGGAGAATATTAAGGAAGTTGTACCATATAATAGGAATGAAAATGACAATAGGAATAGTAAAGCCCCTCTAGTTGATTGTTATATTTGTGGAGACCCCCACTTTGCAAATAAATATCCTGAGAGAGCGGATCAAAAGAAGGCACTAGAGTATATTACCCATAGAATATTTGTAGATATAGGTAGTCCTATACTTGATGGACAAGTTACTCCATTTGTAGATAATGGTAGAATTTACTATCAATCCCAAAAAAAATGAAGTTATTATTGACTAGCTTGCACCCACAAACATGATGAATTTACATAGTTTTATGGGGTTGGTAGGCTATTATAAACATTTTGTTAGAGGTTTCTTGAAAATTTCTCAACCATTCACTAATCTCCAAAGAAAGTGAAAGACTTTGGATAAATTAATGTGAATAAGCATTTCAAACTCTAAAGGAGAGGTTGATGACCGCACCAATATTTCAGTTATTTGGTCCTTCCAAGAAATTTATAGTATGCATTAATGCATCTATTGAGGGATTAAAGGAGTTCTAACCAAATAAGACACAGTCATTGCCTTTGAATAGAGAAAAATTAAGATATTAGTTGTGCATCCTCTTAAGGTTTTCACTCATGACTTGAAGTTGACAATAGTTGTGCATGCTCTTATGGTTTTCACTCATGACATGGAGTTGACAACAGTTGTGCATGCTCTTCAAGATTATGAAAACTATTACAAATAAAACATAGATAAAATTATGGAAATATTACCCTTATGAGAATAAAGGCCACCTTTACAGCATTGATAAATATGATCATCAGATTTAAGTTTGTATCTCTTGGTGAGCATGATAATGTTTATGCAATTACCAAGATTCCATGATGCCAATAGTTCGCAACGCAAATCAATATATTAAGTTTGTACGGATACTTTAAAACACATACGATCTATAAAATACTAAGTTAATTCATACAACAAGAACATTTTCGAAATAACTTCAAAGTTTCTTCTCTCCCTTCCCTCTTGGTGTCAGTGTCGAGCACATAATAACACTATAATTAAATCCATTGATATATTTGCTATGCCACTAATATTTGAGACAAAACCAAATTAGACACCGAAAAAAAAGAAACAAAGAAGTTCCATGACTTAATATTGCTAACCAGGAATACTTTTACCCTGATAACCAGTTTAGTAAGAAGAAAATAAACTACTACAACACGTTTATGGATTTTAACTTTGAGTGCATGTTCTGTTTAATATTATAAATCTAGCCACTATACTTATATCTTATAATTGAGTGGTTCTAAAAGCACGAGGATATGAAAACAAAAAGGAAATGCCACGATGCGATGTAAACGAAACTAAACTTAATGCTAAATCCTATGAACTGAAATGCATGAAAGGAAAGAAACACAAACGCATTGAAACAAGGTATAAAAGCGAATATGGAGTACAACCTTTTTTATTAATGTGCTTTAAAACCCAGTTACAATCCGTCTCCTCCCTTTTCAAGGGCTAGGAGCGTTAAATACATTCTTGTCACATCAACAGATGGTATTCCTTCTTTCGCGTGCCCACATGTAGAATGGGCGGACCAAACGTCATCACCACTTGCATTGGTGAGTCTTGACTCTTTTTTGCTCCTCTAATGTCGAGATCCTGCATTCAAGGAAATAGAAAATAGTCAGTAGCACCTATAGATAAAATGAAACATGCAATCCCCAAGCCTACGATTAGTGCATGTGAAAAATAAATAAAATTATAACTAAATTGCATCAGAATGATCTAAAATTTTAACAGAAGCATGAGGACATTACCAGGAGGGCACTGCAAATGGAACAGTTAGAAAATTCACCACGGATTTCTAATCACCCTAGGGTGGGACGATTAGACCTACAACAAAATGTCAAAAAGCACAGTCCCAAATGTCACATCTGGGAAGCTCCAAATCACTTGCAAAGTTGGGGGTTAGGTAAAATGGGGTATTTTGGGACAACCCAGATGGTCGGATTTTGCCAATTCGGCCTCTATCACCATGAATTTGATGATGCTATCTGCATGTTAGCGAAAGCGAGAAATAACAAAAAACATGATCAAAACAGCTCAAAATGATGTGAAATTTGAATGACAACCTATCTAAGCAACATAGAATCAGATGCAAAAATAACAAAAAGGAAATATGCTACATATTTCTAATCGCTCCGGGGTGGGGTGATTAGGACTGCAGTAGTGCGAGGGGCACTCGGGGGTAGGACGCCCATCATTTGGGGCCCGATTTCGGCACCAATCCACTTGGGATGGGTCCAAAACCTCTTTTGGGGTGTTTTCAATAAATTTGGTAGGATTTTATGGCCAAATGTTGGGTCTTGGTTCTAGATTTGTGCTTCCAATAATCACCCAATGACCTCCCTTCCAAAAGAGATCAAGGATGTGAAAGGCACAAATCAAAAAGGTGTGAGGATGTAAAACGGTAGCACTTCATTGCTCAAAATGCTCCTTCTCTCCATATTTTGGGGTGAGAAGACTCACCATTTTATAGACTTGACGGTCTCTTTGGATGAGCATGCAGAGGCTCCACATGGCAATCATGCCTTCCCAAGGGGGAGAATATTCCTCCCTGATTAGGGGTTCCATGACTGCCCTTGTAACCGCCTCTAGCGCTCAAAAATGCTCACTCACACTCCCATGCAATGAAGGAAGAGTTAAGTGGCAGATCTGAGCTGCCATTTGTCAATATTTGACTTTTTGCATGTCAAACCTGCTATTCGCCCCACCCTGGAGTGAATGCTGCTAATCCTCCCTAGGTGGAACGAATACCAGTTTGTAATCATACCTGGGTGGAACGAGTAGAGAGAAGAGTTCTTGAAAGGTGCAAAATTGACCTCTGACCTTCCAAAACTGTTGTGTGAGTGGTTAGGACCACTATTTAACCTCTAGGGGCTGCCATGGGGGCTGTGTGTGTCAATGCGATCAGTGTTTGCAGTCACATAATCAGATTGGTGCTATTTTGGTGTCTATAGATGCCCTTTTTTGGGATGTGCTGTGCATGGCATAGTGTTGAGCAAAAATAGATAACCAAAGCACTAATGATTAGGGTTTCTCAATAACCTAACCAAATTTTGATGCCCCAAGTATGGAAAGGGCATGCATTCTTGAATCCTTGCTTCTGACGAGCGAAGGAACTTAATTCAAGTGTTAACATTTTTCGATGAGGTGTTACTTGAGCTTGGACATTGATCAATCATGAATAGGCAAAGGGTGCAACCTTTCATTTGTGGGAACCTTGAGTTCATGATTCATGAATGCCAAGTTTTTGATCAGCTTGTGATTATTGCTTGTTTGCTGCCCCAAGCAGGGACATGATTGTCTTTTTCAATGATTCTTTGAATGCATGCCATTTCCTTGATTGGGTGTGTATTTGTTGATTGGTGACTAAGTGTGACTACCCCCTCAAGCTACGAATCGATGAGGGAATGACCAACATGAGAAAAGTGACAAATCGCTTTCATTTTTTTTGCCTTGAATGCTTATGCAGTTTCCCAACATTTAGACCTATTTTTGGTGGGTATGAACCCTTTTTGTGACGCATTTTGGAGCTGAAATTGTCAAAAATTCGTCTTCCCGTGGAGCGGTCCGGATATGGTAGCCTTCTTAGGGAGTAGGATAGTGACAATTTGTGACCCCAACGTCTATTTTGAATTCCAAGAATGTCAGGCGCAAAGGCCCCTTTGTTTGGCAATGTTATTGCTATTTTTGGGTGGGTTTGGACCCTTTTGGGGATGTCGTTTGGGGATGAAATTCTTGACAATCCATCCTCTCGTGGAGCGGTCCGACTATGGTAGCCTTCTTAGGGAGTAGGATAGTGAGGATTTGTGACCCCGACGTCTTTTTTGCATGCCCGAAATGTCAAGTGCAAAAGCACTCTTATTGGACAATTTTATTGCTTGTTTTTTGTGCATTTTGTGCAGTTTTTGCTATTTTTGAAATTTTTGCTCTGTAATCGTCCCTGGGTGGGGCGAATACCAGTTTAGTAATCGTCCCAGGGTGGGACGAGCACTAACTAGAGCGCTCATCCTAGGGAGGAATGATTACAGGCCTAATAGCCTATTTAAGGGCCAAAACTAGGGTTTGGGCTCATTTGCATTCTATTTTTCTGGCGATTTGGAGCTCTGAGGAGGAGGAGGTCGATTCTACGAAGCGAAGCACTGCCAAATTTTTTCGGTAAGTGCTCCTCTTCGTTATTTGCTTTTGTTTTATGTTACAGTTTAAAAATTGCAATTTAGTTTGAATTTGTTTTTTCGTTTAAACTTAGGTAAAACCCGAGGCAAAAATGAATTGACAAAAATGAAAACTATAACCCTAGGTTGTGTCGTTGCTTCTTTTTGTTTTTGTTGTTTATTTGCTGTTTAAACTAGAACCCTAGGGTAAACTGAACGAAAACCCTAGCTTAGAAAAATTGTTTTAATCTAACTTTTTGTTTTTAAACTGAAATCCTAGGGTAAACTGAAAGCAAAACCCTAGCTTTAGAAAATTGTTTTTATTCTGATTTTTCATTTGTAAACTTCAGTTATAAACCCGAGGTTAATGAAAACTATTATTTTGATTTTGTTTGTTTTGTTTTTATTTATCAGTTTAAACGTAGAGTTAAAAACCCTAGGTACTGACAAACTATTTGTTTTTTTTGAATTTTTTGTGTTTTTATCAGTTTAAACGTAGAGTTAAAAACCCTAGGTACTGACAAACTATTTTTTGATTTGTTTTTGTGTTTTTATTTATCAGTTTAAATGTAGAGTTAAAAACCCTAGGTACTGACAAACTATTTTTTGAATTTTTTTTTTTTGAATTGTGTTGCTCATTATTTGTTTGTTTTTAGCTATACATTGTTTTATGCATTGTTGTATCTTCATGTTATTATTGTACATTTTAGCATGTTTTTAATGTTTTTGTTTTGTTTTCTTTTGCAGGTTGTGAAGATCCGGTACCATGTGCCTACGGTTTTCTCTGAAGCACGGGAGGCACTGACTTTGGCTGACTGGGAGTGGCTTGATGCCCTTGGGCTCAAGCAGGTGACTCGACTGGAGCCTGTGGTCGGGGATCGGGCCTATCTGATGGCCCTGATCAACTTGTGGGATCCCCGGACCAATACCTTCCATCTCCCAATAGGGGAGATGACAGTGACCTTGGAGGACGTCTATCGAATTCTATGGATTTCGATAGACGGGCTACCGATCAAGACGACATCAGCATGATCAGCGGACAACTGTACTGACATGATGCTTTGGGCATGGGGAGGAGTTGGGTGTGGACATCCCAGTGGAGAGGGCAGAGGGCGACTACCATATTGGCAAGATTTTGGTACGATGGTGGCTAGAGAGGGGCGTGTTGGGAGTGAGGCACGCAATACTGATGGGCCTCATTTCCAACATGTTGCTACCCGACTCTTCGGGCGTGAGGTTCCCATGGAACCTACTGGAGGTGGTCTTCAGGTTGGTGGAGTGTCCGACCACAGAGCCCCTGATTATGAGATGGGGTCAGACACTACTGGCACAACTCTACGATGAGCTGTAAGAGGTCCACTGTCGGAGGCATAAGGGTATTGGGTGTAGCTACTTGTTGTAGTGTTGGGCTTGGCAGCACATAGCTATGGAGAGGCCGGTGGGGTTGTCATGGATGACTCGAGTGGAGATGGTAGACAGAGAGATCGGGTATGGGGCACTGTGGTGGCGGTCTGAGGAGCAGGGACAGAGTCGACGGTGGGCAGGTGTCGTAGGGCACTATGCTGATGCCTTCGCTCGGCTTGCTCTAGGGGAGGTGTTCTGGAGCCCATACCATGACTGTCCAGCTTGGCCCGAGGCTGGAGAGTGGCTCCGATGGGTTCGTAGGGGGAGGTGGCTGATTGGGCAGCATGGGACCGAGCAAGAGTTCTTCCCGTATGGCCGGGTGACATGATAGTTTGGGGTGCACCAGGGGTTTCCTGGTGAGCCCGTGATCTATCGACATTGGGGGGACAAGAGGACTCTAGTCTGGCCGGTCATTGCACCGTTGGGTGAGGATTCGGATATAGCGATTGACGTCCTAGACGTGGACGACATCGGGGTTACCACTGAGTACGACCAGTGGTGGACTTTGCGATGATGGTGAGGCGAGGGGCCTCTAGGGGGTGCAGAGGTGGTAGCAGTAGGCGGGGAGGGTGCAGAGGCACCAGGAGAGGGCTGGGGGGTTTCGTTGGAGGATGCGAACATGGTAGAGGTGGATGATTTTGTGGGGGAGGATTTTGGGGTTCTAGGGCAGCCGAAGATGCAGGACGTTCTAGAGTAGTGGGAGCCAGAGCAGCCCGTAGTCTCGGATACGCCTATGCACCAGGCTGTCCCGGAGGGTGTGGAGGGGAGGGATCATGCTGAGATAGCATGATTGGAGGATCTACTTCGGAGGTGAGACGAGGAGCTGGGGAGGCTCTATAGGAGAGGGATCTCCTACGGACTCAGTTGGCTGAGCGGGAGAACGCATTTGCTATGTACCACCGATGGGATGGGGACACAGATGCTACGCGGGAGAGGGATCTCCTACGAACTCAGTTGGCACAGCATGATGATGTAGTGGCTGCATATCGACGATGGGAGGCAGAGTGGTTTTGGCACCGGATGGATTTGGAGGGAGAGATTATCCACCTCGGGGGTGGTTACCTGAGCTCTCTGGAGGTGGGTCTTCACGCTGGATGAGGGACAACGATACTGAGTAGTCAGCATCGTCTCATCACAGGCGATTGGATGAGGGGGGCACTAGTGGGCATGATGCGGGGGTGAGCAACAGCCGCCCTGAGAGGTCCCATAGGACCCACACCACGGGGGGTAGTTCCCGTCGCACCGATCCTACGTGATCATGGTGGTCGATGCCCTAGGCTTGGGGGTTTTTGAGCTTTTGCCTTTTTGCGAGGTCAGAGGACCGGTTTATTGTAGCCTACAAGAATTTTTGATGATATATATATATATATATATAGATGACTTTATTTTGTTTATACATGTGTTGTGATTTGATTTTATGCACAGTGACTAATGTTTGATGGATGTATGTTAATTTACATTATGTATGGATATGTTGTGATGAATGCTAATATTTCTAATTGATATGATTATGCAAATGGAATGGATGAATTGAATTTGTGATTTTTGGTGATGGCACCATAGACTGTTTAGAACTTATGGCTTTTTGTCCTAGGCGATTGCTGTGGTAAATGACTTTTTTATGTATACATGTTTTTTTTTTGTATTTTTTGATGGCGATGTAAAAGATATCATAGTTGGTTTAGAATGTAGTTAAGGTTTCTGAGACTCAGGTGTTTTAACTAACTAGCCAAGACTATACTTTTATCGGATAAGACTTTTGAACAAGGTATGAATCCGACTTGTTTTTGACCAAGTTATTTCACATCCCTGTGTGTGCAATTGAGTTCGTTTATGTGGTTTTTGTCAGGATACCGCTAGTGCCAGATAGGCTGTCAACAAAACCTGTATCGAGGATCACCTAATTAGCTCCACTAACTCCTTTGTTGTATTTAGTCAGATTAATCTATGGTGCTATCTAGGATACCATAAGCTAGCTCATCCACATGCAAACATTGATCTGCACACAAGTTAATGTGACAGATATATCGTCATGCGGGAGGTTTGCCACCAGTGATCGATAGGTTATCCACCAAACCGATACTGAGGTTTACCTCATGACCTTCTGAATGCTGAGAGTTCCAGGGATTCAAGTTCGACTCCCTTATTTTCTTCAATTGTATTGGGATACTTGCTCTTTTGTAGTGATAAAAATCATTGTTTATTTTTGTTTTTTTTTCTTTTGAGCAAGGGATTTGAATATGGAGTGATGAGAATCACTATTTCCTATGCTATTTGATGTATGCACTTTGTGGGATTTGATGTCAAACTTTGTAGTATTGACTTTTGCAAATTTTTGATGTTTTGCAACTTTTTGAGAACTTGGGATTCTTGGGGAATTGGGTAGGGAAGATGCTTGTCCTTTTGCCAACTCTCAGCATTCTTGGGGTCATTCGCACAGGGGGATGAGCAAGATAACCTTTTCACTAGATGGTATCCTGGATTGCTTTGCAGATTTCATCTTTCATTTACACAACTTGGGAATTTTTATGTGTTTTAACTTGTGTTGGGATGCTACGTAACAAGGTGTGATCCAAGTAGAACTCTACCTTTGTAAAATATGTCTGACTTTGTACGGTATTTGGCTAGAAAGCTAATGATAGCTGAATGACAAAAACTCTAGATACATTAGAAGACAACTGACTATGATATGGTGAAATGGCGTTTATTTTTGATGGACTATTTATAGAGTGGAGAGATGTGGAAAATGATGGATTTGCGAAGTAATTACAGTCTATGGTGCCTTTGACCTGTATGACCAACAAATATGCAATGTATGGATGTGATGCTTAATGCAGCTATTATTTTTGTGTTTTTGATGGATTGATTTTTGTGAGTATGAAGATGAGATGCAAAAAGAGTTCTTTATTGTTGTGATGATTTTGAATATGCATGGAGATGAGATGCAAATTTTTGTTATTTTTGATGATTTTATTGTTTTTGAATTTTCTTATTTTTGACCAAGCGATTGTGGGAGCCCTTGGATCTTTTGGTTTGACCAAAGGGATTATGGGTACCTTTGGGGCATTTAGGGGTTGACCAAGTGACTACGAGAATCCTTGGAGATTTTGGTTTGACCAAGCGATTATGAGAATCCTTGGAGCTTTTAGGGGTTGACCAAGCGATTATGGGAATCCTTGGAGCTTTTTGGTTTGACCAAAGGGGTAATGGGTACCTTTGGGGAATTTTGGGGTTGACCAAGCGATTGTGGGAATCCTTGGAGCTTTTGGTTTGACCAAGAGATTATGGGAATCCTTGGAGCTTTTGGTTTGGGCTATGGCTTTTTTAGATATGGAATGGCCTCAAATGACTGATGTTCAAGGGTTCTAGTTCCTTGATTCCATCAAGAGAGGCTAGCCGGTATGTTCCAAGTCCTATTTTACTATCGATGACATAAGGACCTAACTAGTTTGCCATGAACTTGTCCCTTAGATGGGGTGGCAAGTTAGAATTTTGTTGGTTCTCTTTTAAGACCAAGTCACCAACCTGAAAGTCCCTCAAGTGAACCTTCATGTTGTATGCTTTCTTAAGTCGCTCTTGATAGATACGTAAATGCTTGAGAGCATTAACGCGTCGTTCATCGAGCAATGTAAGCTGGTCTAACCAGGCCTACCACGCAGTGTCATCATCGATGAACTCTTGCATTGATATGCGCAGGGAAGGAATTTCCAACTCGAGAGGCATGACAGCCTCGGAGCCATACACGAGCAAAAATGGAGTTGCCCTAGTGGGTGTCCGAATGCTAGTGTGATAAGCCCATAGGGCAAGCGGGATTTGAATGTGCCAATCCTTATGACTATCTGTGACTATATTTTTGAGGATGGTGACTAGCATTTTGTTTGATGCCTCTACTTGCCCATTTGCCTACGGATAATAGGGTGTTGAAAAACTATGCTGAATTTTGTACTTTGTTGTCAAAGCATGCACATCTTTGTTCTTGAATGACGTCCCATTATCCGAGATGATCTTGGATGGAATACCAAAATGACATATGATGTTATGTAAAATAAATTCTACAATGCGGGTTCCAGTCGTAGAGGTAAGCGAAATTGCTTCCACCCACTTGGTGAAGTACTCTATGGCCGTTATGATGAACGTGTGATGACCTGACGATGCAGGGGAGATCTTTCTGATTAGATCTAAGCCCCACTACGAGAATGGCCAAGTCGATTGGATTGGTTGTAAGGCCTGAGAAGGTACGTGTGTCAAATTAGCATGGTGTTGACACTTCACGCACTTCCTTACATATGCGCAACAATCTCGCTCTAAATATGGCCAATAATAGCCCATGCAGAGAATGCGCTTTGCGATGGCCATACCACTAAAGTGGCCACCACATGTACCATCATGCGCTTGGGTGATCGCCCAAGTGGACTCCTGCTGGTCCAAGCAATGAAGGAGGATTCCTTCATAACTGCGATGGTACAAAATGTCTCCTAGCAAGACATGTTTTGCCACTTTCTGCTTGAATGATCATTTTGCGACATGCGTCAATCCAAGTGGGAGGTTACCTAGCTTGAGGTAATCTCGTATGGGTGTGTACCAATCCTGTTGATCGAAAACCTCGATAGCATGAACAACCAATCCCTCTTGAAGGTCATCCCTAGAAAAAGCTGAGCGGGAAAGAACTTGTAAGAATAGTGTTGTGTTGCTATTAAGGGGAGTAGGGGAGAACAAGGACCCCTAGTTGGCGTGATTCAGACAATCATGGATTCGAGAGAACTTGTCCGGGGATGGTTCAATCTGGATCAGGTGGATTCCTGGCGTTAAGTCAGAGCTTGCACGCTCCATCACGGATTGCGATAGTGTTTTGACTTGAATGGTTGTCATATCACCAGAAATGTCTTGTGGGATTAGTGACCCCAAGGAGGCCATAGTGTCCACAAAATGATTCGATGATCGAGGGAGTGCCTCGATGTCATACCATTCAAGATTTGCCAAGAATTTGTCCACAAGGGCTTTGTAGGCCTACAAAACTGGGCATTTACATTGGAATACCCCTTTGACTTGGTTGACAATTAACAATGAATCACCAAAGATGTTCAATATTTTGATGTTCATGGTGATTGTTGTCTGAAGACCTATGAGCAAGGCTTCGTATTCGGCATTGTTGTTGGTGCACGGGAAATCTAATTTAAATGATAGAGGCATTGGAGCCCCTTGCGGTGTGAAGAATACAATTCTCGTGCCACCCCCTTGCTCACATTTAGAACCATCAAAAAATAGGGTTATGTCGGCCTGTGACTCAGGCTCATCAGAATCTGGCGATTCTGAGACATGGAAGACCCCATCATCGGGTAGCTCTATGGTCAGAGGCTGATCATCTTCGAGAGGAGCCTCTGCTAGTTGATCGGCGATGACTTGACCTTTGATGGATTTCTGTCCAATGAACTCGATGTCAAACTCCGTCAACAACATGATCCATTTTGTCGTGCGGCTACTATGATAAGTATGACTCATCATGTATCGCAATGGATTCTCCTTAGACACAACATACGTCGTGTTGCTCAGCATGTAATGGCGTAGCTTTTTGGTAGAAAACACCACTGCCAAGCAGAGCTTCTCAACGTATGCATAGTTAAGTTCATAACTGACCAAGGTGCGGCTAAGATAGTAAGTAGCCTGTTCTTTGTGTAGTTCATTTTTTTGGGCTAGCATGGCACCCAGTGCCACCTCGTAGCTGAGATGTATAAGTAGAATGGCACTCCTGGTCTAGGTGGTGCCAATACCGGCAGTGAAGCCAAGTATTGTTTAATATCATCGAAGGCTTACTAGCACTCGTCATCCCAGTGAAATGCTACCCCCTTGTGCAATAATTTATTCATGGGTCGGCACTTGTCAGATAGCTATGCTATGAAGCGCTTGATTGACATGACCTTTCCCTGTAGGCTTTTGAGCTACTTGATGGTAGTTGGGGGAAGCATTTCAAGGATTTCCTTGACTTTGTTTGGGTCCACCTCGATGCCTCACTTTGAGACTATGAAACCCAAGAGTTTTCCAGATGTGATGCCAAATACGCACTTCTTGGGATTCAGTCTGACTTTATGTTCCATGAGGCGATCGAGGATCTTGCTTAAGTCATCGAGATGATCTAGGTGCAAAAGAGATTTGGCCAACAAATCATCCATGTAATATTCCAAATTTTTATGCATGTAATCATGGAAGATGTATGTCATGGCACGTTGGTAGGTGGCGCTAGCATTTTTAAGGCCAAAGGGCATGACCTTATAACAAAATGTCCCCCAAGGCATTGTGAACGCCATTTTTAGTTGGTCCTCGGGATTGATATGAATTTGATTGTATCCCGAGAAACCATCCATGAGGGATAGCATTTCGTGGCCTGTTGTAGCGTCTACCAATGCATCGATGCTAGGCAAGGGGAAATCATCCTTAGGACTCACTTTGTTTAGATCTCAAAAATTAGTGCATATGCGAATCCTCCCGTCAGGATTTTTGATGGGCACCATGTTGGATAGCCATGGTGGGTAATCCATGTAGATGACAAACTGTGCATCCAACAACTTTTGTAATTCATCTTTGACCATTAAGGCCATTGTTGGGTGCATCTTACGTAGTTTTTGCTTAACTGGCTTGACTGTCGGATCAAGCGTTAGGTTATGCATGACTAGCTACGGATCTAGCCCCGACATGTCTTTGTAGGACCATGCAAAAACCTCCTTCTTCTCTTTGAGAAGGGCAATGTAGTCGGCTTGCTCTTCAGGGGATAGGCTTACCCCCAGCTTAATGATCTATGGATTCATTGGATCAGAGCCGATGTCTACGTCAGTCATCTCCTCGACCGACATGTGGGATCCATCCTCCAACTGGTGTGGAGTTGGGATCAAGTGGATATCATTTGCTGAGTTTAGATCTACGTTGGGAACCTCGGGTTCCTCTTCAACATGGAAGATATCCTGAGTTGGCCCTGGGGTGAAATGAAGCATCTCACCGAAAGGCCAGTACTCTGATGGGGATGGTGGTGAATTGACGCGATCCCAGTCTATGGCATCTATGTCTAGATACAATGACTGTGTTGGATCGGCCGGATTGTGGATGGGGGTGGTTAAGTCAATGGAGATCATGTTGATGAAATGATTTTGGTCTCCATTACCGTGGGTGTGGTTACTCGGACATCCTGAATGATTTTTGTGCTTCGGATCTAGCTCTGGAGGTATTGGCATGAATGGATCGGCCCTATGTGCGGGGAGGAGGACAGGGTCTACCCTCGGCACTGATATCTCTATAGGGTCTCTGGGTGGTAGGTGTTCTCTATATGCCCAAAGTGGCGGATTCAACACTTGGTCCCACTGCATTGGGTTTAGGTGCCACTCATGCCCTGGCCTTATGTTTAGTTGTTCAAATATGTCATCAATATCCCGGGGTATTATTGCTGCATCTACCGCATGTGATTGAGATATGCCATCTCAGTTTCATCTTCATAATCACTGTCGGAGATCCAAAGGCCTTCGTTGGTTCCAACAACGGTTTGCGACATTAGAGGCTCGTCTTGCTCGAGCAAATTGATCTGGCCCCATCGGGGTTGTTTCGCTCTCTACGGGGGACCTGATTTTCTTGAGGGGGCACTTGCTCGATTGGAGCATCCAAAGGGAACATTGCCAAGAGGCTTTCTTGATAATCATCCATGGGGGTCACTTGTGAGTGATTGCTATCCGATTCAAAGGGGTCCCATGGTGCTACCTCATATTCTGACTCATCTTTTGAAGATCCTTCTTGACCTTGTCTATACCCCTCTTGTAGGTGAGTTTTTGAACTTTCTCCTTTCTCGATTAAAGGGAAGGGTTTGTGAAGGTCAACAAGGTTGGTTGCCGACAATGGGAGATAATCCCCCAATGTATATGTTGTGTTAGGATTGGCATATGGATCTAATGCCAACCCATCCTTGTTGCCTATCCCTAGGCCTTGCATGTTCTCTACCAAGATGTCCAGGGGCAGGGGGTGGTTGAACCCTACTCCTGACTTGTCGTACGACATATGATATCTTGGTTGGCAAAGAACTCGCACTCCTTGCTCATATCTGCCTAACCCATATCCATGCCAATTGCATTGGCCAAGATATCTCAAAGCAAAATCTGGGTTGGACAAATAGTTGACATCTTTTGCAAAGGGCTCCTCATCTTCGTCCTCTTGCATGTAAGGTTCAATGCCATGATCCAGGCCCCCATACACAAAGTTTGTCTGGTTTGGTGGGTAGCCTAGAGGAACAATAGTACCGATGGGGAGGCGAGGTCTCCCCATGTCCTGCATGGACTCCAGTGTGGGTGTTGCTACAATATTCCACACCAGATACTCCCCCAGGCCTGTATTGGCCATTTCAACGATGATTGTTGGTGATTGAGGGGGAGGGAACGGAAGTTCTTCCTGAGTCCACTCCATGTCGGGTGAACTAGGAGCCTCGACTTCCATTCTGCTAGGCATCTCCTCAGTAGAGATGGTTGAGACTGATTGCGGTGCCTCTTCCAGGGGTTTCTTCCCTTTGTCCTTCGGTGTGGCCATCGTAGGTGGCATCGTTGGTGAAGGACCAGACGATGAAGATGGACCCAGCTGGGGATTCGATGGACTTGTCAACGGGGATGCCTATGGAATCGGACCCTGTTTAGATGGATTCAACTAAAAATCCAAATGCATTGATGGAAGGGTCGATTGCGGCATCAGCTGCATCGTATTGCAATACTTGAAGGGCTCCAAGTCTGTCGGGACTACATGCACTTGCCCTTCAAATGTATACTTTAAGCATTGGTGGGCTATTGATGGGACACACTTCATGTCCCTGATCCATGGTCGGCCCAACAAGATGTTATAAGCCATCTCACCCTCCAATATGTGGCACAATGTAGGTATAGTCTTTTGTCCCACTTGGATGGGTAGGACAATTGTGCCAACTTTCGAGCATATTGCATCATTGAATGCTCATAGTGTATAGGTGGAGGCCACTATGTGAGATGCGGGTAACTTTAGGTGCTTCAAGGCCGCTGTTGTAATGATATTACTGGATGAGCCAGTGTCCACCAATACCCTCTTGTATGAAATCTCGTTGACCCATGCGATGACATGTAGGGGTGGATCCGCCATGTCACCAGCCATTGATTTCAATTCATCCTCTCGAAAGGTGATGACTGGCTCAGTGCATCATTTGACATGTCCCACGAAGTTGTTGAAGGAGTTTGCTTCATGGGGCTGCAACTCGATGGCTTTTAGTATCTCCATTAGAGCCTCCCGATGGGGCGATGATTGTTGTATGAGCTCGTAGATGGAGAGCCTAGCCGATGTGGTCCTCAAAATCTGGGTGAGTTTGGTTCGAATCGTTGCCACTGGTCTAGGCGGAGCAGGTTGCGTAAGGTGTTGTTGTGGTTGTGACATTGTTGGCACCTCTCCTGTAGCTGCCGTGGGGGCAGCTATGCTCGGGTACCTCTTGTTTCGAGTCACTATACTGATCATCCCTACATACCCCTGCATGGGGCAGTTCTGTGTTACCTCATTGACTTGTAGGGTCTTTGCCTATGCATCATGGGTAGGCAAGGGGTCCTTAAAGACCTCCATTTGTTGGTTGCTTGGTGTGATGGGATTATCTACCGCTAATGTCTTGTTATCTATCAGGTCTTGCACCAAGCCTTTAAACTTCCAACATGCATTAAGGTCATGTCCCTTCCATCTGTGGAACCTACAGTACAAGTCTTCCCTATAGCCCTTAGGTTTTGGTGCATTGGGGTCTATGGGTTGACTCTCGAGCAGGTTGATCAAGTTTTCCACTGACAAGCGGTCAAACAGGGAGTCTCTGGACTCTATGTAAGGTGTGAATTATCGCCTAGGGCGACGCTACTGATTTTGTTCTTGCCTCTAATTTTCTCTGTCATAACTGTTAAGAGGCACCACCTGATAGTTAGCCTTTTGGGGTTGTGTTGTTTGTGTAGGCTTAGGGATGTTTATAGCAACCTGATTGACCACGATGGGTTTCTATTGCGTGGTCCCTATTTTGGTATTCTTAGACCATTCTTTCTTCTTTGGCTTGGCTATCTTGCCATCCTGAATCTTGATCTCCTCAATGATTCTGGCTTGCACCAGAGCTTCCTCTAAAGTGGCATATTGTTGTAGCTGCAATAGCATGGAGATCGATCTCAAATAGCTCTTTGAGAACATTTGGGTGAGGTCGGACATAGGAGGGAGGTAGGGCAGCTTTGAAAGCAAAGTCCTCCATCGGTTCCCATAGGCCACCATGGTTTCTTCCTCATATTGCCTAAGGTTGGCTAGGTCACTTAGTGATGCCTTCTTCTTGGTGTTGAAGGTGAAGCATTCGAGGAACGCATCCACTAGCTGATCTAAGTTACTAATGCTATGCTTTGGCAATTGAGTGAACCAATTCGAGGTAGGGCCTACGAACGTGGTGATGAATGTTCTTAGTAGCAAAGCATCATTGTCCTGAATGCCAAAGCATTGGCTCAGGAATCTAGTCACATGCTCTTGGGCATCTTCCTCCCCTCTAAAGATTGCCAACTGAGGCAGTTTAAAGTGTTCAGGGTAAGGGGGTGCTGGCACTGACGGATGCACAGGATGACTATGGAGTTGGCATAAAGTGGGCTTTTGGGGCCCAAAAGTCTTGGTCTCCATAGACTCCAAGTGCTCTAGCAGCGCTTTATATGCATCGAAAGATTTAATCTCTTCCTCCTTAGTTTGTTCCTGTTGCGGGTTACGGGGAACTTGAGGCCTATAGAGGGGTGGCCGAATAGCGCCCCCTCTGCCTTGGTAGGGCATTTATCCCCCTCTTCTTCTTGATCATACTCCTCATAAGCTTCTTGAGGAGTTCTCGGGTGAGACCCATGACCATGGGTGGGCACCCGTGGAGGGTACCCCTCATTGTTCCTGGGAGTGGCCTCCCGCTCAGGTCTAGGGGGTCTCGGAGGTAGCACTTGGTAAGGTCTTGGAGACCTATCTTGCACTAAGGGGTTATGCCTCTCGTACCTTTTTTCCCTCTATGTTCGAGGGGTTGGAACCCTCTCAGGCATAGTGTTGCGGAGCAGCTCATCTATTTGGCGCCGAATGCGCTCTTTGCTAAGGCGATATAGATGCTCTAGCTGTTGTTGGTCTTGCTCAAGCTGCATGATCTACGCTTGGTGGGTGGCATGTCTAGAAAATTCTAGGTCGATCTGCTCTGCCATCTTGAGTCTAGGAGGCCTAGATGCCTCTCCTACACATCTATCTCGGTCATGGTGATCCAATATTTCTATAGGTCGCTTCCCTCTATCGAGGTTAGCGGCATTCACCTGAGGTTCTGGCCTCAGTGGGTGACCCTGATAAATAGCAGGTGTGGAGGTGCATTGCTCCCATGCTGTATATTGCTCTTGAGGAATGTAGTGGTCTTCCTCATTTTCCCTTTCATAGATGTGAAAGGGGCGGGCGGAGTTGGCTCGCCCTGCCAGAAGAGCCTTGTGCTCTGGATTTGTCCTATTGTTTTTGACAATAAGAGGGGGTAAAGGAGGGATGATGTAATCATGTGGCCCCTCCCGATGGACCCTGTGCTGTCCTAGCACTTCATTGCATGGTGGCCACTCGTAGCGAGCGTCTAAGGGAGCTTTCCCATCTATGTTGAGTGCCACGTGTAGAGACTCCTCCTAAAAGGGTCTGTGCTGAGTGGGCGTGCCCCTCGAAGGGGTGCCTCTATAGTCCCATTCCATCAAGGCACGAAGTGGACTATCTCATGGGTCAGGCCACCAAGGTGGAATGACCAAGTCCTTGGGGCTGTAGCGGAGGCGACTTGTGCCCCCTTGTACACTCTTCGTAGCTTCCGCCCTTGATTGGGCTTGGCTACGGGTGTACACCATGGTGGTGTCTCCCTACAAGATGTGTCAATTTTTATTTCTTTTTATGATTTTTATGCTACACTAAATAGAAAATATCACACACACACAAAGCAGTGATTATCTCATTTAAAGATTAAAGGTGTGCCCTAAACCTGGTTTAGTGTGTTTTGATTTTTGTTTTGATAGTTTTGTAAAGAACATTTTGTAGCAAATGCAATATGATGGCTCTTATGACTCCCAAAAATGGTCGCCCCTTCGATATACCATTTCCAGGCCATTATACCAAACCTCTCTATATACCCGCCCTTACGTGAGGGAAACTATTGGTACGTGAGAGCAGAATGGTACGTGGAACATAGGCGGTATGGAAGGGGGATCACCCTATTTTTGACACCTACCATAGAAGACTTATCCTCATGCATTGGGAATCACCCCAGCTACACTTGGTCAGCTTTCATCAGGATTTACGTCTAGCAACAATAGCGATCGGGGTTATGGATGCAAAAATTCAAGCCAAGGTGGTGATGAAATCCATCGTTGGTCTTGATCAAGGGTTGGGGTCTTACGACCAGCTCCTTGGTGTTTAAATTGCCATGTGATGTGTGGGGTTCTTTTTATTTTGCATAAAAGAAAGCAAACATGCAGTAAAAACTTTCCCTAAGCAAGCAAATAACCAGAAAATAGAAAATAGAAGACAAAAAATGACAGAAGGTGTTTAGGACCTCTACCTCTTCTCTGCCCAAACAGGATGCTTCTGAGTTTCTATTCTGAAACTACACAGAGAGCTATTCATCCCTGGGTGGGATGAATAATAGAGCTGTATTCATCACAGGGTGGGACGAATGCCCATTCACCCCAGGGTGGCACGAATTTTAGCTCTATATTCGTCACAGACTGGAACGAACAACAGTCCAACGTTTGAAAACTTGGTACCTACAAGAAAAAACAAACAAGTTTTGATCAGATTTCTGATCTCAAAAATAGAGGACAGGGTCCCACCATGATCGCCACTGAAAGCATGAGGATACGAAAACAAAAAGGAAATGCCAAGGTGCGATGCAAACGAAACTAAACTTAACGCTAAATCCTACGAACTGAAATGCATGAAAGGAGAGAAACATAAACGCATTGAAACAAGGTATAAAAGTGAATATGGAGTACAACCCTTTTTATTAATGTGCTTTAAAACCCAGTTACAATCCGTCTCCTCCCTTTTCAGGGGCTAGGAGCGTTAAATACGTTCTTGTCACATCAACAGATGGTATTCCTTCTTCCGCGTGCCCACATGTAGAATGGGTGGACCAAACGTCGCCGTCGCTTGCATTGGTGAGTCTTGACTCTTTGCTGCTCCTCTAATGTCGAGATCCTACGTTCAAGGAAATAGAAAATAGTTAGTAGCACCTGTAGATAAAATGAAACATGCAATCCCCAAGCCTACGATTAGTGCATGCAAAAAATAAATAAAATGATAACTAAATTGCATTAGAATGATCTAAAATTTTAAAAGAAGCATGAGGACATTACCAGGAGGGCACTACAAATGGAACAGTCAAAAAATTCACCATGGATTTCTAATCGCCCGGGGTGGGACGATTAGACCTGCAACAAAATGTCAAAAAGCATAGTCCCAAATGTCACATCTGGGAAGCTCCAAATCACCTACAAAGTTGGGGGTTAGGTAAAACGGGGTATTTTGGGATGACCCAGATGGTCGGATTTTTCCAATTCGGCCTCTATCACCGGGAATTTGATGATGCTACCTGCATGTTAGCAAAAGTGAGAAATAACAAAAACATGATCAAAACAGCTCAAAATGATGTGAAATTTGAATGACAACCTATCTAAGCAACATAGAATCAGATGCAAAAATAATAGAAAGGAAATCTTCTACAGATTTCTAATCGCTCCGGGGCGGGGCGATTAGGACTACAATAGTGCGGGGGCGCCCGGGGGTAGGACGCCCACCGTTTGGGGCCTCGATTTTGGCACCAATCCACTTGGGATGGGTCCAAAACCTCTTGTGGGGTGTTTTCGGCAAATTTGGTAGGATTTTATGGCCAAATGTCGGGTCTTGGTTCTGGATTTGCGCTTCCAATAATCACCCAATGACCTCCCTTCCAAAAGAGATCAAGGATGTGAAAGGCACAAATCAAAAATGTGTGAGGATGTAAAATGGTAGCACTTCATTGCTCAAAATGCTCCTTCTCTCCATATTTTGGGGTGAGAAGACTCACCATTTTATAGACCTGACGGTCTCTTTGGATGAGCATGCAGAGGTGCCACTTGGCAATCATGCCTTCCCTAGGGGGAGAAGATTCCTCCCTGATTAGGGGTTCCATGACTGCCCCTGTAACTGCCTCTAGCACTCAAAAATGCTCACTCACACTCCCATGCAATGAAGGAAGAGTTAAGTGGTGGATCTGAGCTGCCATTTGTCAAGATTTGACTTTTTGCCCGTCAAACCTACTATTCGCCCCACCCTGGAGCGAATACTGCTAATCGTCCCTGGGTGGAACGAATACCAGTTTGTAATCATCCCTGGGTGGAACGAGTAGAGATCAGAGTGCCTGAAAGGTGCCAAATTGACCTCTGACCTTCCAAAACTGTTGTGTGAGTGGTTAGGACCACTGTTTAACCTCTGGGGGCTGCCCTAGGGGCTGTGTGTGTCAATGCGATCAGTGTTTGCAGTCACATAATCTGATTGGTGTTGTTTTGGTGTCTACAGGGTTCTTCTTCAATTACCAACCAGAATTTATATCTGTCGCCAGTAAAGGAATAAAAATAAAAAATCATTCTGGAGAATCACAAACTTTTATCACAGATCAGAATATTAAAAAGTAACGACATTTTCATCTGGTACCATCCATTCGTACACAAGGTGGTGAAACTAAAGTTTTTTTAAGCTTTACGCTTACCTTTGTATAGTTTATGAATCATTAATTTGGGAACGTTAAGCTAAATTATTCGATTCGCTTAACTTTGACAGGGACGAAAATAGATTCTAAATGATCTAGTTTCTTAAAAAACATGATTACCGCAATCACATTTACAGCGCACTATGAATAAATTCTGAATGCCTGAACCATTTCTAAGATTTCAAACGGAAAAGTGCCCACTTATATCAACAGTGTTTTCAGGGCTATGCGATATTCGTATGGAAGAAGTGCTGCAAATATTCACAATAATGTATCGCAGGGTAGTGGGTGGATTCTCTTATAATCATAACCCATCTGTTACCAAATTAAGGACCAGGCTATTTTATTGGTATTATCTTGTAAATATCCTAAAAAACGCAGTCAATTTGCAGTCTGCTATGTATTTTCTTTTATTTAAAAGATTATAAGTTCAAAATTAATATAAAAGAACCGAATTTGCTTTGAAAAATCTAAATGCTTACTGACAAGCTCCCCAATCCATCAAGTTGGATTAAGTTTATGTTTTATAAAAGTTCCCTACTAAGAAAAAAACTGGCAGTGTATTTTATTAGCATTATCCCGCAAACGCCTTGCAGCAGTACAATATAAAAAATGGCACGTTATGGCCACTTTTCAAGATGGGAAGATATTTGTGTGACTTCTAACATTAGACACCCCATTTTACAGGTAGCTCTTTTTTCCATTGTGTATGAATAAAAACTCAAAATCAATTCTATAACTTAGGTTTAAGACACCCTACTTTTCAAGTAGCTCTTTTTATCCCGAGTTTAAAAAAGATGAGGGACACAAACAAAAACTAAACAATGAGAAATTTAAATAGTAAAAAAACTGTTATCTAATAGATCCAATGTTTGTAGATGAGTTATTTAGGTTGGATTTTTGTATGGTTAGTTTTTTTGGATGAGTTATTTTGGTTGGTTTTTTTGTATGATTAGTTTTATTGATTTAGCTTTATTGGGACCTTTGTTTTTTCATATGCTTATCTCTAGATTATTTTTATTGAATTTTATATATAATCATTTCCATTGACTTTATTTTACGAACATATTAAAATTTATAAAAATTCCTACAAAATTTATAATATTTCTCTTTCTTAAAAACACATTTTTTTTAAATTTACTTTTAATTTATTAGTATAATTTTTACTGCATTTATCTATGTAAAAGTAAATTAGCGAAGAGAAATCAAATAGTAAAAAATATATATAATTTTAAATTTGTATATTTATTTTTAAAATTTAAAATTTATTGAATTTTTTTAAAAATTATGTAGGTTTCAATTATGTAGGTTAATATTATATTTTTAATTTTATTTAAATAGTCTTTCATGGAGAATGTTTGATTTTAGTTATCTATTTTTTTAATAGATTAAAAATTTGACATCCTCGCTCCCTATGAATTGATTTTATTTCTGTATTATTAAGTTTAAAATATTTGGATTGGTATCATTTTTAGTAATTTATTAATTTTAATAATATAAATTAAGGTTAAAATGAAATAAGTATACATATTAATAAAATTATCATTAATTTTTAGCACTCATTTTAATTTTTTTAAGATATGTTAAAAGGTTTTATTTTAAACAATAAGAAGTTAAATATAAGTCAATTTTTTGTAGGACATTTTAATGGTTAGGGCTTTGGACTCTCTTTCAAGAGACCCAGGTTCAAACCATGGTGGGATACGGTGTGTGTTCCTATGATATTGTGTGATGGTATGTGGTGTCTATGTATGAGCTTGTGTATCCCTCCAAAAAAATCAAGGTTTCAACTATGGCTATATATACATTATTTTGAAGTAAATTGTATGTTTCTCTTTATTTTAGTAGAAGAGGTTAGAAGAATGGTCTATTCCTATCCCTCTTCATCAAAGACTTCTTATTGATAAGATATTCAAGCAAAGGTACCTTACAAGAAAAGAGGAAAATTATAGGATTTCTTGGGGTCTTGGTACTCTAGGTGTCTTCATTGTTCGTGATGGTTATAATGCTTTGCTCGCTACTCTGTTGATCCTGTAGCATGCCCCATGGAATAGAGTTTGGGTAGCTTAGGGCTAGCCTAAAATTAATTTCTTTACTTAGGAAGTGATGCATAGGGGGTGTCTCACCTATGATAAACTTATGGAGAGAGATTTTTATGGTCCTTCCAACTGTATCATGTGTAAATCCTAGGAGGAGATACTTCATCATCTACTTTTCTAGTGTGCATTTGCAAGATTGTGGAAAAGGTCGTTAGACCTCTTTAAGGTTCACCTAAACTTTTATGTGACTCTTTCTAATATGTGGGAGATTTGAAAACATAGAAAATTTAATAATACCTCCATCTAGCTAGGTTGATCTCTAGGTTCGAGTTTCATTTGGTAGTGCACTTAGCTGGAAATCAATTTCAAAATTTTTAGAGAGGAGTTTACTCCAATGCAGTTGGTTTGACATAAAATTGTTACCAAGATTTTTAAAACTTTTAGAGCTCACTTTAGGGATAAGAAAACTCAGGTGAATGATGGGATTTCGAAGCCACAGAATTTGGGACCATGGTAACCCCCTCACTCAGGTTAGGAAAAGATTAATTCTAATGATGAAGTTAAGGATAACCCAAGAGCCACATGCATTGGTTTTCTTAGAAGATATTTCAAGGGGAAGATCCTCCATTGGGAGCTAGAGGGTCTTGTAAGGGCTACTAACAATGAAGCTGAAGGACTGACTATCTAACAAGGTTCTTTCAATTCTTGGGAGAATGGGGTTAGAAATATCATAGTTGAGTCTGACTCACAAATTATGGTTGGAATTCTATATGCTATTAGAAATTTTAGACCAAAGACTTGGAGGATAAGAAACATTGTGAGTCAAATTAATTTCATTTGGTAGTAGTTCGAGGATGGCATCCTGGTTTATGTTGATAGATAAAATAATGTAGCATCTTATTTTTTATCTAAAAATGGCAATGAAAGTTCGGTTGGATACATGCTAAATTCTAATTAGAATAGTGACACTTCTGAATGTCTGGAGGTGAACCAAATGGTTCTTAATTTGGCTAAAAAAACATAGGTAAGGATGAGAATAGGTCTAGAGTCTACTAAGCCTTGTGGATCAATGGAGGATGAACAATTATTTTTTGGGTTTTTTTCTACCTCTTGTAGCACTTTGTAGCCCTTTTTGAGATAAAACTGGTAATGTTCCTAGGACTATCAAACATGCTAGGTTACTTAGGATCAATAGAATGTAAAAATTATTTGGGCTTTGGATTTTTTTAGGATCAGAGGAACACATTATTTAAAATTTGAAAATATTAAAAATCCTGCTCAAAATTTAAAACCAAAATCTTAAAGCACCTTCTATCCAAACATGATCACACGTGAACTCAACTAACAACCACTATCCTTCATGATCCTTCTCAAATTTGAGTCCAAAGAAGGAAACTTTGATACTCAAGTATGCATTTAGCTAACAAGGACAATCAGGCTAGCCAATCCAGATATCCCAACACCAAAAGATGGCTAGTCCATGGTGATTTGCTTTATAGCAAAATAAATTTATATGATAAATACTTTGATTAATCCAAATATTATTCTTTTTTATATCATTAAAATAAAAAATTATAAAACAATTATTAAAAAAAATTAATTAGTATTTTATATCATTTTTATTTTTTATTTTTTTTATATAAAATAGAAAATAAACATAGACATTTACTTTTTTAGAATAAACATAAAAGTCTTATTGTTTCATTGCTCTATAATTAAGTTTAAAATATTGTCTTTTTGTTTTTTAATTAGGTGGAAGAGGGGTTTTGAATGGATTCCAAAACCTTTTACAAAGGGATTTTGAGGGTCCACAAACCTTTAACAACAGAAATAAACCTCAAAAGATAGTACCAAGAGAAATAAAAATGAGAATATAGAGGAGATACAAAAGTATTTGATAGAAGGAATAAGACATCGATCTCCATGAGAAATATCATGATCTCCCAAGATTTGAAAAACCTAAAACAATAGAAAATAGCAAGAAAAAGGAGCCAAACACCAACAAAGAGAACCAAAATCACTAGGATATGGATTAAACATTTAGCAAAGAAAAATGAAAAAGAGCATGAATCTCGAGAAGAAATTCAATAATAATATTTATAACCATTAGCACGATATAAAATTTAAAAATCTTAAAAGTCTCATTCAAAAATTAAAACCAAATTTTAAATCATTTTCTTGCCCAGCCAAATAGGATCACACATGAACCTAGATAAAAACCATTATCCATCTATATCCTACTCAAATTTGAGTCCCAAAATGGAAACCTTCTTGCTTGGGCATGCATCCAGCTGGCAGGGACAATTAGGCTGGCAAGTTTAGAGATCCCAACACCAAAAGTTGGCTAGTCCAAGGTGAGTTGATTTATAGAAAAATCAATTTATATGAACAATACTTTGATTAATTCAAATATTAATCCTTTTTATATCATTAGAATAAAAAATAAACTATAAAAAAAAATAATTAATATTTTTATATCATTTGAAAAAATTATTAATTTTGTTTATAAAATAGATATTAAACATAGACATTTACTTTTTTACAATAAACATAAAAGTCTTATTATTTCGTTGCTCTATTATTAAGTTTAATATAAAAAAAAAAAAAAAAATATATATATATATATATATATATATATATATATATATATATATATATATATATATATATATATATATATAAGTGGAAGAGGGGTTTTGAAATTATCCTAAAACCTCTTACAAAGGGGTTTTGAGGGTTCTCAAACCTTTAAAAATAGAAATGTACCTAAAAAATATGACCCCAAGAGAAATAAATATGAGAATCCAAAGAAGATACAAATTGATCCAATAGGGAGAACAAGACATTGATCTCCATGAGAAAGATCAAGATCTTCCAAGATCTAAAAAAAAACCTACAACAATAGAAACTAGAAAGAACAAGGATCCAAACACCAATAGAGAGAACCAAAATCCCTAGGATCTAGCTTAAACCTTTTAGCAAAGAAAAATAAAAAAGAGCACAAATCTCGAGAAAAGATTTAACAATCATCCTTCCAGCCATGAGGATGATTTAAATTTTTAAACTTTTAAAAGTGTCACTCAAAATTTAAAACTAAAAGTTTAAAGCACTTTCCCACCCAACCAAATGAGATCACATGTGAACCTAGCTAACAACCACTATCCATCTTGATCCCGCTCAAATTTGAGTCCATAAAGGGAAATTTTCATGCCCAGTCATGCATCTAGCTAATAGGGACATTCAGGATGGCCAATCCAGAGACCCCAATGCCAAAATCTCCTAGAAAATATAAGGATATAAACCTTTAAAAACTAGAAATAATGATATTGAAGCTCCAAATAAGGTAGGTATCTCCTAAGAGATCATCCCAGGACCAAAAAAAACTCTAGAATTAGTTCTACTCAAACAATAGCTAGAATCAAATCTTAGAGTTCTCCCTTTCAACATAAATATCTCTTGAAAAAAATTTGTAGGACACAAAAGAATCATATCCATAAACTTTACCAATATGCCACCAGGGAAAGCCATTGAGCCCCATGTAGCAAGAACCCTACACATAAAAATTATAATAATTTGCATCCTTCTCCTTTTTAGCATACTGATTATGAGGGATATAGCCTACAATAACCAAAGGATCCATAGAAGAATCTATGTTCTCAGGTAAAGTAATTATAGGAGTAGCAGATAAGAAATAATCAACTAAAAACCTGTTAACATTAGCAAAGAAAAAATGTAATAATTTACCACCTAACCCCAATGCTATTAAAAGGAAGACCAATAAGAAAATTTATAGATCCACATGGACAAGATCCATATTCTTCAACGAAGTAGATATAGGATCCTCCAAGATCTTGTGCACAATAAAATTATGCATCCGAGATACACCCTTGCAAACAAACTTATTGCCAAAAATAAAAGGCCAACCTATAAACTCAACCAAGAGGTAAATGTTAATCTTACCCAAGATGGACATCAAAGCCTTCAAGCACCTCGAAGGACCCATGATAGGATCCATGTTCATAGGTAAAGTAGATCTAGGATTGCACAATAAAAATATGCAATCAGAGACTCTCTTGAAACCAAAAAACTTGTTGCCGATAAAAAAAGGCCAACTTGAAGACTCGAACAAGAGCCAAACATTAAATACATCCTAGAAAAACCTCAAAGTTGGGAGAACCACAAGAAAAACCCCAAGGAACATCAAAATAGTTGAAATCAAATATGTAACAACCCAAGTCTACTCACCTGGTTGTATCTCTCAAAATAGGTTCAAAATAGGCTCGTCAATTCATAATATTTTTTTTCTCTTTTCTATTTTACCATCATAGTTCAACTTAAGGTGAAATATTTTAGATTAAATGGTTTAATATTCATCCAACGTTTTTATATAGTACGAGGTATAGCATACCATATTTAGGAATCAAGACTGCTACGAATAGTCTCCCAAGTGGATGAGATTTACCAAATATTGTAGAAAGTGACATTTTATGGATCCATCTTCCTCATTTATCATCCTCTTGCTCTAGCATGCGTGTAGATCCATTAATAGGGTTGTCATCTAGGACACACATATAGAGGGTGGATGCATACTCTCCCCATATCTTAACACGATGAAACTCAATCTAACAAGACCGACTTGTTCAAGACTTAGTATGCAAGAAGTTAGCATACCTATGCCTAGTGCCTAGTTGATTATTCACTCTCTTATATTAAGCTAGAGCCATATCATTACCTTAACATTTGTCTTGGTTAAACTTGACCATTTATGACTCATGATAGATTATCCTATACCAATCATTATGTTTTATACTAGCTCCTTGTTCCTACTAGTTCCACTATAGTAAAAAATAGTGCAAGGACCTATCATTGTACTTCTTGTCTAATAGCCTAGAGGAGACATCACATACCACCCCTCATCACCTTATTATCTTGACTTGTCTTGAAAGTAAATGGTCATTTATGAGTTTTAGTTTCTATCCTCTTATAACAACTAGTGTTGGATTACTCCTTTTAACCACTTATTTATCCTTCCTAATGAACATTATAAATCAAATATTTAAGTAATATTGATCAAAACTCTAGATGGGTTCTATTTAAGTTCCACATCTAACTATTCACTAACATAGGTTAATAGATTGTTTTAAAATGTATATTTGAACCGTATTCTAACCTTCACCAAGTAGGTTCATCTAAAATTCCTATTTGATTTAATTTTTTAACTTCCTAGAATATTCAAAAATGGCATTTACTCACTTAGATATATATCTAGATATTTATGTGAAACTACCAAAAATATGCTAAGACATTCATTCAACATCAAAGAATCTATTGCATTTGTATTGAATTCATAAAAGGGGTTACAAGATTTGATATCCTTTTACAAATTTTCCCTGAAGGCTACAATGGGGTCTTCCCTAAGGAAGCCCTCTCGGATGTGGTACAAAGGCAACAAGATCCATCCTTTTGGGTTCCTCGATGTAGGTGGGCTTCTTGCTCGTGGGCCACCACTTGTTGGATGTGTCCTTGTGCTTTGCTGGACCTGTCAACCTGCAAAATCCTATTAGTGCATTGGGGGGTCTGCCTTAGTCAAACCCCATGGTTATGAAGACAAAAGACTCATAAAAAGTGCTCAAAACATGAAATTAATTGCTAAAAACAACATAAAACTATAAATTAAGCTATTCTTACCTGTCCTGGTGATTCTGGTGCTTGTTGTAGAGGTTCGCACACCTAGGGTGTGAACCAGTTGGTTCGCATGTGTGAGGTGCGAACCTATCCTTTTTCGACCGTATTTCTCAGATGGCTTCTTGGGTTGTCTTGGAGTGGTTTTTGCTTTGAATTTTTTCTGGTTCAGCTTCTGAAAGTGCACTTTTGGTGGAATTATCAACCTATCTCACTCACAAATAGTGTTATGAAAGTGACAAATTGATTGTGATGCTCGTATGATGGTTGTGTGATGGATGTGTGATGGATGTAATGGTAGTAGTGATTTCGGTAGAGTTTTGGTATGTAAAAGTTGGTTGTTGTTAAAAGGTGAAAATGGCCTTCTATTTATAGAGTGGGCCAAGGTGAGAGAAAGGGGATGAGGTGTCCCCTATGAGGTGGCAATGGTGAGGTGTCCACCAAAGAGGTGTCCCCTGAGGTGTCCTGGGTCATAAATGGGGTTGGGTGAGAGAATCCCTCACCCATCCACAAATAATGATGAACTTTCTAAAAATATCAATTTGGCATTAATGATCATCTTTATTGAAATATCTTAGGATTAAAAATTGCTTTTTAGGTGCAAAAGTCTCCATCTTTCATTTATGACCCAGGGGGATGTGAGGTGGAGAAATATCTGGGTGAGAGGTGGTAGGGCTAGGATAGGCTAGAATAGGTGAGGTGGAAGGCTAGGCTAGTCAAAGTAGACTAGGTGAGGTGGAGGGCTCAAATCAAATCAAGATTAGATTTAATTAAGCATGTAATTAGCCATAAAGCATGTTTTGACCAAAATGTTGACTTTTTGACCATAAAGTGCTTTTTGACCATGGTGAAGGTTTCAACCTTAGTTGAGTTGGCATGAGGTCGCATGAGGACCTATGGTTAAGCGTAGGAAGGGGCTTAGCTAGCCCAAAGGGGCTAAGGATGATGAATAGTGATTTTGTTAATGAAGTGTTTTTAGCCAATTTATGCAATTTTTGAGGGTTTTGCAAATTGATTGACCATGGAAATGGGGAGAGGGACAATGTGCGACTTTTAGGTGTCTACATTTTACCCCTTTTTGTACTGGATTGTGTGAAAACATGGTTTAGTACAAAAATTGATGATGTGAATTGATGGGATGATTTGGAAGGCAAAGAATTTGTGATTGATGAATTGTGGATGATTGCGAGAGAGACGCATTGATAAAAATGGTTTGTGATTGGATACAACACTTTTGTATTATTTATTTTTGGGGGAGGTATAAGATTACCTTGCATTATGATCAATTTGAGATGTTCCAAATTGTGGAAAGAACAAATGCCTTTGTCTATTTTTGCTTTTGATTGATTGATGAGCTCTTTTGACAATATTTGATAAATCGTTGGAGCCATGGGGTAGAACTTTCAAGAGCTTCATTCACGAGTGGTCTTACGACTACCACTATGAATATTGGAATCCATGAGGTGTCTACAGTCAGAGGCATTTTGAGGTCTATCAAACATTGATTTATTTTTGGATTGGAGTTTTGATTGAGAAGAGAAGTTTCATTTTTTTGTATCTATCCTAGCATGAGGACTTGAGATAATCTTCAACAAAAAATTTCTTAGGTATTTGTTATATCCATGATTGGATGTTTGGTTGTTTGATCATGTGCAAGGTAGATTTTGATGTGTTGGATGATTACCCCCTCAAGCGATGAATTGGTGATGGAGGAGATGAATATCGATGATGAAGCGGTTGATGAAGATTAATGTGAGAATTTGCAAAATTTTACATAAAAATCAGCAAAATTGATGAGTTGAATGGAAAATGCAAGACAATTCTAGATGGTGGGTGTGATTTGGAACCTATTTTATAGGTTCGCACGGGTGGGGTACAAACCAGTGGTTCACACATGTGGGGTGTGAACCTGTATGAAAGAGGGTTTTTAAGGTGAAAATGACGTTTTTGATGTCATTTGCACTTGGAAATGGAGTTGGAGAGGTGGAGAGAAGAAACGAGATGAAGTGCTACCGAATTGTAGAGTGGAGGATATGGGATGGCTAGTGCATCAACGAGTATGAGCACGGGGGTAGGAATTCCAGAGGTAAGCATTTTATTCTCTCTCGATAAATGTGCAATTAGAGAGGGTTTGAAAATTTAATTTTTTTACTTTAAATGGTATAAAATGAATGTGGGGGCATGAACGGGTTAAAATTCATGTACTTTGTGTAAAAAGGGGAAAATGGGTATCCCAATCTATTTTCTATTTTTGCATGTGACGTGTTTGCTTGTGGGAAAGTGCATGTTTGATGTGATGTGTGGGATGGGGTATGAAAATGTGATGCATGTGAAAACCGACAAGTGGGGTCTCCTAATAAGCCAAATGGGTATCCAGATCTATTTTTGCTTTTTTATTTGACTTCATTTTGACTACCTCATTTTGCATGCCAATGTGGGAGGGTTTGCATTGTTTTTCATACTTTTTGGTATGTGTTTGAAATTTTTTGCATGCATGGATGGTATGGATGGAATGGGTGTGTGATTGTGAATATAGTCATGTAAATATTTTTGTAGTTTGAGTGGTTTGCACGGGTGGGGTGTGAACCAGTGGTTCGCACGTGTGGGGTGCGAACCAATTTTTTTGTTTTTGCTATGTGTGAAATGGATGCAATGTATGTGATTTGAAAATAAAATTGATCATTTATTTACAAAAATAAAATATTTTCCTAATAATGGCAAAAAATTGTGAAAATGTATGTGCTTATGTTATGTACAATGATGTTTGTATGTAAGAAACCATGAATGATTTCTGACATGTGATGTGTGTGTGATGGCAGGTGAAGAAGATATTTGCATGCCATCGACTTCAAAAATGTAGGAAGGCCTTGGAGGATGAGTGGATGGTGGATGATGGAGCTTGGTTGAGGGTAGTTGGGTTGTATGGAGTGTGGGTGATGCATGAGGTTCATGTGAACCATACATATATTTTAGCATTGTGTGAGAGGTGGGATCCTGATAGGAACACCTTTCATTTACCTATAGGGGAGATGACAGTGACCCTAGAGGATATATACCACATCTATCGGTTGTCGATAGAGGGGATTACGATGATGATAGTAGATAAGGATTTGCATGAGGGTATCCTAGAGAGGACATTTGGGCATCATTGGTAGCAGGTGGATGCCAAGAAGGGAGTAGACTATGTGAAGTATTGGAAGAAGAAGTTTCTTTCCAATCACCATGCGATGGTGATGTTATTGATAGCTAGCCATGCACTACCAGATACTTCAGGGGTTAAGTTCCCCTGGAACATGATGGGGATGGTGTGTGATATGGTGGAGTGAGAGATAGTGTATGCATGGGCACCTACATTATTGGCATAGGTCTACCAAGAGTTGCATGGGGTGGTGAGGATAGAGAGGATAGGTATCAGTGTGAGTCCATTACTATAGATATGGGCTTGGGAGCATATGATGATTTTGAGACCTATCCATTTGCCATATGAGGTGCATGAGATTGAGGGGGAGGATGTACCCTATGTGATGAGGTGGAGAGTGGATAAGGAGTGAAAGAAGAGGAGGGTGTAGGTGGGTGATTTGATGTATCACCAAGAGGAGCTAGGGTGATTGACCATGGAGCAGGTGAGATGGAGGCCATGGCGAGGAGGACCTGATTGGGGTGAGGATGTGGTGCAGTTGGTATGCATTCAATGAGGGTGATGGGTGGTGGGGAAGTATGTATGGTAGGTGGAGTACTTCCCATTTTCTAGAGTGCAACATCATTTTGGATTGAGGTAGGGGTTCCAGAGCCACCTGTAGTGATTTATAGGGTAGAGGGTGATAGAGGACCATAGCCCATGGTACCACCTCTAGATGTGACTCTTGATGAGCCGATGGTTGTCCCTGATGTGGACAATGTAGGGACTACTCTTGAGTATGATGTATGGTGGTCGAGGTAGACTTGGGAGCTCAGTTGAGGTGTTATGGATGAGTGGGTGGAGGTAGTAGGATTGCTACCTGATAGGGAGTTATCAGGAGGGGTGAGAGCAGCATCATCAAGGTATATGGGGGAGGAGGAGGAGGAGCTAGATCAGTTGATTAGGTAGGTGAGGCCATGATGTGATGACCAGGATAGGCTGGTGAGTGAGAGTGGTATAGGGCCATCATCTGAGAGGGGTGAGGGGATGGGGGTTGGCATAGAGGAGATGGATGATATTCCTTTGATGGATGTGGATGAGGAGGTAGGTGATGAGTCACCAGTGGTTGGTGAGGATGTGGGAGAGGAGTCCAATGATTATGACTTTGGGGGAGATTTGTAGTGGTGATCGAGGTTGAGGGTGAGGTGGTGGATTTGAGGAGGGAGGTGAAGAGGCTTAGAGAGAAGCTTCTTGACATTGAGCTAGATTAGGGGGTTGATCACTCTATGATAGAGGTGGAGAAGAAGGAGGTAGAGGTAGACCTGAGGGCTACTTTAGAGGAGCGAGATGAGGCCAGGGTATGAGTGTAGTAGATGATAGAGGAGATGGAGGTACTCAAGATTGAGTGGGATGCGTTGAGGTATGAGCATGACACCATCTATGGAGAGCGAGATGAGATGATTGAGGTCGCAGAGCAGTTTTAGAGATTGTTGGATGAGGCACAGAGAGATAGAGGTCGTGAAGGCCTATCATTTAGTGAGGGTTATAGAGCTCGAGCAGACTGTATGAGAGGCACAATAGGTGAGGGAGCGAGTAGAGCAGGATATTGCTTAGATAGGGGATGTAGTGCCATAGCTAGAGGCAGCATAGAGGGAGGTGGCATGGCTATGGGTGGGGAATGAGTAGTTGATGATAGCCAACATGAAGGAGGCTGCCAAGAGGATGAGAGCAGAGAATGAGCTGATGGTGAATGGGTATTTAGGTTTCGACATACTTTGGGTCTATCTCCTTATTGCACCCTCAGGTAGAGAGGAGTCAATAGAGTATGCCATCGATTGGTAGGATGGGTCAATAGGTGGTGGCACCTACGATGTCATATGCACCGATGAGGATGGCACCACCGATGTAGGTGGGGTGGGGGTAGCATAAGAGGTAGGGGCTAGAGAGGCTGAGTCATCATAGGTAGTGGTAGGATGAGCTCCAATAGATGAGGGGATTGGTGAGACTCCGCTAGGGCAGTAGTCATGATGGGGCTATGGAGGAAGAGAAGTTGGTGTGTTTTGGATTTTTGTAGGTGCTCAAGATGAGAAGATTATTTTTGGGGAGATGTACCTATGAGGGTACACTCCTTATTGTAGTCGTATGGCATTTTTGATGGTGATGTATGTACATGGATATGTGATGATATACCCGTAAGGGCCCACACATTTTATTGTAGCCTGATGGCATCGTTTTTATATATATATATATATATACATATGATATTCTATGACACTTGTGTCTATTTGTATTTTTGTGTTTGCTTGTTTCTACTTATGGTGATGCATGATTAATGTAGATGTGGTAATAGGTAGTTAGATGTGAATGCAATGATGATATGCTTAAATAAATATGAAATGACATTATATGTGTATGTATAGGATGATAAGACTAAAAGATATAAACATGTTGCTTAGGGACAACATTTGCATCATTACAATAGCCAAATGATGTAATCCATTCCATTATTCCAAGGAAGTTGGATATGAATATTGTAGTGAAGAGATTCGAACACTACAGTTTGTAAGTAATCAAACCCATTGACTAACTGAGCAAACTTCTTGAATAGGTTCTAGGCTATCTTGGTAAACAAGACCTCAATCCTGGATTTGTGTGTGTAAAGTGATGTTCATTTTACCATTTTGAAAAAGGATGGTTTGTAACTGCATGGTAACTTAGCCGGTAAGCTAGCTCATTGGTAAAGACCTGAGGAATGCAGGGATTCAAGTTGATGGTACTCTCGAGGCTTTTCCTTTTGTTTTCTACCCCTGTATGATGATTTTCTTTTTTTGTTCTCTTTTCTCTTTTTTTTTTCTTTTTCTCTTTTTTTTTGTGGGCGTTGGCTTTTGTTTTCTGCCCTTTTTATTTTTTTTTGTAACTTGTCCTTTTGTCAATCCTCAGGTTCGAGAGAAATCATGTGAATGATATAATGAGTGGAGTGATTTTCGCTAAGCATCAATCGACATGCAACGTAGCCAATCCTATTTCCAAAATGTAGTTAATGTGTAGGACGTGTGAGTAAATCCAGGAATGAGAGCAAGGTAACCAAGGGAAGTCTGGAAATGTTTTTGAAATGTGCCAACTTTGGATGGTGGTTGATTATATAACTATTTATGGGTGAAGCACTCAAAACATTTCAATAATCTTATCTCCTAAAAAGGGGTTTGGGCATCACACTGGTGTGCTAGCATGTGCATGTTTAATTCCCTTCGCATGGTATTTACAATGATTATGTATAGATGCCTATATGGATGCAAAAAGTGAGAATTTATGTGCAAGGTTGCCCTAGTGTTATGGACAATGGAATGGGGCGTGAGTTGAATGGGTGTGGAAATAAAGAAAAGAATGGAGAAAGGAAGAGAAGAGAGGAAGGAAGAGAAGAAAGAAACTTATCAAAGGTATGTACTAGCTGAAGCGTGACCATACAACATTGATGAGTAACTAGAGGAAAAATAATATAAGAGAAAGAAGAAAAGAAACCTATCAAAGGTATGTAGTCACTCGAAGCGTGACCATACAACATTGATGAGTAACTAGAAGAAAAGAAGATAAGAAAGAGAAGAAAAGAAGAGAAAAAAAGAAGAAAAGAGGAAGGGGAAGAGAATGAAAGGTATGTAGCCGCTCGAAGCGTGACCATACAACATTCATTACAGAAGAAGGGGAGAAGGAGGAAGAAAGGAAAGAGATAGATGAAGTAGATTTAAATGTAAATGCAAGTGGAAGTAGTGCCATAGAATGCAAAAAATGATGATTTTTTTGTTGTTTTTTTTTGTTTTTTGAATTTTGTTTTGAATTATATACATATATACAAGTGGTGATGAGTTATAATGCCTACAATTAGGCATAAAATGCTCGTAGATGAATAATGTTAATGGGCTCAAGTTCGACAATACCTTCCAACGTGGCCAGATGATATGCCCCAGATCCAAACTTATGAGTAACCATGTAAGGGCCTAGCCAATTAGGTGCAAATTTATCATGGAGATGGCATGGTTGGCTAGTAATTTGTTGGTTTTCTTTGAGGACTAAGTCTCCAACTTGAAATTCATGTTGGTGTACCTTGGAATTGTAGGCACGTCGGAGATGGTCTTGATAAACTTGCATGTGTTCAATAGCATGAATGTGACGTTCATCTAATAAGGTCAATTGGTCAAGTCGGGCCTGATGGGTTGTATCATCATCAATGAATTCTTGCATGGAAACCCATAAAGATGGTATTTCAAGCTCCAAGGGCATGATGGCCTCAGCACCATATACAAGGGAAAATGGGGTTGCCCCAGTTGGAGTGTGGATACTGGTACGGTAGGCCCATAGTGCTAATGGTATTTGATTGTGCCAATCACGATGTGATTCTACAATGGTTTTGTGAAGAATGGCACAAATGGTTTTATTTGTAGCTTCAGCTTGGCCATTACCCTGTGGGTAGTATGGAGTAGAGAAGCTATGTTGTATGTTGAATTTTTCACATAGTGCATGAACATTCTTATTCTTAAATGGAGTGCCATTATTTCATGATGATTTTGGATGGAATGCCAAAATGAAAAATGATGTGTTGAGTGATAAAATCAACAATTTTGGGACCGGTCATTTGAACTAGAGGGATGGCCTCAACCCATTTTGTGAAGTATTCGATTGCAGTAATGATGAACTTATGATTGGTAGATGATGTAGGTGTGATTTTGTCGATGAGATCCAAGCCCCATTGTGAAAAGGGCCACATTGACTGGATAGGTTGTAGATCTTGAGAAGGCAAGTGTGTAAGATTGGCATGATGTTGGCATTTAACACACTTTTTGACATAGGCACAATAGTCATGTTCCATTGTGGGCCAGTAATAGCCCATTCATAGAATGCATTTGGTGATGGCCATGCCACTAAAATGGCCACCACAAGTACCATCATGAGCCTCTTGAGTGATGCGTTGGGCTTCGAAGGGCTCAAGATAGTGTAATAAAATGCCATCATAACTTCACTTGTAAAGGATATCACCTAGCAATGTATAGTGAATGGCACACAGTTTAAAAGCTCATTTGTGAGTATGATTTAGATCAGGTGGTAGAATACCGAGCTTAATGTAATCCTTGACTTGGGAAAACCATGGGTCATGTGGGTGAGCTTCGACGATATTGATGCCATCATCACGAGAAGGTGGATTGTTGGAAATGGTAGAATGGAAAAGGGTGTGGATGGACACGTGAGTTGTGTCGAAAAGTGGATTTTGTGGAATGAGTGAGCCTAGAGAGGCCATGGTATCGACAAAATGGTTTGTGGATCGTGGAGTAGTAGTGATGTCATACCATTCAAATTGGGCCAATAAATCTTCAGCTACCTATTTGTATTGTTGCAAGATTGGGCAACGACATTGCCATTCTCCCTTGATTTGATTTACAATGAGGAGGGAGTCACCAAATATGTCGAGGTGATGAATGTGCATGGAGAGTGCTTGCTTTAGGCCAAGGATAAGAGCTTCATACTCAACATTGTTGTTGGTGCAGGGAAAGCCTAATTTGAAGGAAAAGGGGAGAGGCTCCCCTTGTGGTGTGAAAAATACTATTCCTGCACCCCCAACGTGTGTGCAATGGGAGCCATCAAAGAAAAGGGTCAATTCAGTAGTTGATTCAAGCTCTACTAGGTTCTTTGACTTCACTTATATGAAATACTGAGTCATCTAGAAGTTGGATAAGCAATGGTGCATCACTTGGTAATGGGGCCTCAACCAACTGATCAGCAATGACTTGGCCTTTGATGGATTTTTGACTGATGAATTCGAGATCAAATTCCATGAGGAGCATGATCCATTTGGTCATTCGACTATTGTGGTAGCTCTTACCCATCATGTAGCGAAGTGGGTTATCATGGGCAACTACGTAGGTAGTATGGTTAATCATGTAGTGTCACAAATTTTGGGTGGCAAAGACAATGACAAGGTAAAGTTTCTCCATGTAAGCATACCATATCTCGTAATAAATCAATGTGTGACTGATATAGTATACAACTTGCTCTTGGTCTCATTCATTATTTTGAGCAAGAAGTGTGCCCAATGCGACATCAGTAGTGGAAATGTATAGGTGGAATGGATGTTCTAGATGGGGTGGAATGAGGATGGGTGGAGATGTGAGGTATGATTTGATGTCATCAAAGGTGGCTTGGCATTTACTATCCCATTTAAATGGGACCCCCTTCTATAAAATATGATTAAACGACTGACACTTGTCTAAAAGTTGGGCGATGAATCATCGTATGGATTGAATCCTTCCTTGTAAGCCACGTAGTTGCTTGAGGTTCATAGGGGGAGGCATGTCAAGAATAGCTTGGAATTTGGTAGGATCTACTTCAATGCCTTTATGTGAAATGATGAAACCCAATATTTTTCTAGTGGTGACACCAAAGATGCATTTCTTTGGATTTAATCGGACATTATGTTCCAAGAGGTGATCAAAGATTTGACGTAGGTCCTCAAGATGTTGACCATAGGTTTTGGATTTGGCTATGAGGTCATCAACATAGTCTTCGATAGTTTTGTGCATCATATCATGGAATATGTAGGTCATGGCACGTTGGTAAGTTGCCCCAACATTTTTGAGGCCGAAGGGCATGACCTTGTAACAAAATGTCCCCTAGGGGGTCATGAAAGAGGTCTTATGTTGGTCATCTAGATTGACACGAATTTGATTATAACCTAAAAAACCATCCATGAGTGATAGTATTTCATGTCCGGTTGTAGCATCGACCAAAGTGTCAATATTAGGGAGTGGAAAATTGTCCTTGGGACAAGCTTTGTTAAGATCCCTAAAATCTGTGCAAATGCGGATACCCCCTTGGGTTTTCCGATGGGAACCATGTTTGAAACCCACTCAGGGTAATCGATAGGTTGTATGAAATCTACATCAAGGAGTTTCTATAACTCCTCTTTGACAATAAGCACAATGGTGGGATGCATGCGGTACAAATTTTGTCAGACAGGTTTGGCATTATCATCCAAGACAAGGTTGTGCATGACTAACGATGGGTCAAGGCTAGGCATATCCATGTAGGACCATGCAAACACCTTAATGTAGTATCTAAGGAAATTGGTATAAAGGACATACTCTTCTTCGGATAGGTTGGCAGTGAGGTAGACGATGTGAGGGTGTTCTGGATCATTGCCAATGTCAACTTCAATAGTGTCCTCGACAAGCATGTGAGAACCATCATGGAGTTGTGCAGGTATGGGGATGAGGTGAAGGTCATCGATGGACTCAAGGAGCTGGAATTCATCATCTAGATAAATATATATATGATTAATCCATGGGAGGTGAGGTGGGATGGAGGGTAATGGTGCATTGGTGGATTGCAACATGTGTGGTGTGGGGAGGAATTCAATGGCTATGGGGGTTTCAAAGATATCATCGAGAGCAATGAAATTAGGGATAGGTGGTGGAATGTAAGTAGGATGGTTTGGATATCGTAGTAGAGCATACAAGTCAATAGAGATCATGTTGACCGAAGTGCTAGATAAAGGAGATGTAGGTGATGAGGGTTGTGATGAATCATATGAGGATAGCAATGAATCCAAAAAATGTTGGTTGTGACCTAGATTTAACACCATAGGTGGTGAGGGAGAACGAGAACGTGGGCCAGAAGGTGATGGTAATTCTCAAATGGGGAAGAATGGAATAGCGGGTGGGGGTGAAGAAGGAGGATCTTCTAGTAAAGGTGGATCAAGGGATAAGGTGGTGAAGTGGTGAGCAAGGGTTTCAACTTCATGGGGAGAGAGAGGCTCATGTGATGGGGATGGTGGAAAGAATGTAGATGGAATATCAATTATGGAATGTGGGGAAGAACTATGTATCAGAATATTAAGCTCAAATTCCTCATCAAAAAGAAGGTCCACAGGATCAAGATCCAGATTTTGTAACTCATGCTCGAGTGTACTGATTGTTGGAGGATGGTAACCAATGCTAGATCGATCGGTAGGTTTGCACGAGGGAGGATGGATATAGGTGTGACACCCCTATTCATATCTCCCTAGGCCATACCCATGCCAATTATACATACGTAAATAATGCCAAGAAAAATTGGGATTGGACATGTGGTCAAGGTTACCGTAAAATATGGTTTGTGGTGGTGGAGGTGTTGGAGGTTCTATGGATGAGTCAAGTCCCCCATATACAAATTTCATGCAATTATCGAGAGGACCTAAAGGAACCACTACCCCAATAGTCAAGGGCATATCATGAGGTCAGCCAAAGTCATGGGTGGATTGGATGTTGGATGGAAGGACCCGAGCATTGCTTATGTTATACTCACCAGGACCTAGGGTGGTCATGAGTATTGAGACATGAGGAGGGGCCATATGCTCAGGTTGAGGGGAGGACCCCTAGGTGGTGGAGAAGGTGGTGGAATTGGTGTAGGTGGATTGGTGGGTGAAGGGGTTGAAGTAGAAGTATTATATTGAGCTAACTGGTCATCAAGTCGAGAGGCACATTGTGTCCACTCATAGCACTCAATAGGTGTTCCAATGATAGGATGATTGGCATGGGTGAATTGGGAAGTGGGGATGGAAGTAGTGGTGGGTGAACTGGAGATTACTCATGTCTACATTGAGTGAGGCACAAAGTGGTGGGAATATGTGGGAGGTGTGGGAAGAATAGGTGGGTTGTTAGATGAAGATGGAGTGGAAGGTGTAGTAGAAAAGGTAAATGGAGGAAGTGGTGTGAAAGGCGAGGAGGGGTGATGAGAAAATGTAGGAATAGCTTGTGTGCTGGGAGGTTGAGGTGGATTGGAGGAGGTTGATGTGATGTTGCTTGGATCAGGTGGAGGATGAGATTGTGAAGATGATGGATAAGTGTTATCAAGAGACCAATGTGGGATAGGGGTGAATTGGGTGGATGATAAGGGTGGACCGGGTGGAAGAGTGATGATATTGCAAAATTTGAATGGATCACCATCGATAGGGATGTAGTGGACTAAGCCATTATGGACATATTTGATACAATGATGGAGCATGGAAGGGATGCATTGCATGTCCTAAATCCAAGGGTATCCCAAAAGGATGTTATACTACATCTCACCTTCGATAACATGGAAGAGAGTGGAAATGGTTTTGGCACCCACCTTGATGGGAAGGACAATGGTACCAAGGGTAGGATGCATTGAGCCATCAAAGGCTCGAAGGTCCATGGATGGAGTGGTGATATGGGAAGGGGGAAGGTGAAGGTGGCCTAGGGTGATGGTAGAAATGATGTTGATGGATGAGTCGGTGTCAATGAGAACACGCTTATAGGTAACGACATTGATGGAGGCTTGAATATGTAATGGGGGATCCGCTCCCTCGCCTACAACTTCTATAATTTCATGGTCATGGAAGCTGATAGAAGGTTGTAGGCATCTCTAAACATTGCCAATAAAGTTGGCAAAGGCATCTGCATCATGGGTCTCGAGATCGAGAGAGCGAAGGATAGAATCAAGGGCTTCATGGTGAGGTTGGGACTGCTGCAGGAGGTCGTAGATGGATAACCTTGTAGGGGTGGTGTGGAGCTGATGAGAAATACTACCATGGATGGTGATGATATTCCATGGAAGGGGTGGAGGAATCGGTGGGGTAATGATTGAGGTTGTGGTAGGTGGTTGTTGAGAAGTGGAGGGTTGTTGGGTGGTCGTAGGGGGTGGATAGCATTGATTGCGAGTGGCGATATTGATCATACCCACAAATCCCTACTGAGAAGGACCTCGATTGACATGATTGACTTGGCATGGATCAGTTTGAGGTGGATTACCCCCATGCTTGGGTAATGGATTTTGATATATCCCCAAGTTTTGATTTTGTGGTGCGAGGGGATTTGAGACTTGAATAGTGCCTCGATCGATAAGGTCTTGCATGACATGGCAAAATATGTGGCATGAATCGATAGTGTGATCATGTTGTCGATGGTAATCATAGAAAGCCTATGGATTGTGGTCCCATGGGAGAGGATAATTTGGATCAAGAGGTTGGACATTTGGCAAAGTGATGAGACCTCCCTCAGTTAATCTATGGAATAGAGTGGGCATGGGCTCAGATAAAGGCATCCAATTGCATGGAGGGTGAGGTGGATGTGGATTGTGACCTTGGTATGGATTATATTGTGGTGGAGGATTGCCTAGGTGTGGAGTGGGAAGGAGTGGAGGATTGGCTTGGTATTGATTTTGAGGAGATCATGGGGGAGTGGGTTGTGGAGCTTGTGTAGATGCCACTTGCGGTGGTGGATATGGAGAATTTAGAAGAACCTGATTGGTTTGGGGTGGTCGGGTGGTAGGTGGTACATATGGAGGGTGGTTGTAGTGGTAATTGGTGGGGTAGGGTTGTTTCTGATGTAATTTGATTTTTCCCATGTGGACCTTGATGTCCTCGATGACTTTGGCTTGGGAAATGGCTTCCTCAAATGTCCGACTCTGATGAATTTGCAATGTCTGGGAGATTTGTTTATGACAACTCTTGGCGAAGAGTTTGACGAGATCTAAAGGTGGGAGAGGGAAGGCTAGATCATGAATGACCACTCTCCAATGGGTGATAAAATCAGTAATAGGCTCATCATCCCATTGATGTAAAGCATAAACATCGGACAAGGTAAGCTTGGTTTTGATGTTAATCGAGAAGTGCTCTAGAAATAGATTGGCCAATTGTTCGAAAGTGAATAAACTATGGTGAGGCAAATGGTTGTACCAATCTAATGCTTGTCCCCCAAGAGAAAGTGGAAATGTGCGAAGCATAAGGGGGTCACTACCATGCAGCTGGTAGCAAGCAAAGTGATAATTATTAAGGTGCTCTCTAGGATCTTCCTTACTTTTAAATTTATCAAATTTAGGGATCTCAAATCTGTAAGGATATGGATGGATAGGAACAGATGGGTGAATTGGTTCATTGCATAACTCATCATATGTGGGTTTTTGAGGCCCATAACCAGTCGTGCATAAATCCAATGTACGAATCTGCTCCTACATGGCTTGAAATTCACTAGAGAGCACCGTGGTAGTATTTGGTGGATCCAAAAATGGGGGTGATGATGTGGATGTAGGTAATGGCTATGATGATGGTTGTGAATAATCTAGATGGGGTGGATATTGCAACTGTTGTTCCTCCCATGGATGATAGTAAGCAGCCTGGTTTGGATCAGGTACCGACATGGTTTGATATTGTGGGACAGGAACCTGAGATGGATGGGGTGAGATGTAGGAAGAGTGGTAGGTGGGTGGTTGTTACTATTGATCATAATACCTAGGGATCTATTGGGTAGGCATGGGCACCTACTGCTATTGTGCATATGGATAAGTCGGTTGCACCTGAGCAGTAGTGGTAGAGGACCATGTGGGTGGTGAAGTGAAGAAAGTGGGTGGTGTAGAAGAAGGGGGTGGAAGAGATGTCGGTGTGGTAAAAGAGGATTGGTGTGAATATGGGGGTGGAACTGATGAGGATGAAGGGGGTATTGATGGGATGGTGAGAAGGGACTCAGGATGAACTGAATATCGAGGTGGATGACCTTGATAAGTGAGGTTCAATGATGGGGGTGAAAGGAAGGTGGAGGTGGTAATCGAAATGATGATGAAGGAGTCGATGGGGGTCCATAGGATGAGAATGGTGGGTAGCTAGTGGGTGGATAGGAGGTGAACTATGGTGTGAAAGGAGGTGGTTATGAGGATGAAGATGCCTACTATGGGTGAACCTGCAATGAGGGATGGGATAGATTGGGTGATGTCAATTGGTAATACTGAGATGGGTGTGAATAGTGTTGAGGTGGGAGCGAGGAAGGTGGTTGGGATGAAGGCTGGTAACTTGATGAAGCCTACTGAGATGGTGGGGTTTGGGATGAAGGTATGGTAGGAGGGTCCATGGATGAAGGGGGTGTGGATATCATACCAAATATCTAGATAGTGGTAACGACATCAGGTATGATTTGAGAAACAACTGGACCAGAGTCATCTCCCAAAAGTGGATGGGAGGAATGCTCAAGGAATGGATGGGTAGCAGAAGGTGAGGTAGGTGGGGTGAACTCATCCACCACCATAACTAGTATGGGGTAGCCAGGAGGGGTATATATGACATGTTGGTAGTATGTGGATGGGGGATTGGGAGAGGAGAGATCTTCCAAGGGAGGGGTCTCCTCGAAGGTCTCATCCAAGAGGTGGGATGGAGTGGAAGATGCCATATGGGATGTGGGGCTAGCACTAGGGGTGGAAGGCCCAATCAATAGGTCAAGTGGACCTACAACAGTAACCTACTCAGACTCGAAAGGTGGATCAATGGTCTGAGAAGTAGAAGCACCTACGGTCATGACAGTCCATTGAGCAGCCTCAATGGCATGATGAAGGGCTTCATGCATCTGACTACGCATAACTGGCATGGTGATGTGTGCAAAATGTATGCTAATAGCCAACAGATGTGAAATCTAAACTCTAGAAATGTTTGTGACTGACTGGGACACTATCTATTTTGAAAAATATAGGTTCGCATAGGTGGGGTGTGAACCACTCTAGAAGTTCACACAAGTGGTGTGCAAACCACTCAAAATGAGAAACAAATGATAGATATGTGTTGTGGGATGTGTCTGTGTCCTGTGGGTGAAATTTGGAACCTAAAAACTAGGTTCACATAGGTGGGGTGTGAACCACTCTAAGCCTGGAGGTTCACATAGGTGGTGTGCGAACCACCAAAAATAGTGATAGAGGGTGAATTTTCTATTGTGGAGACCCTCTATGTGTTGTGTAGACCTGTGTAGTGCAGTTTTGTAGCCTGAAAGCTAAGTTTTCACATAGAATCATGTGAAATAAATTTGAGTGTAGGAGGATCACACTATGGGGTGCAAATCTCCTAAAAATAGATTATGTAGTGTATAGCATGGGAGTGAAACTATGGAACAACTGATAAGTGTGTTATAGCATGTTTGATATGTTATTGTAACCACCTTTGCAAGACTCAACAATAAGCAAATGTTCTTTCTTTTTGGTTTTCATGTGTTTTGATGAAAGTATGTATCCGCCCTAGGAACAAATCATAGGTAATGGGTGAACTTCTACTTTTGAATCAGGTATGTCGTAGCATAGAACCTTTTGCAACACCCAAAAGTGCATAAAATAGAACTATATTTCCAATGGGTGAGTGGCAACCTAGATGGATTTTGGTACAGTAAAATGGTATCCAAAGGGGGAGACTCAAAATGCTCTAATGAGTCAAATAAACTCTCATGAAGAGAGGTCACACTGTCAATGTGGTGCTACTGACATACCCATGCTTTCGCTTAACCCTCACATTTAAGGCATCCATAGTAATGATCAGTTACACCCACTAATTATTTGAAAAGCCCTATGGTAAAGGGGCTTTCTAAAACTACCCACTCCGAAGGTACCTTCCAGTGATGAATTTTAGATAACCAACACTCGAAGTGGGAAGGACCGATCAGGTATTAATGCCAAAATGATCCACCTAGGGGGATACTATGGTGACTAAAACTAGAGGTGAGCTAGTGGAGAGTAGAACCTAGACCTCACTAAACTCTGGTGTTGAATTGGTGATGAAATCCAATTCAGGCTGGAGATGAAAGCCAACTCCTTACACCATTTAAATAGGATGTGAGTGTGTGGTGTTTGTTTGTGTGGTACTATTTTAGAAGCAAATCTACTCTAAATGCCTTTTTAAAATAAAACTATGCTATGATGCCTTTTCAAAGCAAATCTATTTACTTGGTTTTGCACAAAAATAAATTTAATCTATTGATTTTCGAAAGGGAAATCTAATTAATTTGCTTTTGAAGGGAAATTACAAAAATTGAAACTAAGCTAGATGCTTTTGGAAGGGAAATGACTTGGAAGCAAATCTAATTAATGCATTGGAAGGGAAAGAACATGAAAGGAAATTGTAGAAATATAAACTAACTAGATGCTTGCAAAAGGAAATGACTTGAAGGGAAATTGCTTGAGAATGAAGCTAATCTAGAAAGCAAATGTAAATTTAACTACAACAAATAGGAAGATGTGATTTTGTGGAATTCATAGCCCAATAGGAAATATTAGCTTTAAAATAGGGGAAAAACAAAAGTTTTCACACAATACCTGCATCCAGGTGAATGTAAAAGCCTCTGGTGTACCCTCTGGTCCAAAACTATGTGAATTTGGAAGGTTCGCATGGGTGGGGTGTGAACCTATCTTCTACAAGTGGTTCACACACCTAAGGTGTGAACCAGGATCCGAAGATTGAGTTGGCTAGTTTTAGGGTCTTGATGATGATTTTGAGGTTTTTAGAGTGTTTTAGCATAGGTACCTGCACAAAAAGTTCCAAAAACTCAATTTAAGTTTAACAAGACGACCAAAAACTTAAAAATATTTCACACATACCTGAAGAAAGTAAATAGCAAGAAAATAAACTAACTATTGATTTGTTGCACAAAAATACAAGGATGCTTTAACCTTGCATACGCCATGGCAAGAGACAATTTGTGGTCTAGGTATGGGGGCATGCAATCCCTGAGAACATGAGGCTCTTAACCTCCCCTGACTTACCTTACCATTGGTTGTGGGTGTCTGAACCAATACCTGGGTATCAAGTATCAAGTTTGAGGTAGATTGGGGAATTCACACGCCCAAGTGTGTACTCACTACTCTCTTTGGAGGCTCACCGATGCACTAGTGAACCTTTTGTGGTTTGGCCTGAGGTGTCTTTCAGGGCATTTTTGGTTTGGGGTTTCTTCAAAGATGACAACTACCTACCATACAAAAATAGACCACAATTTTTGGTTAGAAGGTGATTAAGCTAATGCTTGGTGGGGGTCCCACCGGCGTGCTAGAATGAAACTACCAAAAATATGCTAAGACATTCATTCAATATCAAAGAATCTACTGCATTTGTATTGAATTCATAAAAGGGGTTACAAGAGTTGATATCCTTTTACAAATTTTGCCCTGAAGGCTACAATGGGGTCTTCCCTAAGGAAGCCCTTTTAGATGTGGTACAAAGATAACAAGATTCATCTTCTTGGGTTCCTCGATGTAGGTGGGCTTCTTGCTCATGGGCCACCACTTGTTGGATATGTCCTTATGCTTTGCTGGACCTGTTAACCTGCAAAATCCTATTAGTGCATTGGGGGGTCTACCTCAGTCAAACCCCATAGTTATGAAGACAAAAGACTCATAAAAAATACTCAAAACATGAAAATAACTACTAAAAACAACATAAAACTATAAATTAAGCTATTCTTACCTATCTGGGTGATTCTGGTGCCTGTAGTAGAGGTTCGCACACCTAGGGTGTGAACCAGTTGGTTCGCACATGTGAGGTGCGAACCTATCCCTTTTTGATCGTATTTCTCAAATGGCTTCTCTGGATGTCCTGGAGTGGTTTCTGCTTTGAATTTTGTTCGGTTCAACTTCTGAAAGTGCACTTTTGGTGGAATTATCAACCTGTCTCACTCACAAAACAATGTTATGAAAGTGATAAATTGATTGTGATGCTCATATGATGGTTGTGTGATGGATGTGTGATGGATGCAATGGTAGTAGTGATTTCGGTAGAGTTTCGGTATGTAAAAGTTGGTTGTTTTTAAAAGGTGAAAATGGCCTTCTATTTATAGAGTGGGCCAAGGTGAGAGAAAGGGGATGAGGTGTCCCCTGTGAGGTGGCAATGGTGAGGTGTCCACCAAAGAGGTGTCCCCTGAGGTGTCCTGGCTCATAAATGGGGTTGGGTGAGAGAATCCCTCACCCATCCATAAATAATGATGACTTTCTAAAAATATCAATTTGGCATTAATGATCACCTTTATTGAAATATCTTAGGATTAAAAATTTCTTTTTAGGTGCAAAAGTCTCCATCTTTCATTTATGACCCAGGAGGATGTGAGGTGGAGAAATATCTGGGTGAGAGGTGGCAGGGCTAGGATAGGCTAGAATAGGTGAGGTGGAAGGCTAGGCTAGTCAAAGTAGACTAGGTGAGGTGGAGGGCTCAAATCAAATCAAGATTAGATTTAATTAAGCATGTAATTAGCCATAAAGCATGTTTTGACCAAAATGTTGACTTTTTGACCATAAAGTGCTTTTTGACCATGGTGAGGGTTTCAACCTTAGTTGAGTTGGCATGAGGTCACATGAGGACCTATGGTTAAGCGTAGGAAGGGGCTTAGCTAGCCCAAAGGGGCTAAGGATGATGAATAGTGATTTTGAGCCAATTTATGCAATTTTCGAGGGTTTTGCAAATTGATTGACCATGGAAATGGGGAGAGGGACAATGTGCGACTTTTAGGTGTCTACACTATGCTTATATACATTCCCATGAACTACATATTCTATTCCAACTTACTTAATAATACTAAATATGAATACTTGATTTGAAAGTATTCATTCATAAAGGTATTTATTCCACTTGATATAATAAACACTTTTAAAGAAACTTCTTCAACTAAAAGGTAAATTATTTAATAGAAAAACCTAAAAATAATGGCGTTTCAAGTATCTAATCTAGTCAAAAAAATATTTCTTTGACTACCCAAACTATCGAACTTGTTTTACACATATTTTACTCATCCAAACTCGGATTGAGCTAAAGTTTTGAGGGTATATGCCTGATAAATCCTAGAACATCTCCACAGATATTTAGATAATTTGGAGAAAAAAATCCTAGTGCATCCTTATGTGTGAACAATATTTTTGGTAAGTGACTATGCAATGCTTTCATCTAGGTTGAGTGCAATCAGTTGTAGAGATTGCTTTTCGAAATCTTTAGGCCCTGGTGGCCAATATTTTTCTAGTTTTTGCTCTATATATTAGCAGGATATGTTGCAAGGGACCCAAGATGGGTTAGAAATTTGTCTTTCAATATATCATGTAGTGAACTTAATTTACAATGGCTATCAATTTGTTGCACAAAACAAAAGTGAAAAATATATCTTTCCTCAGTGTCTAGGGCATGGGTTAAAGATATCATGAAATAAGTTCCAAGTAGTTGATCAAAAAATGGTTTAGATCTCAAGTGAATTTGGTGTTAAGGTGCACGCCCAAAATAAATCCACAATGGAAACCCCTTTCATGGGAAAGAATTTCCAAGACTCAGCTCAAAAAATTAATTTTAGGGATGTCCTTCATGGTGGACAACCTCAGCTTGATGCTAACATTAATTTAAGGGCTTCCTATAAACCTCTAAGAATGCCTAAGATTAATCTAAGGAAAACTGAATCATAAAGGAGTTTATGGATCTCCTATTGTTAATCTTGATATGAAAGAAATTCAGACTAGCATTGAAGATATGGAAAAAAGAGGACTAATTTGTTATTTATTGGGTTTTTGTTTGAGCCTATCTGCTTTCAAAGTTTGGGCTGCAAAAATATGGAAAAATAAAGGCGAGTTACAAATATCTAATTATCCAAATGGTTATTTTCTTGTTTTATTTGCTAATAATGAAGATAGAGAGAAAACATTTTAGGGGGGGCCTGGTAATTTGGAAGGACAGGGCTTTTTATGAAGCTCTAGAATAAATTTAAAGGCGAAGAAGAGATGCCTTCTACAGGTCCCGTGTCAGTTAGAATATTTGGCCTGCCAATTATATTTTGAAATTCAAATATTTTTTCTTCAATTGGAAACTCTTTGGGAAATTTTATGATGACTTTTGATTGTACTAAAAAAATTGAATATATTATTTATGTTTAGATTTGTGTTTTATTGGATTTTGACAAACCCCTACCTAAAAATATCACATCACAATTTCTGGAGGACACTTGGGAGCAAGTAGTGGACTATGAGAACATTCCTTTTCATTATAGAATTTAACATGAATATGGTAATTTGGCTTGTGTTCACCAAAATAAAATTCTAGATCAAAATAAAAAAGATACTAATTCAACAGGTTTCCAAATGCCTAGTAAAAACAACACTCAGAAAAAACCAGTTATGAAGGATAAATCAAAGTTATGAGCTAATATGTTTGAAATTATTTCCACAATGATGACCTAGGTGAGGAATAGTAAATAATGGAAACATAAATCCTAGAAACTCAATTTAGGGATGAAAGGAATAAATCAATGACAAACCAACAAATTAAAATTTTTTAACTAAAAAAAGGAGAAAATATACATAATAAAAACAAACTTTTAAATGTTGAGACTTCAAATATTATAGGTCCCAAGATAGATTATGTTGAACCTTCCAACAAAACTTTGGCTTTGTCCACATATTATTCAAGGTTAGAAGACATCCCAAATTAAATTTAAGTAACTCAAGAAATAGGGGAAAATTTTGAATATGGATTCTAATAAAAATCCAGGTCGTAAGATCAATCAACATCATAAGGTAAAAGAAGGTGAAAATATTGTAGAGGAAGGTAAAATTAATTCGCTTACCAACTATTTTAGCCATGGTATTAATGAATATCATTGCTTGGAATATTAGAGGATTAAAAGGGAGTCTTTCAAAAAAAAATGAAAATATAAGAATGATTCAGATAAACCAACCACATCTTATTTTCCTTCAAGAAATAAATATGTCAATAGAAAAAATAGATTCTATTACTAGTTCTATTAATAGAAATAGATTATATTACAAAAATTAGATGGTTCTATTACTCAAGACTTAACAAAAATAAAAAATGAGGCAGTAACTTATTTCAATTCTATCCTTGGTCAGGAATCGTGGTGCAATGAGGAGACCAAAGGTATTCTCTTGCAATCCATTCCTAGCATAATAAATGAGGTTATAAACCTTAAGCTTATAGCTCCATTTTTTGATGAGGAAATTAATGAAGCCTTGTTTAGCATGGAGCCAGACAAAGCCCCAATACCCGATGGCTTTCCCCCTCGTTTCTATCAATATTTTTGGGACATCATAGGTGAGGATGTAATTTCTGCTGTTAGAGAATTCCAAGCAAGTAATCATATCCCAAAATGTCTCAAATCTACTTTTATTTCTCTAATTCCTAAGAAGAAAACCCCTGAATCTATGGTTGACTTCATGCCAATCAGTCTATGCAATGTTTCTTATAAGATCCTAACTAAAGCCATTGCAAATAGAATGAGAGATATTCTTCCCTACATCATAGATCCATGCCATGGAAGCTCTGTCCAGGGCAAGTCAATATTGGATGGAGTTATCACAGTTCACGAAGCTCTGCACTCTGCTCATAAGACTAACAAGTCTATTTTTGCCCTCAAGCTTGATATGAACAAAGCATTTGACAGGCTAAATTGGGAATTTTTGATTGTTTTCCTCCTTAAGTTTGGTTTTCACCACAAATGGGTTAATTTGATCAAAAAATGCATTTATAAAGCATGGTTCTTGATTCTAGTTAATGGTAATGGAAAAACTGCTGGTTACTTTCAAAGTTGCAGAGGAATTCGGTAGGGGGACCCTATCAGCCCCATGTTATTCATCATTGTAGTAGAAGCTTTAGGTAGAACCATAAAAAATGCTTGTAGTTCAAGGCTAATATTGGTAATCAAGGCAACATATCTCACTAGGACTGTTTCTCACCAATAATTCATTGATGATACCCTTCTATTGACTAAGGCATTAGTGGTTGAGGCCAAAATAATTAAATACATCCTGCAACTCTACGAGGATGCTTCTAGTCAAAAAGTTAATTTTAGTAAAAGCAAGTTATATTTCTTGAACACCCCCATTCAGAGGCAAGGAAGGATTGTAGAAATTTTAAAGTGTGATATAGCAAACCTCCCCACTTCATATCTTCGTCTCCCTCTTTTCATTAGTTCTTTGAGAGAGTCAATGTGGGACAGGGTTATTGAAAGAATTCAAAAAAACTTACTGGATGGAAAGGTGATCTTCTATATCAAGCAGGAAAGCTGACCCTCACTAAGGCCTCTCTTTAGAGAATTCCAGTCTATTTCTCCTCCTTTTTCAAATCCCCTATGAAGTTTTTCCAAAAAATTGAGAAATTCCAAAAAGAATTTTTATGGACTAGATCAGAGGAGAAAAAAAAGGATACACCTTGTAGGATGGACCAAAGTGTGTAGACCCAGGTAAAATGGGGGCTTAGGTCTAAGGATAATTGCTCATATAAATTTAGCTTTACTAGCTAAGCAGGTGTGGCACCTCATTTCTTGTGAATAAAATTAATGGACAGCTATCATCAAACGAAAGTATCTTCAAAATATGGAATTTCTAGGTGACTCAGTTCCAATCAGAGGTTTTTTTTTTTGGAAAGCAATTCTCAATTGTAAGGAAATCATCAAAAAATGTTTAACATGGGTTTTAGGCAATGGTGAAAGGTTAAATTTATAGAATGACAAGTGGGCTAAGGACAAACCATTGACGTAATATCCTAACTTATCCCAAATCAAAGATATCATAGAAGAAATCATTGGCAGAAAAGTCTCTGATTATATGGTGGATGATAGAGGTAGAATGAAGTGGAAACAAATAAGAATTTAGGGATTTAAACCAGAATCAAATGATATTTGTAAAATTCTTGGGAAACAGTTTATCCCCATGAGACCCAAGGAAGATCAAGTGACCTGGGCTCCTACGGAAAATAGGTAGTTCACGGTTAAATCAGCTTACAAGCTTCTGCTTGATGATGAGGATTTTGTCCTCCAAAAGGACTTAGTTTGGATATAAAATTTAATTCCAAAAATTGTAGTCTTTTCATGGCTGGTTATCGAAGGAAGAATTCTAACCATTGATAATATGATGCGTAAAGGTATTTGTATCACTAATCATTGTTATCTGGCAAGGCTAATTAGGAGGCCATTTATCACATTTTCCTTGAGTGCCCCTTTTCCTTGACTGTTCTAAGTGGGGTTTTTTAGGCCTTCAATATTTCATGGGTTAAACTAGCCACCATACTTGATTTGTTTGCCTAGTGGCCTTACACATTTTCAAGCCAAAGACTTAGATACATGTGGAAAAATTGTCTCAATCACTATATTTTGCAGGTGTGGTTATAAAGGAACCATAGAGTCTTTAACGAGTGTATCCATGATCATAAAACTATCATTGCTAGGATCCTATCCTTTGCCAATGAGAATGTGAACCTTATCCCTTTTGATAGCTGTAAACTTCATCTGCAAGAGACCACGATTGGTCAATATTTAAGCTTAACCTTGTTATATGAGTATGTGCCTAGGGTAGTCAACCCTAGAGCCAATGTTAAGTGGTCTCCATCTCCTATGGGTTGGTTTAAGCTTAATTTTTATGGAGAGGCTAAGGAAAATCCTGGCAAAGCAGGCACTGGTGGCATTGTGTGAGATCATAATGGTAATATGATGCTTGCATTTTATGAATATTTTGGAACAAGGACAAACAACAAAGCTAAAGCTAGAGCTATGTAGAGAGGCCTTCAAATGACTCAAGACTTAGAAGGTAATTTGATCGTAGAAGGAGAATCTATGCATGTTACAAATCTCCTCAATAATTGGAAAACACCTCCTTGGAGGATTAAAAAAATTGTTGAAGAGGCTAGGATATTTTTCTAGGGAAGACAAGACAAAAAAGCCCAACATGTCTTTCGGGAAGCTAACAAAATTGATGATAAGGTGGCAAATTTGGGTGTCAATGGTGACGGACTTTTCAAATGGGAACACGGTGTCCCGAGTGAAGTAGATGAGCTTATTCAAAAAGAATGCCAAGAATGATAGTCAAAGTTACCAACAAGGAAGGCACTATAAGTTCGAAGGCTAGGATTATTCCCATCTCTTTTTTAAATTGGACTCACAATAAAAATTATTTGAGATGTCAGTCTTCATGGATGCTACTTGGAAATACCACAAAGACTAATGGGGATAGTCACATGGCAAATAACATGGCTCCTAGTCATCTTAGTAATTTAAGGTTGGTTGATAATCATAGGGAAGGAACGAAATGAAAATATAAGACTTCGAACAAAAGCCATGTGGACCACCAGATAGCCACTGCCATAAATCTAGCCAACAGTTTCACTTCTCCAAGGCTGATTGGGAAAGACAGTATGTGGTACCAAAGCATGTCATATACAAAAGAAAGTAATTACCAAGGAATTATTAAGAGTAACTATCAATACAGAGCTCGTGGGAGTTTTTTTAGTACTCTGCTATGTGTGTCTGCAGATTTTTGTTTCTCCATTGTCTCAAGGAAGAGATCCGTGTCTGTTTCTTTTTTGTAATTATTATGCATGTGTGTTTTCTCGGGGTATACCCAAAATGTTGGATGGGAAGTTTCTTTTTGATAATAGGCTATGTGCCTTACCGGATGTAATGGATTTGGTAGGATGCATATTTTACATATAGGATCCTTAGTAAGGATATGTTCATCAACAACCCTGGGCTAATATTTGTAAAAGGTTTTGGGTCAACCTGTAAAACCCGGTATTAATGCTATAGTATCTTATCTACCAAAAAAAGATTCTATTAGTAGTAAAATTTGGCTAGTTAGAAAATTTGTTTCCCTCAATTCCCAAGGGACTTCTGGTGGCATTTATTACCTTTGAGACCCAAAATAGGTAGTTATTCACCATATGGTTCACATTTAGGATATTTTGGCTATAACTATTCAAAGTAGACATTCCAACCAAATTATGCTTTGCATAACTTTTTATGCTTCGACTTCTTTAGAGGAAAAGAGAATATAGTGGAAGGATATAACTTATATTATCTCTTATTTTCCTAAAGCTTGGATCTTGATAGGATGATATTTCAATACCATCCTCTCTCTAGATGAGAAAATAGGTAGAAATAGAAATTTGGATAGGAGCATTAACCTCAAGAATGAATATATTGCAAACCTTCATCTTATGGATATCCAACCATATAATAGCCTTATAACTTGGTCTAATAGAAGAAAAGGCTTAGATTATATCATGGAAATATTGGATAGGTTACTTCTCTTTGAACATTTCTTAATCCATGGTCACATTTCTAAAGTGAAAAGTTTTAACAATATTGGTTCATATCACTGGCCAATCATAGTGGAAATTTGGAAAACCAATGTGAGTTTCTCTCATTTTGATTTTAATTAATGTGTCTTAGATATAGTTCCTTTAGACCTCAATTGCAACAATGGTGGAAGGAAGGTACACCAAGATATGGGACTAATATGTTTTGTTTTACCAAAAGGTTTCAATATATTAGATCCAAAATCAAGACTTGGAACTAGAAGGAGTTTGGGGATGTTCAACATAAAAACATGAAGTTATTGCTCAACTTGAAAATTTGAATAATAATATCTGTTTAGATGGCCTCATAAGGAGCAGAAGTACTGATGAAATTAGACTCACAACTTAGTTAGAGGAATGGGAAAAAAGAGAAGAACTCTTATGGAAGAAAAAATATAGAATTCAATGGCTCAAAGAAGGAGATCAAAACACAAATTTCTTCCACAAATCTCTTAGCTCAAATATATCACAAATTTATTTCTTCCCTAAATTTAGATTCTGAAGATGTTTTCTACACTTGGGATGGCATGAAATCTATTGGTGTCAATTACTTTTCCAATATTTTTGCTGCTACTTCTTTGGACTCGACTTCTAAACAAAATGTTCTTCAAGTGATCTCTTCTCTTATCACTTCTGAGGAGAACTCTATTTTGATTGCTTCTGTCACTATTAATGAACTTCAAGAAGTGGTTTTTAAAATGCAAAAAGAGAATACCCCAAGTCCTAATGGTTTACCCATTGAGTTCTACCAAGATTTTTGGGATATCCTTCATTTTGATTTATTAGAGGTTGTGGAAGAACCTAGGAAATCCAAAGATATTTTTAAGGTTATAAATAAAACTTATATAACTCTTGTCCCTAAAGCTCAAGAGGCTTATCATAGCTCAGCTTTTAGACCCATTGCTTTATGTAATGTTCTTATCAAAATTATTACTAAGATTATGGTAGAAAGGTTTAAGCTTCTTTTGCATAAGATTATTTCCCCTGAACAAGGAGGTTATGTGGAAGGGTTTCAAATAGTGGATGATATAGTTCTTGCTGAAAAATCCATCCATTCCATGGAAATGTAAAAATATCCTTCTATGTTAATTCTTTTAGACTTATCCAAAGCTTATCACAGAGTGGATTGGCACCTCCTTATCAAAGTGTTGAGGCAATTTGGTTTCTCTCAAGATTGGATGGATTATATTATGGGTTGCATCTCTTTAGTATCCTACTCGGTTCTTATCAATGGTAGAACTTCATAATTTTTCCTAAATTATAGAGTTATTAGGCAAGGTGGCCCCCTTACCCCTTATTTATTCATCATTCTTGTTGAATGATTGGGTAGAACTATAACCAATGATAGAGACAAGAAAACCCCTGAGGGAGTTACCATTTATCATGGAGCTAGGACTATACTATACTATGTTAGGTAAAGGTACCATTATGGAAGCTTCTAAAATTAAACAAATCATTAGTTTTTTTTCTAAGGCTACTGGGCAACTGATCAATGAAGATAAGTCTAAAGTCATTTTATTTCACTACACTACCGACAGGAATCCATGGTCTTGGATAAATTAAGATTTAATAATGCCTCCCTTCTGATCACTTATTTAGGCATCCCTATCAATAATCAAAGACAAAAAATAAATACTAGAATTGGTTGTTGGACACGGTTAAGAAAAAAATTGGAAAGTGGACCAATAGGTGGCTTTATTTTGGGGGTAGAATTACCTTTGTAAAATTTGTCCTTTAAGATATACCTATGTATGTTTCTATTGTATTGAATATCCCAAATGTTGTTCTTCGAGAATTGGATCAAATTAATCATTGGTCCCTCTAGAGTAGTACTAAGGAGAAAATAAAATGGGCCTTGGTGAAATTGGGCACTTTATGTCTTCCTAAGAATGAAGGGGGGTTAGGATTATGGTCTGATGTTAATAACAACAAATATTTAGCTACTAAATTGTATTGGAGGATTTTACATAACCCCAATGCTCTTTGGGACAATAATATTTGTGCTAATATGTTGAGAACAAAAGTCCTAAAGACCTTGTTTGTTATAACTTGCCTACCAAAGGTTATCCTATTTTAGCGATTTTTAATAATGGTGAGGATTTGATAAAAAAAGTTATTTTGGATCATTCATAATGGTCAACAGGTAAATTTTTGGATATATTCTTGGGATGGTCACCAACATTTGGTAATTCAATTTTCTAATTGGAGGCCTTGTATGGAGGAGCTTCACCGAGATAATTGGATAAATGTGGCTAATTACTATGGATACCATACTGGTAATTTAGAGGTTGGTAGATATTAGATCCCTATTAAGGACTAGCCTATTCAAATTCTATAAATACAAAGAAAATATATCCAATGCATCTTGCATATGAGATCTCTCTCTTGGTCCCGTGATAATTATTATTTTGGATGAAACAACACTACTAATGGTGAGTATTTAGTTGCTCAAGGTTGTTTGGATTTATGCCATAATAATTTCAACCAATATTTTGATATATTTTCTTAGTTGTGGGCTCATTAGCTCTAGCCTAAGGTGAGGTTATTTAATTTTATTTTATTGCATTGTAGGGTGCTAACTGGTGAGCAACTTATGAAATGTGGTTTGCATGGCACTTTTAGATCTAAAATGTATGGTGAGAATGTGGAAACTATTAGCCATCTATTTATTAAGTGTACCTTAGCCTCTAAGCTATGGAGGGGAATGGCCATCTTACTTGTCTTCCAATGGTCCATTTTTTTTACTTTTGAGTAGCTTTGGAGGGATTGGCCTAAACAAAATAGTGTTGATCATTTCATTAGGTAGTTAGTGTTGGCAATTTTGGGTACTTTGGGTACATTGCATTTGCTCAAGTGAATAAGTTGTCATTGATGTCAAGAAGCTTTTGAAGGAATTTGATTTGATGTCAAATAATTTTTTTGATGAAGGTTACGACATGACAGTTTCAAAGGTCTTTTGCAAACCCCAAGCTGACAGGTTCGAAAGAAAGTAAGTTGGAAAAGTGTCACGATATCGCGACATGTCACATTTTCATGACTTAAGCAAGAGAGAGAAAGCAAGTTAGAAAAGTGTCACGATATCACGACATGTCACAGTTTCGTGACTCAAAGAGGAGAGAGAATGTACAAAGTCATAAATGTCGCGATTTCATGACATATTGCAAGGAAGGTTGTACATATGAAAAAGTGTCACGATTTCGTGACATGTTACAAGAGAGAGATTCCAAAAGAAAAAGTGTTGCGATTTTGTGACATATTGCAAGGAAGGTTGTACGGATGAAAAAGAGTCATGATTTTGTGACATATTACAGGATAGAGAGTCCAAAAGAAAAAGTGTCACGATTTCACGACATAATGCAGAAGAGAGAGTTTGTAGTGTGATTTGTTGCGATTTCATGACAAGTTTGAAAAGAGAGAAAGTAACATGAAAAGTGTCACGATTTTGTGACATGCTGTAGAGTTCAAAGTGAGAACTGTCACGATTTCATGACATGCTGCAGAGTTCAAAGTGAGAACCGTCACAATTTTGCAACATGCTACAGATGAAAATGTTCCAAGTAAGAACTGTCGCGATTTCATGACATGCAGCAAAGGAAATGTTTAGAAGTAAGAAATGTCACGATTTTGCGACATGTTGAAGAGAAAGTGTACGAATGCAGAAAGTTTCATGATTTCGTGATAGGTTGAAGAGAAAGCTTACGGATGCAAAAAGTGTCATGATTTTGTGATAGTTTGAGATGGCAGCATTTGGTTGGAGAAAGTGTTGCAATTTCATGACAGAAACAAAAAGCAAGTCTTCAACAAGAGGAGAGTCATAATTTTGTGACAGAAGCAAATCGAAAGAGCATGGAAGAAAAAGCATCGTGATTTCATGAAAAATTCAAGAAAGAAGAGCTGAAAGGTGAAAGTGTCACGATTTCATGACATGTTCCAGTTTCATGGGCGTAAGGCAGAGAAAAGCACAAGGTAGCAAAAGTGTCACGATTTCGTGACATGTTTCGTTTTCGCTAGTGCAAGAAGAGAAAAGTGCAAGGAAGCGAAAGTGTCATGATTTTGTGACATGTTCTGCTTTCATGGGTGTAAGCCAAGAAGAGGTTAAGAAAGCAAAAAGTGTCATGATATCACGACATGTATTTTTGTGGCATAAGCTATATAAGAGTTACAGAGGCAGTGAAGCCGACAAAGTCAAATTTTTGTCGACGAAGATTAGGGATCGCAGTCGATGAAGATTAGGGTTTGCATTTGTTATAACAACCAACTAAGATTAAAGTTTTCATCATGAAAAATCTATTATAAAAGGAATCCTGGTTGGAGAGTTGAAGTGAATGTATGCATGGTGGAAGTGCGACATTCATAGATAGTGTGCAGAGCAAGAGGTTCGATCACCGAAAGTAGAGTGCAAAATTTGATCATAATGTGCAGAGTGCATTTCTTCGAATCATTCTAAGTGTGAAAGATCACAAAGGAAGCAGAGTGTGCGAAGATAATGCCATTATGATTGCGCAGAGGTGCAAAGGTTGAATTTCGACCAAGTGCAGCTGTGATTACGCAAAGAGAGCAGACGGCGTAGAGAGCACAAAGGGCAAAGACAAATGTGGAGTGTTGTTGCTTGAGTACAGAGGTGCATTGGTTCTTTGAGAAGAACTAGAGGATAAATTTGGTTGCTGAGCTGTTGTGGACGTGATCATAGAAGGCAGAGGTCTCTTAGGCTAAGAATTTAGGATATGAGGTCTTCGGTGGAAAGGAGTTCCACATGTTGGCAAGAGGTAGAGGTAGTTGATCTTCTGAGGGATCATTTCCAGAGCAGAGGGGAAGGTATCTCCTTTGAGTAGAGGCTCATAAATTCTATTTAGGGGAAGGTATCTCCTTTGGGACGAGGCTCATAAACATTGTAATTGGGAAGGTTTCCCAAAGAACTTTGAGATAACTTTTAGAGAAAAGTTTTGTGGACATAGCCTAGCCATTCTGGGTGAACCACGTTAAAATTGGTGTCACTTTATGGATGATATTGTGCATTGCTTTGATATTGCTTTGGGTATATTGCTTTACTATTTTGAAGTATAAAGAAAAAAGTAAAAAGAGGTCTTATACTGTTCACCCCCCTCTCAAGATAAGCTTGTGTTCTTCAATTGGTATCGAGTAGGTGCCTTCGTAAATTTTAACAGCTTGAAGGAAAAGCTAGTAAAGAACACAATGGATTATTCAAGTGGCAATGTAGCACTTATTCTTGATGGGTTAGATTTTGGTCTTTGGAGTGAAAGGATGAAGGTTCATCTAATGGCACTTGGTAATGAGGTATGGGAAGTAATTGAAGATGAGTACACTATTCCTGTACATGGTCCAAATACTAAAGAAGAAAGGCTCCTACATTACAACAATTCAAAAGCAATGAATGCAATCTCGAAAGGCTTACTGAAAGCGGATCTCAGCAAAGTGATTCACCTGCAAGACAACGAGTGAAATGTGGAAACAGTTGCAGGTGGTTCCTATAGGTGATACAAATGTCAGAAAGGCCAAGTTGAGACATTTCAAAGGTATGTTTGAACAACTCAAGATGAATGATGATGAAAATATTAGTGACTACATGCTTCGTATTGATGAGGTTATTAACTCCATGAAAGATTTAGGTCTTGGGCTTGTTGAAAATGATGTTTGTGATAAGATTTTAAGATCTCTTCCTAATACATTTAGTGAAAATATTTCTGCTATTGAGGAAGCTAAAGATTTGGATAAGTTGAAAAATGATGAGCTCCATAGTATACTTGCAACATTTGAATTGAGAACTCAAGTGAAGGTTGATTTCAAGAAAGAGGCAACTTTCAAGGCTACCAAGAAATCCAAGGGTAAACAACTTCAAGAGAGTGATGAGTCTTCTAGTGATGAAGAGGCATATTACAACAAGAAAGGCAAGTTCTCTAGAAAGCACAAAAGTGTGAAAAATATAATATGTTTCAATTGCTAAAAGTTTGGTCATTATGCTACTGACTGTACTATTCCCAAGAATGAAAGTGATGAAGATAAATAGGATTCTAAGAGCAAGGATTTTGAAAAGCACAAGCATCACAGGAAGAACAAAGATTGTGAAGATCCCTTTGCCACTAATCTTGCCTTATGCTTCTCAATGCTTCCATCAGCATTAAACTTGGTCTTGAAGATCCATTTACAACCAACACATTTCTTTCCTTTAGGAAGCTTCACAAGCTCCCAAGTGTCATTTTTTATAGAGGTTATCTCCTCTTTCATGGCATCTTGCCAAATCTTCTGAGTACATGCCTTCTCATAACTAGAAGGTTCAAGCTGTGCACTAGTTAACAAAGCATAGTTAACTTGATCTCCCCTAGGTTCCTAGCTGGGATTCATCATCACCATACAAGTGCATACTTTCTAACTGCGTAAAACAGATTCCATTTCACTAGCTTGACTCCTAGTATATCTTCTTGAAAAAATTTTATCCAACATCTGAGAGGATGGATGATACTGTAAAGTTCTCTTACCTTTGGATGGAACATCAATATCCATTGGTGAGGAACTTGTAGGTCTCTGTGGAGAAGGACTTGCTGAGGAAGATGAACTAGTAGAACTTGGGCTTGAATGTGGAGATTTCTTGCCTTTCTGTGGTATCTGCTGCTGCACTTGCTGAGAACTTGAATCATGTGACTCAACATCACTGTATATTTTGGGATTACCCCACTCTCCCCCTTCATCAAAAATTACATCCCTTGAAACCACTATCTTTCGAGTTGTAGGATTGTAGAGTCTATAACCCTTTGTGTTTTCATAGTATCCTACAAAAATGCATGCTTGACTCTTTGGATCCAGCTTCTTTCTCAGCTCATCAGGAATGTGAGCATATGCCAATGAAAAAAATACTCTGAAATACTTCACATTTGGTTTCTTACCATACCAGGCTTGGTAAGGTGTTTTCCCTTTCAAACTTGAAGTAGGACTTCTGTTCAAGATGTGAACACTAGTCCTTGTTGCATCTCCCCAATATGAATTACTCAAATGCTTTGTCTGAAGCATTGATCTTGCCATTTCCATAATGGTGCGATTCTTCCTTTCTCGCTACACCATTTTGTTGTGGAGTGTAGGCGCTTTTGAACCGCCTCTTGATGCCATGATGTTTACAAAAATTCAAAACCGATTAGAGGAGTATTCTCCTCCTCTATCTGATCTAAGACATTTTACAGAATATCCGCTCTCACTTTCAACTTTTGCTTTAAAATCAACAAAGCATGCAAAAGCTTCATCCTTATGCTTCAAAAAATATATCCAACACATTCTTGTGCAATCATCAATGAAAAGTAGGAAGTAAGAGTGATTACCTAGACTCTTGGTCTGCATCGGACCACAGATGTCTGAATGCACTAATTGAAGAGGATAACTAGCCCTCCATGCTTGTCCACGAGGAAATTTCGATCTGGCATGCTTGCCCAAGGCACACCCTTCATAGACTTCCTTACTATCTTGAATTTTTGGAAGTCCAGTTACCATTGCTTGTGAAGTTAGCATTTTCAAACTGGATGAATTCAAGTGACCATATCTCAAGTTCCATAGGACACTTGGATTGGTAATTGCAACATTTGCTAACTTATTTCCTCCTGGCTGGCCAAACTTCAAAGGAAATAATCTATTCTTCGACATTGGCACTTGTGTAATGATTCTATTACTATTGTTTTTGTCAAAAATGGTGCATTTACCCTCATCAAAAATCAACTTATAATTCTTTTCTAGCATCTGACCAACACTTAAAAATTGTGTTGAAGATGAGGTGTGTAGCAGATATCACTTACTTGCTTGATGTCTTCTTTCATTGGAACCTCCATGGCTCCAATGCCTTCAACTGCCAATGACTTGTCATCTCCCAATCGGATGCTGGATTTGTATGAGGAGTCTAAAGTAGCAAAGATTTCTTCTTTGCCACTCATGTGATTTGAACACCCAGTGTCCAAAATCCATGTATCATTCATATTTTGCTCTGTCTGGCCATAAGAAAGAAAGAGATTTGAGGACTCTTCCTCTTCTCCAAAATTCCCAAACTGACTGCTCTGGTTGCTGCTACTTCCTTGCGAAGTATTTGACCAAAAATCTCGAGCATAATGGCCAGGTTTGCCACAATTGTAACAAACTTGTTTTGATTTGTCTCCTCCTTTTCCTTTTCCAGATTGTTTCCCTCTATATTGCTGCTGTCCTCCTCTATTCTGATTTCCACCTCTCGTTGGATGATCCTCCTCTGTTAGGAGTTCCCCCTCTTTGATTATTCCTGCCTCTCCCTCTTTGTTGACATCTACCACGGCCTCTACCTCTTCCTTCATGTGTGGCAAAAGCTTTATCATCTCCTCCATAGCTGGTGGTAGGAGTTTCCTGTAACCTCTCTTCATGTGAGAGAAGTGAACCAGTTAATGCATCAAAAGACAATGTGGTTAAGTCTTTGGATTCTTCAATAATTATTGCAATAGAATTCCATTTAGGAAGAAGTGTTCTCAACACTTTCTTCACCATCATCTCTGGCTTAATATCCTCCCCTAGTGTGACCATCTTGTCGACTACGGCTTTCACTCGCACGCAGTAATCTCCGAATCTTTCATTCTCTTGCATCTTGAGATTCTCAAAATCTCGTTTCAAAGTTTGCAGTTTTACCTGCTTCACTTGGTCACTACCTCTATAGCTTTCTTTTAGGGCATTCCAGGCATCTTGTGCAATTACATAAGATGCAACCCTAGGGAAGATACTTTTATCTAAGGCAGCATGAATGTGATAAAGGGCAAAAGCATTATTCTTTTGTGCTTCTTTTCTCGCCTTTTTATTAGCATTAGAAAAAGCTGCCCATTCAGCAACAGTTGGTTCAATATAGCCTTCTTCGACTATATCCCATAAACCTTTTCCTATCAAAAGGGTTTTCATTTTAATAGACCAATATTCATAGTCTCCTCCATTGAACTCAGGAATCGGAAGACTAGTATTGGATGCCATTGCAGAATAATAAAAACAAACTTTATTCAAAGCAAACAAGTACTATAAAGTAGTACAAAGAGATTAATTATTCAAATCAAATCTCGCCTTTTTAGTACATTCAAGTTCTGCTTCAGAACTACTACTGATGATGATGATCTCAGGATCCACTTCCTCTGGATCTTCTTCTGTTGCTTCTTCTTTGTCTTCTTCTTCTTCTTCTTCTTCCTCTGCTTCCTCTTCTTCTTCTTCCTCTGCTTCCTATTTCTCTTCTTCTTCTGGTTCAGGTTCAGGAGAGCGTGGAGTATAGCTCTCACTCGATTCAGCTACCTGTACACCTGGTGTGTAACTGGCACTTGATCATACATCCGAAACAAATTGCTCAGTCTCGGACTCTTCAATCCTCTTTCCAAAGATATTGTCTTCTAAATCTGCCTCGTACCCTGAATCTGACTTTCTTAGGTGAGCTATCACCTGATTTTCAAGTTGACAAAACACTGTGTGTAGTCCTAAACTTTGAACCCTTTGGTCAAAGGATTCTGGTGTTTGTCTCTTCAAAATTGAAAGTAGTGCATAATAGCACCCTTCAGATCGGAACATCTATCATTTGCATGGGCAGATTAATTTTTTTTTCACAAAAAACTCTTCTAATAAGGTTTTTAAATTTTTTATAAAGTTTTAAAAAAAAAAAATTAATAAATTTTTATATTTTATTTAAATTATCTTTTAAATTAATTATTAAAAAGATAATATTAAATAAATATATAATGTAAATTTATTAAATAATTTTAAAACTTTAAATAAAAATTAAAACCTTATAAAATATTAATTTTTTTTTTTTTTTTTAATTTTTTCACACGGGTGATTCGACCCCGTGACCAACCTGAGCACCGCAGCGTGCTTTGCCGCTACGCCAAGTAGCTCCGCTTGGAATCTAAGCGGACGGTCGCTTTAATAAATTCGCGCCGACCGAAATTTTTTTAAAAAAATAAAAAACAAAAATGTTTTTTACGTCCCGGTGGGAATTGATCCCGGGACTTCCACCGTGCACGCAAATGACCTTCGCCGCTGCACTACGTCCCGCGGACGTATTTTCAATAACACGGGGGTATATTTCAAGATGGGGAGACACAATTTAAAAAAAAAAAAAAAATTCTTTGATTTTAATCCCACATGCGGTGGGAATCGGCCGTGCAAGGGTTTTTAAACCCAAAGGCACACACTAAACATTGACTGCCTTCGGGCAGTCACACGTCGTATTTTGCCGCCAATTTCGACAAATCACAATCTGCCACGTCTGCACACATTGACCAATGCACACTTGCCACTTGTCGCCACGTGGCACAATTTTACAAGTCGATCCAGGAACCTTCTGCCACGTTAGCTGCCACATCAGCCAATCACACGCTGCCACGTCAGCCTCTATGCCTCGATCCACGTGTTGCTGCGTCCACTACCTCGATCTACGTGCCACCCACTCAACACCTTGAAATCTACGCCGCTGCCATGTGTCGCCTCGACTGTGCACGATTTGCCTCGAGATTCATGCTCAAACTATCTCGAGATCCATGCTCGAGCCTGCTCACAATCTGCCTCAGGATCCGAGCCCTACTGGCGACCTGCTTCGGGATGCGTGCCCACCTGGGGAACCGTGCCCGCTCTGACCTTGCCTTGCCTCGGGAACCGTGCCCGCTCTGATACCAGTGAATATTCGAGTGCAAGTAAATTTCAGACAAATGTAGCAGAATAATAAAAATTAAATAATTAAATAATCAAACTTTATTGATTTCTTCTCCAACCTTTACATTCAAATGAACAATGTTATTATATAGAAGGGATTGGAGGAAAAAGTCGGCGAAGGAGGAATAAAGGGAAAATGGAGGATAAGGAGGGATAAGGAAGTTGGAGGGATAAGGGGAAAGAAGGTATAACGGAGGGATAAGGAGGAAATGGAGGGATAAGGAGGGAATATAGGAGAAAAAATAGGGGAGGAGAATAGGATAGAAAAATTTGCCGACAAAGGGTGCTGACAAAATGAGGGAGCTTTCACACTTAGACTTAGGAAAGAGATTTTTCTAAGCCTCTTATGGAAAAAACCCATTCACACTTGCAACAAAGATGAGCACAACAATCAAGGAAAGAGGTATTATCACAAGCACAAGAAGAGTTTCTACCTAGACAAAGCAAGTAAGTGTTCTAGTAGTGATAGTGAAAGTTCTTCAAGTGATAATGAAAATGAGATGTTCATATCAAAAAAAGAGGAAGAACCGAAACATAGATTCATTATCATGAAATGTCTTAGATGTGGAAATTTTGGTCACCTTAAGGATGATTGCACAAATAATGATTTGGTTTCTAGTATGTATGAGGATGCTTCAGAAAAATATAAGGAAGATGCATGTATGGTGTTTGAAAAAGGTAGCACCTCTAGTGATAAGAAATCTGAAAAAGGCTTTGATGATTCGAAAGCAAACAAATAAAGGATCTTGAAAGTGAACTTATTAGTGCTCTTAGTGCTTTGAAAAAGGAAAGAAAGAAGAATGATAGACTCAAGGATAAGTTAGATGAATGTTGTATGGAGAGAGATGATCTTATAGAAAATCTTGATTTCTCTATAGCTAAGACACAAGAACTTAAGGATGAGTTAGAGTCTAAGGTTCTTGAGTATAGTGAGTTAGAATAGAAAATGGCTTCTTTGAAAGAGGAAATTAAAGAGTACAAGGATAAGCTTTACAGGTCTCAAGATAGCTCCAAAAAGGTTAAGTCACTCATCAAAGATCAAAGAAAGACAACAGATAAAACAAGCCTTGGTTTTGTTAAGCCACACAAGGAACAAGTTGGAGAGTCTAGTAAAAAACTCCAAAAGAAAAAGAATTCTGATGAGGAAAGTACTTTAGAAAAGGAGTCCTTGAATTATAGATGCACATAAATAGAAAACAAAATTCAGAATGAGAAGAAGAAGTTTTCAGGACCCAAGAGGTCAAATAAAGGAAAATTTCAAGGCAAATGTTTTGCGTGTCACAGGTTTGGTCACATGGCTGCACATTGCATGGCTCAAGTGAAGAAGGTAAATGACAATTTCAGAAGTGCTAGTTTCTTTCAAGGGTATTGCTACTCTTGTCAATAGTTTGGGCACAAGGCAGTCTATTGCGAGGTAAATAACAAGAACAGGTTTGATGAAAATAGGTTCTGTCAAAATAGGTGGATTCAAAGAACAGGTATGCCTAAAAGAAATAACATTGTTACTTGTTATAAGTGCAACAATGGAGGTCACACAGCTAGACAGTGTAGAGCTGAACTTCCAAGGTATAGGAACAGGAACAGTGGTATGAACAGGTCCAAGGATCAAGGCATGGATACAAACAGGAATGATAACAGGAACAGGAACAGTGATAGGAACAAGAACAGGAATATTGACAAAGAGTTCAAGAGAAGGCCCGGTAAGGAAGTTATAAATGTTTATGGTGATCAGTGCCTAATGGGAGTTTTACTCCCACCCAAGAATTAATCACATCATTAGGAGGTGGGGGAGGGACTAAGCTAAGAGGTTAATTCTTAGTCCCGAGCCCCAAAGGTGGCCCTTTGCCATTGATGACAAAGGGGGAGAGATATGAGTAAGGGGGAGAGCTTCAAGTGAAGAGGAAAGCTTCAAGTCAGGGGGAGCAAAACTTCAAAGGAATATTCTTAGTTGTGGGCACAGTTGGTCAGTTGTTAGCACAGTTGATTTTAGTTTTGGCTCTTGAGAAGTATTTTCAATAAAGGTTTGCCATCAATGACAAAGGGGGAGATTGTTGGCAATTTTGGGTACTTTGGGTACATTGCATTTGCTCAAGTGAATAAGTTGTCATTGATTTCAAGAAGATTTTGAAGGAATTTGATTTGATGTCAAATAATTTGTTTTGATGAAGGTTACGACATGACAGTTTCAAAGGTCTTTTGCAAACCCCAAGATGACAAGTTCGAAAGAAAGTAAGTTGGAAAAGTGTCGCAATATTGCGACATGTCACATTTTCATGACTTAAGCAGGAGAGAGAGAGCAAGTTAGAAAAGTGTCACGATATCGCGACATGTTGCAGTTTCGTGACTCAAAGAGGAGAGAGAATGTACGGAGTCAGAAATGTCATGATTTTGTGACATATTGCAAGGAAGGTTGTACGGACGAAAAAGTGTGACGATTTCATGACATGTTGCAGGAGAGAGAGACCGAAAGAAAAAGTGTCACGATTTTGCGACATATTGCAAGGAAGGTTGTATGAACAAAAAAGTGTTGCAATTTCACAACATATTGCAGGAGAGAGAGTCCGAAAGAAAAAGTGTCACAATTTCGTGACATAATGCAGAAGAGAAAGTCTGTAGTGTGATTTGTCATGATTTCACGACAAGTTTGAAAAGAGAAAGTAAAACATAAAGTGTCATGATTTCTCGACATGCTCAGAGTTTGAAGTGAGAACTATCATGATTTTGCAACATGCTGTAGAGTTCAAAGTGAGAACCATCATGATTTTGTGACATGCTATAGATGAAAATGTTCCAAGTAAGAACTGTCATGATTTCGCGACATGTAGCAAAGGAAAGGTTTCGAAGTAAGAAATGTCGCGATTTCGCGACATGTTGAAGAGAAAGCGTACAGATGCAAAAAGTGTCACGATTTCACGACAGGTTGAAGAGAAAGCTTATAGATGCAAAAAGTGTCACGATTTTGTGATAGTTTGAGATGGCAGCATTCGGTTGGAGAAAGTGTCATGATTTTGCGACAAAAATATAAAGCAGGTCTTCAACAGGAGGAGAGTCACGATTTCATGACAGAAGAAAATCGAAAGAGCATGGAAGAAGGAGCATCACAATTTCATGACAAATTCAAGAAAGAAGATCTCAAAGGCAAAGCATCACGATTTCGTGACATGTTCTAGTTTCGTGGGCGTAAGGCAGAGAAAAGCACAAGGCAGTGAAAGTGTCACGATTTCGTGACATGTTCCTTTTTCGCTAGTGGAAGCAGAGAGGAGTGCAAGGAAGCGAAAGTGTCATGATTTCACGACATGTTCTGCTTTCACAGGTGCAATCCAAGAAGAGGTTAAGAAAGTGAAAAGTGTCACGATATCGTGAAATGTTGTATTTTCATAGCAAAAGCTACATAAGAGTTATAGAGGCAGTGAAGCCGACAAAGTCAAATTTTAGTTGACGAAGATTAGGGCTCTTAGCCAAAAAATATTAGGGTTTGCATTTGTTATAACAACCAACTAAGATTAAAGTTTTCATCATGAAAATTCTATTATAAAAGGAGGGTTGGTTGGAGAGTTGAAGTGAATGTATGCGTGGTGGAAGTGCGATGTTCGCAGATAGTGCACAGAGCAAGAGGTTCGATCGTCAAAAGCAGAGTGTGAAATTCGATTGTAGTGTGCAAAGTGCATTTCATTGAATCATTCTAAGTGTGAAATATCACAAAGGAAATAGAGTGTGTAAAGACAGTGCCGCTATGATTGCGCAGAGGTGCAAATGTTGAAGTTTGACCAAGTGCGGCTATGATTGCGTAGAGAGAGCAGAGGGCATAGAGAGCACAAAGGGCAAAGATGAATGCAGAGTGCTACTACTTGAGTATAGAGGTGCATTGGTTCTTTGAGAAGAACCAGAGGACAGATTTGGTTGCTGAGCTACTATGGATGTGATCATAGAAGGCAGAGGTCTCTTAGGCTAAGCATTGAGGACAGGAGGTCTTCGATGGAAAGGAGTTCCACATGCTGGCAAGAGGTAGAGGCAGTTGATCTTCTGAGGGATCATTTCCAGAGAATATGGGAAGGTATCTCCTTTGAGTAGAGGCTCATAAATTTTTTTTGGGGGAAGGTATATCCTTTGGGCCGAGGCTCATAAACATTATAATTGGGAAGGTTTCCCAAAGAACTTTGAGATAACTTTTAGAGAAAAGTTTTTTGGATGTAGCCTAGCCATTCTAGGTGAACCACATTAAAATTGGTGTCACTTTATGGATGATATTGTGCATTACTTTGATATTGCTTTGATTATATTGCTTTATTGTTTTGAAGTATAAAGGAAAAAGTAAAAAGAGGTCTTATACTGTTCACCCCCCCTCTCAGTATAAGCTTGTGTTCTTTAGTTAGTTTGGATGGGTTCTACCATTCTACCTTGGAATATCTAGAATGAAAGCAACAACCAAATATTTAATCAATAAATAAAGTATATTTACTATATTTGGAAAAATACCATTGCCAATTTAGCTGAATCAGTCCAACAACTCCTTAATCACCCTCAAAACTCCCACCAAAGATGGGATCAAGTGATGTAACTGTTAAATATTAACTCTTCTAAGGGCAACTGGCTTAAAAGGAATGTGAATAATTGTAATATGGATATAAAAAGGAATTGGTAGCCTCCTCCTAAGGATTATGGAAAATTCAATACCGATGGAACTTCTATGGGGAACCCCGAAAAAGCTAGTGTAGGAGGAATTGGTAGACTTTCAGATGGCTGTGTGGTTTTCACTTTTCCTGAGAATTTGGGTATCATTTCCAATAACCTTGTTGAGGTGTATGGTATCCTCAAAGTCCTTCAAGAGGATGCTAATAATATAGGGGAAAAGGTGTTGGTTGAATCCAACTCTCAACTCATGATTAATCTTCTGAATACTCCTAAGAATCATAAGGTTGATTGGAGAATAAAAATAATTGTTGAGAAGATTTAATTAATTCAAATGGGAATTTTTAAAGTTGATTACAATAATGTGGTCAGATAATAAAACATGAGTGTTGATGTTTTAGCTAATTGGGCATTGGACAAAGGTGATCTTACTTGCTATGACCACCCTCCTAAATGGTGAGATTCACAAATAAGGGAAGCTCTACTTTTTATCCTTTCTTTGGATGGCTCCAGTACTAGAGGTACCTAGTTCCTTTTTGCTTTGTTTTTGCTTCTCTTTTGTTAAGTCAGGGTATTTTAGTTCCCTAGCTCAGAAATATATTTCTTATGTTTCCTCCGTTGAATCTTACCTTAAAATTATTTTGTCCTAAAAAGGTCGTAGTTGTGTTTTGTTATTTTTTTTTTCATTTTTTTTAGTTTTTCGAGGGGTGTGTGTGTGTGTGTGTTTGTATTGTTTTGTTTTTATGTTGATTTTTTTTTGTGTTTTTGTTGTTTTTTTATGTTTTTGTGTTTTTTTTTCTTTTTTGTGTGTTTTTGTTGTTTTCATGTTTTTGTTTTTTGTGTTTTGTGTTTTTGGTTTTTTAAAGTGTTTGTGCGTTGTTTTTTTGTTTTTTTGTTTTTCTTATGTGTTTTGTGCTTTGTTTTTAGTTTTTATTTTTTTATTTTATTTTATTTTTATTTTTATTTTTATTTATTTTTTTGTTCTTTTTGAGTTTTTTTTTTTTGTTTTTATGCTTTTATGTTATTTTTGTATTTTTTTTTTTGTTTTGTATTTTTTTTTTTTTATCTTTGTTTTGTGATGTTTTTGTGTCTTTTGTGTTTGTTTGTTTTTTTTTTTGGTGTTTTAGGCATGCTCGTTGAGTGTGCCAAAGGGGGTAGGCTAGGTGTGAGCCTTAGGTATTTTTGGTGCAATAGATACCCCTACCTACCTGGGACTTACCCAAAAGTGGTATCCCATTTGGGGTGATTTTCACAAACGAAAAAAATTAACAAAATATATGAAGTAAACATTTACAATCTATGGGTCCTAGATAATGAACAATGGTAAACATCAACGTGCAACCACTACTATGACTTAGCAAAGAACTTTATAATTACTACGAGGTAGAAGAGAACATTTAATTTGATTATCACATTTTGTGTCCATACTTTAAGATAATAGCAGCCCAAAATATGCAAATGATTATTAAATGGTTTTTGAATAGTTTTCATTTGGAGATAAAATCCCATTTTGACCACAGACGAATTTATTGAATAATGGGTTACACCTAACCTAAGATTTTAGTTATTGAAACCATTTGATTATTTAATATTTTAGTAACTATTAAAATTTTCTTATTACTCTTATTTGGAGGATTAATCTATTATAAACACCATCATCTACCACATAAATATTTTAACAGATTAATTAAAAAATTTGTTATTAACAATCAACACAAAAAACCTTGGTTCCTAATGCTTCACATGATTCGTTAGGGCATCCCATAGAATTAATTTCATTATCCAAATTGTTTGAGATTCTATCTACAAATTACATTGCATCTAAAATATTTTCTCCAATATGTATAATATAATTTTCAATAAAATAAATAGTATACTTATAAAATGAACTCAACCTCTCAAAGAAAGACGGAAACAGATATGCATGTTAACATTTCCTCAAAATTGTTAATATTTCAAACACTTTCTTCATCATAGGTAATATTTCAAATAATTTAAACTATTAAATAAAAAATTATACTCTACAATTATTGCCAATTATTTTTGAATGGCCAAATATTTATAATGCATTGACATAAGAAAATAACAAGTGGTTTTTCGATCAAAATAATCTTATACTACGAAATCAATCTTTGCTTCTATTAATATTATCATTATTTTAAGAACTTATTTCAGTTCAAAACTATGGTCTGGTTTACAATGCTTTCAATCCATCCCAAAAAATTGAAAAAGTGTGTTGTAGAGGTCTCCTATCCGTATCACATAAGAAAGAATAATGAATTTTGTAGTTCGTTGATAAATTTTATTTTATTTCCATGTATGATGGCTCAATTTTTGACCAGTATTTGATTGGGATCATATGGATTAGAACCTAAATGAGATGCATGCTACTATGGATGCAAAAAATCTATTTGAGTATTACAACTTACTCTAATTCTTCCATTACTTACGACAAGCAAGAGAAAACTACTTCAAACTTCTTTTCTAATAATATGCATAACATAAAACATTATCAGGCTTTAATTATTATTTAAAGCAATCTTATTTGAACTAGATAGTTAGTCACAAAGTCATTTCCAAGTCTTTTATCTCTATCACTATATTTAATGTAATAAACACCTCAACTCATGGCCTTAAACAAGACATCTTCATATGGATTGTATAAAAATAAAGTATTCTATTTAAAGTTAATGAAATCTTTGGTTAGCACATAAATTCCTCTAGTTTACAAAAGTGAATTGATCGATATTGCTACATTCTCCACAAAAAGTGATTAGAACCCATACTGGTTGCACAAGCAAATAAATGCATTCCATCATGGCATAAACTTTCAAAGGTAATATAACATACAAATTCAAAAATTAGAAAGAGCAATAAAGGAGAAAGAAGTTTGTTATAATTCCTCACAAACATGAGTTTATTTTAGTAATGACTCAAAATTACAGCAATACACAGACCATTTACTACAACCACATCCATTTAATCATTCTTATTCTTTTTAGAAAATATCAATTCTTTAAAACAAATAGATTTTTGACTATAGCCTATAATTCTACGTTAGCTTGACCGATTTCTTCTTCTTGCTATCCAATATTTATTAATTAATACCAAGCCAGATATATTCACCTACAACACATTCATGCAAGAAAATAAAAATATAATAATCCTCCAATGCCAAGCATGAAGTGTAAAATCTTCCAACAATTTTCCCCCCAATGAAATTCTTTGTTTCTATTCATGAAGTCATGGAGGAAGTTAAAGAAGCAATCATGATAATTACAAGCCCTTAACCTCCAAATCACAACATCCAATGCAACCATTATATCCACTATTTCATAAAGTATAAAATATTACTTTATATATATTATTTATTTATTTATTTTAATCTATTAATTATCATTCAATATTCATTTTTTTGACAAGTATTAAACCATTTACAATCACCAAATTGACTCCCATGTCCTTTGGCACTTTCATTGCCATTAAATATGACATACATTTAATGCAAAGCAAATTCCAATGTGCTTATCTAGATGCAACCTATGAGTCATGGTGATATTTCACACCATCATCATATCCCACTTACCTTTTTATATCGATCTTCTACTACTTGTTGAAGGAATGTACCTGGTATTGCATGCACAATAATTTTTAATAGTACCACATTTTAGAAATAGAACAAGTATAATTCACCAATTCATATATAATCCTTAGTGGTGTTAAGAGGGTTGTTACATCCTCCCCCATTAGAAATAAACACAGTCCTTGTGTTTAATACATGTTTAAACAAGATAAAATATATATATTTATTTATGTATCCTTTAGTATATATGTCCATTCATAAATCATACATAATTCAAGTATGTTCATATAGTCAACTCCACACAGTTTTTCATATTCACACTCATCCATATATTTATACATAAATCAAAACATGTTGTAAACTACTCCACACAAAAGTCCAAATATGCATCCATACATATTTGTGAAGAACACAAGCTTATACTGTGAGGGGGTGAATAGTATAAGATAAATTTTTACTTTTCTTTCCCAATAAATATTATGCAATGTATAGATAGCAATATCAACAACAGTAATCAAAGAAATGCACAAATAACCACACATAATAGAGACACCAATTTTACATGGTTCACCCAATGTGGGCTACTCCACGGAGAAAATATTTTACTAAAATTTTCTCAATCAATATCTTTGGAATCCTTTCCCTATTACAATGTTTATGGACCTCTATCCAGAGGATACACCAATACCCTAATCAAGTTCATGGATATCTATCCATAGGAGAACTCATTTCTCCTTAGATTTGACTAGTGATCTTCTATAAGAACTATTATCCCCACTGCTCTAGAAAATGGATATCTATCCACTGAAGACACCTATCCTCGTTGCCTTGGCTAATGTATATCTATCCACTAGAGAATATCATCCTCTATACTCTATCACCGTCAAATCTCTATCTTAAATCTACACTAAATACAGTCTTTCAATATAGCACAAATCTGCTCAATCTGTCTCTAGTCTGGAATAAACCTTTTCTCAAATCTGCACCAAAATCTATCCTCAAATCTGTACTAAACACAGTCATTCAGTCTAGAACAAATTTGTCCTCAATATCTATCCTCAAATCTTAATACAAATCTTGATTTAACATTAAATCAACTCTGCTAGATCTACCCCAAACCTTAACTAAATATTTGAATAAATCAATGAATCAAATTTGTTCTTAAGTCTTCTCAAAAACTTGTCTCAAATATGCCTTGTAAGCTTCCAAAAAATCTCACACTAATTTTTCCACAAGTCCTCTCTAGAACTTATATCAAATCTACTCAACAAGTCCTCACTAGAACTTGTCCAAATCTGCTCAACAAGTCCTCACTAGAACTTGTCCAAATCTACTCAAAAAGTCATACTAGAACTTGCCCAAACTCATAGAAACATAAAGAGAATTTTTAGAGACTCAATATACTTCACACTTATCACAATTATCAATTACTTTCAATAAATATTTTAGAAACATATATAGAATTGTTAGAAACTCAATATGCTTCACATTCACCACAATGCGCAATCAATTTCAATCACTCTTTTACCACATAAACATAGAGAGAATTATTAGAGATGCAATATTCTTCACACTCACAAAATATCAATCACTTTCTCAACTCAATTTATAAAATAGAATAATTTGTTTTATAGAACTTGAAAAATCATTTCACACATCTACTTGACTAGGCTCAACCAAATCTACTCAACCAATCACTCAATGAAGTAATCCTTGCTCACAAACCCTAGTCCAAGCATATGAATACTCACTCAAATATTTCCAACAATGCTTATAAACCAATATCACATAACAATGATATTCATGTTCTTTTCAAATCCTAGTTCAAGTTATTCACTCAACCATTCACTTTAACAATAATTATTATAAACAATATCACATAACAATGATACTCATGTTCTTTTCGAACCCTAGTTCAAGTTCTTCACTCAACCATTCAATTCAACAAAAATGCTTATAAAATAAGGTTTTATCAACAAATATTTATTCTAGAAAACCTTGAAGCATTAAATCAACACACTCAACAATGAAAACCTTAACCAAATCCTTTTCACTCCAACTTGGCATACACAACATTCAACAATCATTCATTAGGAAGAATATTCCCATACCTTTTGTTTGATGTAGAAGTTCCCTTGGAAAACCTGTCTAAATCACAATTTTCTTCTTTCCAATTTCAATGGTTATATGAAAAAATATCACTCCAACACTTTCTTAAAATATTCCTTAAACACAAAAATACTCAAAACACAAATACACCATATTTATCCTACTTGTAATTAACATTCATCAAATCATTGTAAAAAAATAATTACTTGGATACACCTTATAATATCCAACTTAAAATAATATACAACACCACAAAAATCACAACCAATATTTCTAAAAACACCTTTATTTCCTTTTCAAACCCTACAACAAATAGTACCAAAATTTTATTTTGAAATAACCTTATAACTCTCCAAAAACCTCATATACCAAATAACATATACAAAAATTAATTTTTAATACCTAAACAACCTTCTTCGTAAATTTCGATGCTCAAACTTTAATGCATACCTTGTTATTCCTCAAAAATGGTTTTGGTGTGATTCGATTCACCATCTCCCCAAGAACCAAGTGCCTTAGCACTTTCGATCCCACTATGTGGGCTAAAACTTCCCATGTGAAGGAAGCGTATCTTCCTCCCCTTTCAACCAACATCCATCGTTTTTCCAACACAAAATAAAATGATCCTCCATAGGGGATTCAAACTTGTGCCTGTCGCTGCCCTTATGTATTACTGCTACCACGGTTTCCAACTACGCTACCAATGGTTGGTGACCAAGGTTACCTCCTTTGTGGAGGAAATGATATCACCTCCTCTTATATCTTTTTAAAAATTAAAAACTCTTTGTTGCACACACGATTCACATGAAATTTACTCATCATAGGATTTTATTCGAAAGCATTAGGAGTTTTGGTAAGGTAGGTAATTCCCCTTTTAAACACATGATAAATATTCTTCCCACGTTGGTGCTAGAAATTTGAATTCAATTTTCAAATTAATTTTAATAACCCTTCTTAGGGTTAGTTAAAAATTAATATAAATTAATCTTATAACTAAATAAAAATTAATTAAATTTTAATTTAAATCACTTAAGTATTTTAAATTATAGATTAATTTATAATTAAAATATATTAATTAATTTATAATTAATTTAAAACTTCCCTTTATAATATTATAAAAATATTATAATATTATTCACTTGGGTTTTTTGCACTTTAGACCACATCTATCTTCTTAAAACCAGGTCTTGATCAACTAAAACTAGAGAACCTGAAACTGATGCTGCCCACTGAAACTGCCATTGACTGGTGCTGAAAGCTTGAAATTAATGACCACTCACTCTTGACATCAATGACAACTTATCTACTCAAAATATCCAACAATTTGCATATAAAATCATGAATCCACACAGTAATTTTAGAATGTTCATGTTTACTCAAACATGACAGGAAATTATTTCTTCATATAAACCACATTCTTCCATGTGGCATTTCTATTTGAGTATTGGTCCCATTGGACCCGATATTGATCAATGTTCCTCCTCCTCAAGCTCTTGGTATTCAAACCAAGTATTATAACTGGACAAACTTCAATTCATGGGGTCTTGACATCTACAAGTTAGAACTATCCCAAATATTAGTAGGTTTAGCAATGTATTTCCTAAGGAGGGATACATGGAAGACATCATGGATTTTTGATAAACTATATGCTAGAGCAAGGTTTTAGGCAATAGTAATTTTACCTATAATCTCAAATGGTCCCACAAATCTAGGGTTGATTTTAGAATACTTAATGGAACTCTTTGTAGGTTTCACCCTCAAGAAGACTTTATCTCCCATAGAGAATTCCCTCAATGTTATTTTATGGTTCACATAGTTGTTTTGGTGATCTATGACCTCCTTGAGTTTTTTTTGAATTCCTTTTAACTATTCTTCCATTTCCTTTACAGTATCTAGCCTGATAACTGCCTGATCCATTGAATTATCCCATGATAAATGACTCTTGCACCTTCTCTCATACAAGACTTCAAATGGAGCCATACCTAGTGAAGCATGATAGTTGTTATTGTAAGAAAATTCAACTAGGTATAGATAATATTCCCATTTGGTGTGTTGGTATATATAATACATTCATGATATATATTATAGGACTTGATTCGCCCTTTTAGTATGTTCATTTGTACCAAGGGGATAATAAAAATTGATATTAAGTTTGGTTCTCAAAGCTTTATGTAAATATTTCTAGAATTCTAAAGTAAAGTAAGAATACCTATATAATATTATAACTTTTGGAAACCCATGTAGATGCACTACCTCCTTGGAAAACTTACTTATCTATGGCAGGTGCATTATCCTACTCATTTTCGGGTATTAAATATGTAATTTGAGTTAATTTATCTACTACAACCAGTATTACATCATGACTAAATCTAGTCTTAGGCAATCCAACCATAAAGTCTATCGACACAACCCACCACTTTTGTATAGGAATGTCATAAGGGTGTAGATGATCTACTGGATGTAAATGTTTTGCGTTAAATTTTTGAAATTCTAAACACTTAGCTACAAAATAATTAATATCTTTCTTAATTCTTGGCTATTAAATCAAATTCTCTCGCATCTTCATCCCACTTGGGTGTGCATAATGGGGTGTATTATGTGCCTCCTTTAAGATAATTTATCTTTATCCACCCAAATTTAGAATAACTAATCTATTTTTTAAGTATAGTAAATCATCCCTATGTATAAAAATTGTGTCCCTATCAGGTTCTTGCTTTGTTTTAGCTTGACATTTCTTACAAAAATCATCACTATGTTGTAACTCCTTAACCTGATCTACCCAATCATGATGATACTGTGTCATCATGGTGATATGCCCTATTCTTCTCAAGGTATCACCAATATTATTATCCTTAACCTTGATATATTTTATGAAAAAATCATATTCAACTAGAAAAACCATCCACCAACATTGTCTAGAATTCGAAAAGGGTTTAGTAAAGATGTACTTTAAACTGTGATGATGTATTTTGAGGTCAAAAGGTTTTCCAAGCAAATAATACCTCCAAATCTTGAGAGCATGCACAACTATTGTAAACTCTAGGTCATGATTAGCATAGTTTACATCACATATCTTATGTTTTCATGATTCAAAGGTAATGAATGCTTCATATTGGATAAGGACTCCTAATCCCTCAATATATGAATTAGTGCACAACATGAATTTCTTGGAAGGATCAAGTAATTAGAGAATTGGTGTGATTGTTAACCTTTCCTTTAGTGTCTAGAAGGCTTCTTAAAATTGTTTTATTCACTTAAAAGTCTTCATTTCTTTGGATATTAGTGATATGTTGAGCATTTTTTGAGAAATCCCTGATAAAACATTTGTAATGGTTTACTAATCCCATAAAACTACATATCTCACTTACATTAGTGGGTGTAGGCTAGTTAACAATTACTTCCATTTTATTGGGATCAATATTAATTCCTTTAGTAGAGACTATATACCCCAAATATTATAATTGAGAAGTATAGAATTTACATTTTGATAGCTTCCCATACAACTGATTCCTCCTAAGGGTCTTAAGTACAATTCTCATATGTTGATATTGCTCTTCCTTGTTCCAAGAATAGATTAGTATGTAATCAATGAATATGAGCATAAAGTGATCAATTTGCTCTTAAACATAGTATTCACAAGATTCATAAATGCAGTTGGGATGTTAGTTAGACCAAAATATAGGATTGTCAACTCATAGTATCCATACCTTGTTCTAAAAGTAGTTTTATGTGTGTCTTCTTTCTAAATTCTTAGCTAATGATAACCCGATATAATATCAATTATTGAGAAGATGGTAGCTCCTTTCAATTGATCAAAAAGATCATCTATATAGGTAATTAACACCTATTCTTGATGGTCATCTTGTTGAGAATTTGATAGTCAATGCACAACCTTAAGGATCCATATTTCTTCTTAACAAATAAAATATGAGCACCCCACAATGACACATTGGACTTAATAAGTCCTTTCTCTAATAGATCTTGATGTTGTGTCTTGAGCTCCTAAAACTCTGTTGGCAATTTTGGGTACTTTGGGTACATTGCCTTTGCTCATGTGTATAAGTTGTCATTGATGTCAAGAAGCTCTTGAAGGAATTTGATTTGATGTCAAATAATTTATTTTGATGAAGGTTACGGCATGATAGTTTCAAAGGTCTTTTGTAAACCCCAAGTTGGCAGGTTTAAAGATTACAGGTGGATGCATTAGTTTAATGCATTTGGGTCCAGGAGGAAGTATTTATTTAAATAATTAAAAACCTTTTTAAGGTTCCCTTTAATTATTTTTAAATAAATATTAAATTATTTTTTGCAATGGGTTCTCCTAACCCATGGCGCTATGTTTTAAGATTGTGGGCGCTAGCCAAGACCTCACCGACGTCAAGAGCTTATGGTAAAAATGCATATAAATCTCCCTCGATGAAAATCAAGAATTATTCGATCTACATTTTGAAAAGAGTTGCTCACTGATAATTCGTGATTTGCTATTCGATTTCTTCCTTGCTGTGATTTCATGATCCACTATTCAGATTTCTTCTTCGATTGTGTCTTCGTCATTTTCATAAACCTACTGTTCGACTGTGTCTTCGTCGTTTTCATGAATTCGCTGTTCATTTTTTTGTACTCACCGCTTGTCGTAAATCCATCGTAAGGTTTTTGTCTTTGTGTTCACGTCAGAAGAAAGGGAGGCACTGTTGTTTTATTTAATCCTTGGCATAGAAGTAACAAGGCTAACAACGTGAGGTTTAAACCTCACTGGGTTCCTTTGGCACATCGGTAGTGGCTACGCTATTGGCACGCTACCCGAATGAGAGGTTCCACATTCGAATAACATGAAAGGGTTTTACATCATGAAGTGGACGCAGTGGGTGGTGTTAGAATTCATGCGCAATTTCTCCATAGCATAATTTTTTATGTTGGCCAAGCTTGCTGAGTTTTGGATAGGTTCCGATGGGAACTTATGAGCAGTTTTGGACAGGTTTCGATGGGGACTTGTGAGCAAATTTGGACAGGTCCTAGTAGAGGACTTGTGAGCTGAGTTTGATAGTTCTATCAGAGAACTTGAGGACAGAGGTGCACTAGTTCTTTGAGAAGAACCTAAGGACAGATTTGGCAAGTCTTTGAGAAGGCTTGTGTGTAGAGGATTGATTTGTTCAAGCATTGGATAGATCTGACAGATAGAGGAAGACTTGTACTAGATTGACTGACTGTGTTTGGTACAAAGTTGCTCGAGCTGCTATGGACGTGATCATAGAATGCAGAGGTCTCTTAGGCTAAGCATTGAGGATAGGAGGTCTTCGATGGAAAGGAGTTCCATGTGCTAGCAAGAGGTAGAGGCAGTTGATCTTCTGAGGGATCATTTCTAGAGCAGAGAGGAAGGTATCTCCTTTGACCAGAGGCTCATAAATTCTTATTGGGGGAAGGTATCTCCTTTGGGCTGAGGCTCATAAACATTGTAATTGGGAAGGATTCCCAAAGAACTTTGAGATAACTTTTAGAGAAAAGTTTTGTGGACGTAGCTGTATCACTCTAAATTTTTCACACCCTTACCTTTAGGCTATAGGATCTGTGCCCAGAAAGGGGATGTGAAAAGGATGGCTCGATACCTCGGACTGAGAGGCCTTGCGAAGGTCCTGCCTCTCGGGGGATGTGTATTATGGTGATTTTTCAACGGATGGTGGGTTCACCAGGAAACATTTAATGGCAGTTTCCACGCCTAGGTTGGGAATGTGTTTTATGTGTTCAGTTTTAGCCTTAAAAATTCATGTCCTAGGTTTGGCCGAATGAATCTAAGTTACTCTATATGAAAATGCAGATTAAATGAATACAAAAAACAAAATTAGATAGAAAACAGAGAGAATAATATGGATTAAAGACCAATACCTGATCCAGATGTCTGATGAAGATTCTGATGTTTTAAGCAGACAGGATCGTCTGGAATTTGACAGAATCATCTGAGATCTGACGAATTCGTCAGGCAAATTCGTCAAAGACCTGCAAACAGAGAAATAGGTGCAAAATGCAGAAAATGCAACTATTCTAACAAAGGGCAATGATGTAGAATAATAGGAGTAACATTAAAATGATGGTAATAAACAAAATGCAAGTGTACTACAATGATTTAATGACAATTGATGACTTAATTATGCATTTAAATCTACATGGGTGAACTCCAAAATGTAGAATAGCAAAAAATAGTAAATAAACTAGCTAATTATAGCATAAAATAGCAGATTGCAAAGAGGAAAATGCAAACTCTGGGCAGTGATTGCCCCCAATGGTGATTGCAGTCAAAATCATCTGGATGCGACAAAATTATCTCTGATTCGACAGGATCACCTCTGATCTGAACAAGATTGTCTGCAATGATGTAAGCTTGCTCTGGTTGAAAAACACCATGGTACCTGCAACAAAATTTGTATAGAACTAATGCAAATAGCAATTTAGGATGTCAACGCGTATGAAATCAAGTTACAGGGAATTTCAGCCAGGGGGGTGCTAAGGGGAGGGCTTAGGATTAAATAAGCTTAAGAGGAAGGTTAGGAGGTTGGAGATCATCTCTATTTGGGAGATCTCCAATGGGGAAGGGTCTCTAATGGTGCAGACACGCTTCTGTCCGGATTAGAGACACCGTTGGAACAAAAGCTAATTGTGCAAAATCAGTTTTGGGACAAGATCGTCTGGACGTCCTAGTCCAGACGAAATCATCCGATCTAAGGCGATATCGTCTGATCGGCGACGATATCATCAAACGGTCAAAACAACCTCTAAAAATGACATGAAAAATAAGGAAACAAATTAAGCAGCGGTTTGGGAGTGGTTTTGGAAGTTAAAATTTGAATTTGAATTATTTACTAGAGTAAATGTAATTTAAGGTTTTATTGCGCCAATCTTAGGGTGCTACATTTTGCCCCCTCTTTAGCAAATTTTTTGAAGAAAATGCATTAAATATGAGTTTTTCTTGATTTACGAGAAATAAAAAATTATTCCCATTTTTAGGCGACGATTCTTGGTCGAATCATACGACAGCTTACTATGGTGCCCCCTCCGTGTTTTTACCCAAATCGAACGTTTGAGGTAAAAACGCAGAAAAGCAAAATTTTAATTGTTTTTAATTATTTTTGAATAAAATTAAAAAAAATAGGGTAAAACCCTAATTCATTTTTACTGTTCATTTTTCTGGTTTTTAGAGCTCTACAAGCAAAAATGGTGGAGACAGCGCACAGATCGATAGAGGTCCGGCGTGGGCTACGGGTAAGAGTCTAAACTTAGTTGAGAATGCTTTAAGTTGAATTTACATGCTTGTTAGGTGAATTTTGAGTAAATTTTGAGCATCGTGGCTATTTTTGGGCCGTCGACATCGTCGGGACGAAATCGTCCTGATTTCGACGAAATCGTCTCAAGTTCACCGATTTTGTCGAAGGACGAAATCGACGAAAGGGGGACGATTTTGTCAATTAAGGGATGATTTCGACTGGCGAAATCGGAGATGATTGTGCTCAAATTAGGGACAATATCGTAAAATAGTGGACGATATCATCATTTGTATAAAATGTAAATTGATTTTACTTGCATTATTAATTACTTGAGTTTTTATTAATGATTTTTATTGTGTTTGTTGTTTATGTTGTAGAGAGGTTTACTAAAGAGTAGAGAATGGAAATACGGGGGGCTGAGAGATGATTTGGCCACTCTAACACAGGCAGAGCAGGATCAGCTGGCATAGGTCGGCTTACAACATGTGGCAGAGATGCTACAAGTTTCTAAGGATATGGGGCTACTGACAGCCCTGGCAGAGAGGTGGTATCCGGGTTCTTCCTATTTTTGGCTACCGACAGGGGAGATGACTCCCACACTAGAGGATGTATGGAGGATTCTGAGAATCCCCATACAAGGATGGTTGATCACTCCTACGGCCAATCAGGGCCATGCTATGATGCAGTTGTGTGGTGACCCGAGTTTCACCTTGGAGAAGGGCAGAGTGAACATAGAGGCGCTACGTCAGATGCCTAGGGCATCTAGACTCACACAAGTTTTGGCCAGAGTTGTCAGTGGACTTCTGCTATGCCATCAGAGTGGGTGCAGGGTACCATGGGTACTAGCAGATGTGATCTGTGACATACGGGACAATGGCTACAGATTCTCTTGGGGCAATTTTGTTATATGCCAATTGTACAGGATCTTATATGGGGTCATGTATAAGGGCGGCCGATGTCTGGTCATGACATCGCTTCTACAGGTTTGGTGCTGGGAGCACATTGCAGTGTGGAGGCCGGTAGAGCTTCCTTTGATAAAGGTTGATGGGGAGAGGCCCTGAGCTTTCTACTAGTGGCTCTAGAGAGGGTCACAGCGACGGATTGATCTGTCGATGTCCCAAAGACTACTGGATGACCTTGTCCCGGACCAGATCACCTGGAGGCCTTGGAGACATCATCCAAGGTGGGCTAAGGATGGACAGGAGCTGACTCACATCAAGTGAGTCTGTTGGCTTTGGATGGAGAGGGGAGAGGTAGAGCTCCATCGGTATGACCGAGTTTTGTGACAGTTCGATCTACAGCAGGGGATCCCATCTCTCAGGGATTACAAGTTTTCTTGGACTATCCGGGATAACACTACGGTCAACGGGGCTCCAGATATGTAGTGCTTCTAGAGTCAGGACATAGATGATGCCCCCATTCAGCCAATGGATTGGGATGATGTAGGGGTAGTCGAAGGCTATGATGCCTGGTACGCAAGCATCCGCCCTCCTCGAATGACGAGGGATCAGGGTTTGATTCACATAGTTGTGTGTCAGATGGGGAGGCAGCACCAGGCGGCTATGGAGGTGGCCTAAGGTCATGGAGGGAGAGAGCAGAGGAGGCCACATGCACCGAAGAGGCCATGGCAGCGGGAGAGGAGGGAGGAGAGACCCCCTTCTCCATAGAGAGAGAGACCACCATCACTCGATAAGGGCAAGGGTGTTGACACAGGGGAGAGCAGTGAGACAGTGACTCTTCGAGTAGAGACAATTTGTCTCCAAGCATAGGTGCAGAACCTATAGGAGGAGGCTGCACGACACTGAACTGAGGTGACACAACTCAGAGATGAGATTGCATGCCTCAGAGCACAAGGCGGAGGGGCGAGCATTGGGGAGCTGGCACAGGCTATTGCCCAAATCACTTTATACCAGACATTATACTATCAGATGGTGCCAGAGGAGGATAGAGTACTACTGTCGGCTAACATCGTAGATCCGATCAGGATCAGGTCATCGAGGACTTCGTCTTGATCGACGACGAGGACTTGCAGTACCACACATACTACGATGAGGCCACCTCGTCCACCTCAGGGTGGGGGAGGAGATGAGGCTAAGAGCTCGAGGGGTTCTCGAGGCTAGACTACTACATGACATTGTATAGATTAAGACATAGTTTTTATTATTTTTGATAGAGGATTGAGTATGCCGAGGTACAGATTGTGGCATACCAATCTAGTTTTGAGATGATGTATATATTTTTGAGATATATTTTGGATCATATGACTTGTGTCTTTATGTATTTTTATGATGCTTTAATGTTTGGATTGATTGATTTGATGATTCATGTAATTACGTCGTTGAAAATATTATGGTTTAAATGTCATGCTGTAAGATTTTAAATGAAATAATCTGACATAACAAATTGGTTGTTTGTGATGTGATGTGATAAAAGATAAAAAGAGACTTCTAACAATAATTTCAAAGGACATTGTTGCTATTATAGACCATTTCATGGAGTCGCCGCTCACTCGGTCGTCAAGCTAATCCTAGTATAGAAATATTGTTAAAAAGTAAAAGAGTGCTTAAGAGACTGTCTTAAGACTTTGGTGCAATGGTGCAAATGATGATGATGATAGTTTGTTTTCAGATTTTCATAAAATAGTATGCACGAAATAATGTTAAAATGATTTTTGCTAGGCATAAACTCCTAAGTGTGATTAAATTTTTTGATAATTCCCTAGGAATTATACTATCATTGCAAAATTGAAGGTTGACATAATGACATGAAATAGTGATAATGTGCATGTTTTTTTTTTTAAAACATAATTGTATAATAGAATGATTTAAGTCATATGGTTTTCCATGAATTGATTTGTAAATAAATGGGGAATAAAAATTGGTACAATGGTTTTCGCTAGGCATAGAATATGTAGGTATAGACTTATACCATCATCGCGAAAATCAAAGAAGAAAATAGATTGTTTTATTGCATGGTTGATTTGTAATAAACAAAAAATATGAAGATGAGGACTTGCGCTAGGCATAAAATTTCAATTTTGTTTTTGGAACTATACCATCATCATAAAAGTCAATAATATATATATATATATATATATATATGTATGTGTGTGTGTGTTTTGATTGTATGGTTTTGAAAGCAATTTCGATGTTTCTATTATGCATGTAATTGTCTTTATGCGAAACAACTGTACTTTAAAGAAGAAAATGAATTTATTCCAAACAATTTGCAAAAAAAATTCAAGGTATCTTAAAAACAAAAGTTATATTTATAAGGAATCTCATGTGCATATGTGAATTCATTTCCAATCTTGATTTATCATAATAATACACAAAATCTCTCAAATACAAATGTGTGTGCAATTGCTATGTTCATTTACCAGCTTTTGAGCAAGATAATATGATACAAGTGATTTGAATGAACCAAAGAAGTGTTCATTAACCATGATGTAGATGCATATAACCATACTAGACTACTATGTAAGTTGGATTATCAAGAGCTAGCTAGTCCATAAGCAGACATAGGACTATACAAAATAAGGTCGCTAATGTGACAGACATATCACCACGCTAGGAGTTACCCAAGGCCAAGCAGGTTGGGCACAAACCACCTGTTATGGGGCTTACCTCATAGTTTTCGAATAATTGAGAATTCCAGGGATTCAAGCTCATCAACCCTTATTTTCTTTTCAAAGGGTAGGGAAAGGGATTTTATTGCTTTTTCTTTTGCTTTCTTTTGCTTTCTTTTGCTTTCTTTTCTTTCTTTTTCTTTTGCTCTTTTTTTTTTTGTGTTGATATTTGAGATAATGCTGAAATAGTGCTAATAGAGTACAAAATGATTATGAAATAATGTTTCTTTTTCTCATGATTTTGCTTGATTTTATTTTTCTTTTGCTTCCTATTCTAGGGATACTTGCTCGGATTAGCTATAGAGCAAGGGATTTTTATTCTGGGTAGGGGTGAGCTTGTACTTTTGCCAATTCTCAAAGATTCTAGACCATGTGCATGATAGGATAGCAGGGGAAACTTTTCGCTCAAGAAACCACTTCTACTATGTAGCAAAGCATGGAAATTACAAATATAATCATTTTATTGTGAAAATATGTGCTTGGTTTAAGTAAATAACAAGATCAATTCTCTGTGCTCAAACTTTATTTAATTAAATTTTGTGAACTTTGATATAAGAGAGATTAGTAATCATACCAGATAAAATCAAGATATTTATTTTTTTGTTTGTGAAAGTGAGGGATTCCAAATAAATTCTAATTTATGCAAAATAATTTGAAACATATAACTGCAACACTTGTAAGAAGATATATATAAATATTTTTTGAGAAATTTTGAGAATGTTGACTCTCTCTTTCTTCTTTATGTTTGGTTTCGAAAGAGTCAAGAATATTGTTGTTTTTATTTTTATTATTATTTGAAAGAATTAAGAAGTGCCATAAATAAATACAACAAATAGTTTTGAAGATTTTGATGATTATGAATGTTTTTGGTGTTTTTGAATTTATAAATTGAAAGAAATACAAAATAGTGATTTTGAAATATTTTAAAGAAATATATACAAGGAAGAAATAACCAAAATTATACATAGTAATGTTTAATATGCAAGATGTTCATGGGTTCTTTGAGTTCTTTACCATCTAAGGTAGATAATTTGTATGCTCCTGATTCAAATTTAGCAGTGATAATGTATGGTCCAAGCCAGTTGGGCTCAAATTTACCTTTAAGGTCCTTAGTTGTATTAGTATTTTTTTGATTTTTTTTAAAACAAGGTCGCCGATCTCAAAGGATCGATGACGAACTTTTTTAGCATATGATCTTTTAAGCTTGTTTTGGTAGGCACGGAGATGCTCCAAAGCATTGATGCATTTTTCATCTAGGAGTTCCAACTCGATCGAGTCTCACAGCTCGATATTCATCTCCTACTTCGGTATCTTGAAGTAGTAGAGCCAAAGAAGGAACTTCTAATTCAAAGGGAAAAATGGCTTTAGCACCATAAACCAAAACAAAAGGTGAAGTTACAGTGGGGGTTCTAACACTAGTTCGATAGGCCCATAAGGCTGGATATAACTGAATGTGCCAGTCGCGACCAGTTTTATTGACCAATATTTTGAGAATTTTGATTAAGATTTTGTTAGATGCTTCTGCTTGACCATTACCCCGAGGATAATAGGGAGTGGACCAACGATGTTGAATCTTATATTTTTGGCATAATTTTTTAACATCTTTATTTTTGAAACAAGTTCCATTATCAGAGATGAGATTTACAGGAATTCCAAACCTACAAATGATTTTATTAAAAATAAATTTAGAGACTTGTGTGCAAGAAGCTAAAGGCATAGCTTCAACCCACTTCGTGAAATACTCAGTGGCGGTTATGATGAATTTGTGTCCATCAGATGACATAGGATTGATTTTGCCAATAATATCTAAACCCCATTTTGAAAAGGGCCAAGGAGATGAAATAGCCTGCAGTTCTTGTGCAGGCGCATGGACAAGGTCAGCATGTTTTTTGCACTTGTCGCAATGGCGCACATAATCATGTGCATCCTTTTCCATGGTAGGCCAAAAGTATCCTATTCTAAGGATTTTTTTAGCAATGACACTACCACTGAAGTGTCCTCCACAAGATCCATCATGGGCTTCACTCAAGGCTGATTTGGATTCTTCTAAATTTAAACATCTTAATAGGATACCTTGTAAAGATATCCTATATAAAGTATTGCCAATTATTACAAATCGACTTGCTTGTCTACGTAATAACCGATGCTGGTTTCTATTGAATTGGTAGGGAATGTCCCATTTTGGAGAAAATCAAATATGTCCGTATACCAAGGTTTAGGAGTAATTTCATTGATTAGAAACACATCCAAAGGTTCTAAGCATGACTTATTTGAAGCGGGTTTCTGGAGTTGATAAATAATGATAGTGGTGTATTCATCATCTAACTCCAAGGGTAGGAGAGATGTAGCTACAGCCATAGCATCAGCTGCACGGTTGCAAGTTCAAGGAATAGCTTCCAAGGTAACTTGATCAAATAGAGACATTAGTTGTAAAACATAGGCCTTATATGGGTGTATTTTATCATATCTCGGTCCGATAAACTTCATTAATTTGGTTTATAACCAGCTTGAGAATCACAAAAAACTAACGGATGTTTAATTTTTAGCGTCAAGGCAGCTCGTAATCCAAGGATTAGAGCTTCATATTCAGTAGTATTGTTGGTGCAAGCAAATGTTAATTTGAAGGACAGAGGAATAAGATGTTTTTTTGGGGATATTAAAATAATACCCGCACCAGCCCCACTCATGCATCGAGCTCCATCAAAGTATAAGGACCATTGTTCAATATGGTCTACCTCTAATTGAAGGCATTCATTAGGGAACTCAATGATGAGGGGATGGGTAGACTCTAAGGGTGCAGCAACTAATTGATCTGCTATAATTTGACCCTTAACAGACTTATGTCCTATGAATGTGAGATCAAATTTGCTTAGAGCAAGAACCCACTTGGCTGTGCGACCCGATAAATAAGGTCGACTCATGAGATATATCAAGGGATCATATTTAGCAATGACAGGTTTTCTGACTAAGCATATAATGGCGTAATTTTTGCATAGCAAAAATGAGTGCTAGACATAGTTTTTCGAACGCTGTGTAGCGGGTTTCATAACCGATGAAGGTTCGGCTAATATAATAATTAGCACGTTCCCTCTTTTCATCATCAAGCTAAGCTAACATAGCTCCTAAGGCAGAATTTGAAGCTAAAATATACAGAAGGAATGGGCGATCAGGTTTAGGCAGTGAAAGCACAGGTGGATTAAGGAGGTATTGCTTAAGAAGATCAAAAGCTTCTTTACATTCATCGTCCCAATTAAAAGGGACATCCTTCTTAAGAAGTTTAAGAAAGGGACCAGTTTTGTCCGCCAGCTTATCGATGAAGTGACGGATGGCTTGAAGCTTACCTTGTAAACTTCGTAACTTAGATATATTAGTAGGTGCAGGCATATCAATGATAGCCACAATCTTGAGAGGGTCGATTTCGATACCACGTAAAGAAACTAAAACCCCTAATATTTTATCGGACTTAACTCCGAATATGCATTTTGCTAGATTTAATCGAATGAGATATTCTCGTAATCGATTAAAAACTTTTCTCAAATCATCTAAATGATTATCTTTAATAATAGAGTGAACTATAATATCATCTACATAATCATGTACGATATCATGCATCATATCATAAAAAATATAAGTCATAGCTCGTTGATATGTTGCACCTACGTTCTTTAAGCCAAATGGCATCACTTTCCAACAAAAAGTACCCCAGGGGGTAATAAAGGTTGTTTTAGCCTGATCTTTAGGAGCTATCCTGATCTGATTATAACCAGAGAATCCATCCATTAAGGACATCATCCCACTCCCGACAGTAAAGTCAATGATTTGATCCATGTTTGGAAGAGGAAAATCATCTTTAGGGCATGCAACGTTAATATCTCTAAAATCAGTGCAAACCCTAACTTTGGTAGCTTCTTTCTTGGTAACTAGAACTACATTTGAGATCCATTCAAAGCATAATCAATAGCTTGTATAAAAACAACATTTAGGAGTTTTTCTAACTCCCCTTTGACTAGCAAAGCCACTTTAGGATGCATTTTTCTAAGTTTTTGTTTAACAGGTTTAGCTAGACTTGGCATATCTTCATATGTCCAAGCGAAGACATATTCATACTCTTTAAGGAGTGTAATGTATTGTTCTTGTTTTTCTTGACTTAATTTTGATCCAATATTGATTATGTGAGGATTATCCTTAGTTCCAATATTAACTTTAATGACGTTTTCTACCTCCATGTGTATAATTACTCTATATGAAAATGTAGATTAAATGAATACAAAAAACAAAATTGGATAGAAAACAGAGAGAATAATATGGCTTAAAGACCAATACCTGATCCAGATGTCTGATGAAGATTCTGATGTTTTAAGCAGACAGGATCATCTGGAATTTGACAGAATCATCTGAGATCTGACGAATTCGTCAGGCAAATTCGTCAAAGACCTGCAAACAGAGAAATAGGTGCAAAATGCAGAAAATGCAACTATTCTAACAAAGGGCAATGATGTAGAATAAGAGTAACATTAAAATGATGGTAATAAACAAAATGCAAGTGTACTACAATCATTTAATGACAATTGATGACTTAATTATGCATTTAAATCTACATGGGTGAACTCCAAAATGCAGAATAGCAAAAAATAGTAAATAAACTAGCTAATTATAGCATAAAACAGCATATTGCAAAGAGGAAAATGCAAACTCTGGGCAGTGATTGCCCCCAATGGTGATTGCAGTCAAAATCATCTGGATGCGACAAAATTATCTCTGATTCGACAGGATCGCCTCCGATATGAACAGGATTGTCTACAATGATGTAAGCTTGCTCTGGTTGAAAAACACCATGGTACCTGCAACAAAATTTGTATAGAACTAATGCAAATAGCAATTTAGGATGTCTTAACGCGTATGAAATCAAGTTACAGGGAATTTCAGCCAGGGGGTGCTTAGGGGAGGGCTTAGGATTAAAGAAGCTTAAGAGGAAGGTTAGGAGGTTGGAGATCATCCCTATTTGGGAGATATCCAATGGGGAAGGGTCTCTAATGGTGCAGACACGCTTCTGCCCGGATTAGAGACACCGTTGGAACAAAAGCTAATTGTGCAAAATCTATTTTGGGACAAGATCGTCTGGACGTCCTAGTCCGGACGAAATCATCCGATCTAAGGCGATATCGTCTGATCGGCGACGATATCATCAAACGGTCAAAACAACCTCTAAAAATGGCATGAAAAATAAGGAAACAAATTAAGCAGCCGTTTGGGAGTGGTTTTGGAAGTTAAAATTTGAATTTGAATTATTTACTAGAGTAAATGTAATTTAAGGTTTTACTGCACCAATTTTAGGGTGCTACATTTTGCCCCCTCTTTAGCAAATTTTCTGAAGAAAATGCATTAAATATGAGTTTTTCTCGATTTACGAGAAATAAAAAATTATTCCCATTTTTAGGCGACGATTCTTGGTCGAATCATACGACAGCTTACTATGGTGCCTCCTCCGTGTTTTTACCCAAATCGAACGTTTGAGGTAAAAACATAGAAAAGCAAAATTTTAATTGTTTTTAATTATTTTTGAATAAAATTAAAAAAAAATAGGGTAAAACCCTAATTCATTTTTACTGTTCATTTTTCTGGTTTTTAGAGCTCTACAAGCAAAAATGGTGGAGACAATGCACAGATCGACAGAGGTCCAACATAGGCTACGGTAAGAGTCTAAACTTAGTTTAGAATGCTTTAAGTTGAATTTACATGCTTTTTAGGTGAATTTTGAGTAAATTTTGAGCATCGTGGCCATTTTTGGGCCGTCGACGTCGTCGGGACGAAATCGTCTCGATTTCGACGAAATCGTCTCAAGTTCACCGATTTTGTCGAAGGACGAAATCGACGAAAGGGGGACGATTTCGTCAATTAAGGGATGATTTCGACTGGCGAAATAGGAGATAATTGTGCTCAAATTAGGGACAATATCATCAAATAGTGGACGATATCATCATTTGTATAAAATGTAAATTTATTTTACTTGCATTATTAATTACTTGAGTTTTTATTAATGATTTTTATTGTGTTTGTTGTTTATGTTGTAGAGAGGTTTACTAAAGAGTAGAGAATGGAAATGCGGGGGGCTGAGAGATGATTTGGCCACTCTAACACAGGCAGAGCAGGATCAACTGGCATAGGTCGGCTTACAACATGTGGCAGAGATGCCACAAGTTTCTACGGATATGGGGCTACTGACAGCCCTGGCAGAGAGGTGGTATCCAGGTTCTTCCTGTTTTTGGCTACCGACAGGGGAGATGACTCCCACACTAGAGGATGTATGGAGGATTCTGAGAATCCCCATACAAGGACGGTTGATCACTCCTACGGCCAATCAGGGCCATGCTATGATGCAGTTGTGTGGTGACCCGAGTTTTGCCTTGGAGAAGGGCAGAGTGAACATAGAGGCACTACGTCAGATGCCTAGGGCATCTAGACTCACACAAGTTTTGGCCAGAGTTGTCAGTGGACTTCTGCTATGCCATTAGAGTGGGTGCAGGGTACTAGCAGATGTGATCTGTGACATACGGTACAATGGCTACAGATTCTATTGGGGCAATTTTGTTATATGCCAATTGTACAGGATCTTGTATGGGGTCATGTATAAGGGCGACCGATGTCTGGTCATGACATCGCTTCTACAGGTTTGGTGCTGGGAGCACATTGCAGTGTGGAGGCCAGTAGGGCTTCCTTTGATAAAGGTTGATGGGGAGAGGCCCTGAGCTTTCTACTAGTGGCTCTAGAGAGGGTCACAGTGACGGATTGATCTGTCGATGTCCCAAAGACTACTGGATGACCTTGTCCTAGACCAGATCACCTGGAGGCCTTGGAGACATCATCCAAGGTGGGCCAAGGATGGACAGAAGCTGGCTCACATCAAGTGAGTCTGTTGGCTTTGGATGGAGAGGGGAGAGGTAGAGCTCCATCGGTATGACCGAGTTTTGTGACAGTTTGATCTACAGCAGGGGATCCCATCTCTCAGGGATTACAAGTTTTCTTGGACTATCCGGGATAACACTACGGTCAACGGGGCTCCAGATATGTAGTGCTTCTAGAGTCAGGACATAGATGATGCCCCCATTCAGCCAGTGGATGGGGACGATGCAGGGGTAGCCGAAGGCTATGATGCCTGGTACGTAGGCATCCGCCCTCCTCGAATGACGAGGGATCAGGGTTTGATTCATACAGTTGTGTGTCAGATGGTGAGGTGGCACCAGGTGGCTATGGAGGTGGCCTAAGGTCACAGAGGAAGAGAGCAGAGGAGGCCACAGGCACCGAAGAGGCCGTGGAAGCGGGAGAGGAGGGAGGAGAGACCCCCTTCTCCATAGAGAGAGAGGCCACCATCGCTCGATAAGGGAAAGGGTGTTGACACGGGGGAGAGCAGTGAGACAGTGACTCTTCGAGTAGAGACAGTTTGTCTCCAGGCATAGGTGTAGACCCTATAGGAGGAGGCTGCACGACACTGAGCTGAGGTGACACAACTCAGAGATGAGATTGCATGCCTCAGAGCACAAGGCGGAGGGGCGAGCATTGGGGAGCTGGCACAGGCTATTGCCCAAATCACTTTCTACCAGAAATTATACTATCAGATGGTGCCAAAGGAGGATAGAGTACCACTGTCAGCTAACATCATAGATCCGATCAGGATCAGGTCATCGAGGACTTCGTCTTGATCGACGAAGAGGACTTGCAGTACCACACATACTACGATGAGGCCACCTCGTCCACCTCAGGGTGGGGGAGGAGATGAGGCTGAGAGCTCAAGGGGTTCTCGAGGCTAGACTACTACATGACATTGTATAGATTAAGACATAGTTTTTATTATTTTTGATAGAGGATTGAGTATGCCGAGGTACAGATTGTGGCATACCAATCTAGTTTTGAGATGATGTATATATTGTTGAGATATATTTTGGATCATATGACTTGTGTCTTTATGTATTTTTATGATGCTTTAATGTTTGGATTGATTGATTTGATGATTCATGTAATTATGTCGTTGGAAATATTATGGTTTAAATGTCATGCTGTAAGATTTTAAATGAAATAATCTGACATAACAAATTGGTTGTTTGTGATGTGATATGATAAAAGATAAAAAGAGACTTCTAACAATAATTTCAAAGGACATTGTCGCTATTATAGACCATTTCATGGAGTCGCCGCTCACTCGGTCGTCAAGCTAATCCTAGTATAGAAATATTGTTAAAAAGTAAAAGAGTGCTTAAGAGACCTGTCTTAAGACTTTGGTGCAATGGTGCAAATGATGATGATGATAGTTTGTTTTTAGATTTTCATAAAATAGTATGCACGAAATAATGTTAAAATGATTTTTGCTAGGCATAAACTCCTAAGTGTGATGAATTTTTTTGATAATTCCCTAGGAATTATACTATCATTGCAAAATTGAAGGTTGACATAATGACATGAAATAGTGATAATGTGCATGTTTTTTTTTTTTAAAACATAATTGTATAATAGAATGATTTAAGTCATATGGTTTTCCATGAATTGATTTGTAAATAAATGGGGAATAAAAATTGGTACAATGGTTTTCGCTAGGCATAGAATATGTAGGTATAGACTTATACCATCATCGCAAAAATCAAAGAAGAAAATAGATTGTTTTATTGCATGGTTGATTTTTAATAAACAAAAAATATGAAGATGAGGACTTGCGCTAGGCATAAAATTTCAATTTTGGTTTTGGAACTATACCATCATCATAAAAGTCAATAATATATATATATATATATATATATGTGTGTGTGTGTGTGTGTGTGTTTTGATTGTATGGTTTTGAAAGCAATTTTGATGTTTCTATTATGCATGTAATTGTATTTATGTGAAACAACTGTACTTTAAAGAAGAAAATGAATTTATTCCAAAAAATTTGCAAAAATATTTCAAAGTATCTTAAAAAAAAAAGTTATATTTATAAGGAATCCCATGTGCATATGTGAATTCATTTCCAATCTTGATTTATCATAATAATACACAAAATCTCTCAAATACAAATGTGTGTGCAATTGCTATGTTCATTTACCAGTTTTGAGCAAGATAATATGATACAAGTGATTTGAATGAACCAAATAAGTGTTCATTAACCATGATGTAGATGCATATAACCATACTAGACTACTATGTAAGTTGGATTATCAAGAGCTAGCTAATCCATAAGCAGACATAGGTCTATACAAAATAAGGTCGCTAATGTGACAGACATATCGCCACGCTAGGAGTTACCCAAGGCCAAGCAGGTTGGGCACAAACCACCTGTTATGGGGCTTACCTCATAGTTTTCGAATAATTGAGAATTCCAAGGATTCAAGCTCATCAACCCTTATTTTCTTTTCAAAGGGTAGGGAAAGGGATTTTATTGCTTTTGCTTTTGCTTGCTTTTGCTTTCTTTTGCTTTCTTTTCTTTCTTTTTCTTTTGCTCTTTTTTTTTTGTGTTGATATTTGAGATAATGCTGAAATAGTGCTAATAGAGTACAAAATGATTCTGAAATAATGTTTCTTTTTCTCATGATTTTGCTTGATTTTATTTTTCTTTTGCTTCCTATTCTAGGGATACTTGCTCGGATTAGCTATAGAGCAAGGGATTTTTATTCCCGGTAGGGGTGAGCTTGTCCTTTTGCCAATTCTCAAAGATTCTAGACCATGTGCATGATAGGATAGCAGGGGAAACTTTTCGCTCAAGAAACCACTTCTACTATGTAGCAAAGCATGGAAATTACAAATATAATCATTTTATTGTGAAAAGATGTGCTTGGTTTAAGTAAATAACAAGATCAATTCTCTGTGCTCAAACTTTATTTAATTAAATTTTGTGAACTTTGATATAAGAGAGATTAGTAATCATACCAGATAAAATCAAGATATTTATTTTTTTGTTTGTGAAAGTGAGGGATTCCAAATAAATGCTAATTTATGCAAAATAATTTGAAACATATAACTGCAACATTTGTAAGAAGATATATATAAATAATTTTTGAGAAATTTTGAGAATGTTGACTCTCTCTTTCTTCTTTATGTTGTTTTGGTTTCGAAAGAGTCAAGAATATTGTTGTTTTTATTTTTATTATTATTTGAAAGAATTAAGAAGTGCCATAAATAAATACAACAAATAGTTTTGAAGATTTTGATGATTATGAATGTTTTTGGTGTTTTTGAATTTATAAATTGAAAGAAATACAAAATAGTGATTTTGAAATATTTTAAAGAAATATATACAAGGAAGAAATAACCAAAATTATACATAGTAATGTTTAATATGCAATATGTTCATGGGTTCTTTGAGTTCTTTACCATCTAAGGTAGATAATTTGTATGCTCCTGATTCAAATTTAGCAGTGATAATGTATGGTCCAAGCCAGTTGGGCTCAAATTTACCTTTAAGGTCCTTAGTTGTATTAGTATTTTTTTGATTTTTTTTAAAACAAGGTCGCCGATCTCAAAGGATCGATGACGAAATTTTTTAGCATATGATATTTTAAGCTTGTTTTGGTAGGCACGGAGATGATCCAAAGCATTGATGCATTTTTCATCTAGGAGTTCCAACTGACTGAGTCTCGCCAGCTCGATATTCATCTCCTACTTCGGTATCTTGAAGTAGTAGAGCCAAAGAAGGAACTTCTAATTCAAATGGAAAAATGGCTTTAGCACCATAAACCAAAACAAAAGGTGAAGTTCCAGTGGGGGTTCTAACACTAGTTCGATAGGCCCACAAGGTTGGATATAACTGAATGTGCCGATCGCGACCGCTTTTATTGACCAATATTTTGAGAATTTTGATTAAGATTTTGTTAGATGCTTCTCGCTTGACCATTACCCCGAGGATAATAGGGAGTGGACCAACGATGTTGAATCTTATATTTTTGGCATAATTTTTTAACATCTTTATTTTTGAAACAAGTTCCATTATCAGAGATGAGATTTGCAAGAATTCCAAACCTACAAATGATTTTATTAAAAATAAATTTAGAGACTTGTGTGTCAGCTGCGAGAAGCTAAAGGCATAGCTTCAACCCACTTCGTGAAATACTCAGTGGCGGTTATGATGAATTTGTGTCCATCAGATGACATATGATTGATTTTGCCAATAATATCTAAACCCCATTTTGAAAAGGGCCAAGGAGATGAAATAGCCTGCAGTTCTTGTGCAGGCACATGGACAAGGTCAGCATGTTTTTGGCACTTGTCGCAATGGCGCACATAATCATGTGCATCCTTTTCCATGGTAGGCCAAAAGTATCCTATTCTAAGGATTTTTTTAGCAATGACACTACCACTGAAGTGTCCTCCACAAGATCCATCATGGGCTTCACTCAAGGCTGATTTGGATTATTCTAAATTTAAACATCTTAATAGGATACCTTGTAAAGATCTCCTATATAAAGTATTGCCAATTATTACAAATCGACTTGCTTGTCTACGTAATAACCGATGCTGGTTTCTATTGAATTGGTAGGGAAAGTCCCATTGTGGAGAAAATAAAATATGTCCATATACCAAGGTTCAGGAGTAATTTCATTGATTAGAAACACATCCAAAGGTTCTAAGCATGACTTATTTGAAGCGGGTTTCTGGAGTTGATAAATAATGATAGTGGTGTATTCATCATCTAACTCCAAGGGCAGGAGAGATGTAGCTACAGCCATAGCATCAGCTGCACGGTTGCAAGTTCAAGGAATAGCTTCCAAGGTAACTTGATCAAATAGAGACATTAGTTGTAAAACATAGGCCTTATATGGGTGTATTTTATCATATCTGGTCTGATAAACTTCATTAATTTGGTTTATAACCAGTTGAGAATCACAAAAAACTAACAGATGTTTAATTTTTAGCGTCAAGGCAGCTCGTAATCCAAGGATTATAGCTTCATATTCAGTAGTATTGTTGGTGCAAGCAAATGTTAATTTGAAGGACAGAGGAATAAGATGTTTTTTTGGGGATATTAAAATAATACCCGCACCAGCCCCACTCATGCATCAGGCTCCATCAAAGTATAAGGACCATTGTTCAATGTGGTCTACCTCTAATTGAAGGCATTCATTAGGGAACTCAATGATGAGGGGATGGGTAGAATCTAAGGGTGCAACAACTAATTGATCTGCTATAATTTGACCCTTAACAGAATTATGTCCTATGAATGTGAGATCAAATTTGCTTAGAGCAAGAACCCACTTGGCTGTGCGACCCGATAAATAAGGTCGACTCATGAGATACCTCAAGGGATCATATTTAGAAATGACAGGTTTTCTGACTAAGCATATAATGGCGTAATTTTTGCATAGCAAAAATGAGTGCTAGACATAGTTTTTCGAACGCTGTGTAGCAAGTTTCATAACCGATGAAGGTTCGGCTAATATAATAATTAGAATGTTCCCTCTTTTCATCATTAAGCTAAGCTAACATAGCTCCTAAGGCAGAATCTGAAGCTAAAATATACAGAAGGAATGGGCGATCATGTTTAGGCAGTGAAAGCACAGGTGGATTAAGGAGGTATTGCTTAAGAAGATCAAAAGCTTCTTTACATTCATCATACCAATTAAAAGGGACATCCTTCTTACGAAGTTTAAGAAAGGGACCAGTTTTGTCCGCCAGCTTATCGATGAAGTGACAGATGGCTTGAAGCTTACCTTGTAAACTTCGTAACTTAGATATATTAGTATGTGCAGGCATATCAATGATAGCCACAATCTTGAGAGGGTCGATTTCGATACCACGTAAAGAAACTAAAACCCCTAATATTTTATCGGACGTAACTCTGAATATGCATTTTGCTAGATTTAATCGAATGAGATATCCTCGTAATCGATTAAAAACTTTTCTCAAATCATCTAAATGATTATCTTTAATAATAGAGTGAACTATAATATCATCTACATAATCATGTACGATATCATGCATCATATCATGAAAAATATAAGTCATAGCTCGTTGATATGTTGCACCTACGTTCTTTAAGCCAAATGGCATCACTTTCCAACAAAAAGTACCCCAGGGGGTAATAAAGGTTGTTTTAGCCTGATCTTTAGGAGCTATCATGATCTGATTATAACCAGAGAATCCATCCATTAAGGACATCATCCCACTCCCGACAGTAAATTCAATGATTTGATCCATGTTTGGAAGAGGAAAATCATCTTTAGGGCATGCAGCGTTAATATCTCTAAAATCTGTGCAAACCCTAACTTTGGTAGCTTCTTTCTTGGTAACTAGAACTACATTTGAGATCCATTCAGCATAATCAATAGCTTGTATAAAAACAACATTCAGGAGTTTTTCTAACTCCCCTTTGACTAGCAAAGCCACTTTGGGATGCATTTTTCTAAGTTTTTGTTTAACAGGTTTAGCTAGACCTGGCATATCTTCATATGTCCAAGCAAAGACATATTCATACTCTTTAAGGAGTGTAATGTATTGTTCTTGTTTTTCTTGACTTAATTTTGATCCAATATTGATTATGTGAGGATTATCCTTAGTTCCAATATTAACTTTAATGACGTTTTCTACCTCCATGTGTATAATTACTCTATATGAAAATGCAGATTAAATGAATACAAAAAACAAAATTGGATAGAAAACAGAGAGAATAATATGGATTAAAGACCAATACCTGATCCAGATGTCTGATGAAGATTATGATGTTTTAAGAATACAGGATCGTCTGGAATTTGACAGAATCATCTGAGATCTGACGAATTCGTCAGGCAAATTCGTCAAAGACCTGCAAACAGAGAAATAGGTGCAAAATGCAGAAAATGCAACTATTCTAACAAAGGGCAATGATGTAGAATAATAGGAGTAACATTAAAATGATGGTAATAAACAAAATGAAAGTGTACTGAAATGATTTAATGACAATTGATGACTTAATTATGCATTTAAATCTACATGGGTGAACTCCAAAATGCAGAATAAAAAAATAGTAAATAAACTAGCTAATTATAACATAAAACAGCATATTGCAAAGAGGAAAATGCAAACTCTGGGCAGTGATTGCCCCCAATGGTGATTGCAGTCAAAATCATCTGGATGCGAAAAAATTATCTCTGATTCGACAGGATCACCTCCGATCTGAACAGGATTGTTTGCAATGATGTAAGCTTGCTCTGGTTGAAAAACACCATGGTACCTGCAACAAAATTTGTATAGAACTAATGCAAATAGCAATTTAGGATGTCTTAACGCGTATGAAATCAAGTTACAGGGAATTTCAGCCAGGGGGGTGCTAAGGGGAGGGCTTAGGATTAAATAAGCTTAAGAGGAAGGTTAGGAGGTTGGAGATCATCCCTATTTGGGAGATCTCCAATGGGGAAGGGTCTCTAATGGTGCAGACACGCTCTCGCCCGGATTAGAGACACCGTTGGAACAAAAGCTAATTGTGCAAAATCAGTTTTGGGACAAGATCGTCTGGACGTCCTAGTCCAGACGAAATCATCCGATCTAAGGCGATATCGTCTGATCGGCGACGATATCATCAAACGGTCAAAACAACCTCTAAAAATGGCATGAAAAATAAGGAAACAAATTAAGCAGCGGTTTGGGAGTGGTTTTGGAAGTTAAAATTTGAATTTGAATTATTTACTGGAGTAAATGTAATTTAAGGTTTTACTGCGCCAATTTTAGGGTGCTACATTTTTCCCCCTCTTTGAAGAAAATGCATTAAATATGAGTTTTTCTCGATTTACGAGAAATAAAAAATTATTCCCATTTTTAGGCGACGATTCTTGGTCGAATCATACGACAGCTTACTATGGTGCCTCCTCCGTGTTTTTACCCAAATCGAACGTTTGAGGTAAAAACGCAAAAAAGCAAAATTTTAATTGTTTTTAATTATTTTTGAATAAAATTAAAAAAAATAGGGTAAAACCCTAATTCATTTTTACTGTTCATTTTTCTGGTTTTTAGAGCTCTACAAGCAAAAATGGTGGAGACAGCGCACAGATCGACAGAGGTCCGACGCGGGCTACGGGTAAGAGTCTAAACTTAGTTGAGAATGCTTTAAGTTGAATTTACATGCTTGTTAGGTGAATTTTGAGTAAATTTTGAGCATCGTGGCCATTTTTGGGCCGTCGATGTCGTCGGGACGAAATCGTCCCGATTTCGATGAAATCGTCTCAAGTTCACCGATTTTGTCGAAGGACGAAATCGACAAAAGGGGGACGATTTCGTCAATTAAGGGATGATTTCGACTGGCAAAATCGGAGATGATTGTGCTCAAATTAGGGACAATATCGTCAAATAGTGGACGATATCATCATTTGTATAAAATGTAAATTGATTTTACTTGCATTATTAATTACTTGAGTTTTTATTAATGATTTTTATTGTGTTTGTTGTTTATGTTGTATAGAGGTTTACTAAAGAGTAGAGAATGGAAATACGGGGGGATGAGAGATGATTTGGCCACTCTAACACAGGCAGAGCAGGATCAACTGGCATAGGTCAGCTTACAACATGTGGTAGAGATGCCACAAGTTTCTACGGATATGGGGCTACTGACAGCCCTGGCAGAGAGGTGGTATCCGGGTTCTTCCTATTTTTGGCTACCGATAGGGGAGATGACTCCCACACTAGAGGATGTATGGAGGATTCTGAGAATCCCCATACAAGGACGGTTGATCACTCCTACGGCCAATCAGGGCCATGCTATGATGCGGTTGTGTGGTGACCCGAGTTTTGCCTTGGAGAAGGGCAAAGTGAACATAGAGGCGCTACGTCAGATGCCTAGGGCATCTAGACTCACACAAGTTTTTGCCAGAGTTGTCAATGGACTTCTTCTATGCCATCAGAGTGGGTGCAGGGTACCATGGGTACTAGCAGATGTGATCTGTGACATACGATACAATGGCTACAGATTCTCTTGGTGCAATTTTGTTATATGCCGATTGTACAGGATCTTGTATGGGGTCATGTATAAGGGCGGCCGATGTCTGGTCATGACATCGCTTCTATAGGTTTGGTGCTGGGAGCACATTGCAGTGTGGAGGCCGGTAGGGCTTCCTTTGATAAAGGTTGATGGGGAGAGGCCCTGAGATTTCTACTAGTGGCTCTAGAGAGGGTCACATCGACGGATTGATCTGTCGATGTCCCAAAGACTACTGGATGACCTTGTCCTGGACCAGATCACCTGGAGGCTTTGGAGACATCATCCAAGGTGGACCAAGGATGGACAGGAGCTGGCTCACATCAAGTGAGTTTGTTGGCTTTGGATGGAGAGGGGAGAGGTAGAGCTCCATCGGTATGACCGAGTTTTGTGACAGTTTGATCTACAGCAGGGGATCCCATCTCTCAGGGATTACAAGTTTTCTTGGACTATCTGGGATAACACTACGGTCAACAGGGCTCCAGATATGTAGTGCTTCTAGAGTCAGGACATGGATGATGCCCCCATTCAGCCAGTGGATGGGGATAATGCAGGGGTAGCCGAAGGCTATGATGCCTGGTACGCAGGCATCCGCCCTCCTCGAATGACAAGGAATCAGGGTTTGATTCACACAGTTGTGTGTCGGATTGGGAGGCGGCACCAGGCGGCTATGGAGGTGGCCTAAGGTCACGGAGGGAGAGAGCAGAGGAGGCCACAGGCACCGAAGAGGCCATGGCAGCGAGAGAGGAGGGAGGAGAGACCCCCTTCTCCATAGAGAGAGAGACCACCATCGCTCGATAAGGGCAAGGGTGTTGACATGGGGGAGAGCAGTGAGACAATGACTCTTCGAGTAGAGATAGTTTGTCTCCAGGCATAGGTGCAGACCCTATAGGAGGAGGCTGCATGACACTGATCTGAGGTGACACAACTCAGAGATGAGATTGCATGCCTCAGAGCACAAGGTAGATGGGCGAGCATTGGGGAGATGGCATAGGATATTGCCCAAATCACTTTCTACCAGACATTATACTATCAGATGGTGCCAGAGGAGGATAGAGTACCACTATCAGCTAACATCGTAGATCCGATCAGGATCAGGTCATCGAGGACTTTGTCTTGATCGACGACGAGGACTTGCAGTACCACACATACTACGATGAGGCCACCTCGTCCACCTCAGGGTGGGGGAGGAGATGAGGTCGAGAGCTCGAGGGGGTTCTCGAGGCTAGACTACTACATGACATTGTATAGATTAAGACATAGTTTTTATTATTTTTGATAGAGGATTGAGTATGCCGAGGTACAGATTGTGGCATACCAATCTAGTTTTGAGATGATGTATATATTGTTGAGATATATTTTGGATCATATGACTTGTTTCTTTATGTATTTTTATGATGCTTTAATGTTTGGATTGATTGATTTGATGATTCATGTAATTACGTCATTGGAAATATTATGGTTTAAATGTCATTCTGTAAGATTTTAAATGAAATAATCTGACATAACAAATTGGTTGTTTGTGATGTGATGTGATAAAAGATAAAAAGAGACTTCTAACAATAATTTCAAAGGACATTGTCGCTATTATAGACCATTTCATGGAGTCGTCGCTCACTCGGTCGTCAAGCTAATCCTAGTATAGAAATATTGTTAAAAAGTAAAAGAGTGCTTAAGAGACTGTCTTAAGACTTTGGTGCAATGGTGCAAATGATGATGATGATAGTTTGTTTTCAGATTTTCATAAAATAGTATGCACGAAATAATATTAAAATGATTTTTGCTAGGCATAAACTCCTAAGTGTGATGAAATTTTTTGATAATTCCCTAGGAATTATACTATCATTGCAAAATTGAAGGTTGACATAATGACATGAAATAGTGATAATGTGCATGTTTTTTTTTTTTAAACATAATTGTATAATAGAATGATTTAAGTCATATGGTTTTCCATGAATTGATTTGTAAATAAATGGGGAATAAAAATTGGTACAATGGTTTTCGCTAGGCATAGAATATGTAGGTATAGACTTATACCATCATCGCGAAAATCAAAGAAGAAAATAGATTGTTTTATTGCATGGTTGATTTGTAATAAACAAAAAATATGAAGATGAGGACTTGCGCTAGGCATAAAATTTCAATTTTGGTTTTGGAACTATACCATCATCATAAAAGTCAATAATATATATATATATATATATATATGTGTGTGTGTGTGTGTGTGTGTTTTGATTGTATGGTTTTGAAAGCAATTTTGATGTTTCTATTATGCATGTAATTGTCTTTATGCGAAACAACTGTACTTTAAAGAAGAAAATGAATTTATTCCAAAAAATTTGCAAAAATATTTCAAAGTATCTTAAAAACAAAAGTTATATTTATAAGGAATCCCATGTGCATATGTGAATTCATTTCCAATCTTGATTTATCATAATAATACACAAAATCTCTCAAATACAAATGTGTGTGCAATTGCTATGTTCATTTACCAGTTTTGAGCAAGATAATATGATACAAGTGATTTGAATGAAACAAAGAAGTGTTCATTAACCATGATGTAGATGCATATAACCATACTAGACTACTATGTAAGTTGGATTATCAAGAGCTAGCTAGTCCATAAGCAGACATAGGTCTATACAAAATAAGGTCGCTAATGTGACAGACATATCGCCACGCTAGGAGTTACCCAAGGCCAAGCAGATTGGGCACAAACCACCTATTATGGGGCTTACCTCATAGTTTTCGAATAATTGAGAATTCCATGGATTCAAGCTCATCAACCCTTATTTTCTTTTCAAAGGGTAGGGAAAGGGATTTTATTGCTTTTGCTTTTGCTTGCTTTTGCTTTCTTTTGCTTTCTTTTCTTTCTTTTCTTTCTTTTTCTTTTGCTCTTTTTTTTTTTTGTGTTGATATTTGAGATAATGCTGAAATAGTGCTAATAGAGTACAAAATGATTATGAAATAATGTTTCTTTTTCTCATGATTTTGCTTGATTTTATTTTTCTTTTGCTTCCTATTCTAGGGATACTTGCTCGAATTAGCTATAGAGCAAGGGATTTTTATTCTGGGTAGGGGTGAGCTTGTCATTTTGCCAATTCTCAAAGATTCTAGACCATGTGCATGATAGGATAGCAGGGGAAACTTTTCGCTCAAGAAACCACTTCTACTATGTAGCAAAGCATGGAAATTACAAATATAATCATTTTATTGTGAAAAGATGTGCTTGGTTTAAGTAAATAACAAGATCAATTCTCCGTGCTCAAACTTTATTTAATTAAATTTTGTGAACTTTGATATAAGAGAGATTAGTAATCATACCAGATAAAATCAAGATATTTATTTTTTTGTTTGTGAAAATGAGGGATTCCAAATAAATGCTAATTTATGCAAAATAATTTGAAACATATAACTGCAACATTTGTAAGAAGATATATATAAATACTTTTTGAGAAATTTTGAGAATGTTGACTCTCTCTTTCTTCTTTATGTTGTTTTGGTTTCGAAAGAGTCAAGAATATTGTTGTTTTTATTTTTATTATTATTTGAAAGAATTAAGAAGTGCCATAAATAAATACAACAAATAGTTTTGAAGATTTTGATGATTATGAATGTTTTTGGTGTTTTTGAATTTATAAATTGAAAGAAATACAAAATAGTGATTTTGAAATATTTTAAAGAAATATATACAAGGAAGAAATAACCAAAATTATACATAGTAATGTTTAATATGCAAGATGTTCATGGGTTCTTTGAGTTCTTTACCATCTAAGGTAGATAATTTGTATGCTCCTGATTCAAATTTAGCAGTGATAATGTATGGTCCAAGCCAGTTGGGCTCAAATTTACCTTTAAGGTCCTTAGTTGTATTAGTATTTTTTTGATTTTTTTTAAAACAAGGTTGCCGATCTCAAAGGATCGATGACGAACTTTTTTAGCATATGATCTTTTAAGCTTGTTGTGGTAGGCACGGAGATGCTCCAAAGCATTGATGCATTTTTCATCTAGGAGTTCCAACTGGATCGAGTCTCGCAGCTCGATATTCATCTCCTACTTCGGTATCTTGAAGTAGTAGAGCCAAAGAAGGAACTTCTAATTCAAAGGGAAAAATGGCTTTAGCAACATAAACCAAAACAAAAGGTGAAGTTCCAGTGGGGGTTCTAACACTAGTTCGATAGGCCCACAAGGCTGGATATAATCGAATGTGCCGTCGCGACCAGATTTATTAACCAATATCTTTAAAATTTTGATTAAGATTTTGTTAGATGCTTCGCTTGACCATTACCCTGAGGATAATAGGGAGTGGACCAACGATGTTGAATCTTATATTTTTGGCATAATTTTTTAACATATTTATTTTTGAAACAAGTTCCATTATCAGAGATGAGATTTGCAGGAATTCCAAACCTACAAATGATTTTATTAAAAATAAATTTAGAGACTTGTGTGCCAGTGCAGGAAGCTAAAGGCATAGCTTCAACCCACTTCGTGAAATACTCAATGGCGGTTATGATGAATTTGTGTCCATCAGATGACATAGGATTGATTTTGCCAATAATATCTAAACCCCATTTTGAAAAGGGCCAAGGAGATGAAATAGCCTGCAGTTCTTGTGCAGGCGCATGGACAAGGTCAGCATGTTTTTGGCACTTGTCACAATGGCGCACATAATCATGTGCATCCTTTTCCATGGTAGGCCAAAAGTATCCTATTCTAAGGAGTTTTTTAGCAATGACACTACCACTGAAGTGTCCTCCACAAGATCCATCATGGGCTTCACTCAAGGCTGATTTGGATTCTTCTAAATTTAAACATCTTAATAGGATACCTTGTAAAGATCTCCTATATAAAGTATTGCCAATTATTACAAATCAACTTGCTTGTCTACGTAATAACCGATGCTGGTTTCTATTGAATTGGTAGGGAAAGTCCCATTTTGGAGAAAATCAAATATGTCCGTATACCAAGGTTTAGGAGTAATTTCATTGATTAGAAACACATCCAAAGGTTCTAAGCATGACTTATTTGAAGCGGGTTTCTGGAGTTGATAAATAATGATAGTGGTGTATTCATCATCTAACTCCAAGGGCAGGAGAGATGTAGCTACAACCATAGCATCAGCTGCACGGTTGCAAGTTCAAGGAATAGCTTCCAAGGTAACTTGATCAAATAGAGACATTAGTTGTAAAACATAGGCCTTATATGGGTGTATTTTATCATATCTGGTATGATAAAATTCATTAATTTGGTTTATAACCAGTTGAGAATCACAAAAAACTAACATATGTTTAATTTTTAGCGTCAAGGCAGCTCGTAATCCAAGGATTATAGCTTCATATTTAGTAGTATTGTTGGTGCAAGCAAATGTTAATTTGAAGGACAGAGGAATAAGATGTTTTTTTGGGGATATTAAAATAATACCCGCACCAGCCCCACTCATGCATCAGGCTCCATCAAAGTATAAGGACCATTTTTCAATGTGGTCTACCTCTAATTGAAGGCATTCATTAGGGAACTCAATGATGAGGGGATGGGTAGACTCTAAGGGTGCAACAGCTAATTGATCTGCTATAATTTGACCCTTAACAGACTTATGTCCTATGAATGTGAGATCAAATTTTCTTAGAGCAAGAACCCACTTGGCTGTGCGACCCGATAAATAAGGTCGACTCATGAGATACCTCAAGGGATCATATTTAGCAATGACAGGTTTTCTGACTAAGCATATAATGGCGTAATTTTTGCATAGCAAAAATGACTGCTAGACATAGTTTTTCGAACGCTGTGTAGCGGGTTTCATAACCGATGAAGGTTCGGCTAATATAATAATTAGCACATTCCCTCTTTTCAACATCAAGCTAAGCTAACATAGCTCCTAAGGTAGAATCTGAAGCTAAAATATACAGAAGGAATGGGCGATCAGGTTTAGGCGATGAAAGCACAGGTGGATTAAGGAGGTATTGCTTAAGAAGATCAAAAGCTTCTTTACATTCATCGTCCCAATTAAAAGGGACATCCTTCTTAAGAAGTTTAAGAAAGGGACCAGTTTTGTCTGCCAGCTTATCGATGAAGTGATAGATGGCTTGAAGCTTACCTTGTAAACTTCGTAACTTAGATATATTAGTAGGTGCGAGCATATCAATGATAGCCACAATCTTGAGAGGGTCGATTTCGATACCACTTAAAGAAACTAAAACCCCTAATATTTTATCGGACTTAACTCCGAATATGCATTTTGCTAGATTTAATCGAATGAGATATTCTCGTAATCGATTAAAAACTTTTCTCAAATCATCTAAATGATTATCTTTAATAATAGAGTGAACTATAATATCATCTACATAATCATGTACGATATCATTCATCATATCATGAAAAATATAAGTCATAGCTTGTTGATATGTTGCACCTACGTTCTTTAAGCCAAATGGCATCACTTTCCAACAAAAAGTACCCCAGGGGGTAATAAAGGTTGTTTTAGCCTGATCTTTAGGAGCTATCCTGATCTGATTATAACCGGAGAATCCATCCATTAAGGACATCATCCCACTCTCGACAAGTAAGTCAATGATTTGATCCATGTTTGGAAGAGGAAAATCATCTTTAGGGCATGCAACGTTAACATCTCTAAAACCTGTGCAAACCCTAACTTTGGTAGCTTCTTTCTTGGTAACTAGAACTACATTTGAGATCCATTCAGCATAATCAATAGCTTGTATAAAAACAACATTCAGGAGTTTTTCTAACTCCCCTTTGACTAGCAAAGCCACTTTGGGATGCATTTTTCTAAGTTTTTGTTTAACAGGTTTAGCTAGACCTGGCATATCTTCATATGTCCAAGCAAAGACATATTCATACTCTTTAAGGAGTGTAATGTATTGTTCTTGTTTTTCTTGACTTAATTTTGATCCAATATTGATTATGTGAGGATTATCCTTAGTTCCAATATTAACTTTAATGACGTTTTCTACCTCCATGTGTATATCTCTTTCAAAATTGGGTGGGGCGGGTGAAACGCCCAATTCTTGTAATTCTTGTAGGGTTAAGTTGGATAATTCATATTGAGGATTAGTGGTCTCAATTTGGGCTATAGTTGGTATAGAACCATCAAAATAAAATCCATTGTGTAACATCTCTTCAACGGAGATATCGTGGAAGATATCTCCTTCCAACTCCTCATCGGGGTCAGCAATCATTTCAAGGTAAGATATGGATAGCATGTTACATGTAAATGGTTGATTGTTTAGAGACATATCCTCATGCCTATCCAAATAATCTTGATAACATATGAGTTGATCATCATCTTCAAAAGGAAAGGGTTGACCCTTACTAGGAAATAGGCCCACACCACAATAGGCAGGCCACGGTTCTACCTCAAAAGGTTCTTTCATGCCATTTTGGAAATGTCCCAAGCCTTTCCCTTTATATCCCATTTTAAGCATTATGGGTTTAGCTTTAATATATTCATTGGTAAAATAACATCGAGAATATCCCTCATGATGAGTTTTGATATTCCGAGGGATTCTTCCCCAGTCATATCCTTTATAAATGAAGGCACAACTCCCGACTTGGTAAATGCTTCCCATAAGTTATGGGAGGCCCAAAGTACGAGGAGATGGCGACAAGTTATTTAAAAGAATTGAATCTTGCATGAAAGCATTTATTTTTTTTATATTAAAATTGTGGATAAATTTGGTAAAAGTTCATCAGAAAGAGCATAAGATGTAGAAGGATTATTCCCTATATCTTTAGATGTGGAAGGTATGATAGATGTTGATAATGTGGAGGTATTAATAGATGGGTCTATAGGTTTTGAAATTATAGGGATGGAACATGAAGGATTGGTTGTAGATTGAAGATCTTTTTGAGGTTCTAGAGTGATTTGTTCAGAAGATGGTTGAGTTAAATGTATAGGTGTAGTTGATGGGGTAGATGATGTTATGTGTGTGTGTTTCACACGTTTAGATGAAAAATAAGAATTAGGATGTGTGGATGATAGAGTAGGGCAAAATTTCACTCCAACGGGTTCTGCCAAAGCACACATATCAAAGGGTCTACGATCACCGTGGATAGTGACCAACTGGTTTTTAAATTCAAATTTAACACATTGGTGTAAAGTTTATGGGACCGCTCGCATCGCATTGATCCAAGGGCGACCCAAAAGTATATTGTACGATGCTGGGTAATGTACAATAAACACGGTTGTATCTAGGGTTCAAGGACCAACTTGCAATGGGATGGTAATAACTCCACATGTTTCTTGTGTTTCATCATTGAAAGCTTTGATAATCATGTCGATTTTCTTCATTTCATCACTTCTAAAGCCAAATCGTTGGTAGAAGTCAAAAGTGCAAATGTTTAGAGATGAACCATTATCAATCAGAACTCGTTTAACAACTACATCTCAAATTAGAGCAGTGATATATAAGGTATTATCCTTATGTAAACTATGTTGTGGGATATATTTATCCCATAAGTCAATACAATCAACTTCTCGAGTGATGATAGTATTGGCCATGGCTTCAGGTTGAATATTTTGAGGTACCATCATTTGGCTTAATGTAAGCATCAACTCATCCCTATGGGTAGGAGAAGATCTTAATAAATCCAAAAGGGAAATTCTAGCTGTAGTATTGGATAATTGCTCATTAATATTGTAAGGGGGTTTAGGTTGAACATTGGAAGCATGATTCCCTTTATTGGGATTTTTCAAAATGAATGGAGTTGATCCATCATTCTGAGTTTGAACTTGTTGAGAGTTTTGAGCCTATTTTCGGGTAACGACTTCGATGGTACCTACAATGTTATATTGAGGATGCTAAACTGGTCTCGATTGAGTGTTTATGGCTTGTTCATTTGGAAGGAATTGATTAGAAGAAGGTCGAGTAGTAACTCTTCTAGGAAATGGTTCTTTTGGAACCATAGCATCTGTGATGGGTTGAATAGGATCTGATTCATTTTCAGAACTATTCGATTGGTTTGAAGTGATGTCCATTTCACTTCCAGTATTTGATTCTATATCACTAGAATCTAGAGTTTGAATATTATGTAGGGGTCTGGTTGTGATCATGGATAAAGTTGTGTCAAATATTTGAGGATCATGATTAAGTAAATGTATACTAATAGTCCCTACATATCGGGTAGGAGGATGGACATTATGATGTTCGATTTGATTGGCCACCTCTTTACCATGTCTCGGTAAAGGGTGTTAAAATATGTCTAATGATTGATTAGCATTTTGATTTTGATTTTGGGGAACGGTATTTTGAGGATTATTAGGAGCATTTTGTTTATTTTGGAAGGCTTGCACCTCCATTTCATTATTATCAATTAGATCCTATATTTTATGTTTCAACCTTTTACAAGCATTGGTAGAGTGTCTAGGCCCTCTATGAAAATCACAGTGTAAGTCAGCTCTGTATCCGGGTATAGTTGGATCAGGTTCCCGGATAGCTGGTAATTGGATCAGACCTCTTTCGAGTAATTGAGGTAAAATAGTTGATAATGGTTGATTCAATCTAGTAAATTCTCGAGGCCTATCAGGAAGTTTCAATATAATTTTTTTTGTTGTTTTTGTTGCATTGATATTAGCAACATTTCTGCTATCAGTGACTCCATCACCAACAACTTGTTTGTTTTTATATTGATTTTTGGATGTTTTCTCATCATATTTCTTCCTAATTTGGCCTCTACGAATGAAGGCATCTTCTACTCTTCGAGCTAAATCTATAGCCTGATTGAAGGTAGTTAAAGTAGCAGTTGATAGCTCATAAGATATTTGTTCTTGTAAATTATTGATAAAAATGTCCAACATTTCCCTATAAGGTAGCACAAAGTGCGCTTTTCCTATCAACTGCCTCCATCTAGCTAAGAAATCAGCAAAACATTCATCCTTGTCTTGTTTTAAGTTGTATAAATCTTTAATGGTTACATGCCTCTCGATGTAGGCACTAAATTGATGGACAAAAGATTTAGCTATTTCTTCAAAGTTTCTCAAAGAATGAGTGGGCAATTGATAGTACCACTCTAATGCCATTCCACCTAAACTTTTTGAGAACATTTTTAGTAATAGCAAATCATCATGTGATACATCATGACATGCTATCCTAAACATGCAAAGATGCTCTATGGGATCTTTAGTTCCTTTATATATAGGTAGGATGGGCATGGGAAAATGCTTAGGGTACGATTGTGCTACCACTATAGGATCCAAAGGTTGACTACATATCTCTCGATAATTGTAGGAGGGATGATAAGGATCTATCTAGTCCATACGCAAAGCTAACTGTTTCACCATGGCTTCCAGATTACTAGTTTGCCCACCATATTGGTTCGGTAGGGCATTGATATGAGATTTGTGAGCATATGATGGAGGAACATGAAGATTAGATGCTATGTTGCTATTGTGTAAATTGTTGGTAGGAAAGGTGTTATGAAGGAATTTTGAAGTTGTATTGTGTTGTATTCCAGATTGTTGAAAATTGGCGTTTGACTTCATTTTAGGTTTTTGTTTACTTGAAGCATATTGATCAATAGTTTGGTGAAGTAAAGCAGTGAAGGAAGTTTTCTTTTGTGTGGGAATGATTTTAGTCTCAATAACAGGTTCCTTAGGAGGTTGGGTAACCTATTGTTTTGGCATATTCTGAATCATAGTGACCATATCACTATTGGATGGTCCAACCTTATCACTTTCTTGATCAATGAAAGACAAGGGATTAGTGCGCACATCAAACATATGTTCCATGGCTGCTTGAGTGTCACTAATTTGCCCTTTATCAATATGAACTACCATATTAAGAGCATCAATGTTATAATTGAGAAATTTCCGAAAATGATCTACGTTGTCAAAAGCAATAGTTCCATCTGGAGCTACTCTAGGGGATGAAGATCCATCCTCTTTAACACTTTCTTCTTGTTCATTGTCTTCACCTAAGTCATCTTCTGGTTGATCTAGAGTTTCTCTTTATGGAATTGGATCTTCAGGAAGGACATTTGGGTCTCTAGTTTTATCTTCTAACCAATCTTCTTCTTCTCCTTCAGTTTGTTTACCATTCCTAAGTTTAGGCATTGTGCCTAATTTAGATTTCAGCAAATATATATATATATATATATATATATATATATATATATATTTATATATTTATATATATATATATACGCAACAAGATTTAAGAGGTATATATTAATTATATACCTACTACAATATTTAAAATGAAAGGTTTTGGTTTTTGTTATGTTTTTCTTTTTTTTTTAGTTTTTCTTGTTTTTGTAACAATTTTGTGAAGATAACAAACAACACAATAAATGCAAGAAATTATACTGAAAGTAATGATCTAATTTTCTATAAACAATTTATAAATATAATTAATGGGATCGAGTTCTTTAGGATTCACGAATTGTTCTTCTTCAAATTGGAAATTTTCTTTCAAGAATTTAATGAAAAGAGCTATAGTAATATTATCTGTCTCAGATTCTGGTTGATAGAAGTAAAGTTCATGGAAATACTCTCGATATAACACAGCTCTAGGAACTCTCTTCCATATTTCCCTATCCGTAAGAATGACCTCTTGGTCTTCTACACGACCTAGGAACTGGTGTATAGTAGCTGCGTTCTCAAGGTATTCCTCGAAGGTGAACAATTTTGAAGACACAAGGGCTCTCCTATAAGCTAACCATCTATGAAAGGCTCTCTGAAGTTCATGATAAAAGACAAGTTGATGAGGATCCAGGATTCTATCTAGGACAAGCCTCTTGATTTGTTTAAGTTCTGTTGACCTAGATGAAATGATACCTAGTCTTCTATTAAGTTCGTCCCACAAGAGTTGATTTCTATCTATTTCAGGCACACTAAGCACAAAATTGATTTCTATGGCTGCTAATTGGTTTTCAACATTTATAGTAACTGCTAATATTTTCTTAGGAGCTACCATCTAAACATGACATGCAACTTATTAATTTTAAATGATTTGAAATGCATGTATGTTTTGGTTATTTTGTTTTGTTTTTTTTTTTTTTTTCAAAAGGTTTTAAATGCATTCACATTGGGTTCACCAAAATGTATCGCTCCAAATTTTTCACACCCTTACCTTCAGGCTATAGGATTCGTGCCCGAAAGGGGGATGTGAAAAGGATGGCATGGTACCTCAGACTAGGAGGCCTTGTGAAGGTCCCGCCTCTCGAGGAAGGTGTATTATGGTGATTTTTTGACGGATGGTGGGTTCACAAGGAAACATTTAATGGCAGCTTCCATACCTAGGTTGGGAATGTGTTTTATGTGTTTAGTTTTAGCCTTAAACATTCATGTCCTAGGTTTGGCCGAATGAATCTAAGTTACTCTATATGAAAATACAGATTAAATGAATATAGAAAACAAAATTGGACAGAAAATAGAGAGAATAATATGGATTAAAGACCAATACCTGATCTGGATGTCTGATAAATATTCTAATGTTTTAAGCAGACAGGATCGTCTGGAATTTTACAGAATCATCTGAGATCTGACGAATTTGTCAGGCAAATTCGTCAAAGACCTGCAAACAGAGAAATAGGTGCAAAATGCAGAAAATGCAACTATTCTAACAAAGGGCAATGATGTAGAATAATAGGAGTAACATTAAAATGATGGTAATAAACAAAATGCAAGTGTACTACAATGATTTAATGACAATTTATGACTTAATTATGCATTTAAATCTACATGGGTGAACTCCAAAATGCAGAATAGCAAAAAATAGTAAATAAACTAGCTAATTACAGCATAAAACAATAGATTGCAAAGAGGAAAATGCAAACTCTAGGCACTGATTGCCCCCAATGGTGATTGCAGTCAAAATCATCTGGATGCGACAAAATCATCTCTGATTTGATAGGATCACCTCCGATCTGAACAGGATCGTCTGCGACGATGTAAGCTTTCTCCGGCTGAAAAACACCAAGGTACCTACAAAAAAAATTGTATAGAACTAATGCAAATAGCAATTTAGGATGTCTTAACGTGTATGAAATCAAGTTACAGGGAATTTCAGCCAAGGGGGTGCTAAGGGGAGGGCTTAGGATTAAATAATCTTAGGAGGGAGGTTAGGAGGTTGGAGATCATCCCTATTTGGGAGATCTCCAACGGGGAAGGGTCTCTAATGGTGCAGACATGCTTCTGCCCGGATTAGAGATGTCGTTGGAACAAAAGCTAATTGTGCAAAATTAGTTTTGGGACAAGATCGTCTGGACGTCCTAGTCCAGACGAAATCATCTGATCTGAGGTGATATCGTCTGATCGGCGATGATATCATCAAACGGTCAAAACAACCTCTAAAAATGGCATGGAAAATGATGAAACAGATTAAGCAATGGTTTGGGAGAAGTTTTGGAAGTTAAAATTTGAATTTGAATTATTTACTAGAGTAAATGTAATTTAAGGTTTTACTGCACCAATTTTAGGGTGCTACAGTAGCCCAACCATTTTGGGTGAACCACGTTAAAATTGGTGTCACTTTGTGGATGATATTTTGCATTGCTTTGATATTGCTTTGGGTATATTGCTTTACTATTTTGAAGTATAAAGGAAAAAGTAAAAAGAGGTCTTATATTTTTCACCCCCCTCTCAGTATAAGCTTGTGTTCTTCAATTGGTATCAGAGTGGGTGCCTTCGAAAAGTTTAACAGCTTGAAAGAAAAGCTAGTAAAGAACACAATGGATCATTCAAGTGGCAATGCAACACCTATTCTTGATGGGTTAGATTTTGGTCTTTGGAGTGCAAGGATGAAGGTTCATCTAATGGCACTTGGTAATGAGGTTTGGGAAGTGATTGAAGATGAGTACACTATTCATGTACATGGTCCTATTACTAAGGAAGAAATGCTCCTACATCACAGCAATTCAAAGGCAATGAACGCAATACTAAAAGGCTTACAGAAAGCAAATATCACCAAGGTGATTCACTGCAAGATAGCTAGTGAAATGTGGAAATAGTTAAAGGTGGTTCACATAGGTGATACAAATGTCAGAAAGGCCAAGTTGAGACACTTCAAAGGTATGTTTGAACAACTCAAGATGAATGATGATGAAAATATTAGTGACTACATGCTTCGTATGGATGAGGTTGTTAACTCCATGAAAGATTTAGGTCTTGAGTGCTAAAAATGATGTTTGTGATAAGATTTTAAGATCTCTTCCTAATAGATTTAGTGAAAAGATTTTTGCTATTGAGGAAGTTAAATATTTGGATAAGTTGAAAAATGATGAGCTCCATAGTATACTTGCAGCATTTGAGTTGAGAAATCAAGTTAAGTTTGATGTCAAGAAAGAGGCAGCTTTCAAGGCTACCAAGAAATCCAAGGGTAAATAGCTTCAAGATAGTGATGAGTCTTCTAGTGATGAAGAGGCATATTACAGAAAGAAAGGCAAGTTCTCTAAAAAGCACAAAAGTATGAAAAATATAAGATGTTTAAATTGTGAAAATTTTGGTCATTATGCTACTGACTGTACTGTTCCCAAGAATGAAAGTTATGAAGATAAACAAGATTCTAAGAGCAAGGATTCTAAAAAGCACAAGCATCACAAGAAGAACAAATATGAGCACAACAATCAAGGAAAGAGGTATTCTCACAAGCACAAGAAGAGTTTCTACCTAGACAAAGCAAGTAAGTGTTCTAGTAGTGATAGTGAAAGTTCTTCAAGTGATGATGAAAATGAGATGTTGTTCATATCATAAAAAGAGGAAGAACCGAAACATAGATTCATTATCATGAAATGTCTTAGATGTGGAAACTTTGATCACATTGAGGATGATTGCACAAATAATGATTTGGTTTCTAGTATGTATGAGGATGCTTCAGAAAACTATAAGTAAGATGCATGTATGATTTTTGAAAAGGGTAGCACCTCTAGTGATAAGAAATCTGAAAAAGGCTTTGATGATTCAAAAAGCAAACAAATAGAGGAAGATATAGAGGAAGGTGAAGTAGATCTTGAAGATGAACTTATTAGTGCTCTTAGTTCTTTGAAAAAGGAAAGAAAGAAGAATGCTAGACTCAAGGATAAGTTAGATGAATGTTGTATGGAGAGAGATGATCTTATAGAAAGTCTTGACTTCTCTATAGATAAGACACAAGAACTCAAGGATGAGTTAGAGTCTAAGGTTCTTGAGTATAGTGAGTTAGAACATAAAATAGCTTCTTTGAAAGAGAAAACTAAAGAGTATAAGGATAATCTTTACAGGTTTCAAGATAGCTCCAAAAATATTAAGTCACTCATCAAAGGTCAAAGAAAGACAATAGATAAAACAAGCCTTGGTTTTGTTAAGCCACACAAGGAACAAGTTGGAGAGTCTAGCAAGAGACTCTAAAAGGAAGAGAGTTCTAATGAGGAAAGTATTTTAGAAAAGGATTCCTTGAATGATAGATGCATAGAAACAAAAAACATAATTTAGAATGAGAAGAAGAAGTATTCAAGACCCAAGATGTCAAATAAAGGAAAGTTTCAAGGCAGATGTTTTGCTTGTCATAGGTTTGGTCACATGGCTTCACATTGCATGGCTCAAGTGAAGAAGGTAAACGACAATTTCAGAAGTGCTAGTTTTTTTCAAGGGTATTGCTACTCTTGTAAACATTTTGGGCACAAGGCAGTCTATTGCAAGGTAAATAACAAGAATAGGTTTGATCAAAATAGGTTTGGTCAAAACAGGTTTGGTCAGAATAGGTTTGTTCAGAACAGGTTTGGCAAATACAGGTTTGGTCAGAACAGGTTTGGCCAGAATAGGTTTGGTCAGAACAGGTTTGGTCAGAACAGGTGGATTCAAAGATCAGGTTTACCTTAGAGAAACAACTTTGTTAGGTGTTTTAAGTGCAACAATGAAGGTCACATATCCAGACAGTGCAGAGCTAAATTTCTAGAATATAGGAACAGGAACAATGGCATGATCAGGTCCAAGGATCAAGGCATGGACAAGAACAGGGATGAGAATAAGAACAATAACAGTGACAAGAACAGGAATATGGACAAAGAGTTCAAGAGAAGGCCCGACAAGGAAGTTATAGACACTGATGATGATTAGTGCCTAATGGGAGTTTTAATCCCACCCCAGAATTAATCACCTCATTAAGAGGTGGGGGAGGGACTAAGCTAAGAGGATCATTCTTAGTCCCCAGCCCCAAAGGTGACCCTTTGCCATTGATGACAAAGGGGGAGAGATATGAGTAAGGGGGAGAGCTTCAAAGTGAAGAGGAGAGCTTCAAGTCAGGGGGAGAAGAACTTCAAAGGAATATTCTTAGTTGTGGGCACAGTTGGTCAGTTGTTAGCACAATTGGTTTCAGTTTTGGCTCTTGATAAGTGTTTTCAGTAAAGGTTTGCCATCAATGACAAAGGGGGAGATTGTTGGTAATTTTGGGTACTTTGGGTACATTACCTTTGCTCAAGTGTATAAGTTGTCATTGATGTCAAGAAGGTCTTGAAGGAATTTTATTTGATGTCAAATAATTTGTTTTGATGAAGGTTACGGCATGAGAGTTTTAAAGGTCTTTTCTAAACCCCAAGTTGGCAGGTTTAAAGATTATAGGTGGATGCATTAGTTTAATGCATTTGGGTCCAGGAGGAAGTAATTATTTAAATAATTAAAAACCTTGTTAAGGTTCCCTTTAATTATTTTTAAATAAATATTAAATTATTGTTTGCAATGGGTTCTCCTAACCCATGGCGCTATGTTTTAAGATTGTGGGCGCTAGCCAAGACATCATCGACATCAAGAGCTTATGGTAAAAATGCATATAAATCTCCCTCAATGAAAATCAAGAATTATTCGATCTGCATTTTGAAAAGAGTTGCTCACTGTGAATTTTTGATCTATTGTTTGATTTCTTCCTCATTGTGATTTTGTGATCCATTGTTCAGATTTCTTCTTCGATTATGTCTTCGCCATTTTTGTAAACCTGATGTTCGACTGTGTCTTCGCCATTTTCATGAATCTGCTATTCATTTTTTTTGTACTCTTCGATTGTCGTAAATCCACGTAAGGTTTTTGTCTTCGTGTTCATGTTAGAAGAAAGGGAGGCACTTTTGTTTTATTTAATCCCTAGCGCAGAAGGAACAAGGCTAACAGCATGAGGTTTAAACCTCACTAGGCACCTTTGGCGCACCGGTAGTGGCTAGGCTATTGGCACACTACCCAATGAATAATGTGAAAGGGTTTTACATCGTGAAGTGGATGTAGTGGGTGGTGTTAGAATTCATGTGCAATTTCTCCATAGCATGATTTTTGATGTTGGTCAAGCTTGCTGAGTTTTGGACAGGTTCTGGTGGGGACTTGTGAGCAGTTTTGGATAGGTTTCGGTGGGGACTTGTGGGCAGATTTGGATAGGTCATAGCAGAGGACTTGTGAGCTAAGTTTGATAGTTCTATCAGAGAACTTGAGGATAGAGGTGCACTGGTTCTTTAAGAAGAACCTGAGGACAGATTTGGCAAGTCTTTGAGAAGGCTTGTGTGTAGAGGATTGATTTGTTCAAGCATTGGATAGATCTGATAGATAGAGGAAGACTTGTACTAGATTGATTGACTATGTTTGGTACAGGTTGCTGAGCTACTATGGATGTGATCATAGAAGGTAGAGGTATCTTAGGCTAAGCATTGAGGATAGGAGGTCTTCGGTGGAAAGGAGTTCCACGTGCTGGCAAGAGGTAGAGGCGATTGATCTTCTCGGGGATCATTTCCAGAGTAGAGGGGAAGGTATCTGCTTTGAGCAGAGGCTCATAAATTTTTATTTGGGGAAGGTATCTCCTTTGGTCCGAGGCTCATAAATATTGTAATTGGGAAGGATTCCCAAAGAACTTTGAGATAACTTTTAGAGAAAAGTTTTGTGGACGTAGCCCAACCATTTTGGGTGAACCACGTTAAAATTGGTGTCACTTTATGGATGATATTGTCCATTGCTTTGATATTGCTTTGGGTATATTGCTTTACTGTTTTGAATTATAAAGAAAAAAGTAAAAAGAGGTCTTATACTGTTCACCCCCCCTCTCAGTATAAGCTTGTGTTCTTCAAACTCAATAGCGATCATCCTATATGGTGACATAGCAATTAGTGCAGCTCTAGGAAAAACTTCAATTGAAAATTCAAATTATCTTTGGGGAGGTAAACCTAGTAAGTCTTCAGGAAAAACATCCTTAAATTCACTTAGGAAAGGGTTCTTTTGGAAGAGGTCTTATTCATCTTCATTTTCTTCCTTTTTATTCATCTTAACCACATAATTCATTTCTCTCTTCCTTATTACCTTATTCACTTACAATATTGACAATAGATGTGGTTTAATAGAACCACAATCATAATGAATTCTAATTCTCTGATTAGACTTATATTTGAAGTCTATCCATATATATTCAAAATTTATGAGGGCTTTATGGGATTTTAGTCAATCTACACAAAGAATGATATCAAAGACATGCAAAGGAGCCACATACAATTTACATATGGTTCTACCTTGGGTAAAGGTGATGTGAGGATCAAATAAACATTGGTTAACTAGATAGGTCTATCCTGGCCCATACTCTACCTTCCAACCATTCACTAAAAATACAAGATTTAATGGTACATCCCTGACTAAACTAGTGGAAATGAAACTATTAGTAGGTCCACTATCAATTAAAAATAACACTTTTCTATCATAAATTTTACCATTCAATAGAAAAGAAATAACTTGCCTATAAAGTATAGGATTATCTATTGTTGCAAATATTTGGTGGTTAGTCTCCTCTAATGCCTTCTTGTGATCCACTCTTTGAGGATACTTATTTGCAAAGTGGTGGCCTATGCAAGCATAGCAACCTTCTGGAGGGGCTCTACTATTCCTATTATCATTTTCATTCTTGTTATATGGTACAACTTCCTTAGACTTCTCTTGATATGATGGTCTCTATTCATTTCTTCTTGGATATCATTTACCATCCCTTCTAAATTTATTGTCGTGAAAATTATTTTACTTTTTGTTCATCAACTTGGTTTGATCCCCTCCTTTAGCCTTTTTATTCTATTTTTTATCCCATTTCATGAATCCTACACTCTTTTGTTTTCTAAGTTCATCCTTATATTTTTTAGATAAATTTTGATAGCTAAAATATACCTTTTTGGCTTCTTGATTTGCTTCTTTGTGATGGGCTAAATCAGAAGCTTTTGAAATATATTTAGGGTAAAGCAAATTGACTATAGTTCTAATATTGGGGTGAAGTCCCAAAATGAAATTTTGAACCTTCATTTCCTCATTTTTCTCATAATCAAGCACATACTTCAGTAGTTGGATGAAATTTTGATGATAGACTCAAACAAACATTGTCTCCTATTGTAGGGTGGAAAACTTAGCAAATTTTTCTATATAGTACTACCTAGTTAGGAATATTTTTTGAAATTCTTTCACAAAGTCCTCCCACTTAAGGTTTATGGCTTCAATGCTCTTTCCCTTATTATAGGTCTTCCACCAATATAAAGATGCTCCTACAAAATGCAGGACAACCCATGCAGTTCTGGACTCAAATGACAAAGGTGTCATGGAAAAGTATGAAGACCTCATTCAACCAATTTTTTATCGCATCTTCATCATCCCTACCATCAAATTTCAAAATCACAACCTTCTTCAAATATTTGGCCAATTCAACTCCCACTCGAGCCCTACTATTTCCTATAGACTCATTGGGTGCTTTCTTTGGTTTCTTTTTAAATTCTCCACTCTTGGTTAAGTCCTCTATCAATTTATTTTGTTGGACTATCGATTCATGTTATTGGATCGTATGTGCTTTTTGTTGCACCATTTCCTCTTTTTGTCATTTCATATGGGTTTGTAATAGTTGAACCACCTTTGCCAAATTTCCATCCTCCTTGATAGTTTCATTTCTTGGAGGTTAAGTTGTTTCACCTATCTTTCCCTTTGAGGAACTTCTTTTATAATTATTTTTTGAGGTCCTTTCTAATGTCTAATAATGGATTCTTCCTTCCTAACTACCATAGGATTCCTCAAAGATCCACCTCATAGAAATCATACCATTAGACCTATTGGCAAAAGAATTATGTTAATTATTTAGCTTCAATTTACAAAAGATAATATACAAAGTCCTACAACATAAAGATCTTATACGACTCTAATACCACATGTAACAACCCAATTCTACTAACATGGTTATACCTCTTAAAATAGGCTCAAAATAGACTTATTATTTCACAAGTTTTTTTTTTATTTTCTAGTTTACCATCATAGTTTAACTTAAGAGGAAAATTTTTAGATTAACTAGTTTGATATTCACCCAATATTTTTATCTAGTAAAAGGTATACCATACTATATTTGGGAATCATAACTATTGCACATAGTCTCCCAATTGGACAAGATTGGCTAAATCCTATAGAAGTTACCATTTTGTGGATCCCTCTTCCTTATTTATCATCCTCTTATTTTGGAATGAGTCTATATCCATGGATGAGGTTATCTTCTATGGCCCATAACAACTAGGGTGTGTATGCATACTCTCACAATCCCTTAGCATGTTGAACCTTGATCTAACTAGACTAGCTTGTTCAAGAATTAGCATGCTTTGTTAGGTACCTATACCTAGTGCCTAGATAATTATCCACTCTCTTGGAGTTAGCTACAACCATGTCATTACCATGACACTAGTCTTGGTTCAACTTGACCATTTATGACTCACGATAGATTATCCAATATTAATAATTGTGGTTTAGACTAGCTCCTTGTTCCTACTAATTCCATTTTAGTAAAAAATAGTGTAAGTACCTATTACTGTATTTCTCATGATCTAGAGGAGACATCCCATACCAACCCTCACCACCTTCTTGTCTTAAATTATCTTGATAGGAAGCAATCGTTTATGAGTCATAGTTATATCCTCTTATAACAACTGGTGTTGGGTTACTCATTTTAACCACTTATTCATCCTTCTCGATGAACATACTAGGGTCAAGGTTTAAGTAATATTAATTAAAACTCTAGATGGGTTCTATTTAAGTTCCACATATAATTATTCCCTAACATAGGTTAATAGGTTATTTTTAAATGTATATTTTGAACCATATTCTAAGTTTAACCAAGAACTCTAATCTAAAATTCCCTTTTGAGATCATTGTTTAACTTCCTAAAAATTTTAGAAGGGCATATACATTTTCATGAATTGCATATTCTATTCCAACTTACTTTAAAATGAGACTAAATATGGATACTTGATTTGAAAGTATTCATTCATAAAGGTATTTATTCCACTCAATATAATAAAAACTTTTAAAGAAACTTCTTCAACTAAAAGGTAAATCATTTAATAAAAAAACCTAACAATAATGGTATTCCAAGTATCTACTCTAGTTAAAAAAATATATGAAGTAAACATTTACAATCTATGGGTCCTAGCTAATGATAAAGGTCAATGTCAATGCACAACCACTACTGTGACTTAGCAAAGAAATTTCTAATTATTATGAGGTAGAAGAGAATATTTAATTTATTTGTAACATTTTGCATTCATACTTTAAGATAATAATAGCCCAAAACATGCAGATGATTATTAAACGATTATCGTAGTTTTCATTTGTATATGAAAGCCCATTTAACCATAGATAATTGTTTTTAATAATGCGATACACCTGACCTAATATTTTATTGATTGAAACCATTTTATTATTTACTCTCACAGTAATAATTAACCTTGTCTTATTACTCTTATTTAGAGGTTTTATCTATTATAAACACCATCGTTTGCCACAAGAGTTGAACAATTAAATTAAAATATTTTGCTATTAATGATCGAATATTGAGAACCTAATGTCTAATTGTTCATATGCTCCATTAGGGCATACCATAAAATAAATTTCATTGTCTAGTCCATTTGAGATTCTATCTACAAATTACATTGCATCTAAAATATTTTCTCCAATATGTATAATATAATTTTCAATAAAAGAAACACTATACTTATATACTAAACTCAGTCTATCAAAGAAAGATGAAAATACATATGCATGTTAATATTTCTTCAACATTGTTAATATTTCAAACACTTTATTCAACATAGTTAATATTTCAAACACTTTAAACTATTAAATAACAAATTATGCTCTCAAATTCCCATCAATTATTTCTAGATGGCTAGATATTTATAATACATTGACACAAGAAAATAACATATGTTGTTTCATTCAAACTCATTTTATACTATGAAATAAATCTTTGCTTCTATTAATATTATCGTTATTATAAAAAATTCTTTTAGTTCAAAACTATGGATTGGTTTAAAATGCTTTCAATCCATACCAAAACATGAAAAAGGGTGTTGTATAGGTATCCTATCCATGTCGCATGAGAAATAATGACAAATTATTTAATCCAATGATAGCTTCTTCTTTTTTTCCACGTTCGACAACTCATTTTTTTAATAGTATCCTATTGGGATTGGATGTCTTGGAACCTAAATGAAGTGCATGCTACTATGGATGTAAAAAATATATCTGAGTATTAACTTACTCTACTTATTCTGTTACATATAGCAAGCACATAAAAACTACTTCAAACTTCTTCTATAATAACATGTAAAACAAAAAATATTCTCAAGCTTTAATTATCATTCAAAGCAATCTTATCCGAACAAGACAACTAGTCACAAAGTCATTTCCAAGCCTATTATCTCTATCACTTCTATTTAATGTAACAAACACCTCAACCCATGGCCTTAAACAAGACAAACATTCATATGGGTTGTCTAAAAATAAAGCATTCTATTTAAAGTTCATGCAATCTTTGGCTAGCACAAAAATTCCTCCAGTTTACACAAGCAAATTGGCCAATATTGCTACATTCTCCACAATAAGTAATTAGCACCCTTACCTGATGCACGACAAAATAAACACATTCTAGCATGGCATAAACTTTCAAATGTAAAATAACATACAAATTAAAACATTAAAGAGATATAAAGGAAAAAGTTATTTGTGATAATTCCTTACAAACACATGAGTTTATTTTAGTAATGACTCAAAATTACAACCATACACAAGCCATTTACTGCAACCACATCCATTTAACCATTCATGTTCTTTTCAAAAAATATCAATTCTTTAAAACAAACAAATTTTAGACTCTAACCTATAATTCTATGTGATATTCACTGATTTCTTCCTTCTCCCTATTCAATATTTGCTAATTGAGCCCAATCGAGATATATTCACCCAAAAAACATTCATACCAGAAATAAAAAATATAAGAATCCTCCAATGACAAGCATGCAATGCAAAATATTTTAGATTTTGCCCCCCAATGGACTCCTTCATTTTCATTTGTGAAGTCATGGAGGAAGTTAAAGAAGCAATCATGACAATTACAAGCCCTTAACCCCAAATCACAACATCTAACACAACCATTATATCCATTATTTCATAAAGTATAAAACATTACTTTATATAAATATTATTTGTTATTTTTTTATTATTATTTTTTAATCTATTAATTATCATTCATTTTTCAATTTTTTTTTTTTTGTGACAAGTATTAAACCATTTGCAATCACCATAATGGCTCCCATGCCCTTTGGCACTTTCATTGCCATAAAATAATACATACATTTAATGCAAAAAAATCATTCCAATGCGCCTATATGAATGTAACCTATGAGCCATGGTGATATTTCACACTGCCATCATATCCCACTTACCTTTTTTCATGAATATTCTCCTGCCCATCGAAGGAATGTACCTCGTCTTGCATGCACAAAAACCATCAATAGTACCACATTCTAGAAATAGAACAAGTATAATTCACCAATTCATCAATAATCCTTAGTGGTGCTAGGAGGGTTGTTACAAAAGCTACACCAATTCCTGTGGGCTCCAAGCCCATTAACATGTCAAAACAACCTCAAAAATAGAGTTCCAAAGTAGAGGAACCCATCCACACCCTCACAACCACTCAAACCATCCATCTCTCAACTCCTCCTCCTCCATATCTATTTTTTTACCAACTTATTTTTGTAGAAAAAATATAGCATGTTTAGTATCATAAGTTTAAAATATTTCTATTAATATTATTTTTAATTGTTTATAAATTTTAACAATATTAAATTAAGGTAAAAATGAAATAAGTGCACACATTGATAAAATTATCATTTTTCAGCACTCACAATTCCTTAAACGAGGATGGATATTGTGATAAATATTTCTTTCATATTTATTTAGTTACTCTATAAAAAAATCAATTTATATGATCAATACTTCGATCAATCCAAATATTAATCTTGTTATATTATTAAAATAAAAATAATTTAAAAAATTATTACAAAATTTAATTAATTTTTTTATATTATTAGAAATTATAAATAAACATAAACATTTACTTTTAGAATATATATTTTTAAAATTTATCTAAAAAAATCTAAAATTTTATGATGATAGAGATTCTATAATTTTAATTTTTCATATAAATAATATTTTTAAAATAAAAAGGCATCTATCCATAATAAATAAAGGGGCTTATAAATGGGCTTATAAATTCTTAAATTAATTATATATTCCATGTAGAAGATACATTTAGAATATTATTGAAATAAAATTGAAATTTTTTATATTTAAACAAGATCTTTTACAAGTTGGGATGAGACTCTCCCAACCTTAGCTGACAAAAACACTTGTTTACAAAAGTAAAATAAGATCTACATTGGAGCCAAAACTCCTAAACCATATTTCTACAAGGGTTGTCTACTTGTTTATAAAAGTAACAAAAGATTTCCATTGGAGCCAAATATTATAAATTATATTTCTATAATGGTTGTCCAAACTAGTTAAACATTAGATTTTCTCACAAACTTGCTTAATACTCTCATCCTCAATTACCATGTCACTATGCCACTAAACCCCTACATCCTTCTCAGTACCCACCTTATCCAGGAAGTCTACCACTTTATTTAGATCTCTACTCACATAAATGAGAATCACAACATCTAATTCCCTCCACAATTCCTTAATTTGGGTGAAAAGAATCCTCAACCTCCACATCTTCAAAGTAAAGTTCCTCATGCAATCCAAAGATCCTACCAATACTTGAGAATCTATTTCTAGGATTATCCTCCTGTAACCTTGTTGTACTGCCCAGATAGAAGCAAATTTTATAGCTAAGGCTTTTGCTTAATTTTTCATGGCCCTTCCTATGCCTTGCAGTTCCTAATAGAGCATTGTTCCAACATGATTCCCGCAAACCACTCCAATTCTAGCACTACCCAGCTTACCTTTTGTAGCTCCATCACTATTATTTTTAATCCAACCTTCTAGGGGTGTTTTCAAACTATCTTTATCTCATATCTCTTCCACTTAAACTTCCTTCTCCATTTTTCCTATATTTGTTTGAGTTTCCTCTTTAGCATACACTACCACAATTTCTAAGACTTTCCTTCAAATGACTTGCCAAATTCCATCCAAGGATGAAAAGGTTTCTCTAAAAAAATTACCATTTCTCTTAAACCACACTTACCACCAAATGAAATTTAATCCAAGCTTCCAACTGATACAAAGAGCTTTATATTTAAATATATCCCTCTTCCATATTTCCCATATATTAATCTGATTCAAATCACCATTGACTCAAATTTAAAATATAAAAAACCATCACTCTCAAATTTGGCATGTAAATGGCCACTCAAACATCAAGTGGTCAGTTTTTTCTTCACTCTTGTAGCATAAAACACATTGAGATGAATCAAAAATTCCCCTATGTCTTAGAATATCAAAATTAAGAATTCCATTGTGCACAAATTATCAGGCAAAGAAGTTTAATTTCAACCAACCCTTGGACTACCAAATATTTCTCCAATCCCCAATATGATACGCATGAGGAGAAGGTTCTAGAAGGATATTATCATATTCATACTTCAATGTGTATACTTTAAGGCTCCCATATCCCCAAGCTAATTCATCCTCATCATATCTACCTATGAGAAATATTTTTCCAAGATTTGAGTCATGATGGGTGTCAATTCTAGAGGGATTGGAATTGGCCACTCATCCAACTCCTTAAACTGCTTAAAATTATAATTCCCCAACTGACTAGTGGTGAAATAAATCTCAATATGGATCCAAACCCTATTTTCCATGGCTATTTTTACTTGTTGTAGTTCTAGGAATTCAAAAAAGATAAGTGCGTATTGATCCCATGAATCTATCCAAAATTGTGTATTATTTCCTCTCCCCACTTTCTAAAATAATCCATATTTCACTACCTAAGATCTCAAATTTAGAGCCTACCACACAAATGACATATTACAATCCAAAGGGAAACAAATCACCTAATTTGGGTTCACCTAACCCAAATATTTAATAGTTAAAACTCTACTGAATAATGAAGTTGGTTGGGAAATTCACCTCCAATAAAGCTTTCCAGCCAAAGCTTTATTATTTAAATATTATATCCTCAGTCCCAAATTGACCTTTACCTTAGGCTGACTTACTTTCTCCCAACCTACTAAAGCCTATTTCCTCTCTTCTTTTACTCCTTCCCATAAAAATTTTCTAGTCATATTGTCGAACTCTTTCCATATGGTATAAGGGGAAGAAAGGATATAAAATTTATAAATTGACATGGCCTCAATGATTGATTGTAAAAAAGTTAATCTACCCCCATAGCTTAACCATTTTTGAGACCAATGCTTAATTATTTCTTTGATACAATCCAAAATATTCCTCTTGATATCTATTTGTATTTTTTTATAATGCAAAGGGACCCCCAATTATACCATTGGGAGATAAGTCCTCGTATATCCTAAGATCTATAAAATTCTATCATAAAGACATAGATCAATATTAAAATAGGACTCTTTGGATGTTTTTATCATTTATGATTTGGTTTGTGGCCCTAAGATAAACATTAAGAGTATCTCTAATAATTCTTGCTTCCCTGAAGTTAACCATTCCCACCAATCTTGTTTCATCCACAAACTATGAGTCAATAATTACTCACTTACCTTGAAACCTGTTAGCAAACCTTATTATCTTCTCCTCAAGATGAGTCTACCCAAGCCTTAAACCAAAATAAAAAAAAATTGGAACAAGGATCTACTTTATGAATACATCGAGTAGCTCCAAATGGTTGTGAGAGAAGGCCTTTGATTAACATTGAGTATGTTGGAGTAGAAACATAGCTTATGACCCATTCTATCCAATCTTAAGAGAAACTAAAGGCTTCCATCATCCTTGATAAGAAGCTCTACTCCACCCTATCATAAGCCTTTGACATATACAAATTTTGAACTTTTCCCTATTGACATATTTTTTCATTGAGTGGATTTCCTCCTAAGCTAGAACCACACCATCCAATATATATCTACCCTCTATAAAACCCCCTTGCTCTGAGGAGATAATTATATGTAGTAGAGGTTTTAGTCAGTTAGAAATTACCTTTGTGATTATTTTATAGAAGACATTGCATAAGGCAATATGTTTGTAATCTAAAATATGCAACTCCTCCTCCCCATTTAGAATAAAGATAATAAATGTACGATTTAATACTTTAAGTATTGTTATAATTCTTCTAGATTCCTCTATAAAAAACTTTACATCATCCTCCAACTTATCCTAGAAAGTCTAAAAAACTCAATTGAAAAGCCATCTGGACCTGGTTATTTTCTAGTACTCATTTCGAAAACTAATTTATTTAGTTCCTTTGTATCAATGGGTTTAAGTAGGACCTAATTTTCTTCTTTAGAGATAATAGATGGCATGATATCGAGAAATTATTTTTGAGCCTCTTTATCTTGTACCATACATTCCATAAATAATTTAGAAAAATAATCCATTGAATGGAAACGCATACTTGGTATTGAATCAAAGGAGTACCCATTCTCATATTAAAGAGCTTCCACTTGTTTTTCTGTCTCCTAGAACAAGCAATCCAATGGAAAAATTTGGTGTTTTTGTCACCTTATAATAACCAAGTGTTTCTTACCCCCTATTTCAAATATATCTCCTCTTGGTTGTCAATGTCCTCAACCGCTTTATGCAATGCATCATCCTCTTATTTGAGTTGCTATGTAATTGTTCCTTCCTTTAATTTTTTTTGAACTTTGTCCCATCTAACCACCAATGGATCTATTTAGACCTGGAAGTCTATATTGTTAGCTCTCCTTCATTTTTTTAGTTGATCCTTGACATAATGAAGTTGTTTATGGAATCTAAACATTGGTATCCAATATGTTGGGTATCCTTCTTGCCACCACCATGGAATTTTCTTCTCAATTTTCTCTTTTTTTAACCAATAGCTTTCAAATCTAAATGTTTTGTGATGTTTTCCTATAGTAATACCCCTTCCAATAGAATGGGGAAATGATCTGAAACTAGATCATCCAAAATTTGAAATTTTAGATTCCATTTCACAAACGTCTCCTTTGAAACTAAAAGATGGTCTAACTTCACCTTCCTACTATGTGGCTCCCTCGTTATATTAGTCCAAGTATAGTTGGTTCTAGTACATTTAATATCTACCAAGTGTAATGCATGAACTTGGGCAATCATAATTCGATCCCTTGGATCCAAAATTGGGGTTGCTCCTTCCTGGTATCTAGAAGATAATTTAGCATTAAAATCACCAGAAATAATCTAGTCTAACTCCTCCCTTGAGAATAGCATATTATTCACCACTTTCCATTGACAAATCTAACCATCTATGTTTTGAGCCCCATAAAAAATTATGATTAAGAACTTCTGAACTATCACATTATTCCTAACATGTGATTTCAGGACATCCCTCCAATATATATGTCGTATTGTCATCCATTAAAAAGAGGTCTAAAAGGTAACTATCCCCCTGAGGCCCCTTAGGCAGCCACTTCCATATAACCAACACCCCTTCAAAGTCTATTTTTTGTTTTATACATAATATCCAATGACATTTTTGTCTCATGGATAAGAAAATTATATGTTTTACTTTTTCTAAGAGTCTTCAAACAACATATTGAAGCGTTAAAATTTTTAAACCCCTAATATTCCATATTGTATAATCATTGATTACCTTGAAATTAGTAAGATTCTACACTCACCAATACCCTAGTGATTAATTTATCTCCTTGAACTCCTATAAATTTCTTATTTAATTTTCTACCCACTCCTTGAGAGCTAATATTCTTTGAGCACTATTCCTCCTAAGTTATCCCTAGAGTTGGTTTTTATCTGTTCTTTTTTGCTATACCCATAATGACATCCTTAATTATCAATTTGTCTTGGTTATGCACTATTAATGTCCCTACAATCTCTGATTTTGGTAACTCACTGCACTTTGTTATCTGCTCTAGAATAGGAGGTGAAAGAGGGGATTGAACATGAATGTTGTTATTTTCATTACTCCCATCTACTCCTTCCATGAATTATTCTTATTCCTAGTTCACTAGTGTCTTAAATGTCTTATACCTATTTTAGAGCTTCAGTTGGGTTTTCTCTTTTCCAATTTTTTTCTTTTGACTCTCCTTATTTTGGGTTGTTCAAAACCATCTCCTTGTGCTTCTCTACCCTGAGAAATATTGGTTGTTTTTTATTCACTTTTGACTGATCCTCTTTAGGAATATTTGACATTCCTATAGGAGCCTCCATTTTTGTGTTCATATTATTTGGATAGGACCAATACAAATGTCCATATTTATGGTAAAATCTACACTTGAAGGGCAATGCCTCATAATCTAGTTGTTAAATCCAGGATATGATTACAAGTTTGAGGTTAACCTTTGTCGATAAAGGTTGGTCGAGATCCATTTCCATGCATAATATAGCATATACTATTGTGTTTCCTTCCATTGTGTCTCTAGAAAAAACTAAATATCTTCCAAGGGAATTACCAAAAATTTCCAATACCTTCTCACTCTAGTACTCCATTGGAAGTGCATACCAATGGATCCAAATAGGGAAAACAATGGGTTCAATTCGGGGATCAAATCCGACTCTCTAGGGCTGAAAAATAATCTTGTTGGACCATTATTACTATTTTTCAATTTGAAAGATCTATTTCTATTGTAAAGTGAGGAAAAACTAACAATAAAATATCAATTACTAATAAACCGCAAAGAATACTCACCAAGAGGCTACTAATTTTACTCAACCCAAGAATACAAAAAACTTAGGGTAGGATGAATACCCATGAATTTACAGATTAGATCATGATGGATCTATACAAGATTGTTTCTTCTACCATATTTTGCTCAATGACAATATTTGGTCTTAATTATGACTGTGGCAAGCATCCATTAACTCTTTGAGATGTTGATATTTTTCTATCAACCATAAAGAGCATTTTTAATACATTTTTGTGTGCTTCTTCAATCTTCGCTAGAGATTTTTTCTTCAACAAGTCTTCAAAAAAATTTATCTCTCTAAAAGAGGATCTAGAGGTGCCTCCATTGGACCCTCCTAGATCAGCCATCTTGTCTTCAATCCTTGAACAACCAGAAAGACATTATGATACATTTAGAATATTGCAATAAGGTTTTTTATTTGTATGACTATAAATAATTAGATAAAGGTAAAATTAAAAAATCAAATACATGAAAGGGTAGAGTTGCAACTTAAAAGATTTTATTATTTTAGAATTTTTATTTGAAACTATGAACTAAGGTTATAGATTATCCACACATTGTTGTCTTGGGATGGACTATTCATTTGATTAATAAATATTAATATTAATTAAAATATATTTAACTTAAAATGATTTTAATATATCATTTAAAAAAAAAAACTATCTAGTTATTAATATTATGGTACACACGTTTAGAACTCAAATTTTGTATGACGTGATTTGGTAGTGGCTTAATGTTTAGTTTTTATTTGTTGGAAATATAACACAGTATAATGGATGTAATTAGTTATTTCAATCTATATAATCTATTTGGTATTATAGGGATTTGAAATTTGGTAAGTTATATAGACCATTTGGTGTCTAAGGGACTTAAATATTGGTGTGGGTCGCATCAAATGTATATCTCAACCATTGAACTAGGACCCCATTGGAAAACTAATTGTTAAGGTTTGTATATTTTAAATTTGAAGTTCAATGTTTAAAAATCTTTTTAAATAGATAAGATAATATTTAAAAATCAATTTACTTACCTTTTATTTATACTTAAATATATATATATATAAATAAGAAATACCTATAAATTGATTTCCAATATCATCATCTCTTAAAAAATAGATCCACATCAATATGATTATTAAATAAAATAATAAAAATAACTTACAATATTTGTAAATATGTGTTGTGGAGCACAATGAATGGAGTGGAGAAAATTTAAATTTGAACATGGGCAGAAGTTTCGTTGTGGTGCTAGATCTCATTGCAAAGGAGTCCAGGCATGTGAACAGGGCCACTTTTGACTACTATATCCCTACTTTTATGATGGAGTTGGATGATTGGGACCAAAGTAATTTTAAAGGTGTGACCCAATTGTCTCCTAGTAAGGTTTCCCCTTCTCCTTGCTAGTCGTCATTCACGCAAGTGATGGATGGTGTCAAAGAATATGAATTAGAGGTTATGTGTGATATTTTCCCTTATTCACATCAAATTTTATTCCCAATGGTCTTCTGAATATCATCTTAAAGGGGGATGAATATAAAGTAGTCAAGAAATTTCAAGGGGGTGTGTATTATTTAGACGTATTGATGCAATGGGTTCTGGTGATATGGTGGTCTTTGGGCTCCCTCGAGTTGGTGGCCATCCCAAAGGAAATCAGGCTAAACTACAAATATGACTCTAAAAGAATTTTGGAAGGAGGCCCTTGGTTATTTGGAAAGAGAGACATATTTATAATAATATGTGACCTAAATTTCAATCCACATTATCAATGGGTGAACCAAATCCCACTACAGGTCAAATTACCAGATTTTCCTCTACATTTTTTGCATAAGAAAGTTTTTCAAGTGGTGGCAAGGAATATTGGCAACTTGTTCTCTGTTAACAAGAATACTAGAGCCAATTCTCATTTGATATTTTCTAGAATATGTGTTCTAGTTGATATTAAGAAATACCTTCCAAGCTCAGTAGAGCTTATTTCCAATTGTGGTACCTAGAATCAGTCTATTATTTATAATAACAAACCCTAGTTCTGCTAAGTATGTGGGAAGGTTGATCATATAAATATTGCTTACCCTCAACATTAGGATCCTCATCCAAGTTTGATGAAACTCAAGAGGCATATGGAGGGCAAGTGGGTATCAAAAAAATAAAATCAAGAAAATTTGAAATAGAAAGTGTCTTTCCTATTTTCTTCAGATAATGTTGCTTCTCTTGAGGTTAGATGAGATAACTCTAGAAAAAGAGTTGTGATTCCTTCAAATTTTTTCAATGGAGAGGAATAATTGAGTAGAAACCCCATCAAGAGGACTAAGGAGACCCTTGAGATAGATGATAATATTCAACTACCTCAAATTGGCAAAGGTGTAGAGAAGGTAAGTTTATATGGTCTCATTCTCCAAAATACCTTTGATTACCTTGTTGTAAAGGAAGCTATGATTCAGTAGATAATGGAAAGTCCACCAACCTTCCTTGGTCCTATTTTGGAGAAGGGCTCCCCTAGTCCTAAAACTAGGAGCTATCTGAAGATCTATAGCGATGTAAATATTAAAATAAAGGTGGGAAGACCTAGGAAGAGGGTTATCAACTCTGAATCGGCCATTGGAACCCAATCCTATTTGATTCTGAAAAAGATATTGAGTATTAGGTGTTGAAGTAGACCACTCAGACTGGATAGTTTTAAAATATCCCCACGCAATGATGGGTGAGATGAAGTACCATATTTTTTAACTGAGGATGTGTTCTTGGAATCTCAGTCGTCTCTTTGACCCTTCTAATCAGGGGACTTCAATTTTTTGTTGAAATATTTCATCTCTAGATTTTATTTTCATTTATGTGATATCAATATTTTTGTTATTTTCAAGGTGATGTGGTAATATTTTGGTTTTGCATCCAATTTGAACCTCATTCTTCTTTGCCTTGTTAACAAGAATTATTTCTTAGTGACTATTGTTGAGGTCATACCTTTGAAGTTATTTGGTAATTATTATTTTTCCCATCTCTCCATATCTAATCTGGATAAGGAAGGTTGTACTTTGTTGATCGGTGAGTGCATGGGTAGTTTTTTTTATTACACTTATGTGTGGTAGGCTATTCCCTAGTTGTTTGCTATTTTTGAGATTTTATTCGACTAGGATACTAGGATCTAGCCTTTCATTGAGTGGTAGTTTCTATATTTTTTTAATTCTCATTTTGAGAACTTCATTTGGGAGGGATTTGTTTTTTTAATTTTATGTTGTATTTCTCTGTTTTTCTATTAGGGTTGGACCTTGGAATTTTGGGGTTTTGGTGGCTTGGTGTTATAAAGTGCTTCTATTTGGTCGGTATTATAATTTTATCTTATATTCTGGTATTTGTTATTTTTTATCCCACTTTTGTTGGTGGTGGGCTTCTTTTGAAGTGTTTTGTACAAGGTTGTGGGTATCATTTCAAAATCCTCACCTTTCACTTTAATAAAGTAAAACTTACATTCCATAAATTTCTTTATCCACATATTTTATGGAGCATGTTGTAAATTCTAATTACAAAAATATTTTACCTTTACACCCTCCAAACCTTGGCTCCGTAACATGAGGTTTCAAATTTGAGAGACAATAATCTTATCAAATGAAAATGATAAAAAAAATAACTGTTAATGCATTACCAAATTTATAGTGTAAAGTATAACTTGTATTTGTAATGAATCTCATGTAATTTTAATTTTTTGGGATTGATAAACATCATATTAATTAACTTAATTAGTCAAGTTTATTGAAATAAATATAAAATTTCATTCTATCGAATAAATTTTCTAATTGAAGAAATATTTTTACTTTTGAAAAGATATTTTGATTAAAATTTTGAACTATACATAAATAATTATTAAACCTTTAGAATACTACTATATGATCAAGACATAATAATAATAGAAGCTATTTTAATCCTATATAACCAACTAAAATAAAATTTTATTTTATTTTTCTTAGCAACCAAATCTACTAGACACCCTCATACTCACATGTCATTAAATGCTCTACCATTTTACACCACTATAACATTGTTTTCTAGAAAAAGAGTACTACCATCCCTCTCCATATTTGAAAAAATACCACAATATAAACCTTTATAGGCATGATGAATTTGTATATATGTAGTTTTATTTTTCTTGAGTGTCTAATCATGTTTGGGATTAAACATAGGAGGGAGTTAATTTGGCTTTCACCATTCTCTTTTGTAGGTTGTAAAATTAAAACATAATGTGTTATTAATATGTAATTTTTTTTAATTAAGCATATAATGGATATTTCAAAGACCTTACCTCACTCATGGGCCAACATTAATAATTTGTATGGACATGAAGGTAAGATAATATTCATAGCAATTTCTTTTTAATATGCTCATTGATAATGGCATTGAATCCCATTACCCATCAATTTGGCATAAATTAAAATGGGTACACTGGAAAGGTATTTATATAGATAAGAATTTAAAATACAATGTTTAATCATGTATTGTAGATATGAAAGTATAAAGGTAGTACATATAACTTTAATTAAATATGACATGAAAGTAACTAGTTGAATTATATCAACATAAACAAAACTAATTTCACTCTTAACTATAAATGTAACATAGAAATATAGGTTCCACTTTTTAATAACATTTATTTATATTTGAAAATTAACATACTATGTGCATGAACATCATTAAATATTTTACTTATATTATTAAAGATTCACATACTATATTTAGAAATACCATTAAGTATTTCAAAACTTAACCATCTCAACAAATACTTTTCATATGGTTGACCAATAAATAATGTTGGAGATATTAAATTATTTGGTAGATGTTAAAGTATCCCCATGATATATTTGTACATGTGTAAAAATTATATTATGAGTGATTTATTATATTAGGGAGTGTGAGTTATATTTCTTTAATATATGTGTCAATGTGTGAGAAGAGTCCAAGTGTCATGTAATAAAGTGTGCAAGTATGTAAAATGTGAGAGTGTTCAAAGTGTCATGTAAGTAAGCCAAGATTCATAAAGTTAGGTGTCAAGTATACAAGTGAAGAGGTACATGATATGTGGCAAGATGTAAAATCAAAAGTCATAAAAGTTTTGTCATACGTAAGGAATAGGAAAGGATGGATCTCTCAAATATGTGAGGAGAGCACTAGTAAAGTATTTAAAAGTTATCTTCTAAGGTTATATTATGGAAACAAATATCCATGTTTAGCATTTTAAAAAATACAACAAATATCTTGTATATTTGATCAATAATATTGTGAGCATTATTTTTCAAAAATATTGTTATTTCATGAATATGAGAATTATATTGATTAGATATTATGATTTATATTAGATCCTAGAGAGTGTACCTATGATTTAATTTGGATAAAAATCCAACAATGGTATCAGAGCTACACTATAGCCAAATTGTGATTTAAGATTTTATGGAGTAAGTTTCAAAAGAAATGAGTTGGTGGCTCAAATTGAATTAAAATGAGAGACTAGATTTATACTCTAGTCATTTAAAACCATATGAAGGGGAAAATTATTTGTGAGAATATTGTAAAATTAGTATGGTGGTCTAAGGATAATTTATAAATAGTTTTGGATGAATGATATAAATATTATATGTATGGAGAACATCAAATGTGAGAATTTCTGCTAATAGAAGAATATTTGGTAGATTATTGTAGTTATACTCCAATTCTAGATGTCTAAAAACTATTGAAGTTTAAGCTTGAGTTAAGATATTTGTTGGTGGAGAAGCTAGAATGTGTTGAAGCTACTTATTGCTAAGTGGAGGAAAAATATATTGAAGACTACTATTATTATGATCAACCGGGAAGTCCTAGAATGGATAATCCAATGAAGAAGTTGAAGAGTAGTAAAAGCACTTACTAGTGAAGAGTAGAAGCCATGAAACAAGGACAAATACGAAGATATTGAGAATAATCTTCATTCAAAGATAAATTCTAATTATGTTGAAGGTAAAGCCTAAATAGAACTAACAAAGTTGAGATGAAAGTGATGACAAAGAGCAAAGGTGGAAGTTGAATTGGTAGAGCAAAATAGAAGAGGTTGAAAGCATTTGAAGAGTGGTCATATTCAAATTAAAAAAGTCCAAAAATAATAACATCTACAAACATAAAACCTAATTTGAAGTTTCCTTTGTGTGAAGAATTTAGGTGAAGTCTTTGGGGAAGCCACCTAAGATAGCATATTTGCTACTTGATCCTAAAATAGAGTTTGAAGAATTAAAAGCATCCAATATTTTAGATAAAAATTGAATCCAAATTTAGAAGATTCATAGTTTAAGGTGTAATGAATACTATAGAATCTCATAATATTTGATGCCCTATTGCATGACATAGCAAGCATGACAAAGGATTATTTTATTATTTTTTAAGTGTCTAAAAGTAATCTAGAGTTATAATATTTAGAAGACACATTTGAATATTTTATGAGCGCTTACTATATTTTTGGAGCTATAACGTTTAAGAAATATTTTTGGAATTTGATAAATAAATAATTGAAGGTGAAAATTATAAGGTAGAAAAATAATTGATGAAAAGGAGTTATAAGGGAATAAGCTATTTGAATTTTAAAATTAATTTGGAGATATAAGGATTGAATAAATTGAATGAATTGATGCAAATGAATGGAGAATGAGTGAATGATTGCTTGATAATTTGGGATTTATAAGAAGATAATTGAAATTTATTAATTGCTTTATTGAATATTGAAAGATTGAAGTTGATTGTTTAAAAAATTGTTAATAAAAAATTGGGAGACAAGGTATTTTACATCAAAGGAATTGATTGAAAATTTATTTTTTAAAATTTATCATGGAATAAAACAATCAGAATGTGTTAGTAAATAAAAGTATGGAAAGATTAAAAGTTCTAAAACATTACATACAATATTTGATGGAAAATATTGATGAGCAATGGGACATATAAATGATATTGAAGAATAATCTATACTTAATTTATAGATAAACCGAAGAGAAAAAAAATTGAAATATTTGGCAATTATGTAGAGTTAGAGTTCATTGAAGTACATGAAAAATCTATAAATTTTATGAAATTTTGTTTAGATATAGTTAGGGTAATGTATATGACATTCCCTACACTTAAAATATATAAGGACAAGAATCAAAAGCAAGAAGATTTGATTAAAATTCTAAAGGATAAATTAGTGACAAAATACATCAATTTTGACATAGATAACTTAATATCACATTCAATATATGGAATCAGGTTTGATAGTAAAAATTCATCATATTAAAAATTTATAATTGTGATGAATTGTTGATTCAATATCCAAAGTTAACATCAAAAAGACAACTACAATATCAAGACTGATACAATGAAGAACAAAGCAAAGGGTTGAATATAGTATATTGAAGACAAAGTATTCAAAATAAATAATGTAATATAAGAGGGTGTTGAAGATATTATATAATTTGTTATATGTTAAAGTATCTCCATGGTACATTTATAAATTTATTATTAGATTAAGAGTGATTTATTATATTAGGGAGTGTGATTTATATTTCTCTAATGTATGTGTCAATGTGTGAGAAGAGTCAAAGTATCATGTAATAAAGTGTGCAAGTGTGTAAAGTGCGAGAGTGTGTAAAGCATCATTTAAGTAACTCACGATTCATAAAGTTATATGTCAAGTATACAAGTGATGAAACACATGATATCTAGCAATATCTAAAATAAATTTGTGAGAGTTTTATCATATGTAAGGAATAGGAAAGGATGCATCTCTCGAATATCTGAGGGGAGCAATATTCAAGTATTTATAAGTTAGTTTCATTAAGGAGATACATCTCCGTGTATTGCATTTAAAATTTTTAACAAATATCTTGTGTATTTGATCAATAATATTGTGAGATTTATTATTTAAATATAGTATTATTTCATAGATATAAAATTTATATTGGTCGGAGAATTGTATGCTTTAATTTATGTTTTTTATTACCCAGGTGTTGTAGGTGATTTGGAGAGGAGAGGGCAATCCTCCAAGGGAGGTCCCAGGTTTGAATCTCCACCCTAACAAAAATATGAATTGGGTACCCAAAATCCAATTGATAATGTTGGTACAGGCAGGTGTCGGGTGCAACTCTCGGGTGACTTTGATGGTGTAGAACCCCCTGTTCGTGGTCTCTTAGACCAAGGACCCACAAGGATTTTTTCTCTTAAAAATATATATATATATATGTTTTTATTAGATCCTAGAGAGTGGACCTATGATTTAATATGGCTAAAAATCCAACAATGGAATCAAAGTTGCACTCTGTCAAAATTGTGGTTTTAGAATTTATGGAGGAAGTTTGAGAAGAAAATAGCTAGTGGTTGAATTGAAATGAGATAGTGGAACTATACTCTAGTCATTTGAATCCATTTGAAGGGACAATTTATTTGTGAGAATATTGGAGAATCATATGTTGTTCTAAGGAAAATTTATGAATAATTTTGGATGAGTGAGAGAAATATTATATGTTTGTAGAACATTGAATATGAGAATTTTTTCTAATAGAATAAGATTTGATATATTATTTTAGCTATACCCCAAATCTAGATGTATAAAAATTATTGAATTTGAATCTTGTGTTGAGTTATTTTTTAGAGAAAGAATCTAGATTATATTAAAGCCACTTACTTATAATATGAGGAGAAAAAGTATATTGAAGACTCCTACTACTATGATGGAATGGGAAATCCTAGCATGGATAATTCAATGAAGAATCTGAAGAGAAGTTAAATACACCTAGTAGTTAAGAGTAGAGTCCATGAGCCAAGGATAGATAAGAATATCTTTAGTAGAATCTCAATTCAAAGAGTAATATTGATTATATTGAAGGCAAATCCTAAAAAAAACCAATAGAGCTAAGGTGAAAGTGATAACAAAGAGAAAAGGTGAAAGTTAAATTGGTAGACCCAAAGAGAAGAGGTGAAAGAGCTTTACGAGTGGCCATTTAAAATTAATGGAATCCAAAAATAAGAGCACCTACAAATACAAAGCCTAAGATACCCTGGTGTGAATAAGTTAGGTGAAGTCTTCGAAGAATGGGAGAAGTTGAGCCTAAAATATAGTTTGAAGAATTCAAAGCATTAAAGAGTTTGAAATAAAAGTGAAGCCAAAAATAGAATATTCATAGTTGAAAGTGTAATGCATACTATAGAATATTAGAATGTTTGATGACCTATTGCATGACATAGCAGACATGGTAAAGCACTCATGTAAGGACATTGATTTATTAAATTTTTAAAACGGGTGTTTTATTATTTTTTAGGTGCCTAACTTTATTTCAGAGTTATAATATTTATAAGGGACATTTGAATAAACTATGAGCTATTTGGAGTTATAATTTTTAAGAAATATGCTTTGAATTTAATAAAAGAAATAATTGAATAGGGAAAATTATATGGTAGAAAAATTATTGATGAATATGATTTATAAGGGAATAAGATATTTGAATTTTAAAAATTAAAATTAATTTGAAGAGATAAGGATTGAAAGAATTTTGATGAAGATGAATGGAGAATAAATGAATTATTTCTTGATAATTTGGGAGTTATAAGAAGATAAATGAAATTGATTGATTGCTTGATTTAATATTGAAAGATTGAAATTGATTGTTTGAAGACATTCCTTGAAAATTTGCTAATTAAAAATTTGTGAGAAATAAGGTATTTTACATAATTTGAATTGAATGACAAATTGTTTTTCAAAATTGATAATGGAAGAAAATAATCAAAATGCATTATTAAATGAAAGTATAGAAATATTAAAAGTTCTAAAATCTTGCATACAATATTTGATGGAAAATATTGATGATCAATAGTATATATCAAAGATATTGAAGAAGAATTTATACTTAATTTATATATAAACCAAATATGAGAACTTTGAAATATTTAGAAATTATCTAGAGTCAAAATTCATTGAAACACATGAAAAATCTATAACTTTTATGAAATTGCCTTTAGATATAGTTATGGTAATGTATATGGAATTACTTACACTTGAAATTTATAAGGACTAGAATCAAAAGCAAGAAGACTTGATTAAAATTTGAAAGGATAAATCAATGATAAAACATAAGTTGTGACATAGATGACTTGACATTACATTCAATATAAGGAAGCCAGTTTGATATTAAAAATTTATCAAATTCAAAAATTTACTATTGTGATGACATTTACTGATTCAATGTCCAGAGTTAACATCAATGAGATAACTATTCGTTCAAGAAGGAGATAATGAAGAACAAATAAAAGGGTTGAAGATAGTAGATTGAATACTAAGAGTCTTTAAACCAAATAATGTAATATAGGTAGGAATTTGAGATATTACATTATTTGGTAAGTTTCAAAGTACCCCCATGGCACATTTGTACATTTGTAAATATTATATTTGGAGTGATTTATTGGATTATGGAATGTGAGTTATACTTCCCTAATGTATGTGTCAATGTGTGAGAAGAGTCCAACTGCCATGTAATAAAGTTTGCAAGAGTGTAAATTGTGGGAGTGTGCAATGTGTCATGTATGCAAGTCAAGATTCATAGAGTTAGGTATCAATTATACAAGTGAAGAGACACATGATATGTGAAAATATGTAAAATCAAAATTCATGAGATTTTTGTCATATATAAGGAATAAGAAAGGATGCATCTCTCAAATATGTGAGGAGAACAATAGTCAAGTATTCAAAAGTTATCTCCCAAGGTTATATTATGGAGACAAAGATCCATGTATTGCATTTAAATTTTTTAAAAGAGATCTTGTATATTTAATCTATAATATTATGATCTTATTATTAAAAAATATTGTTATTTCATGAGTATGAGATTTATATTGGTCAAAGAATTGTATGCTTCAATATTGTGATTTATATTATATCCTACAAAGTGGACCTATGATTTAATCTAGATAAAAGGCCAATAGTGGTATCAAATATGTACTTTAATCAAATTGTAGTTTGAGGATTTAAAAAGGAATTCTGAGAAGAAAATAGTTGGTGTCTCAAATTAAATTGAAGGGAGATACCAAAGTTGTACTCTAGTCATTTGAAGTCATTTGAAGGGGTAATTTATTTGTGGGAATATTGGAGAATTGGTATGGTGGCCTAGGGATAATTTGTGAATAATTTTGAATCAATTAGAGAAAAATTAGATGTTTAGAGAATGTTGAATGTGAGAATTTTTGCTAATAGAAGAAAATTTGGTATATTATTATAGCTATACTCTAATGCTAGATTTCTAAAATTTAATTTCAAGGTTGTGTTAAGATATTTGTTGCATGGAGAAGTTAGACTGTGTTGAATCTGCGTATTACCAAGTTGAGGAGGAAAACAATATTGAAGATTGCTACTACTGTGATGGACTAGGAAGTCCTAACATGGAGAATATGATGAAGTTTTCAAAGAGAATTTTAAAGTGCCTGTAGTGAATTATAAAATCCATGAGTCAAGGATAGTTAATAAGAGCTTGAGAATAATATTCATTTAAAGAGCAATGCTAATTATATTAAACACATAGCCTAAATAAAACTAACAATGCCAAGGTGAAAGTGATGATAAAGAGCGAAGGTAAATAAAACTGACAATGCCAAGGTGAAAGTGATGATAAAGAGCGAAGGTGGGATTTGAAATGATAGATCCAAAGATGAAAGGTGAAAATTCTTTAATAGTGACCATATAAAAATCATCAGAGTCAAAAAATAAGATCACCTACAAACAAAAAACTTGTTTTGAAGCTACCCTAGTATGAAGAGATTAGGTGAAGTCTTTGGAGAAGCCACTTGAGATAGCACATTTATTGTTTGAGCCTAAAATAGACTTTGAATAATTGAAAGCATATGAGATTTTGAAATAGATGTGAAGCAAAAATGAGAAAATTCATAGTTGAAAATGTAATGCATACTCTAGAATCTCAGAATGTTTGATGCCCTATTCCATGACATAAAAGACATGGCAACACAATAATGTAAGGATTTTTATTTATTAAGATTTTATTTTTTATTTTTTTGATGAGGAACCTTTTATATACAACATATCTACAGCATGTGAGGGGAGAGATTTGAACCTGGGCCTCTCCATAACTAGAGAGTTTTAACTACCCACTTGCTCTCCAACTCCTCTACATGAGTGGATTATTTATTAAGCTTTTAAAATGGGAATTTTATTATTTCTTAGGTGCCTAAATTTATGTCATAGTAATAATATTTAGAAGGCACATTTGAATAATTTATAAATAGTTGATTTATTTTAAGAGCTACAAGGTTTAGGAAATATTTTTAGAATTTGATAAAAGTAATAATTGAAGGGGAGAAATTATAAAGTAGAAAAATAATTGATCCATAAGAGTTATAAGGGAATAAGTTATTTGAATTTTAAAAATTAAAATTAATTTGGAGAGATAAGGATTGAATTAATTGATGAAGATGAACGAAAAATGAAGGAATGATTGCTTGATAATTTGGGAGTTATAAGAAGATAATTGAAATTGGTTGACTGCTCGATTGAATATTGAAATATTAAAATTAATTGTTTGAAGATATTTTTTAAAAAATTGTTGATTAAAAATTTGGGAGACAAGGTATTTTACATCATAGGAATTGATTGATTTTTTTTCAAAATTGATCATGGAAGAAAATAATTAGAATGTGTTAGTCAATGAAAGTATGAAAATGTTAAAAGTTCTAAAACCTTATATATAATATTTGATAGAAAATAATTATGATCCATAGGGCATATCAGTGATATTGAAGAAGGATTTACACTTAATTTATAGATAAACCAAAGATGAAAACTTTAAAATATTTGGCAATTATCTAGTGTCAAAATTCAATGAAGCACATGAAAAAAACTATAAATTTTATGAAATTATATTTAGATATAGTTATGGTAATGTATATGGAATTACTTATACTTGAAATTTATAAGGACTAGAATCAAAATCAAGAAGAGTTGATGAAAATTCTAAAGGATAAACTAGTGACAAAATACATCAGTTGTGACATAGATGGCTTTATATTACATTCAATATATGGAAGCAAGTTTGATAGTAAAAAGTCATCAAATTCAAAAATTTATTATTGTGATGACTTACTCATTCAATTTCCAAAGTTAACATCAATAAGACAACTACAATATCAAGACCAAGATAATTAAGAACAAAGTAAAGGGTTAAAGATAGTGTATTGAAGACTAAAATCCGTCAAACCAAATAATTTAATATAGGGGGTGTTTGAGATATTAGATTATTTGGTAGACTTTGAAGCATCCCTAATGTAAATTTGTAAATATTATATTAGGAGTGATTTTTTTTTTGAATAGATGTATGAATGAGTTTTGAAATAATATCCAAACCTTGTAGAAAAGAGACTAAGCACCACCCAAAAAGAAGGAGCTAAAATTACTTACATATAAAAATAATCGAGGAATGACCAATTATAGGAGTTACCCTTTCCAAAGCCAAACCAGTACATAGGTAAGACCATACATAATTTAAAACTTAAAATAAAATTGAAACCAAATCAGGGTGTCAGAGATAACCAACCAAAAATAGATTAGTAGTAGGACCTAAACCATAAATTGAGACATGCAAAACAAAATCACCCACCATAATCATTTTACTTTGCTAGGACCAGTACCATTCTCCCCCATGAGGTCATTGGTTTTCCAAGCCTACCAACCCATAAAGGCAAGAATTTCTTATAAATTGGATATTGTGGCTTGAAAGGAGGAAAAAATAGCTTGGAGATATGAAATATGGTGAGAAAACCCAAAATCAACAAGCACACCCAAGTTTTATAGCTAAGTCAACAACAAAAAATCAACTAGAGTGGAGCAAAGTTTAATTGTGTATGAGGTCATTATCGATAGAAGCAATATCCACTAGGAAATTATCCTACCACACCACTAAACCATTTTGAATAACTCATTTTTTAGCTAGTAGATCGACCGCTCAATTACCTTCCCTGTATGTATGCTTAAACTGAACCTCTTATAGATTTTGGATATATCTTTAAACTTCCAGAAGATGGTTTGAAATAGGACAGGTAGGATATTGAGTCCCTCTTTTCATATTTAAAATATTAAGAGAGCCCCCTTCAATGATTATATTAGGGAGTGTAAGTTATATTTTTCTAATGTATGTCAGTGTGTGAGAAGAGTCCAAGTGTCATAATAAAGTGTGCAAGTGTGTATAGTGTGAGAGTGTGCAAAGTTTCATGTAAGTCAAGATTCATAGAGTTAGATTTTAAGTATACAAGTGAAGAGACACATGATATGTGGCAATATGTTTAATCAAGAGGCATGAGAGTTTTGTCATATGTAAGGAATAGGAAAATATGCATCTTTCAAATATGTGAGAAGAGAAATAATCAAGTATTGAACAGTTATAAGGTTATATGTTGACAAATATCCATGTATTTTGTTTAAAAAATTATAATAGAGATCTTGTAGAGTTGATCAATAATTTTATGAGCTTTATTATTCAAAAAATTTATTATTTTATTTGGTATAGAGGAAGTAGTAAACATTAAACTTTGGTCATTGAGGTCAACATACTTACTTAGAATAATTATTTCCCTTTGTATTTGACACTCTTTGTACAATATCTAGATAACTTTTCCCTAGGAGCTAGGTTTGCATCTGTAAGAACTCTTAAACCAAGAACTCCCCTACTTTTATCATCACACTCCTTGGTCAATTTCACCAAAGGAATTTTACTTTTATCATGTAAACCTGACCACAATAAGGATCACATAACATATAGTAAACATTTTTCAACTGATATTTTGCATAGAGTACAATGACATATAATATGTTGGGATGACGTGAAGGATTAACTTAATTAACTACACTCTTCCTACTAACGATAATAATATACCTTTCCAAGCTGAAATTTTATTTTAAACTTTACTAATAACTAGATTCCATAATTCTCTCCTTATTCTACCATAAAATAAATGCATCCCTAGATAAGTTATAGGTAAATTTACCTCCTCCATTTGAAGTAATCTGTAAATTATTACTTTGATATTAACAGGAGTGTTAAGGAAGTAAATTTTGGATTTTTTCCTATCAACTGTTTGTCCTGATGCTCTTTCATATTCATTTAAAAATATATTCAAATCTTTGGCCTCATTAATCCTTACCATTCCAAAAATGGTTGTGTCATCTACAAACGATTGATGGGTGAAGTTATCAATGTTATTACTAACCTTAAATCCACTTATAAGCCCATATTTGTAAGCCTTATTTAAGTTCTTACTCAAAATATCTACCATAATAATGAAAAAATATGTACATAGAGGATCTCCTTGTCTAAAGCCTCTCTTGGATTTCAAAATTTTTATTACTAACCCATTGACCAACACTAAATAAGAAAGTATAGAGACACAAGATTTAATCCATCTAACCCATTTCTTCCCAAATCCAAACTTTTCTAAAACTACAAAAAGAAAATTCCATTTAACCCTAGCATAAACTTTACTCATATCAAATTTTAAGATCATTACTTTCTCTTTTCTTGAAGTTTTCGAATGTATAACTTCATGAGCTACTATGATCTCATCCAAAATTTTTCTCCCTTTCACAAATCCTCCTTGCTCTTATAAAATAATTTTGTCTAAAAATGGTCTTAATTGATTTTCCATCACTTTGGAGATAATTGTATATGTCATATTACATAGGCTTATGGATATAAAAGAATCAAACAATGTAACGAACCCATTCGTTACTCCTTATTATCCAAATTATATATATATATATATATATATATATATATATATATATATATATATATATATATATATATATATATATATATATATATATATATATATATGTATATGTTTATCTTCATATGGAAAAGACCCAATCCATAACTCAATATAGGCATATTCTATTGTATTATAACTTTCAAGGAAAATATCTTCAAGAGCTATAGAGACTTGACCAGAGTCTATTTAAGTAGAAGTGATAAGCTTCTATGAAACCCTCATATCTAACTTGGTATGAGTATGTTGGCTAGGCATACTAGTTTCAACCTCATTAGAGGAGGAAATCTCCAAATGATCCACCCAGACCAGGTGAATGCCTTGAATATGGTGAACCACACCCATGATAAACCATCATAGATGGAATAACCACACCTATGGTTATCCATAAGTCTTAGCTCTGATCCAATCTATCTGGAAAGGACTACTATATCACTATTGTGATAAGTATCTATGGAACATCTATTTTTAATCCTCCTTACCCATTATTACATCCTTGATTAGGCAGTCCCTCCATGGAATTCCAAGTCCCATGTGAATTTAATTCTTTAGTGTAGAGAGGAGGATCTATCTTGGTTTGTAGATCAAGGTCATAGTGCCCTCTTGAGAGCTTCATTCTACAATATGATTTCAACTAAACCATATTGAGTGCATTTAATCCATGAAGCAATATTCATTACATCTTTTCCTTAGGTTTAAATTATTATACAAAACCTTAATTTTAGACGGATTTGTGTTTCTTTAAAGAATAAGGATATAATACGTAAATTCAATTTTCTCCTTAAGTTTTGGTTTCTATAACATGAGTATAAATGGTGTTGCATATCATTAATTACCCTTCAATGTTATAGTGAAAATTAGACAAATGCCATTGCACCATTGACACATTTAAATAGCATCTATCCATCACATGATATTGTTCTACTAAAGTGAATCATTATTACAAAAAATAATGAGACAATCGCATTACATTAAATTATCAACATAATGGAATTTGAGCATACTTTCTAGAATCCAAATATATTTAACCCAAAGAAAATTTAGCATATATCACAGTGCATAAAATAAATATTACATCTTAAATAATTTCATTTGAACATAAAAACAACATCCATAAAATATAATGAATCAAACCACAAAATTAGAGTAACACCAAGATTTATCCTGGGAAACCCTGATGGGAAAAACCCAGCCTCCAAAATATTCCTTCCTCTTTTTCATAAACTTAAATGGTAACTTTTACAATAATAGCAGGGCATCTGCCAACCCCTTTATATAAGTCAAAATATACAACAATTCCTTTTTGACCCATTGATGTAGTTAAATAATTCACCCAATTCCTTCATCTATGACATAAATATATAATTCACAATACCATTAAAGAATCTCTAGTTCTTAAGGCAATCTATCATTTGACATTGTTCATGAAAAGTCATTGGATTATATTTTGGAGATATCGTATTTCAAGGGAACCGTAGAACTCCCTCAAGAATGAATTCCAAACTCATTCATCATAATTGACACGAATTATATGAATTAAATTCTCATACCTTTAATTCATGATAACCATTCTTTTCTTAGATTAATAATCAATTTTTTTTTACATTAAAATAACTCATGGTAATTTCTTACCTTGTTGAAAAATATAAGTACTTATCCAACTAGAATACTTATTTCTTATTATTTCTTATTAATAGTGCTTACATGAATTCCTTAAAAACTAAATACTTGAAAAGGAGCACATTATGTATCTATATCCACCCATGTCAATACTTTTAAATTCTTACCATCATCATCATTAATGCTTGCCTGACAAATACTTTTAAACCATATTTAGAAATCTAATTTTCTTTTCAATATACTCTTAAAAAATATTTCTAAGGTAATCAAGCTATTGGGTAAACTATTACTCTGACGATGTTAGGTTCCATAACATTACCTTTTTTTTTCCTTTAAAAGAAATAATCACCATATAAATATTTCTAACTTTGCCCTAGTATGGAAATATGTTACAAAACCATATTGGAACATGTTTAAAGTGAAATGGTATTTTCTTGTCTGATTGACCCCATTATAGTTTCACCACTTAACCTATCTGCTCTAATGTGTCTTGCTACCAATTTAACCCACTTACTAGGGTGGTATGTGATATTTTTGGTCATTACTCCAACTATTTCTTGGGTTACTTCAATTCATATCCTGTATATGTATTCTTTCTAGAACTAATATAGGACTCAATTAAAGTCAATAACCCGAAGGTCGAAGCTATTTCATGATTTTATCACTAGTCGAGTGGTCTTTGCCCAAGGATTCCTCACTTAAGAATGTTTATTAGATTAGGATCACTTCATTGGCTTAATATATTTCCAATATGTGAATGCGTAGAAGAATGAGTCGTCAATCTGTCCATTCCCTGGCATATCCTCATACCTAAAGAACTATACCACCGAAACTTGGTCCTACTTTGACCCATTTCATATTCCATATGGTAAACATTAGTCGATCCTAGGGTAGCCTTTGTCATTTACTATACCCATATAGATTGGGAGATTGTGTTCTTGAGAATTTATCTAGGCACTGATTCGTAGGTCATAGAAAGAGCATAGTCTTAGCGCATTGAAACCCTAAATGCTAAATCGTCAAAGTATGTCCCGTCGATGTGGGTGCAACTGCTTGCATGGTACGACACAATTTTTAACAAGCAATATTTTTTTTTAGTTGTAGCTCTTAAAAGCTTACAGTAGATATGTGATACTTAGAAGCTATCTTGGTTGGGGAATATAGCTATATACATAGGTGGTTTCATGGATTTTGACCTTAGATATGCTCTTCATTTAACAGAGGCTGCGAGGTAATGTTTTAAACAAATATACCTATGATAGAGTAGGCCTTAAAAATTCTATTATGCCCTCGCTGTGAGTGGATGTCATTTCTCATAGAGGTGTACACAAGTGATCGGAAGGAATGGAATCAAATTTTCATTGTTGGGTAACGCTATTTTATATTCTTAAACTGAGATGGTCTCAGTCGACCAAGCCTAATAGAGTCATCTTTTAAAATCAGGGTATTTTAGGGTTGGGTCATAGTTTCTTCCTATCAACCAATTCAATCATGTTCTAGAATACATCATTACATATTATGGGCATAGTGAAGTACGATTGCCCAACAATAAATCCTTCAAATGGAGCCAGCTACAGTCAACATCAACCAAGTATCTACTGTATGGTTTATATCCACAGGGTTATCTTTTAGAAGAATGCGAATTGAGTAATTGAATCTCTCACGATGATTCTATTGGTTTTAATAAGGTGTTAGAGGTGTTTGATTTTAGAAAAATAAATTTGGGTTGAAAATTATTGCATCGCTTTCAGAGGGAAGGGAGCCAACATATGCATGAGCGTGCAGGGTTTTTTGAATGATACCTGAAGGAACTAATAACACTGGCGGAAGTTCTAATGTTTAGCTTTGGCATGACAACACCAAGAAGTCCTGTTTCAGCAACAAGAGAATCTATGCATTTATTTTATAGCTACTCCTTGTATTATGCAAACCCTCATCGAATCATTTGAGATGAATATATTGTATGATCTACAAAATTCTTATCGATGCCTTCGTATAACAGAGGGTCAATCTGATTAAATCTCTCATAATATGCAGGGCACACAATTTCCACTATGTTCTCTAAAGGGTGTTCAATCCTACACCAAATAAGGGTAATAATCTTAAACCTATCTCCCTTTTGGATTGCAATCCTCGATATTTTGTGTCTTCATCTTGTGTCAACACAAAAATCTCCAAACGGAGGGATTACAAAATAATACCCCGTATGGATGGAAGGAAAGGGACTATAAGCATATATTTATACCCAATAGGAGCTAACCTCCAAGGGTGTTAGTGGATATTATGTTGTATATGGCCATGCAGAGGATTAGAGTATTTACAATTACTTTTACATTTTAACTACCACATGCTATGTTAAAGGCCTATGGTTCCCACCTAGGCTCTATTACACTTAAAGAAGAATTATCACGAGCATTCCTTCTTCATAACATAATACATAGAAATTGATAATGACATAGGCTATACTAGCTTAAATCTCATGAAATTAACAAGTCAAAGTAGGACATCTACCTGGAACCCTTGCAGGGTAGTGAGTCTCCTTTCTTCTAAGCCTTCTCCCTTGTTTGGATCCTCCCACTCCTCTCCTTCTAGTCATCAAAGCTTCTCAACCAAACTTGGCCAAAAATTCATATGAAGCTCTCAAAGGACTTCTAGTTTCTAATTCAACCAAGGGTAAAGATCATACTCCCTAGTCCTCTTAGAGTTTCTAGAAAATCCACACTCTAACTAAGAAATCCTTCAAGTCTTATGGTTTCTGATTCACCCCCATGGGTGAAGAGCATACTCCTTAGACCATTAAGACTCCTAGAACCTAAATAGTCATTTCTTCTCAAAATGCTTTCTATTTATAGGAAAATTCCCTACACATGGGAAAAATAGTGACCACGTTATAATAATACTAAAAATATGCTTAGTACCATCATGACTTCATCATGTCCTTCAAGGGTTCTCTAGGGATGAGATGAATGTCAAATTTCTTACTATTGAGGCATAAGATAGTTACAAGGGTGGAACTATTTTTGATAAGCTATGAGATTCCTCTCATACTTCCACCAATATCAGGTATCCACATGAGTACTTCCCAAAATATAGGGGTGACCCATGAGTTATTTAAAAATTCATTGGTCCTTTTTAGGCCCATCCACATAGGGTCCACTCAATCTGCACCTACTTTACTATATGGTTATAGTTTTGTAAAAGATAATTCTTCAAATTTATCTTTTACTAGACCTCATAAATAGCCTTTAGATAATTAATATTTCCTTGTCCTTATAAAAATTATTTTATTATATTTTTATTGTAGGTTCTTTAGGGTCAAGCCCCTTTCAATTAGGCATTAATTGATCCCCAAGATCAATTAATGTTCTTTAAATAAGGTATGTAGGTAACGGGTCATGACATACACCCCCCCTTAGATTAAACATGGTCCTTTGTGTTTGAACTTCTTATTTATAAAGGTACATTTGTCTAGCAAAAGCTAACATTTATTCTGTTATTTTACAATCAGGTCTTCTTTCATCCAGTACTTCAATCTTACTAGCAAGCTCGACATTCCATCCAAGCATGTATCTAGACCTGTAAAAATGCAAAATATTAGCAGTACCATGTTCTTGTAAATAATATAACATCCAATTGCATATCAACAAGTATTTAAAGCATCATATATACACAATATTAATACAAAACTACAGTTTTAACTCATTTCAAATTGCACCAATAATTGATCTAGAGAACTGTAGTATTAGAATTTTGCAAAATGATGTTACAAAGATATCATGAAATTATGCATTTGTGCCTTACTAGACATAAAAATTCTTGTCATTTTTATCAAAACTCCCAAAAAGGAGTGTCACTATATAATTTGGTTAACCGTTGGCACAAATTAACCTGATAAAATCAAACACTACAAAGATACAACATAATTTCAGAATCTCAATTCAAGATATTTACTTTTATCTTAATATCTATTTTAATGCTAAAGCATCCACCCAGATGTCCCTTGGTTTATATCATCATGGAGAAGTCCCGTACCTTCTCCAATAAATGGACACCAATCCATTCTTAAAATTCATTTAGTTTTCTTCTATAAGTTTATTTTACATGATAGAGGACACAATATTTCATTTTTATACCAAAAATATACATATATTTTAGATAATTTTTTCTTACAATTGGCCAAACTTATTGGCATATTAATACATATAGTTTTCTAGGTTAGTGGTTTTGGATCTCAAGGTTGTTCTTCCTTGGATATTTCATTCGCCAGTTCTCTAACTATATTTCCATTTTGAGAGTCTATTGGAGAAACTGCTTGAGGAGTGGCTTGACCAGTTGCCTGAGTTGTATTCTCTTGTTCATGTTGTCTCGCAGCCGCTGGTTGTACTGGAAGAAGTAAACCATAGCTTATAAGTGCATCCATACAAGAAGTCAAGAATGTAGCTTGGTATATATCTCTTCCATCACGTAATTGTGTTAACTCTAGTCGAAGCCTTTCTTACTCTGAGATTGTGGCTTCTATCTCAGTATCCAAATTGAACATTTGTTGTGCCCATTTATCCACTAACTTCAACTATTGTATTTCTAATATTAAAACTTGTTTCTTTAGCACATCCACCCCATGTTGTGCTTCCCTCACAGGTTTCTCTTTTCATAGGCTGGAAGGTACAGATCCTATGTCCAATCGTTGGTGCACACATCTTTCCTAAGGTTCTTCCTCACTTGTCTTCCTATATGAGCATTCCACTTCTACTACTTTAGTTGTTTCTCTACAACCACTTTCCTCACTAGAATATTTCTCTTGGCATTGCCTCTGTGTAGACCACTAAATGTCATAGTAAGGGGTCGTGCCTTTGTCATCCTCCTTAGGTGTCCATATAGCTTCATCAGGTTCTGAATCTAGTGGTTATTTTGGTTGAGGTATCATGGCTTATCATCCCTTCCTCATTTAAAACATGGATGGGTCCAATATTCGTTATGTAATACCAAATTGTCGCAATACCTGAGTATATTGAAAATACTTGTATTGCATACTAGTACATCCAATCAACCATATTTCTCATCTTACCTGAGCGATTTGAACACCATATTCTACCCAAACTAGGTCCAATATCCAAGGTATCCAAATAACATCATAGGATTGTAGGTTCTCCCAAATAGAGTGAAATTTCTCTTTATTTCCTTCGATTGGTCTGTGGTTAGAGCATTAATTTTTTGTTGCCATATTAATGCATAGGGTCTCTCTAGCCCCATAAATTGGTGTGCATAATAAGGTGGCCCTTGGGGTCTAGCCACCGCTACGTGCTCCCATGCCCAAAATTGTAGCAAAGTGCTACAATTCAATATGGTTTTCATCATTGTTCTTAAATCAAACAAATCTATGTAGGTTTGGGCCAATAATCCTTGTGCCCATGGATATATTATTGACTCTTACACTATATATTGTATGATTCCCATTAAATTCTAGGGAAAATGTGCACTTATTGATTCAGGTAGAATGATACCCGATACATGTTCCATTATAATTGCATGCTTATGTGTCAGTCTATCCTACACATAGTGAAGTTCATACTCTATATGCCTCCCATAGATGTTTACATTCCTCCAGTCTTCTCCAAACACTCTTTCCAAAATGTGCCCCATTTTTGCTTCATTAGCAGTGGTTACTGCATGTCCTTCTATCGATATCCGGTATATTCTATATACGTCTTCCAACGTGACAATTATTTCTCATGGGTAATTGAAATGTTCCTCTATTGGGATTCCATATTTTTTCTAGGACGGATAGATAACATATGTCTATATATATTGATTCTAATCGAGCCACTCTCTTAAATCCTACTTCTTTCAACCATTGCCAGTCACTTGCATCCATTCTATCTTTAGAATTCAGAAATATCATCTTCAAAGGATACCTTACCCTAATGATCTTTAATGGTAAAATTATTGAAGTTTCGATAGGATTGCCGCTACCGGTTCTAACATTTTTAGAATCCATAGTTCAAAGAGTATGTACCAACAGATCAGCTAGTAGGAGTAATATAATTACAAGACACATTATGATGTTTGTCCCTAAGATTCCTAGTATTTATAGGGTAAACCCTAATACGAGCAATATGATATTTACGACCATGAATAGTGTTTACAGTATTTCTATTTTTAGATACTGAGATAAATTCTACACTATCCACTACATCCTGCGAGGTTGGAGTTTTACTCTAGTTTTATTCATTGGATAGTGTTTCGAGGTCCATTTATTTTCGTAGATTCCCAAATCCATCAGATTGAATTATTTGTTCTCTTCCAATTATCAAGGGAGTAATATTCTTCCGATGTGCATAGATCACATCATCATAACCATGTGTCCTTTCCTGGGTTTGCATCATGTCCTATCATCGACCCTTCCATGAATCCAATGGATGATTTTGTACCTTATTTCTCTATTGGCAAAACATGTCTATCACACGATACTTTTGTTGTAAAGTGTAACCCCATTGACCTTATTATCATATGGTAGAATTGTAATTAATTTGCATTATCATATATATTATTATTATTATTATTACTACATATATATTTTTTAAACTTCGGTGCTTGGTTTATATCAGTTTCATATACGTGGTTTTTCTGTGCTACATACCATTGTTTCAAAAATGCACTCTAGTTTTTATTTAGGTCATAGTACCACATGCATGCCTTAATGACTAACTTTTGTTTTGAATAACTTATCACCCTATATTACTTTCAACTAAAACCCAGGTGGTTGGGTGCATTCCTTTCGGAATAATTGGTGGAGCTGCATGTGGCAGCGATACTTTGTATTCTAAGGCTTTATGTGGAGGAGTTCTCTAATTCTCATATTTGGGAGACTTGTGTGAAGTTTCACCCTCCTTACTCTCCTCCAACATAGCAGAGTTTCTAATTCTGATGTTGTTGTCGAGTGACTTCATCCACAATTTACTACACCTTAGCCTCTGATTGGGAAAATCCCAAAGTGTATTGTAACATTGCTCAAAATAAAGAAAAAATTGTTTTGTTTGAACTTCCACCAGTTAACTTTATGTTTGTATCTTAGTTATGAATATAGTTATTGTCCAAATTGTTTGGAAAATAATTATTTCAAGTGAATCTTAGTAAATATGAACCTTGAATCATACACAAGTAAATATTAGAGATATAGATGCTGAGTAATTTCCAAAAAGAGTCTAAGGTACACTACATAAAATCCATGCAGGAGGGTTCACTTAGATCTTCCACTTTCAAATGGTTGTGGATCTACTCATGGGGAATAGGAACTCAAACATCATTATCTCGAGAACTTACCAAGTGTATATTTTAGATTTGTAGAATTTTCTCTCATGTTTCATTTCATGCCCCAAGTATTTTCTAACCTAGACTTTTACTAGAGTCTATTAGTTAGCCTGGGATTTGAAACAAACTATAACAAACCCATTTGTTACTCCTTATCCACAAATATATATATATATATATATATATATATATATATATATATATGTATATATATATATGTTTATCTTCATATGGCAAAGACCCAATCCATAACTCAAGATAGGCATATTCCATTGGATTATAAATTTCAAGGCAAATAGCTTCAAGAGCTATAGAGACTTGATCAAAGTATATTTAATTAGAAGTTATCAGCTTCTACAAAACCCTCATACCTCACTTGGTAGGAGTATATTGGTCAGGCATACTGGTTTCAACCTTGTTAGAGGATGAAATCACCAAATGGTCCACCCAAAATAAGTGAATGCCTTGAATATGGTGAACCATACCCATGGTAGACCATCATAAATGGAATAACCACACCTATGCTTATCCACAAGTCTTAGCTCTAATCCAATCCATCTGGAAAGGACTACTATATCACTATTGTGATAAGTATCCATGGCACATCTATCTTTAATTCTCCTTACCCATTATTACTCCCTTGATTAGGTAGTTCCTCCATGGAATTCCCAGTCCCATGTGAATTTAATTCTTTAGTGTAGAGAGGAGGATCTATCTTGGTTTGTAGATCAAGGTTATAGTGCCCTCTTGAGAGCTTCATTCCACAATATGATTTCAACTAAACCATCTTGAGTGTATTTAATCCATGAAGAAATATTCATTACATCTTGTCCTTAGGTTTAAAGCATTATAAAAAAAACTTCTTTTATACGGATTTATGTTTCATTCAATAATAAGGATATAATGCGTAAATCCAAATTTCCCATTAAGGTTTGTTTTCTATAACATGAGTATAAACAGTGTTGCATATCATTAATTACCTCTCAATGTTATAGTAAAAATTAGACAAATTCCATTGAACCATTGACACATTTAAATAACAACTATCCATCACATGAGATTTTTATACTTAAGTAAATAATTATTACAAAAATAATAATACAGTTGCATTACATTAAATTATCAACATAATGGAATTTGAGCATACTTTCTAGCATCCAAACATATTTAACCCAAAGAAAATTTAGCATATATCACAGTGCATAAAATAAAAATTACATCTTAAATCATTTTCATTTGAACATAAAAACAACATCCATAAAATATAATGAGTCAAAACACAAAATTAGAGTAACACCAAGAATTATCCTGGGAAACCCTAACGAGAAAAATCCAGCCTCCAAAATATTCCTTCCTCTTTTTCATAAACTTAAATGGTAACTTTTAAAATAATAGCAGGGCATCTGCCAACCCCTTTATTCAAATTTAAGTCAAAATATACAACTCATTTTTGACCTATTGATGTCATCAAGGAATCCACCCAATTCCTTCATCTATGATATTAATATAAAATTTACAATACCATTAAAGAATCTCTAGTTTCTTAAGGCATCTATCATTTGACACTGTTCATGAAAAGTCATTGGATTATATTTTGGAGATATCATATTTCGAGGGAACCCTATGAACTCCTTCAAGAATTAATTCCAAACTCATTCTTCATAATTGACATGAAGTCTATGAATTAAAGTCCCATACATTTAATTCATGATAACCATTCTTTTCTTAGATTAATAATCAATTATTGTTTTACATTAAAACAACTCATGGTAATTTCTTACCTTCATGAAAAATATAAGTACTTATCCAACTAGAATACTTATTTCTTATTACCACTTAACCTATTTGTTCTAATGTGCCTTTGTACCAATTTAACCCATTGACTTGGGTTGTAAGTGACCTTTTTGGTCATTACTCCAACTATTTCTTGGATTACTTCAGTTCATATCCTGTATATGTATTCTTTATAGAACTAATCTAGGACTTGATGATTAAAGTCAACAACCTGAAGGTCAAAGCTATTTCACAATTTTATCCCTAGTCGAGTGGTCTCTGCCCTAGTATTCCTCACTTAAGAATGTTTATTATATTAGGATCACTTCATTGGCTTAATCAATTTCCAAAATGTGAATGCACAGAAGAATGAGTCGTAAATATGTCCATTCCCTGGTATATCCTTGTACCTAAATAACTATACCACCGAACCTTTGTCCTACTTTGATCCATTCCATCTTCCATATGGCAGACCTTAGTCGGTCATAAGGTAGCCTTTGTCATTTACTATACACTGCTAGATTGGGGGATTGTGTTCTTGAGAATTTAACTAGGTATTGCTTCATAGGTCAGAGAAATATCATAGTCTTAGAGAATTGAAACCCTAAATGCTAAATCATCAAACTCTATCCCACCAATTTGGGTGTAACTCCTAGAATGGTATAACATGATTTTTGATAAGCAATTTTTTTTTAGTTGTAGCTCTTAGAAACTTACAGTAGAGATGTGATACTCAAAAGCTATATTGGTTGGGGAATATAGTTTTCTCCATAGTTGGTTTCATGGATTTTGACCTTAGATATGCTCTTCATTTAATAGAGGCTGCAAGGTAATGTTTTAAACAAATATACCTATGACAAAGTAGGCCCTAAAAATTCTATTTTACCTTCGCTATGAGTGGATGTAATTTCTCATAGAGGTGTACACAAGTGATTGAAAGGAATGGAATCGATATTCATGGTTGGGTAACACTATTTTATGTTCTTAAACTAAGATGGTCTCAGTCGACCAAGCCTAACAGAGTTGTCTTTTAAAATCAGGTTATTTCAGGGTTGGGTCATAGTTTTTTCCTGTCTGCCAATTCAAGCATGTTCCAAAATATATCATTACATATTATGGGCATTGTGAAGTATGATTGACCAACAAGAAATCTTTCAAATGGAGCCAAATATAGTCAACACCAACCAAGTATCTACTATATGGTTTATATCCACAAGGTTATCTTTTATAAGAATGTGAATTGAGTAATCGAATCTCTCATGATGATTCTACTGGTTTTAATGAGGCACCAGAGGTATTCAACTTTAGCAGAATAAATTTGGGTTGAAAATTATTGCATCACCTTCAAAGTGAAGGGAGCCAACAGATGCATGAACATGCAAGATTTTTTGAATGATACCCGAAGGAACTAATAACATTGGTCAAATTTCTAAGGTTTATTTTTGGCATGAAAACCTTAAGAAGCCTTGTTTCAGTCACAAGAGAATCTATGCACTAATTTTATAGATACTCCTTGTATTATATAAACCCTCATCGAATCATTTTAGATGGATATGGTGTATGTTCTATAGAATTATTCTCGATGTCTTCGTATAACAGAGGGTCCATCTTATTAAATCTCTCAAAATATGCAGGGCATACAATTTCCACTATACACTCTGAAGGGTGTTTGATCCTATGCCAAATAAGGGTAATACTCCCAAATCTATACCCCTTTTGGATTGCAATCCTTAAGCTTTTGTGTCTCCGTCTTGTGTCGACACCATAATCCCAAAACGGAGGGATTCCAAAATAATACCTCGTATGGAGGGAAGAAAAGGTACTATAAACATTTTTTTATACCCAATAGGAGCTAACATACAAAGGTGTTATTGGATATTATGATGTATATGGCCATGCAGAGGATTAGAGTATTTACAATTACTTTTACATTTTAACTACCACATGATATGTTAAAGGCCTATGGTTCCCACCTAGACTCTATTACACTTAAAGATGAATTATTATGAGCATTCCTTTTTTATAATGGAATACATAGACAATGCTAATGACATAGTCTATAATAGCTTAAATCTTGTGAAATAAACAAGTCAAAGTAAGACTTCTACTTGTAATCCTTGCAGGGTAGTGAGTCTCCTTGCTTGTGAGCCTTCTCCCTTATTTGGATCCTCACACTCCTCTTCTTCTAGTCATAAAAGCATCTCAACTAAACTTGGCCAAAAATTGATAGGAAGCTCTCAAAGGACTTCTAGTTTCTTATTCACCCAAGGGTGAAGAGCATACTCCCTATTCCTCCTCGATTTTCTAAATAATCCTCACTCTAAGTAGTAAATCCTTCAAGTCTTCTAGTTTCTAATTCACCCCCATGGGTGAAGAGCATACTCCCTAGACCATTAAGACTCCTAGAACCTAGATAGCCATTTCTTCTCAAAATGATTTCTATTTATAGGAAAATTCCCTACTCATGGGACAAATAGTGACCACATTATAATAATTATTAAAAAAAATCTTAGGACCATTATGACTTCATCATGTCCTTCATGGGGTCTCGAGGGATGATATGAATGTCAAAGTTCCTACTATTGAGGCATAATATAGTTACAAGGGTGGAACTATTTTTGATAAGTTATGATATTCCTCTCATACTTCCACCAATATCAGGTATCCACATGAGTACTTCCCAAAATATAGGGGTGACCCATGAGTTATTTAAAAATTCATTGGTCTTTTTTAGGCCCATCCAAATAGGCTCCACTCAATCTGCACTTGCTTTATTATATGGTTATAGTTTTGTAAAGGATAATTCTTCAAATTTATCTTTTACTAGACCTCATAAATAGCCTTTATAAAATTAACATTTAATTGTCCTTATAAAAATTCTTTTATTATAATTTTTTTGTAGGATTATTTAGGTTCATTCGTTTTCTATTAGGCATTAATTGACCCCCAAGATAAATTAATCTTATTTAAATAAGGTAGGTGGGTAAGGGGTCATGACAAACAATTATGCATCCTTCCTTTTTGGAATTAGGGTAAGATATGTTGCATTTATTTTATAAGGTATGTATTGTTTTACCCTATATTATTCCACTACCACCAATAAATAATCCTTCACTATATCCCAATTATATTGGTAAAGACTTATAGAGAGGCCCTCTAGACTTGTGGATTTACTGTTATTAAAATATAAAAGATATAAATGAACTTCTTATAGATCAATAGGCTCCACCATGTTCCTATTGTCTTCATTCATTATAACTGAAGGAACATATTGAAGAAATTTATCATTAAGAAATTCAGTCTCCTCTAAACCTAGAATATTTTGAAAAAAGTATCTCTTTTCTAATTTCACTCTGGTATTCAATCCAAATCACTTATATTGATTTAGTTCCACTAATTCTAGATGTTGATCTCTATACTATAGCCATCATATGCATAAAAATGTATTTTTATCTCCTTTTAACCATGTCTATCTTGATTTTAATCTCCAAAATTTCTCTTATGTACTCAAAATATTATGATATTCACTAAGCAACTCTCATTCATTTGAGATTGGATTATTATGTTCATATTTTTGGAATTTTGGAAGTTTATCTTTTAGTTCTCTATTCTCAAAAATATTTCCAAAAGTGTTCTTGTTACGTTCTTTTAATCTAGATGTCACAAATTTAATCTGATTTAGAAGAGCATACAACCCACCACTACCTGAATAATACCATGTTTGAGGTATCATATTAGAAAATTGAGGATGGCCTTCCCACATCTACTCATATTTAAAATATGGTCTTTTTTCTAATCCACTAACCACCATTTTAACTCTTATTGTCTAGTGATCTAAACTAATCTTTGTTAAGGTATTAATTTTAGCACAAGTTCCTTCATCTAGCCAACATCTGAGAGAATGTATGTATCTAATATTTTTGCTATTAGATTCTAGACTCTCCTATTGTTGTTCCAAGTGTATTTGTCTTCTTCAAAATCAACCTCCCATAGATTATTATTTTGAATAAAAGCTAAAAAATATTTCATACTTTGGGTTAATTTCCTAATTCCCCCAAAAATTTTATCCAACTTGGTTATGGCATTAAAAATATCCTATGATCATGAATTGGTTTTCTTTGTATTTAATTCTCATAAAGAGTTCAATCCCACTCTAGGAATCTAATGTACCTAACTAAGTTGTAGGTCCATAAACATTGATAAGGATAAAATAAGTATCTGCAAAGTAGCAAGTGACTAAAGAGGCTAATCAATGCCTAATTTTATGAATGGTTACACAATAGGTTCTAAAATATTCTAACAAGCTATAATTCCCCCTACCACTCCTTCAAAATCCATAAAATCCCATTCACATCTTGCCCATACTACTTTCATAGTTTTTGAAACTTCTTCTTTTGTTATTTTAGTTTCTTGGATACAAAAAATATAAGGCTTATTACTTAAACATAGGTCCCTAATACACCTCTAATTTGAGGGGGCATTATCACCCCTTATATTCCATGAGATGATAATCATGTCCAATTAGGGGATTTTAACCCTACCTACGTATTACTAACATTATTTTGTTGTTTGGTAAAGAGAAGTTCAACCAACTTAGTTTATGTTCCTTTCTCTACGTTTTTTCTTGCTTCCTTGGATTTTGCTTGATAATTTAAGGGTTTTCCTCTTTTTGCATTACCTATATCAGGAGTAGGTCTTATTATTCTATTCATCAATATTATTTATAATTTTTTTTATCATATTTATCCTCTCCTGGCTCTATTATAGAAGTGGTTGACTTGTCCTACTCATTTTATAGTATTTCCTTGTTAATGGTAGAGGTATTAACTTCTAAAATTGTATTTTCTTTACCGATTTTGTTCTTTAATTGTGCATGGTACTTCAATAGAGTCTTCAAAATTTTATGAGACACATTCCTTAGGTTCATCGAGAATGTTCTTCCTTAAATCAAGATCATATTGAATAGATGATTCCTTGTTAATATGTTGAAACTATTGTATTGTGTCCTCTAAGCTTTGATATACTTTTTCTTAATAGGTTAAAGCCTCAAAAGAGTTGGTATTTCTTTCATTATCCTTCCTTACTAGTCTCTATTGTTTATTTTATTTCATTTTCTAGATCTATTTTTTGTATGTTGAAAACCATCTTCATCCTTAACCATTTATAAGTTTATCTTGTAGTTTTCTATATATGATTTCACTAGGCTCTTGTTAGGGCATGATATCTCAATATACCCCACCTCATGACATATTCTACATATAAAATATATGTTTTCATAATTTGTGGTTTGGGTCCACATATTATCCCCATACTTAAAAATGATTTCTTATGGTAAACCTTTACTTATATCAATCATGACCAACATTCAAGCATAAATAGCTAAGAATCCATATTTTGTTGTATCTAAAATATCAAGGAATTATTCTAGAGTGTTTCCTATTATATTGAAGGTATCTATTTTCTAAAATTCAATGGTAACACAAATATCCTAACCTAAACTGGTACTAGGAATAAATTTATATTTTTAGGTGAAAAGCATTTATACCAGTGGGTAAGGAATATTCATGCTCTTCCCATAAACCAAGGACCCTCTTTTAGATTTTTATCTTTCTTCCCTAGAACAAAAAATAGCTAGAAATAAACCTTTGGTAAGAAAGGATATAATCACTCGTGGAGACTTCCAAATCCTATCAATCAATTTTCTCAAGGCTGCAGCCCTTGGCTAATACCCATTAAATTTACCAACAACTACCCTATCTTGGAGCAACAAGTATCTCTATGAGCTATGTTCACCAAACTCTACCACTAGATATGACTATAAGAATTTAACTATAAATTGGTCCATGTAAAGGAAACTAAAACTCAAAATCTATTTAAATTTATCTAAATATCCTATAGCAAATATAATATTTGATAAAAACTTTATAATAATTTGCATTCATAATTTCTAAAACAAAGAAAAGGAATAAAAAACTTAGCTAAAATATTATTTATCTAGATAGAATTTCTTGGCTCAGTAAAGTCCTAGCCCTTCATTGCTCTTCCCATCATCCAAACCCTAGCTAAAAAATATTTACAATTTTGTTTTTCATGACTTGAAAAATTTTCACTACCCTTGTTCTAGATGGTTGACTTCATAAGATTGTATCTTCCACAATATTGCTCAAAAATATTGTTATTTCATGAATATGAGATTTATATTGTTTAGAGAATTGTATGATTAAATATTATGATTTATATTAGATCCTAGAGAGTGGACCTATGAACCTGATCCATTGAGTACATGCACTCTCCCTGATCCATCTATATGCTTCAATGTTGTGATTTATATTTGGAATTTGTGTCATTTTACTTGTTTGTAAAGAGCTATATTAACAGTTTGGTCTATAGTTATCAAACATACAAGAGACAATCATTAAGAATCCTACAATTTAAGGATATTATAACCTTGGGCTCTAATACCACATGTAACAACCCAAGTCTACTCACCTGGTTGTTCAATCCAATTTATCTCATTGGTTCCATAGGATAATTTTTTGTTTTGTGTTTTGTTTTTCTTATAATCTTATCCTAAAGGTAATTTTTTCTAATTAATAGGTTTCGCATACACCTAAATTTTAGTTTAGTATGAGGTATATTCAGCCATAATTGGATTTTCATCACTATAGATGATTCCCAAGTGGATAAGATTGGAAAAATATCGTATAAGGTGTTATTTTATAGGTATATCTTCTCATTTCTCGTCCTCTTATTCCATCATGAGTGTAGATCCATGACTAGGGTTATCCTATAGGGCCCATAACACCTACAAGTTGGATGCATACTCTCCTCATCCCTTAACATGGTAATCATTGACCCTAAACTAACCAACTTGTTCTTAATTTAGCATGCAAAGGGTTAGCGTAAATATACCCAGAACCTAGCTAATTGTCCACTCATATATAGCTAGCTTGGGCCATGTCATTACCCTGACTCTAGGATTGGTATCACTTGATAATATATGACTCACAATAGATTATCCCATACCAATCATCAAAGACTAGACTAGTTTCTGAGTCATATTAGTCCTCTCCTAGTCAAAAATGGTGCAAGTACCTATCACTTACTAGTCTTATAACAACCTAGAGAGAATATCCCATACCACCCTCATCACCTTCTCATATTGACCCATATCATCAGGAAGTAGTAATTCTCGAATCACAGTGGTTACCAACTTGTGATCATCAATATTGGGTGTTACAATTATTCATCCTTCACAATGAGTTAAGTAAAATATTTATGGGTGTCTATAGTAATTTATTTTTCTTAATGATTGGTTATAATGGTTCTCCTCATATATTTTCCCTAGATTGTTTAAGTCTAATAGATACTCGTAAGTTGGAAATAGTTACTCTCAAAACAACTTAAGTTAAAAAAAAAATTATAAAATAACATTGAGCTTCAATTAACAAAATTATCACCTTCATGATATTCTACCAAATCCGAAATGTTGAACATAGGTGATATATTTAGCCCACTTGGCAATTCTACCTCATGGGCATTCCTTGAATCTCATTTTCCTATGACCCTACATGGTCCAAAATTCTTCATTTTTAACTTTTTGTAGGTTTTAGCAAGAAATATTTCCTTTCTCAAGTGAACCATAACTTGATCTCCCACTTGAAACTCCTTAAGTCATATCTTCTGGTCTGATCTTATCTTGTATTGAGTGTTCATATTGTTTATATGTTGTTTCACTTCATCATGTAGGCTCTTTAGGTGCTCTGTAAATTCCTCAACCTCAACACTGCTCTTTTCCCCTTTGTCCATCTTTTTCAACTTGAAAGCATTCCTTGGGATGCTCCCATACACAATATGGAATGGGGATTTATTAGTAATCCTATTGAAAAAATTATTATATGCAAATTCTTCTTGTGGAAAAACCAAATCCCATCCCTTGGGCTTATCTCCTACCAAGCACCTCAGTAGATTGCCCAAACTTCTGTTCACCACCTCTATTTGTCCGTAAGTCTGTAGGTGGTTTGCATAACTAAATTTTAGGTTCGTATTCAATTTCTTCCATAGGGTCCTCCAGAAATACCCAATAAACTTGGTACCCCTGTCAGAAACAATACTCTTTTGTAGACCATGTAGGCATACCACCTCTTTGAAAAATAACCCTGCAACATGAACTGCATCATTAGTTTTTTGGCAGGGAATAAAATGTGCCATATTTGAAAACATGTCAACCACCACAAATATGGAGTCATTCATCCTTTGTGTCCTTGGTAAGATAAGAATAAAATCCATGCTGATGTCCTCCTATGGCCTACTGGTACAGGTAACGACTGATATAATCCAATGTTCTGTCTCACACCCTTGGCCATCTGGTATACTCTACAACTCTGTACAAAATTCTTCACATCTTGCTACAACTATGGCCAATAGTAGTTCTCACTAATGAGGGCAATGGTCTTATCTCGACCAAAGTGTAAATCCAACCCTCCATTGTGCTTCTCCTTGACCATATTATCCCTCATTGAACTCTTTGGAATGCATAATTAATTTCCTCTAAACAACATCCCATCTTAGATTAGAAAATCCAACCACTTAGTCCTATCTAAAGTAATAGGTTCTAAGCAAGCCCTCCAAGTCTCTACAAAATTAGGATCATCAGGGTGTACAAACCCTTAAGTTCATCAAACCCTACAACTTCCACCTGCATTTCTATCAACAAACACTGCCTTCTACTTAAGGCATCTACAACTCTGTTTGACTTCCCACTCCTATGCTTCAACACAAAGGTATAACTCTGTATAAAATCAACCCACTTTAAGTGCCTCTAATTTAGCTTTCCTTGGCTATTAATATATTGTAAGGCATGATGATCAGTATATAGAACAAACTCTTTTGGCAAAAAATAATGCCTCCACTTATTTAGAGCCTAAACTATAGCATAAAACTCCTGATCATATACATAATACTTCTTCCTAGCATCATTGAGTTTCTCACTAAAATAAGCAACAAGTTTACTTTCTTGACTCAACATAGCTCCTATGGCACTACCACTAGCATCACAATCTACTTGAAATACTTTACTAAAATCTAGAAGTCATAAAATAGGTTATTCTGTGACCTTATTTTTCAACATATCAAAGCTCTTATCTTCTCCTAAGGTTCACTTAAATTCTTTCTTATCCCATCACATTGTTTCTCTTAGGGATGCACAAATACTGTTGAAATTTCTAATAATTGTTTTTGTAAAAACTTGCTAGACCATGAAATGATCTTACCTCAGTTATTCTCCTTGGAGTAGGCCATTCAATGACAGCCCTCACATTTTATGGGTCCATTTTTAGACCTTCAGTTGAGATGACAAATCCTAGATACACTAAATCTTTCACAAAAATGCACTTCTTCAAATTAATTAGCAATTGATCCTCCTTCAACTTCTCAAAAACTCTTCTAATATGCATAAGGTGCTCTTCTAGGGTCTTTCTAAATATTAAAATGTCATCCAAATAGACAATGATGAATTTTCCTAAAAAATCCTTCAATACCTCATTCATCAACCGCATGAATGTACTTGGTGCATTGGTTAGCCCAAATGGCATGACCAACCACTCATACAAACACTCTATGGTATTGAAGGCTGTCTTCCACTCATCCCCTTCTCTGACATGAATTTGATGGTACCCACTCTTCAGGTCAATCTTTATGAAGTACTTGGCTCCACTCAAATAGTCCATAATGGCATTCATTCTTGGCAATGGGAACCTATATTTTATGGTGATCTTGTTAATAGCTCGGGAGTCTATACACATTCTCCACTCTCCATATTTATTTGGTGCTAGTACTGTAGGTACTACACATGGACTCAGGATCTCATGAATCAGTCCCTTTTTTAGCAATTCTTAGACTTTTTTTTTAGCTCCTCACTTTCTACAGGAGTCATTCTATGAGTTTCCTTATTGGTTAAATTAGATCCGGGTACCAAATCTATATGGTGACAGATCTTCCTCACTGGTGGCAAACCCTCTGGTACATTATCTAATATAATATCTGGAAATTCTTTTAACAGACTTGAGACTTCTACTGGGGTATATTTGTATTCTTCTTCCCTAACTCTAGGAATTAAGGCATAGCACATATGCTCATGTTTCAAACCATCAAAAAACCTTCTACCTTCAACTAAACAAATTTTGGCACTACTATATACCTTTTCGTCCACATCTTTTAGGAGCTTTAGCTTATGGCGTACTCTATTCTTTTTTAGGGGTAAGTTTTGGCACGTCCATAATGCATTGCACACAAATCAAACTGCCATGATATTCCCAATAGTAAATGGCAAGCATCCATAGGAAATATTTCACACAGGACCTCATCACAGTAATTCCCAATATTAAATTTTATCAAGCACTACTCACTAAACAAAGCCCTATGGTCCTTCTGCAACCACATAATCCGATATGGATGCGGGTGTCTCTTCCTCTCTAACTATAGTTTGGTAACCATTCCTTCTACAACTAGGTTATACGTGCTACCATTATCTATGATAACATTACAGACCTTACCTGCACATTTACACCTTGTGCGAAATAAGCTCTTCCTCTGATTTGGATCTTTCTCCTCATTCAACAAGGCTCTCCTTATTATTAGTACTTATCCTATTTCTACTTCTTTAGAGTGCTTAGATTCAACACATTCATCAAAAATAGTAGCTCAAGGATTACCTTTAGGCCTCCTATTTATTTCTCCTTGGTGTTGTGGACACTCGTATGCTCGATGTCCTTCTTCTCCATAATGGAAATAGGTTCCACGAAATCCTCCTCTTCTAAAAACTCGTCCAAACCTTCCTCTTCCTCTCTGGTAACCATTATTTTGGTAGTTATTATTTTGCTCATAGGGGCGATAAGCATTTTATCCCTTCTGGTCTTGACTGTTTCTTGTATTCCCAGTTTTCTTTTGGTCCTCATTCCATCCTCCATTTTTTCTCCCATAAGTTCTTCCATCACGACCTCTTCCTCTCTATTTTATTTCAAACCTCTTTTTCAACTTCTCTTCTACCTTCAAGGCAAACTGGTAAGCATCTTCAATGGTGGTCATCCTGACGAGACTCAACTCTACTTGAATACTTGCTCTTAACCCATTAATATAACGGGCTACCTTTTCCTTTTTGCCTTAGAATAACCTATTCTAATTAGGATCTTATAGAAGTCCTCTGTATATTCTTTGATAGACTTACTCGATTGTCTCAAACCCTACATTTTCTTGAGTAGATCCAACTTGTAATTAGCTGGAATAAATTATCTCTTCAACTTCTCCACCATCCGCTCCCACCTTGTTATCCTTTCTTTTCCTCTTTTGTTTTTATCTAGATGCACTCCCTTCCACCATATGCTAGCATGACCCTTCAACTTGGTCTTAGCAAACTTGACCCTCTCAAGATCTTCTACCTCCTCATAATCGAAGTATTCCTCCATGTCATTGATCTAGTCGATCAACTCTTTTGGGTTGATATTTCCAAAATACATGGAGACATCAAACTTCGATCTCTTTCCAATCTATGATATGGCCTTATACAATATGGCTTATGCAGGATCTATTGCCTCTTCTTATTCTTCTTCGAACTGGGCCTCTTCTTCTTTAGCTTCATATTCACTCTCTTCTTCTCTCCTTGGATCAAACCCTCTATGCAGATCCTCTTATAGAGCTTTAACTTCCCTCTGCAAAGATCTAAAATCTTCTTCTGGCACCATATTTCTCCCACCACCATGGTTTCTTCGTGGAGGCATTCTGCTCATTTCTTCCACAAACCCTAACCATAGATCCTAGTGTAAATTGCCTCACGTTCGACAATCTATTTAAACACTTAGGAACTCTCACTCTGATACCTCTTGAAGTAGAGTTGCAATAATAAAAAAAAAAACACATACAATCGGCGCTCTATTTAGGAAAATTCCTTGAAGTAGAGTTGCAATAAAAAAAAACACATACAATCCACTAAAAACCATAAATTCTAAAAGGAGCCAAATATTTCCATTAATTTCATATAAAAATTAAGATCCCAAAAGAATAGCCCTTATACAATTTCAAAAATTCCCACTTATGCCCTATTTTCCCACCTAAAACTTGAAATTTCAAATTTCAAATTTGGGGCAACTTGTGGAGGTCATAAATTTGTGCTCATTGAACCGATTGACTATTACAACATATTTTAAAAAACGGCATGAAACGAGATAAGAAAGGCAAAACTTGGCTCTTTTATCCAATCCAAGGCTCATGTCTAGCCGAAAATCCTCAAATTCGACCTCTAAGACCTTTAAAAATCTCGTACGAGAAAAACTAGTTTTACTAGTTTTTACAAAATTAAACAATTACAATATTTTTTTGGGTGATGCAAGATAACTTTTACACCATTGGATGCTATTGCATCAATGAGGTAAGTTTAGGTTTAATAAAATAATTAAAACATTAATAAATTATATCGATACAAGAATAACCCTGAATTTATTGTTAAAATATCTCTTAATCAATTTACATAATGTAAACACTCAAGGCTTTTTATGATGCACGTCTCAAAAAGAAATGAATTAATGATATCTTATATTAAATATTTCATCCTTTTGAAGAATTTTAAAACTATTAGAATGCTTCAATTAAACATATAATAATGTAGTGTGTAGTTAGTTTTTATATTTTCTAGCCAAGCATGCAAAGACAAATCATATCAGCAAAGGTTCTACTCTCCTATTTAATTATTGGAGAGAAAATTACATTTAATAGTTTTTATTTTTAAATGGGAAAGCATGTGAATATTTGTTCAACAATTGATTGAATGTCTAGGTTAACTTGATAATAGCAATAAATTTAAAATAATTGAACATAATTTATCCAACCAAAATTTACATTCACTAAGATTTTATCAACCAAATAATATCTAACCCCATTATCAATAATCCTAGTTGCAGTGTCAAAAGCGAAATCTTAATTTAAAATAACATTGGATCTTCCAACAACTTTACTGAAGGTAAAAATATTTAACTTATTTATTTTCTTTACCTAGAACATACACTGTAGTGTGAATGACTATTCCATGAAATTATCTTTACCTATAAGAAATTTTTTTTGGAAATAAAATTTAATAAAACACACTACGTAAACATTCAGTCAAAATCTCTCCTACATATGTAACAAAAATTTAAAAAAAAAAATCTTAATTAATCTATTTGAGAGTTTAACATTAGAGATATTGGAAATTTTGAGTAGTTGTGTTGTCATTGATGACAAGAGTCAATGTCAATGATGACAGAAATCAGTGCAAGGAATTGACAAAAGGAAGGTTAAAATATTTATATTTTAAGCCCAAGATATTTGGTTTAAAGCTTCACATGATTGGTCAAAATGTTGTCTAAATTCCCTGAAGGAAGGAAATACCTAGGCCTAAAGGAAATAATATTATAATATTTATTATTATAATATTAAAGGTGTTAATATAAGGCCTAAGGTTAAAAAGGCAAACACCTAGGGCCAAAGGAAATAATATTATAATATTTATTATATTATTAAATATTAAAAGTAAAGCCTGAAGTTACTTGTAAATTAATTATAATATTTATATTATAATTAATTCATAATATAAATCCTAAGTAAGGGTTCCCGCCAACGTCGAAGCAAGGAAGGATATGGTATTTATACCATAATGTTTGGATGACATAAGGCAAGTCTCTAATTTGCGCATGCGAAAGGATAACAAAAATAATCGATGTGATTTTCATGAGCAAGGTAATAGAAGAAGCTTTTTATTTTTAAAAGATTAAGGTGGACTACAGATGTATAAAGGGAATAGAGTGTGCATTCATATCACCATCTGCACAAGTGGTCTAGTGATAAGACTTGGCACATAAGGCTTTGGTGGAACAGAGGTCCCATTTTCGATTCCTGGTGGTAGTGGAGGGAAGAGTTTTATTTTGAATCAAATGTTTTTTGGCACTTGTGAAGGTTACAAAAGGTCGAATGTGTATTGTGGTGTTTGTATGGGCATGCAACCCAAGTGGAAACCTATATGTGGCTAAGGTTCTAGGTGGGTGGTGAACACGAGTTTAATTTGCATGGATTGTATGTTGGTGTTTATGGAACGCAATTTTTTTTTTGATTAAAGTGGCTAAGGTATGATTTAATATTTTTATTTTTTGTTATATGTTGGATATTATAAGGTGTATGTAAGGATTATTATTTGTGTATTTTGGAGTGAATGTTAGGTTAATATTTGGATATTATAAGGTGTGTTCAAAGGAATTTATTATTGTAATTTGGAATTTGTTTTGAGTTGGAATATTAAAGTTTTTAGAAGGTTAAAATTGGATTGAAATATTTTATGTTGAGTTGGAGTTAATAGGAGTCATAGGTATATTGTCATTATTATAATTTTTCTTGAGTAAGTGAATGATATATTGATTGAATATTGATTTTTAGGGAAAGAGTAATAATGTGTATTTTTTTCTTGACAATTTAAGTGTATTTCTTGTATGGTGAAATATTCGTTGAGGTAAATATTCTTTTTGGAGATTTTGAGATAGGCTTTTGCTATCTAACCTAGAGTTTGCAAAAGGATCTGGTTGTGAGTAAAATAGGTTTTTAAGATATATCTCCATAAAAAAAAAGGTATGGGTACATCATATTTTGATTGAAGTAATGTTGGGTTGAATGTTGTGAAATATAAGGTGGAGTGAAAAGAATTGATTGATAGTATTGTTGGAAATATTTGAGTGAGCTTTCATATGCATGATTGGTGAATGTTTAGAGAACATTTGAGTTATAGATTGAGTATTGTTTGAGTTAGAGTTTGATACCACATTGTGCTATTTGTTTCAAGAAGTATGAAAAACTTGTTTAGGTTGTGTGAGCAAGTTCTATTTCATTGATTGAATTATTGAGTGAAAGTTCTTGAGCATTGGTTTTGAGTGCTATTGAAAGTAAATGTGTAAATATTAAAAATTAGATTTGTAAAAGTGATAGAATTAATGATTGAGTAGAACATATTGAGTTTTTGATAGAGTACATCATTCTATATATATTGTAGAGGTTAAATGAATTCTAAATAGAATATGTCTAAACTACTTCAAGTTAAAGGAATTACTTTGAATATTAGACAAAGTAATTGATAACATTGTGTGCAATATTTGAGATTGATTGAGCATATCTTGTGAGTTGTATTGAGCATGTGTTTGAGAATATTTGAGTAAGATTTTGTGAAAGCTTAGGAATATATTTGAGTAAGCTTTTGTGAAAGCTTACGGACAGATTTGAGTAAGATTTTGTTAAAGCTTAAGGAAAAATTTGAGTAAGCTTTTGCGAAAGCTTAAGGACAGAGTTGAGAAATATTTCATGAAATATTGTAGGCATATTTGGATAAGTCTTGGTGAAGACTTGTAGGCATATTTGAGGTAAGTCTTGGTGAATACTTGAGAGTAGATTGAGCAAGTTATTGAGAGGAATTTTAGGTAGATTTTAGGTAAGTATTTATGGATACTTGAGATCAGATTTGATTGATTGATTTGTTCAATATTTGTGTTAAGGCTTGGGGAAAATATAAGCAGATTTGATTTGTGATTTGTTGAATATTTGTGTTAAGGATTGGGGTAAATCTAAGAAGAGTTGATTTATGATTTGATAAAGTTTTTTATCAAGGCTTGATGATATATTTGAGGATATATTTTGATGCAGATTTTAGAGTAGATTTCTGCTAGACTTGAGACAAAGTTAGAGAAAATTTATACTAGACCAAGGATAGTGTTTGGTGTAGATTTGAGATAGAGTTGAGAGTAATATTTGGAGGTGATAGAGTAGAGGATAGTAGGCTCTAGTAGATAGAGATCCATTAGCTAGGATAGTGAGGACAGAGGTCTTCTGAGTGAGGATATAGTTCTTATATGGAGAGAGATCCACAAGCCAGTGCAGTGGGGGTAGTAATATTCTAAAATATCACCATCCAAAGTAGAGGAGAAAGAGTTCTCCTATGGATAGAGATACATGAAAAATATCAAGGGAAAATATTTCTCCTATGGAGTGTGATCCATGAAGAAATTAGGAAGATAGAGTTATTCTATGGAGAGATTTCCATGAACCAATTGAGGAGAAAGAGTTCTCTTAGGTCAAGTTCCACGAACCAGAGAAATGGGTAAAGAGTTCTCCTATGGAGAGATATCCACAAATCATATCATTAGGGGATTAGTGTCTCCTTTGAATATATGTCCATAAACATTGTAATCGAAAAGTTATTCCCAAGATATTTGTTGAGAAAATTTAGTAGAAATTTTTTCTTCATGGAGTAGCCCACATTGGGTGAACCACGTTAAATTAGTGTATCTATTATATGTGATGATTTGTGTATTTATTTGACTACTGTTGTTCATATTGCCATTAATTATATTGGATAATAGTTTTTGGGAAATAAAACTAAAAGTTGATCTTATACTGTTCATCCTCCCTCTTAGTATATTCTTGTGTTCTTCAATTGGTATCAGAGAAGATTCCTTCGAAATATTTTAACAACTTGAAGTAAAAGTATATAGGAACACAAATGGCATCTCATAGTGGATCTTAATAAAATAAGGTACTATTTTTCAATTGGAACAATTATACATTTTGGATTATAAGAATGAATATTTACCTAATGGCACAAGAAAATGGGACATGGTAAGCAATTGAGGATGGGTACACACCGCCATCTACTCCTCCTAAAAATAAATATGATAATATCCTACATATAAATAATTCCAAGGCAATGAATGCAATATTAAGTGGTTTACGTTAAGCAAATTTTATAAAAGTTATGCATTGTACATAAGCAAAAAGTATTTGGGAAAATTTGAAGAAAATATATGAGGGAGACAAAAATATCAAGATGGAAAAATTGCAAAATCACAAGAAAATATTTGAAGACTTGAATATGAAGGATGAGGAATATATTGCTACATACTTCATGTAGATGAATTTGTTAACTCCATACAAGGAATTGGGTTTAAGGTTGAAGAATCAGATGTTTGTCAAAATGTTTTAAGGTCACTCCCTAAGATGTATAGTGAAAAGGTTTCAACTATAGAAGAAACAAGAGATATTAAAACTTTAACTAGGGATGATTTACATGGAAATATAATAGTTTTTGAGATGATAATAGGAAAATGATCCTATTCCCAATATAGATGAAGCATTCAAATTATCAAATAAGACAAAGAATAAGAAGTCAGATTCAAGTGATGAGTCATCTAGTGATGAAGAAGCAAACTATGGTATAAGGAATAAGGAATCAAGGAAGCACAAAGGTACAAAAATAGTTGTGTTTAAATTGTGGTAAATATGGTCACTATGCATCTAACTATACAAAAGTTGGAAGTTGCAGTGGTAAATAAAAATAGGATCATAGGAACAGGGAAGCAAAAAAATCCAAGTATCAAAAGAAAAATAGGTATAGACAAAACAAGCATGAAAATAAGTTTTTCCAGAGGCATAAGAAGATTTTTTATGTAGATAAGATAGGCAAGAGTTCAAGTGATAGTGATAAAATATCTTTATGTAATGAATAAGAAGAAATTCTCTTCTTGACAATAGAGGAATAAGGAAGTGCTTCTATTGGAGATAAATTTGAAAGGTATGAAGATGATCTTGAAGATAAAAAGGTAGAGGAAGAATCATAAAATGAAGAAGAACGAGTATTTGATCTAGAATATGAGCTCATTTCTACTCTTGAGGAGTTAAGAAAAGCTAGAAAATAGAATTCAAGACTCAAGGTTCAATTTCAAGAATGTGATGAAGAGAAAGGAAATCTTATACAAGATATGACAAACTCAATATCTAAGATGAGGAAATTTAAATAAAAGTTGAGGTAAAAGTCTTAGAATGTGAAATATTAGAGCATGAGGTATCTTCACTAAGAAAGGAAGTGAAAGAGCCTAAATACAGGCTACACAGGTTTAGGAGAAGCTCAAAGACCTTGGATACTATTATCAAGGTACAAAGACCTTCATAAAACAAGACAAGACTTGGTTTTGAAGAGGAGCAAAGAGAACAAGGAGAGGATTCAATCTCAAGCTCCAAAGAAGAAGAAACTTCAAAATAAGAGAGTTAAAGAGAAAGTGATACTTATGAGGATAAGTTGGAAAATAGAAGGTTCAACAAGGAAAGGAATAATGCGCAAATGAGGAATAAAAAATATCATAAGGAAAAAAGGACTAAGATACCAACGGGGTCAAGGAAAAACTTTTTCAATGAATGTTGCTTCTCATGTCACAGGTTTGGTCACAAGGCTATTCAGTGTAGGACACATGAAAAGAAAGAATATGGTTTCACCAGGAGAAATTTTAGAAATGGACATCTTGTTCAAGGGTATTTTCACTCTTGTAATCAGTTTGGTCATAAAGCAATTCATTGTAAGGTTCATGACAAGAATGGATATGGCTTCACCAAGAGGAATGTCAAGATATTTGCACCTTCAAGGAACCATAACATTAAGTGTTATAAGTGCAATAATTTTGGCAATATGGCTGTGGTATAGAATAGAATTTTGAGAGACAAGCAGGAACAAGAATACTCAAAAGAATAAAAAGGATCAGTTGAGGAGGAAGGTGGAAAAATAAAAAGAGCATTGTATGCTAGGAGTAGAGATACTCCCACACCAAAATTAATCACCTCAAGGAGATGAGGTGGGGAGGGCATTGAGCTAAGAGTCTCATATTTAGCCCCAAATGTATCCCTTTTCCATTGATTTCAAAGGGGGAGAGATTTAAATTAGGGGGAGATCATTCATTTAGGGGGATCAAAATTAGAAAAAGAAAAAATGAATGGTTAAATAAAAAGGATTACAATCAATGACAAAAGGATTACCATCAATGACAAATGAGGAGATTTTTTGATACTTTTAAGTAGTTGTGTTGTCATTGATGTCAGCAGTTAGTGTTAGTGATGTCAAAAATTAGTGCAAGGAATTGAAAAAATGAGGGTTAAAATATTTATATTTTAATCCCAAAATATTTTATTTAAAGCTTCACATGGTTGGTCAAAAGGTTGGCTAAATTTCCTCAAGGAAGGAGATAATTAAGCCTAAAGAAAATAATATTATAATATTTATTATTATAATATTAAAGGTATTAATATAAGGCCTATGGTTTAAAAGGAAAACACCTAGGCCCAAAAGAAATAATATTATAATAATTATTATTATAATATTAAGTATTAAAAATAAAGCCTAAGGTTACTTGTAAATTAATTATAATATTTATATTATAATTAATTCATAATATAAACCCTAAGTAAGGGTTGGGCGCAAAATATTAAACTTAATATTTTCCCCGCTGATGTTGAAGCAAGGAAGGATATGGTATTTATACCATAATATTTGGATGGCATAAGGCAAGTCTTCGATTTGCGCATGTGAAAGGATAACAAAAATAATCGATGCAATTTTCGTGAGCAAGGCAATAGAAGAAGCTTTTTATTTTTAAAATGTTAAGGTGGACTACAGATGTATAAAGTGAAGAGAGCATGCATTTATATCACCATACACACAGGTGGTCTAGTGGCAAAGCTTGGCATGGAATGCTTTGGTGGAATAGAGGTCCTATGTTTGATTCCCGACAATAGCAAAAGGAAGATTTTTGTTTTGATTCAAATGTTTTTAGCACTTGCAATGTTTACAAAAGTTTGGAAGTGCATTGTGGTGTTTGTGTGGGCATGCAACCCAAGTGGAAGCCTAGTCATGGCCAAGGTGCTAAGTGGATGGTGAACGCAAGTTCAATTTGTGTGGAGTGCATGTTGGTGTTTATGGCATGGAAAATTATTTTTTGATTAAAGTGGCTAAGGTATGATTTAATATTTTCAAATTTTTGCCATATGTTGGAGATTATAAGGTGTATGCAAGGATTATCATTTGTGTATTTTGGAGTGAATTTTGGGTTAATATTTGGAGAGTATAAGGTGTATTCAAAGGACTTTATTATTGTAATTTGAAATTTGTTTTGAGTTAGAATATTAAAGTGTTTGGAAGGTTGAAATTGGATTGAAATATTTTATGTTGAGTTGGAGTTAAAAGGAGTCATAGGAATATTGTCATTATTATCATTTTTCTTAAGTGAGTGGATGATATATTTATTGAAGATTGATTTTTAAGGAAGGAGTAAAAGGGTGCATTTGTGTCTTCACAATTTAAGTGTATTTCTTGTATGGTGAAATATTTGTTGAGGTAAATATTCCTATGAAGATTTTGAGATAGACTGTTGCTATCTAATCTAGAGTTGGCAAAAGGATTTGGTTGTGAGTAAAATAAATTTTGAATATATATCTCCATAAAAAAAAAAGGTATGGGCACATCATATTTTTATTGAAGTATTATGGGATTGAATATTGTGAAATATAAGGTGGAGTAAAAAGGATTTATTGATAGCATTGTTGAAAATATTTGAGTGAGATTTCATATGCATGATTGGTGAATGTCTAGAGAACATTTGAGTTAGATATTGAGAATTATTTGAGTTAGGGTTTGAGACCCATATTGTGCTCTTTGTTTGAATAAGTATGAGAACACTTGTTTAGGGTTTGTGAGAAATTTTTGTTTCATTGATTGAATGATTGAGTGAAAGTTCTTGAGCATTGGTTTTGAGTGATATTGAAAGTGAATGTGCAACCATTAGAAATAATATTTATGAAAATGATAGACTTAATTATTGAGTAGAACATATTGAGTTTTTGATAGCATATATCATTCTCTATATGTTCCATAGGTTAAACAAAATCTGAATTGAATATGTCTAAACTTATTCAAGTTAAAGGAATTACTTTGAATATTAGACAAAGCAATTAATAACATTGTGTGCAATATTTGAGATTGATTGAGCATATCTTATGAGTTGTATTGAGCATGTGTTTGAGTATATTTGAGTAAGATTTTGTGAAAGCCTAGGGACAAATTTGAGTAAGATTTTTTAGAAGCTTAAGGACAGATTTGAGTAAGCTTTTTTTAAATACTAGGGACATATTTGAGTAAGATTTTGTTAGAGATTAAGGACATATTTGAGTAAGCTTTTATGATAGCTTAAGGACAGAGTTGAGCAAGATTTTGTGAGATCTTGTAGGTAGATTTGGGTAAGTCTTGGTGAAGACTTGTAGGAAGATTTGAGGTAATTCTTGGTGAATACTTTAGAGCATATTGAGCAAGTTCTTGGAAGGACTTGTAGGCAAATTTAGGGTAAGTCTTTATGGAGACTTGAGAGCAGAGTTTATTGATTGATTTGTTCAATCTTTGTGTTAAGGCTTGGGGTAAATCTAAGCAGAGTTGATTTGTGATTTTTTCAAGCTTTGTGTTAAAGCATGGGGAAAATCTAAGCATAGTTGATTTGTGATTTGATCAAGCTTTGTGTTAAGGATTGAGGATATATTTGAGGATAGATTTTTGTGTATAATTAAGAGCAAATTTGTGATAGACTTGAGATAGAGTTATATTATATTTGTACTAGACTGAGGATAGTGTTTGATGTAGATCTAAGATAGAGTTGAGAGCAATATTTGGAGGTGATACAATAGAGGATAGTAGTATATAGCAGATAGATATCCATTAGCTAGTGTAGTGAGGATACAGGTCTTCTAAGTGAGGATAAAGGTCTTATATGGAGAGAGATCCATAAGCCAGTGTAGTGGGGGAGTAGTCTTCTATAAGATCACCAATGAGAGTAGATGAGAAAGAGTGCTCCTGTGGATAGAGATCCATGAACCAGATCAAGGGGAAAGAGTTATCCTATGGAGTGAGATCCATGAAGTAGCAAGGAAGATAGAGCTCTTCTATGTAGAGATATCCATGAACCAGTTGAGGAGAAAGAGTTCTCCTAGGTCAAGTTCCATGAACCAGAGAAAATGGGAAACATTTCTTCTATGGAGAGATATCCACAAATTAGAGTATTAGGGGATTGGTGTCTCCTTTGGATAGAGGTCCATAAACATTGTAATAAGGAAGTGATCCCTAAGATATTTTTTGAAAAAATTTAGTAGAAATATTTTCTCCATGGAGTAGCCCACATTAGTTGAACCATGTTAAATTGGTGTCTCTATTGTTTGTGATGATTTGTGCATTGCTTTGATTACTTTTTTTTTTATTTCCATTGATTATATTGGATAATATTTTTTGGGAAAGAAAAGTAAAATTTGATCTTATACTATTCACCCCCCTCTCATTATAAGCTTGTGTTCTTCAAGAGACTCAAATAATCCAATTTTATTCAACTCAATTACACAAAACATGAGAACAACTAGAATCATGTTTCATTATTCCTTTCAAAAATGGAAAATTTTATTTTTCTATCCTAGAAGATGTATTAAAAATTCACTGAGGTAATAATGATAAGCCAACTTTCATTGTTCTATAATAATAAATATTCTCTCGCAAAAAAACTCAGAATACATATATTGCAATATCTTAATAATACACCTCTACTATTTTACGTAAAGAAACTCATGTCTATGAATCTACCCATTAAAATAGGTGTGCAACTATAGATTACATAAAAATATTTACTCAATACTTGGCACACATTGGGTGCACTCTTCAAGCAGCCCAGATTTAGCTTCATAAAAATATTCTATATTAAAACAAAATGAAACTCCTATCTGATGTTACTAGGGGACATGCATCTTTCACATCATAGCTAAATGGAAATTCTACAATTCATGAAGTGTCCAGAGTTACATCTTATTTTTAAAGGATTAAAAAAACTCCAAAAACTCTATGTATGCAACTACTATGATATGCAGTTGTATTGATATTTTCCAATGCAATAATTTCCATCAAACATGAATACATAATGCTCAATTAAATTTATTTTTCCAAATTGAATTCATTTTCTATATTTAATTGAAAATTTGGGGAATCACAAGCAACACAACCACAAATATTGTTGCAGTAATAGGATAAAAATCATCCAACAAAGGAATAAATTGAATCTAGAGATGTCTATGAAAAAGGTGAGATTTACATTCTTTTACAAGTCAACGTAGTTGGGAAGATAAAAATAGTTTCAGACATATTTTCCAATATAAAATGAAGTAAAGGAATACATGCATAAATGAGTATCTTGCATTTCAATTTCACTATGAAACATCCAGTTTTAAAATAAGGTAGAAACAACCAAAGAAATAAAATTCCAACTTGTAAATTCTTGATTTGTAATATCGTTTCTTCTACTTTCATCCAATCAACCCTCCCTAGTTGTGCACAAGCAAGAAGTAGATAATGGATACCAGATGCCCATACTAAGATGTAAAAAAAATTCCCCATAAAAAACCCCCTTTATTTTTGCTTTAATAGATCAATGGAAATGATTAAAACATGTGGTTCTGCATGCAATGCCACATAGAAACATCCATGATATGGTAATCCCACTATACCCCTTAACAATAAAAATTACCTACTATTTTATTTGAATTATATTTAATAATTATACTATTTTTTTCATTTATTTAATATTATATTATTTTTATTTCTTAAATCCTAAATGGTTTATACCTCTGAGTCTTACACCCTACTAGCAATATGATGTCTACATATACGAGAAGAGAGTAACTCTAATGCCCTTGGCACTTTCATTGTCATTGCAAGTTTAGATATTCATAGACAGAGAATATATAACACATAATCCAATAATCAAGGCATACATGATGCAATTCAAACACACCAAATGCAACTATATGAATACAATTTATGAGTGTCCATGTACTCATGAGCTGTGGTGATATTTCACACCACCATTATATCTTATTTTATCTCTTACAATCAATATTTATTTGCCCATAAAAAGAGTATACCACATATCCTTATACATAAATGTAAAATTGAATTCATAGCTAATAAAATATAACCATGCAATGAAAGAACACAAATAAATAAAATGGTAAGGTTCCCTTTTATTGATAATATCTTATTTCACAAATAGTTTACTATGATGATCCCCTCCAAAGGATCACTACCAATATTTGATACAATTGAATACATATAAGACCATTTTGGATATGTTAGAAATGATATTTTTGTATCCCATAATTGAGTAAATAGGTTCTCAATACTATTGTTATATATGATGAAGAGGATGAATCTTTATTCTAGTAGCTCCTTGTGAAGACCTGTAATCTGCACACAATGAAACTTAAAAGACATTAAAATAATTTGAAGAGCCTTCCAATATGAGGCCCATATGAAAGATAAATCAATCAATAAATAAAGCTATAACCCATCAAATACATCTATAAAAAATGAAATCAAATTATGATAAATAATAATTGAAATAATGCTAAGTATAATGAAAGCAAAAAACATGAAAATAGATCTTGACCAGGAGGTCATACCTACCTAGTGCAGTCAAGTATCTTTTCCATCCTAGAAAAGAGTAGTGGTGCCTACGAGCCATCTCAAGGTGAGACAACCACTAAGCTACGAAGAATGCTCTTGAAATTTTTGCAAGACATCATTGGGTTTGATCTGTGGATGGATTTATGTTCTTGGTGCACTCATGAGGAATAATTTATGGGTGGGATTGAACATAAAAACAATGACGTTGGATGGAACCAAGGATGTGAATATGGTCTCTAAACTCCAAGGGAATCCATTGACATGCTTTTCGTGGAGAAAGGATGCAAAGGATTTCTCTAAAGCTTCTGGTTAAAATCCAACAACACTTCATTGCGTTGAAGATTTTGAACTCTCAATATCCACCAAAAATTCATAGAAACACAAAATATATCTCATTAATTAAGTCTAGAAATATTTAAATAGACTTCCCAAGGGGATATCAAAGCTTCCTTGAGAAGCTAAGAATCAATTATGATAAAAAAATAGTTATCAAGAATATGATGTGCTCGACTGGCATGCAACTGGTTTTATTTCATCTTGTGAGGCTAAATGTGTTATATGCTTAGTCATATTGGGATACGGTGGATGTGACTACTGACCATCCTAGGGTAGAGTACCCTTGACTGTTGATCACCTCAAGGTAGGACAACCTAGGCTGAAAGGGAAATTCCTCCCTCTTTGAGTGGTGAAAACCACTCTTGGGCCTTGGGAGTACCCAAGGTGGGTCATATAGCCTGAAAAGGTGTCCATATAGGTAGTCTCCTTAAAATTGTGCATTTTATGTGTCTACAAATACCCATTTTTGGAATGCATTGTGTGAAGGTACAACGCAAAGCAAAAATAGATGACCTAAAATCAAATTAAAGGTTGATGGTGTTCATCGATCTAATTAATGTTAGATGCCCTAATAATGGAAAGAGCATGCATATTTAAATTATTTCTTCCAAATCATTACAAAAATTGGTCTTTAGAAAACCATTTTGATCATGGTTAGATCATCTTATCTTTTCAAGCTGGTTTTCTACCACCAGTGATTTTGGTCTTGCCAAATGTTTGTTTAGTTGAGATGTTTTCTTGTTGTCTACCTCAAGAAAATGTGTGATTGTCTTTGGCAATGATTATTTGATGAACACAATTTACATGATTAAGTGTTTTGTTATTGATTTTTATTATGAACCCTGTGGTTATATGACTACCCCCTCAAGCGACGAATCGATGAGGAAATGACAAGTGGTGCAAATGGTGAGTTGCTTGACCAAGATAACTTGTTTTAGATTATGTTATGACCTTTACAAATGTAGGAGGAAAAAATATTGTTACAACTATGATTTCAACCATGATTTATAATTGTTCATCCCTATCCCTTGGAGTAGTTCAGCTGCATGGCTTTCTTAGGGAATTGAGATGATAATAATTCACTTTTAAGGAGTGGCCAATCATTGTATTCAATGATCTCTTGAAATAGAATAGAGGGATGAAATGTATATATCCATCCTATATAGTAGTCCAACCATGTGGATTTATTAGAGAATTAATACGATGACACTTCATTTTACTTATGATCTACTTTTTTTCAAGTGTCCTTATGGTAACCTACCATCTGAACATATTGCATGGATACTAATTGCTACAACTATAAGGTGTATACGGTAGATTACTAGGTACGACGATCACTAGAGAGTTTTGTCAACAATATTTTATGTATTTTTATTCATTTTGTGGTTAATGTGAACCATTATTTGCTGAAAATATCAAAAAGTTACTTGCAATGATTGGGTTTTTGAGGCCATCCTACGGTAGAGCAATGGCATTTTACAATTTTGGGGGTTTAACCAAGGTAATATGGTCGCATCGAATGCGATTATATCTCCGAGGGATAGTCATAAGAAAAATGAAAATTATATAATAGAAATTTTCCCATTTTTATGTCATTTGCACTGTTGTGAGTTAGCAAAAATGATAAATGAGGAGTAGAGTGTTTTTTGACATGAAACACTGTTGAATTTCATACCCACTTCTAACATGGCAAAACCTGAGGATTTAGTGGCTAGAAGAGCTAGAGAAAGAAAGGTAGATCTTGTGCCTCTCTCTCTCTTGTTATTTCGTAATGTAAAACTAAACCTCACTAAGTAACGTGGTAAATTAATTTCATTAAACTATTAGTAACAAACCTCACCTTATCTTAGGAAACGTAGCTTAGGCTAATTTATGTGTAGGTTTAAAAATTTGTTTTTTAAAATATTTTCATGGGGTGGAACCCCTATTTTGGTGCCACTGCGAGGTCATCTTAGGCAAGGATGGTTCCCCTTTGGCCATTTGGGGGTCATCCTAGGTGGGACACCGCGTTCAAAACTCAAATATTATATTTTTGACCATTGGGGCATCCATCCTAGGGTATAACGATATTGCCTGTAGACCATATTAGGTATGGAAATCTACATTTTGAAAGGTAATTTGTTACATTTTAGAATTTTTTGCAACTTTTTTTTGTTCTCATTTTTTATTTTTTTTTACTTTGTCAAGATTTAGATATTGAAGGCCCATTATAGGGTGCCTACCTTATTTGAGGATTTGCAGGATGAGCTAAAAAATGAGGATTTGGAGTGGTTTAAGGTGATTGGCCTCAAATAGGTTACTCACCTATTGAAAGTGATGTCAAATAAGGCCTATTTGATGGTCTTGGTCGATAATTGGGATAGCAGGACTAACACTTTACACCTCCCTATTGATAACATGACAATCACCTTAGAGGATATCTACTGACTATTTTACATTCCCATTGAGATGTGTCTGATCACCTCTAATCCCATTCTAGAGAAATAGAGAGTACTAGAGAGGGTTTTTGGAGCTTAGGCACATATCTTGAAGTAATGTGTGGACCATGGTGGAGTGTTGATAGCAGCCTTGTATGATGCATGGGTGTCTAGTAGGAGGCATGTAGTAGTTTTATAAATTATATCAAACATCCTACTACCCAATTACTTAGGAGTGAGGTTCACATAAAACCTCCTTGATATGGTGTAGGACCTCATTGAGTGTGACATATAGGAGCCACCAATCATGGTATGGGAGAGGATACTACTTCCTCATCTATATGATGATCTATATGAGATATAGCATTGGTGTCAGTAGGGATTGGTTTGCAGTATCCTTCTTCAGGTTTGGGTATGGGAGCACATATGAGTGGACCAACTTGGAGGACTACCACAACCATAGAGAAATATAGTTGATTTCAATATTAGCTACGTATATCGATGGAGGTGATCTCATGAGATAGGATAGAGCCATCCATATACAAGTAGCTATACACACTATGTAGGGTCTCTAGAGGGATTGATGCCAGAGCGTATGATTTTGGTATCTTATATGGATTGCCCTCCATGGACAGAGGCAAAAAAATATCGAGAATGCATGCAATATGGATGGTGGCTAGTGGGTTAGTATGGCATGGAGTGGGAGCACTTTCAGTACTCTTATGTCACCCGATAGATCACAGTTTGTTAAGGTATTCCTAAGGAATCTATGATCTATTACCATTTAGGGGATGAGATACATCTAGAGTGGCCCTGAGTGGAGATACTAGTAGAGGAGGAGGATATGGTGATATTTGAGCTAGGTTTGGAGGAACCAAGTACTATGATAGATTATGATACCTAGTGGATGATCCAGTTGTGGTAAGGAAGTGGGCCTATAGGTAGGCTAGGATATGCTATATCTAATTATGGTAATTATGAGGCTGGGCAATGAGTGAATCATTGAATCAAGGAGGAATAGGTTCATAATACAAAGGAGGTGGAGGAGTCCTATTATGAAGGTGACAAGGAGGAGGATCATCAGGATGAGGTGCTTTAGCTAATATATCAAGTATGGGCTCTATAGGTCTAGATAGCAGAGTGAGATACTATTTTTGTAGTTGTAGATATTCAGATTAGTAGGGAGGAGAAGAAGTAGAGGGGATTATTCAAGGAGAGAGATCTCCTCAAGGCTTAGGTGGAGACCACACAAGAAGATATTGACTAGGTTACTACAGAGCGGGATACTATATGTAAGCATATGATTGATTATATAACTAAGAGTGATGCAAGTATAGTAGAGAGAGATGCTTTATAGACTTATTTGGTAGCTACAATTGTAGGATAGGGATAGGTTGTTGTGGTGACTTAGCCTACTTTGGATGTGTAGGCTTCTTAGGCTATAGTTGATACGGTAGGGTTACAGGTAGAGGTATCCTAACTATAGGTATTATTAGATATGGTAACTATGACTCAAGGGTCGATAGCATCAGGTGGAGAGGTTGATATTAGTATATTGTAGGGCCTGCTAGAGAATTTTATGGTCCAACATAGATCCTATGCAGCCCACATAGTAGACCTAGAGGGTTAGATCTAGATACTTGATGGTACTTTACCTGAGTTTTCTATGATAGTGGGATCTTAGTGGAGCTAGTGTATAGATTCAGGATAGTTGTCAACTAGATCGAGTCACTGGCCATTAGTGAGTCCCAGTCATAGGGCATTAGCTAGGCCAAAGAGGTCAGTGACTATAATCTCAGTATAACATCACAGGGATGAGTTCGAGGGTAGAGGTGACTCTAGGGATGTAGGCCTTGCATGATTTTATCCTTTATGTAGCATTTTCATTTTTGGTGTAAGGTCTAAGGACCTACATGATTATAGCATGTGAGTATTTTTGTACTATGATGTACCAAAAATTTTAGACATATATATATCTCTTATTTATGACTCATCATGTGATTTTATTATGATTTTATATTTTATGTATGGATGCATTTTAGATGTATGCTTAGCTGATATATGTACTACTTGATGATTAATGTATGACTAGATGATTGATGTATGACTAGACATTATAGCATGGATGCATAAATGTATGCCTAGATGTATGCATATGGATGATGTGTCTAATGTTAGATGTATGATTAGATTTGTTTATTTGATTATGAATGTAAATTCATGTTGTTGTTATGACAAATCTATTGTGTATGAGATGCATTAATTTATATGGATGTTATAATGCAAATTGTGAATGTATTTTTTTATTTTTTAAAACATGAACTAGATATGTTTAAAAAACTAATGGAAAACACCACATAATGTATAAAATCCATGGATCATAAATGTTAACCTTATCACAAAGTAATACATTTAGATGTAATGTGAGATGAAATATGTACGATGTGGGGGTCTTTCCTATGGCCTTTTGCAAACTAGAAGGTGTGCATAAAATAGTCAGTGGCTAGACCCCTTAATAGTAAAAAGCTCGTAATGAAAATTTAAGCTGACGATGAGATAGTTAAGTGCTTGTGAGGTAATTTTGAGGTTTTGCATGAGACTCAAACACCCTAATTGACTAGTCATAAGTTTGTATATTAGCTATGCAAGACTTTAAAATATACAAATTTGTTATGAAGATTCATATATTCAATAAATATTTGTGTGCAAATTGAATGTATTAGACAAAATATAAAACTACCTCATTCCTAGGTAGGTTTCACGCAACCCATTACGTTAAGGAGGATCACCTTATGTTCATCTCATCCTAAGTTAGGACATAGTTGGATTAGACTAATAAGAAGTATGAGCTTCCAAAAGCTAGCTCATATGTAAGATGACATTGGTATATACAAGATAAGGTTACTGAAAGCACGAGGATACGAAAACAAAAAGGAAAATGCCAAGTACGATGCGTATAAAACCAAACTTAACGCCAAAAGCCTATGTATTGAAAAATGCATGAAAGGAAAGAGCATGAGCGAATCAACACAAGATAAAAGCAATATGGAATAGGGTCCTCTTTATTGATATGCTTTTAAAGTCATGTTACAATACGTCTCCTTCCATTTTAGGGGATAGGAGCATTAAATATGTTTTTGATCACATCCATGGATAGCAATCCTTCTTTCGCGTGCCCACATGTAAGATGGGTGGACCAAAACATCACCACCACTTGTGTATATGAATTTTGGTTCCTCATTGCTCCTATAATATCAGAGACCTGTGTTCAAAGAAACAAAAAATATTAGTAGCACCTGTAGACATAATAGAACATGTATTTCCCAAGGCCTACTGTTAGTGTATGCATGAAAATATTAAAACGATAACCAAATGACCTCAGATCGACCTAAAAATTTAACAAAAGCATGAATATGTTACCAAGAGGTCAAATATAAAAGGAACATTCTAGAAATTCCTCACAGATTTGTATTCGCCCCAGGGTGGGACGAATAGACCTGTAATAACTTGTCAGAAAGCACCCTCTTCAATGTCCTGTCCAAGAAGCTCCAAATGACCTACAAAGTTGGGGTTAGCTAATTGGGGGTGTTTTGGGAAGACCCAGAAGGTCATATTTCTCCAATTTGGCCTCTATCACCCATATTTTGATGGCACCATCTGCAAGTTAGTAAATGCGAGAAATGATAAAAACCTGGTCAAAAATGCTCAGAATGAAGTGAAATTTAAACTACAACCTATTTAAATAACCTAGAATAAGATGCAAAAGAAAAATCAGAGAAATCTATCACAAATTTCTAATCGCTCCGGGGTGGGGCGATTAGGGCTACGACAGTTTGGGGGCGCCCGGGGGCAGGACGCCCGTCGTTTGGGACTCTGTTTCGGCACCAATCCACTTGGGATGGGTCCAAAACTTCTTATGGGGTGTTGTCAACAAATTTTGTGGAATATTGTGGCCAAATGTTCGGGTTTGGGTCTAGAATGCGCCTCCAATAATCACCCAATAACCTCCCTCCAAAAGAGAGATCAAGGATGTGAAAGCACAAACAATGGGTGAGGATATATTTTAGCAACACTTCGTTGCTCCAAAATATCCTCTTTGTATCTCTTTTTTTTGGGTGAGAAGGCTCACCAATTTATAGACCTAGGGTCTCTTTATTTGAATGCGCATGCGAGGACGCCACTTGAGTTGATTGTCTTATTTTGAGAGAAAATATTATTCCCTGATTTAGAGTCTCCTTGCATGAGGCCTCTAAAATAAAGACATGCATGACTGAAGTCTCTCTTCTTGATTTGAAGCCATTCCTCGCAATTGCATGTCCTAAAGTTGCAGTTAACTGGCGGACCTGTCGAGGTTTGAATTTTTTCCAGTCAAACCTGCTATTCGCCTCACCCTGGGGTGAATGCTGCTATTCGTCCTTGGGTGGGGCGAATACCAGTTTGTATTCGTCCTAGGGTGGGGCGAGTAGGGAGAAAAGTGCCAAAAGGTGCCAAATTGACTCTTGACCTTCCAAACTATTGTTGGGAGTGGTTAGGACCACTGTTTAACCTTTGGGGGCTGCCCTAGGGGCTGTTTGTGTCAATGCGATCGATGCTTGTTGTCACATAATCGGATTGGTGTTGTTTTGGTGTCTACAGATGCCCCTTTTTGGGAAGTGATGTGCAAGGTGCAGTGCTGAGAAAATTTAGATAACCAAAGCACTAATGATTAGGGTTTCTCAGTAACCTAACCAACTCTTGATGCCCAATGTATGGAAAGGGCACGCATTCTTGAATCCTTGCTTCTGACGAGCTAAGGAACTTAATTCAAGTGTTAACCTTTTTCGGTGAGGTGTTACTTGAGCTTGGACATTGATCAGTCATGAATAGGCAAAGGGCGCAACCTTTTGTCTGTGGGAACCTTGAGTTCATGATTCATGAATGCCAAGTGTTTGATCAGCTTGTGATTATTGCTTTTTTGCTGCCCCAAGCGGGAGAATGATTGTCTTTGTCAATGATCCTTTGAATGCGTGTCATTTCCTTGATTGGGTATATCTTTGTTGATTGGTGACTAAGTGTGACTACCCCCTCAAGCGACGAATCGATGAGGGAATGATCGACATGAGAAAAGCGACGAGTCGCTTGACCCAAGATGACTTAGGTAAGGGTGCCTTTAGTTGTTTACCGTTGAATGCTTAAGCAATTTCCAAACATTCTGACATATTTTTGGTGGGTTTTAACCCTTTTTGGTGACGTCGTTTGGGGATGAAATTCTCGAAAATTCGTCTTCCCATGGAGCGGTCCGGCTATGGGAGTCTTCTTAGGGAGTAGGATAGTGAGGATTTGTGACCTCGACATCTATTTTGGATGCCAAGAATGTCAGGCGCAAAGGCGCCTTCGTTCGACAATGTTATTGCTATTTTTGGATGGGTTTTGACCCTTTTGGTGACGTCGTTTGGGGATGAAATTCTCGAAAATTCATCTTCCCGTGGAGCGGTCCAGCTATGGTAACCTTCTTAGGGAATAGGATAGTGAGGATTTGTGACCCCGACATCTATTTTGCATGCCCGAAATGTCAAGTGCAAAAGCACTCTCATTGGACAGTTTTAGTGCTTGTTTTGGTGCATTTTTTTGTTGTTTTGAAATTTATGCTCTGTATTCATCCCTGGGTGGGACAAATACCAATTTAGTAATCATCCCAGGGTGGGACGAGCACTATATAGAGCGCTCATCCCAGGGAGGAATGATTACAGGCTCAAAAGCCTATTTAAAGGCCAAAACTAGGTTTTGGGCTCATTTGCATTTGTTTTTCCTGGCGATTTGGAGCTCTAAGGAGGAGGAGGTCAATTCTGCGAAGTGAAGCGCTGCCAAAATTTTCCTGCCACCATGAGTTCACGGACCGGATCCTCAAGCGGTAGAGTCGAAGCGAGACCAGTGAGTGCTCTTCCTCTTTATTTTGTTTGTGGTATAATGTTACAGTTTTTAAAACCACAATTTGCTTGTTTTTTTTTTTTTTGTCTTTTTGTTTTTCAAATTTAAAAATGAAACCCTAGTCTATCAAAATTAACACTTAGTTGAAAACTTAGTATAACCCTAGTTAAACAAAGATCAAAATTTAGGTGAAAACTGAGCTAAAAAACTTAGTTTATAACTTAGGTTAGAAACGTAGGGTAAACTGAGTTGTAAAAACGTAGCTCAACCCTAGTTATTTGTAGATTGTGTTTTTTTTTGTGTTTTTAATTTACCAGTTTAGAGTTAAAAACCCTAGGTCTGAGAAATTATTTTTTTGAATTTTTTTGTTTGTTGTGAATTTATCAGTTAGAGTTAAAAACCCTAGAACTGACAAAATTTTATTTTGTTTTAATTTTTTTGTTTTTAATCTATCAGTTAGAGTTAAAAACCCTAGACTGACAAACAATTATTTTGTTTTAATTTTTTTGTTTATAGTTTATCAGTTAGAGTTAATAACCCTAGACTGACAACTTAGTTTTTTTTATTTTGTGTTTTTGTTTAACTTATCAGTGAGAGTTAAAAACCCTAGACTGATAAATTTTATTAGTTTTTTTATTTTTATTATTTTTTAATTTATCAGTTAGAGTTACAAACCCTAGGACTGACAAAGGATTTTTTTGAATTTTTTTAATTTATCAATTAGAGTTAAAAACCCTAGAACTAAAAAATTAGTTTTGAATGTTTTTTGTATTTTGGTTTAATTTATTAGTTTAGAGTTAAAACCCTAAGAACTGAAAAATTAGTTTTGAATGTTTTTGTAGTTTGTGTGCATTTTATGTCTCGTTATATGTCTGCTTTTAGCTGTATAGTTTTTCCTAGAGTTTTAATGTTTTTTATGTTGTTTTCTTTCATAGGTTGTGAAGAGTCGGTACCGTGTGCCCATGGTTTTTACTGAAGCATGGGAGGCACTAACTTTGACTGACTGGGAGTGGCTTGATGCCCTTGGGCTCAAGAAGGTGACTCGACTGGAGTCGGTGGTCGGGGATCGGGCCTATCTGATGACCCTGATCAACTTGTGGGATCCTTGGACTAATACCTTCCATCTCCCAACAAGGGAGATGACAGTTACTTTGGAGGATGTCTATCGGATTCTCTGGATTTTGATAGACGGACTACCGATCAGGATGACGTCGTGGGATCAATAGACAGTAGTGTTGACACGCTGCTTTGGACATGGAGAGGAGATGGGGGTGGACAGCCCAGTGGAGAGGGCAGAGGGTGACTCCAGATTGGTGGCATATTGGTTCGATGGTGGCTAGAGAGGGGTGTGTTGGGAGTGAGGCACGCATTGCTGATGGGCCTCATTTCCAACATGCTTCTCCCTAACTCTTTGAGCGTGAGGTTCCCATGGAACCTACTAGAGGTGGTGTTTCGGTTGGTGGAGTGTCCTACGGATGCACCTATGATCATGAGATGGGGACAGACTCTACTAGCACAACTCTATGATGAGTTGTACAAGGTCCACTACCGGAGGTGAAAGGGGATTAGTTACAGCTACTTGTTGTAGTTTTGGGCTTGGCAGCACATAGTAGTGGAGAGGCCGGTGGGGCTACCTTGGATGACTCGAGCAGAGATGGTAGACCAAGATATTGGTTACGGGGCACTATGGCGATGGTCTAAGGAGCAGGGATAGAGTCGGTGATGGGCAGGTGCCATAGGGCACTATGTCGATGCCTTCGCTCGGCTCGCTCTAGGGGAGGTGTTCTAGCACCCCTATCGGGATTGTCTAGCCTGGCCTGAGGCTGGAGAGTAGCTCCGATGGGTACGAAGGGGGTGGTGGCTGATTGGGCACCAAGGGACTGAGTAGGAGTGTTTCCCATATGACCAAGTTACACGATAGTTCAAGGTGCGCCAGGGGTTTCCTGGTGAGCCCGTGGTCTATCAGCATCAGGGAGATGAGAGGACTCTAGCTTGGCTAGTCATTACGCCACTGGGTGAGGATGTAGATACAAAGATTGACATCATGGATGTGGACGACATCGGGGTGACAGTTGAGTATGAGCAGTGGTGGAATTTGTGGTGATGGTGAGGCAAGGGGCCTCTAGGGGGTGCAGAGGTGGTGGCAACAAGTGATGAGGGTGCAGAGGCACCAGGAGAGGGCTAGGTGTTCCAATAGATGATGCAGACATGGTAGAGGTGGATGATTTTGGGGGGGATTTTGGGGTGCCGGATCAGTCGGAGATGCAGGATATCCCAGAGTAGTGGGTATCGAAGTAGCATGCCTTTTCGAAGATGTCGATGCCTCAGGCAGTCTTGGAGGACACAAAGGTAGGGTGGCATGTGCACGATTGGTGAGGTTACTCCGAAGGCGGGATGAGGAGCTCAAGGATGCGCTACGGGAGAGGGATCTCCTACGAATGTAGCTAGTGGAGCGAGAGAATGCATGGGCTATGTACCATCGGTAGGATGGGGATACCGATGTTGCATGCGAGAGGGATCTCCTATGGATGCAGTTAGCACAGTGCAACGATACTTTGGCTATGTATCATCAGTGAGAGATGGACTCGATGCGGTATCGATTGGAGTTGGAGGTAGAGATTAGTCACCTCGGTGGGTGGGTCCCTATGTTTAGTGGTGGTGGATCATCGCACTGCTCGAGAGGGAGCGATACTGAGCAGTCAACATCCTCTCAATGCAGGCGACTAGAGGAGGGAGGTGCTAGTAGGCATGATGTGGGGGCTAGCAGTAGTTGCCCTGAGGGGTCTCATAGGACCCACACCATGGGGGGTAGTTCCCGTCGCACCGATCCTACATGATCATGGTGGTCGACGCCCTAGGCTTGGGGGTTTTTGAGTTTTTGGCTTTTGTTGCGGGGTCAGAGGACCGGTTCATTGTAGCCTATAGGAATTTTTGATGATATATATATATAGATGACTCTTTTTTCGTGTTTATGCACTTTTCATGGTTTGTTTTTATGCACATGTAGTTACATTGATGTATGCATATGCTATTATGAATGCGATGTTTCTAATTATATGATGTATGCATATGGAATGAATGAAATGAGTTGTTGATAACTTGTCAATGGCACCATAGATTGTACAAGATTTACTGGCTTATTATACTTATGGGATGGCTATGTGGAATGACTTAGCATGTGATAACTTTGTTTTTGTATTTTGCATATTTTTTGATGGTGATGTATGTAATGAAATGTTCCAGTTGTTTTTTAAAATGTAGTTAAGCTTTTCTAAGATTTAGATATTTTAACTAACTAGCCAAAACTGTACATTTATTTTACAAGACTTTTGAACAAGGTATAAATCTGACGTGAGTGTAACCAAGTTATTTCACATCCTTGTGTGTGCAATTGAGTTTGTTTATGTGGTATTTGTCAGGATACCGCCAGTGCCAGATAGGCTATCAACCAAACCTATACTGAGGATCACCTAATTAGCTCCACTAACTTCGTTGTTGTATTTAGTAAGATTAATCCATGGGACAATCTAAGACACCATAAGCTAGCTCATCCACATGCAAACATTGGTCTACTCACACGCAAAGCTAATGTGATAGACATATCATCATGCGTTTAGGATACCGCCATTGCTAGGTAGGCTGTCCACCAAACCCGTAATGAGGATCACCTAGATGGTTTTTGAATGTTGAGAATTCCAGGGATTCAAGTTCAGGATTTTTATTTGCTCAATGGTTTAGGATACTTGCTCGTATACATAGTGATGAAAATCACTGTTTATTTTTCTTCTTGTTTTTCTTTTTGAGCAAGAATTTTGAATAGTGGTGATAACCACTGTTATGTGATTTTGGATTTTGAGCTTTGTAAGGTTGAGTTTGTAATTCTATGGCTTATCCTTGATCCTTTTGGCCTTGGGGATGACTACCCATCCTGTTCAAGGACGTGTAATACAAATCCTTATGACTTTGGGAACCAAAGGGGATGATGGAGATTATGAAGTAAGGGCATTGATCTTTTAGGCCTTGGGGATGACTACCCATCCTGTTCAGGGATGTGTAGTATGAATCCTTACAACTTTGAGACCAAAGGTGATTGGAGATGGTCATGATAATGGCTTGTGGGAATTTTTTTGTTAAATGACATTGATCCTTTGAGGCCTTGGGGATGACTACCCATCCTTGGCAGGGACGGGTAGTATGAATCCTTACAACTTTAGGGACCAATGGTGATTGGGATTTTTTCTAGTGGTAAAAACTACTTTTGATTAGGGGGAAGGGATAGGGAAGAGCTTGTCCTATTTTCAATTCTTAGCACTCTTGAACCATTCGCACAGGGGGATGAACAAACTAATATTTCACCTATGGTACCCTAAACTGCTTTGTAGGTGTCTCTTGTGTTCACACAACTTAGGAATTATTTTATGTGTTTTAACTTGTGTAAGGATGTTACATAACGAGGCGTGATCCAAGTAAAACTTTCCCTTGTAAAATCTATTTAACATTGTACAATTTTTTGGCTAGCAATTTAAAGACAGCTGAATGATGAAAATCCTATATACATTAGGAGACAACTGAATTATGCTAAAAAATGGTGATGGTGTTATTCTAGAGGTATGTGTTTATAAAATGGATTTGATGTGGAAAATGATGGAATTTCCAAGTAATGACAGTCTATGGTGCTCTTGACTTGTATGACCTAGCAAATATGCAATGTATGGATGTGATGCCTAATGCAACCTATATTTTTGTATTTTGATTTTTACGAGTATGCATGGAATTGAAATGCAATTTTTTTGTTATTTTTGATGATTTTATTGTTTTTGTTTGTTTTGAATATTTGTTTTGACCAAGCGGTTATGGTAACCCTTGGAGCTTTTGGTGTTTGACCAAAGGGTTTATGGATACCTTTGGAGCATTTTTGGGGTTGACCAAGCGATTACGGGAATCCTTGGAGCTTTTGGTTTGACCAAAGGGTTTATGGATACCTTTGGGGAATTTTGGGGTGGACCAAGCGATTGTGGGAATCCTTGGAGCTTTTGGTTTGACCAAAGGGTTTATGGACACCTTTGGGGCATTTTGGGGTTGACCAAGCGATTGTGGGAATCCTTGGAGCGTTTGGTTGGACTATGGCTCTCTAGATGTGGAATGGCCTCAAATGACTGATGTTCAAGGGTTCTAGTTCCTTGATTCCTTCAAGAGAGGTGAGTCGGTATGTTCCAGGTCCTATTCTACTATCAATCACATAAGGACCTAACCATTTTGCCGTAAACTTGTCCCTTAGATGGGATGGCAAATTAGAATTCTGTTGGTTCTCTTTTAAGACCAAGTCACCAACCTGAAAGTCCCTTAGGTGGACCTTCATGTTGTATGCTTTCTTAAGTCGCTCTTGATAGATACACAAATGCTCGAGAGCATTGATGCGTCGTTCATCGAGCAACGTCAGTTGGTCTAATCGAGCCTACCACGTAGTGTCATCATCGATGAACTCTTGCATTGAAATGTGTAGGGAAGGGATTTCCAACTCGAGAGGCATGATAGCCTCAGAGCCATACACCAGCAATAATGGAGTTGCCCTAGTGGGTGTCCGAATGCTAGTGTGATAAGCCCACAGGGCAAGTGGGATCTGAATGTGCCAATCCTTATGACTATCTATGATGGTCTTTTTGAGGATGGCAACTAGCATTTTGTTTGACGCCTTTGCTTGCCCATTTGCCTATGGATAATAGGGTGTTGAAAAACTATGCTGAATCTTGTACTTTGTTGTCAAAGCACACACATATTTATTCTTGAATGACGTCCCATTATCCGAAAGGATCTTGGATGGAATACCAAAACGACATATGATGTTATGCAAAATAAACTCCGCAATGCGGGTTCCAGTCGTAGAGGTTAGCGAAATTGCTTCCACCCACTTGGTGAAGTACTCTGTGGCCGTTATGATGAATGTGTGACGACCCGATGACGTAGGGGAGATCTTTTCGATTAGATCAAAGCCCCACTATGAAAAATGCCAAGTCGATTGGATCGGTTGCAAGGCCTAAGAAGGTACGTGTGTCAAATTAGCATGGTGTTGACACTTCATGCACTTCTTTACATATGTGCAATAATATCGCTCTAAATATGGCCAATAATAGCCCATGCGAAGAATGCACTTTGTGATGGCCATACCACTGAAGTGGCCACCACATGTACCATCGTGTGCTTGGGTGATCGCCCAAGTGGACTCTTGCTGGTCCAAGCAATGGAGGAGGATTCCTTCATAGCTTCGACGATACAAAATGTCTCCTAACAAGACATGTTTTGCCGCTTTCTGTTTAAATGATATTTTTGCGGCTTGTGTCAATCCAAGTGGGAGGTTACCTAGCTTGAGGTAATCCCTTATGGGTGTGTACCAATCTTGCTGATCAGAAACCTTGATGGTATGAACGACCAATCCCTCTTGAAGTTCATCCCTAGCAAAATATGAGTAGGAAATAACTTGTAAAAATAGCATTGTGTTGCTATTAAGAGGGGTCGGGGAGAACAAGGACCCCTAGTTGGCTTGAGTTAGATAATCATGGATTCGAGAGAACCTATCCTGAGATGGTTCAATCTGGATCAGGTGGATTCCTGGCGTCAGGTCAGAGCTTGCACGCTCCATCATGGATTGCGATAATTTTTTGACCTGAATGGTTGTCATTTCACCAGAAGGGTCTTACGGGATTAGTGACCCCAAGGAGGCCATAGTATCCGCAAAATGATTCGATGATCGAGGGAGTGCCTCGATGTCATACCATTCAAGTTGTGCCAGGAATTTGTCCACAAGGGCTTTGTAGGCCTATAGAACTAGGAATTTACATTGGAATATCCCCTTTACTTGATTGACAATTAACAATGAATCACCAAAAATGTTTAAATGTTTAATGTTCATGGTGATTGTTGTCTGAAGACCTATGAGCAAGGCTTCATATTCTGCATTGTTTTTGGTGCATGGGAAGTCTAATTTAAATGATAGAGGCATTGGAGCCCCTTGTGGAGTGAAGAATACAATTCCCGTGCCACCTCCTTGCTCACATTTAGAACCATCGAAGAAGAGGGTCATGTCAGCCTGTGACTCAGGCTCATCAGAATTTGGTGATTCTGAAACATGGAAGACCCCATCATCAGGTAGTTCTATGGTCAGAGGCTGATCATCTTCAAGAGGAGCCTCTGCCAGTTGATCGACGATGACTTGACATTTTATGGATTTTTGTCCAATGAATTCTATGTCAAACTCCATCAACAACATGATCCATTTCGTCGTGCGGCTACTATGATAAGTACGACTCATCATGTATCGCAATGGATTCTCCTTAGACACAACATACGTCATATTGTTGAGCATGTAGTGGCATAGCTTTTTGGTAGCAAACACCACTTGCAAGAGAGCTTCTCAACGTATGCATAGTTAAGTTCATAACTAACCAGGGTGCGGCTAAGATAATAAGTAGCCTGTTCTTTGTGTAGTTCATTTTTCTGGGATAGCATGGCACCAAGTGCCACCTCAGTAGCTGAGATGTATAAGTAGAATGACACTCCTGGTCTAGGTGGTGCCAATACTAGCGGTGAAGCCAAGTATTTTTTAATGTCATCAAATGTTGATTGGCACTCGTCATCCTAGTGAAATGTTACCCCCTTGTGCAATAATTTATTCATGGGTCGGCACTTGTCAGATAGTTGTGCTATGAAGCGCTTGATTGACGCGACCTTTCCTTGTAGACTTTTGAGATGCTTGATGGTAATTGGGGGAAGCATTTCAAGGATTGCCTTGACTTTGTGTGGGTCCACCTTGATTCCTCGTTTGGAGACTATGTAACCCAAGAGCTTTCTAGATGTGATGCCAAATACGCACTTCTTGGGGTTTAGTCTAACTTTATGTTCTATGAGGCGATCGAGGATCTTGCTTAAGTCATCGAGATGATCTGGGTGCAAAAGATATTTGGCCAACAAATCATCCATGTAATCTTCCAAAGTTTTGTGCATGTAATCATGGAAGATGTACGTCATGGCACGTTGGTAGGTGGCACCAACATTTTTAAGGCCAAAGGGCATGACCTTATAACAAAATGTCCCCCAAGGCGTTGTGAATGCCATTTTTAGTTGGTCCTCGGGATTGATACGAATTTGATTGTATCCCGAGAAACCATCCATGAGGGAAAGCATTTCATGGCCCGTTGTAGCATCTACCAATGCGTCAATGCTCGGCAAGGGAAAATCATCCTTAGGACTCGCTTTGTTTAGATCCCAAAAATTGGTGCATATGTGAATCCTCCCATCGAGCTTTTTGATGGGCACCATGTTAGACAACCATGGTGGGTAATCCATGCAGATGACAAACTATGCATCCAACAACTTTTGTAGCTCATATTTGACCATTAAGGCTACTGTTGGGTGCATCTTACGTAGTTTTTGCTTTACTGGCTTGATTGTCGGATCAAGCGTTAGATTATGCATGACTAGCTACGGGTCTAGTCCCGGCATGTCTTTGTATGACCATGCAAAAACCTCCTTCTTCTCTTTGAGAAGGGCAATGTAGTTGACTTGCTCTTCGGGGGATAGACTTACCCCCAACTTGATGATTTGCAAATTCATTGGATCTGAGCCGATGTCTACGTTATTCTTCTCCTCGATTGACATGTGGGACCCATCCTCCAATTGGTGTGGAGTTGGGATCAAGTGGATATCCTTTGTTGAATTGAGATCATTGTTCGGAACATCAGGTTCCTCTTCAGCATGGAAGACATCCTGAGTCTGTCCTGGGGTGAAATGGAACATCCCACCGCAAGGCCAGTACTCTGATGGGGATGGTGGTGTGTCAGCATGCTCCCAGTCTATAGCATCTAGGTCTAGATGCAATGACCATGTCGGGTCGGCTGGATCATGGATGGGGGCGATTAAGTCAATGGAGATCATGTTGATGAAATGATTGTGGTCTCCATTACCACGGGTGTGACTGCTCAAACATCCTAGGTGATCTTTGTGCTCCGGATCTGGCTCTGTGGGTACTGGCACAAATGGATCGGCCCTATGCGTGGATAAAAATATAGGGTCTACCATAGATACTAATGGTTTTATAGGGTCTCCAGGAAGAAGGTGCTCTCTATGTGCCTAGAGTGGCGGGTGCAGTAATTGCTATAACTGCACCTGGTTTAGGTGCCACCTATGCCTTGGCCCTATGTGTAACTATTCAAACATGTCATCTATGTCCAAGGGATATTATTGTTGTCGCATATGATTGAGATAAGCCATCTCAGTTTCATCTTCATAATCACTGTCAGAGATCCAAAGGCCTTTGTTGGCTCCAATAGCTATTTGTGACATCTGAGGTTCATCTTGCTCGAGAAAATTAATGTGGTCCCATCGAGGTTGTGCCGCTCTCTATGGGGGGACCTGATTCTCTTGAGGTGGCATATGCTCAATTGGAGCATCCAGAGGGAACATTGTCAGGAAGCTCTCCTGATCATCATCCATGGGATATACTTGTGAATGATTGCTATCAGACTCGAAAGGATCCCAAGGTGCTACCTCATACTCTGACTCATCTTCTGAAGACCCTTCTTGGTCTTGTCCATATCCCTCTTGTAGGTGAGTCCTTGAATTTTCTCCATTTTTGACTGAAGGGAAAGGGTTGTTATGGTCAACAAGGTTGGTTGTTAGCAATGGGAGATAATCTCCCAATGTATATGTTGTGTTAGGATTGGCATATGGATCTAATGCCAACCCATCCTTGTTGCCTATCCCTAGGCCTTGCATGTTCTCTACCAAGATGTCTAGGGGCAAGGGGTGGTTGAACCCTACTCCTGACTTGTCATACGACATTTGATATCTCGGTTGGCAAAGAACATGCACTCCTTGCTCATACCTGCCCAACCCATATCCATGCCAATTACATTGGCCAAGATATCTCAAAGCGAAGTCTGGGTTGGAAAAATAGTTGACGTCCTCTACAAAGGGCTCTTCATCTTCGTCTTCTTGCATACAAGTTTCCATGCCATTATCCAGGCCCCCATAAACAAAGTTGGTCTAATTGGATGGGTAGCCTAGAGGAACCACAGAGCCGATGGGGATTCGAGGTCTCCCCATGTCCTGCATGGACTCAAGTGCGGGTGTTGCTACAATGTTTCGCACTATATACTCCCCCAGGACCGTGTTGGCCATCTCAACGGTGATCGTTGGCGGTTGAGGGGGAGCGAATGGGAGTCCTTTCGGAGTCCACTCCATGTGGGGTGAACTAGGCGTCTCGACTTCCATTCGGCTAGGCATCTCTTTGGTAGAGATGGTTGAGACTAGGGGTGGTTCCTCTTCTAGGGGTTTCTTTCCCTTATCCTTTGATGTGGCCACCATAGGTGGCATCGTTGGTGAAGGACCATATGAGGAAGATGGACCCGGCTGGGGATTTTATGGACTCGACATCGAGGATGCCTACGAAATCGGACCCTGATTAGATGGATTCAACTAAAAATCCAAATGTGTCGATGGAAGGGTCGATTGCGGCATGAATTGCACCATATTGTAGTATTTGAAGGGCTCTAAGTCTGTTGGGACTACATGCACCTATCCTTCAAATGTATACTTTAGGCACTGATGAGCTATTGAAGGGACACACTTCATGTCCCTAATCCAAGGCCAGCCCAGTAAGATATTATAAGCCATCTCACCTTCCAAGATGTGGCACAATGTATGAATAGTCTTTTGTCCCACTTGGATGGGTAGGACAATTGTGCCAACCGTCGAGCATATTGCATCATTGAATGCTCATAGTGTATAGGTGGAGGCCACGATGTGAGATGCCGACAACTTTAGATGTTTCAATGCTATTGTTGTAATGATGTTACTGGATGAGCCAGTGTCCACCAACACCCTCTTATATGGAATCCCATTGACCCACGCAATAACGTGCAGGGGTGGATCCGCCACATCACTAGTCACTGATTTCAATTCATCTTCTCTAAAGGTGATGACTGGTTCTATACATTGTTTTACATGTCCCACAAAGTTGTTGAAAGAGTTTTCTTTGTGGGGTTGCAGCTCGATGGTTTTTAATATCTCCATTAGAGCCTCTCGATGGGGCACTGATTGTTGAATGAGCTCGTATATGGAGAGCCTAGCCGATGTGGTCCTTAGACTTTGGGTAAGTCTAGTCTGAATCGTGGCCACTGGTCTAGGTGGGGGAGGTTGCATAGGGTGTTGTTGAGGTTGTGATGTCGATGGAACTTCTCTTGTGGCCACCGCAGGGGCAGCTCCTGTACCTCCTGTTCCTAGTCACGATGCTGATCATCCCTACATACCCCTGCATGGGGCAATTTTGTTGCACCTCATTGACTTGAAGGGGTTTTTCCTGCGCATCATGGGTAGGCAAGGGGTCTCTGAAGACTCCCATATGTTGGTTGTTTGGCGCTACGGGGTTGTCCATCGCCAACATCTTGTTGTTGATTAGGTCTTGTACCAAACCTTTGAACTTCCAACATGCATTGAGATCATGTCCCTTCCACCTATGGAACCTACAATACAAGTCCTCCTGGTACCCCTTAGGCTTTGGTGCATTGGGGTCTATGGTTTGAATCTCTGGCAAGTTGATCAAGTTCGCCGCTGACAAGCGGTCAAATAGGGAGTCCCTAGACTCTATGTAAGGAGTAAATTATCGCCTAGGGCGACACTACTGATTTTGTTCCTACCTCTGGTTTTCTCTGTCATAGTTGTTAGGAGGCACCGCCTGATAGTTAGCCTTTTGAGGTTGTGTTGCTTGTGTAGGCTTAGGGACGTTTATAGCAACCTGATTGATCGTAGTGGGTTTCTGTTGTGTGGTCCCTATTTTGGTATTCTTAAGCCATTCTTTCTTCTTTGGCTTGGAAATCTCACCATCCTATATCTTGATCTCCTCAATGATTCTGGCTTGCACCAGAGCTTCCTCAAGAGTGGCATATTACTACAGCTACAATAGAATGGAGATCGATCTCAAACATCTTTTTGAGAACATTTGGGTCAGGTCTGACATGGGAGGGAGGTAGGGCATCTTTGAAAGCAACGTCCTCCACCGGTTCCCGTATGCCACCATGGTTTCTTCCTCATACTGCCTGAGGCTAGCTAGGTTGCTTAGTGACACATTTTTCTTGGTGTTGAAGGTGAAGAATTCGAGGAACGCGTCCACTAGCTGATCCAAGTTACTGATGCTATGTTTTGGTAATTGAGTGAACCAATCTAAGGTAGGGCCTGCGAATGTGGTTATAAATGTTCTTAGCAACAAAGCATCGTTATCCTGAATGCCAAAGCACTGGCTCAAGAATCTAGTCACGTGCTCTTGGGCATCCTCCTCCCCTCTAAAGAGTGCCAACTGGGGCAGTTTAAAGTGTTCAGGGTATGGAGGTGCCAGCACTGATGGATGCACGGGATGACTATGGAGTTGTCATAAAGTAGGCTTTTGGGGCCCAGAAGTCTTGGTCTCCATAGACTCTAAGCACTCTAACAACACTTTATATGCATCAGAGGATTTAATTTCTTCCTCCTTAGTTTTCTCCCATTGTGGGTTGCGGGGAACTTGAGGCCTATGGAGTAGTTGGATAGCACCCCCTCTGCCTTGGTAGAGCATCTCAGCCCACTCTTCTTCTTTTTCATACTCCTCATAGGCTTCGTGAGGAGTGCTTGGTTGAGACCTATAAACATGGGTGGGTGCCCGCTGAGGGTGCCCATCATTGTTTCTAGGAGCGGCCTCCTGCTCAGTTCTAGGAGGTCTCGAAGGAAATACTTGATAAGGTCACGTAGACCTGTCTCGTACCAAGGGGTTGTGCCTCTCATACACTTCTACTTTATGCGCGCGAGGGGTTGGGACCTTCTTAGGAACATTGTTATGTAGCAATTCGGTTGTCTAACGCTGAATGTGCTCTTTGTTAAGGTGATACAGATGCTCTAACTATTGTTGATCTTTCCTGAGCTATGTGATTTGTGCTTGGTGGGTGACATGTCTAGAAAATTCCAAGTCACTTTGTTCTACTATCTCGTGTTTAGGAAGCCTAGATGCCTCTCCTGCATGTCTATCTTGGTCATGGTGATCCGAGACCCCTATGGGTTACTTTCCTCTATCAAGGTTAGCTGCATTAACCCGAGGCTCTGGCCTCAATGGGTGATCTTGGTACATAGCAGGTGTGGAGGTGCATCGCTCCCACGCTGTGTACTACTCTTGAGGAACATGGTGGTCTTCCTCGTACTCCCTTTCATATGCGTGCAAGGTGTGGGCAGAATTGTCTTGCCCTGTCTGGAGAGCTTGATACTCTGGATTTGGTCTAGTGTTTCTAACAATAATACGAGGTAGAGGAGGGATGACAAAATCATGTGGTCCCTCCTTATGGACCCTATGTTGCTCTAGCACTTCATCACTAGGCCACTCATAACGAGCGTCTAAGGGAGGCCTCCTGTCTATGTTGAGTGCCACGTGTAGGTTCTCCTCTTGAAAGGATCTATGCTGAGTGGGGGTGCCTCTCAAAGAGGTGCCTCTATAGTCCTATTCTGTGATGGCATGATGTGGACTATCTTGTGTGTCAGGCCACCAAGGCAGGATGACCAAGCCCTCAAGACTATATCGAAGGTGACTTGTCCCCCTTTGTACACTTTTTGCAGCACTTTCCCGTGATTGGGATCGGCTACGGGTGTACACCATGGTGATGCTTACCTAAAGATGTGTAGATTTTTATCTTCTTTTAGGATTTCTTATGCTACACTAAATAGGAAATATCACACACACAAAACAATGATTATCTCGTTTAAAGATTAAAAGTGTGCCCTAAACCTGGTTCAGTGTGTTTTTAATGTTCATTTTGAAAGCCTTTGGAAAGAATGTTTAAATGCAGTATGGTTGCTCTTATGACTCCCAAAAATGGTTGCACCTTCGATATACCATTGCTAGGCTGATATACCAACATCTCTATATACCCGCCCTTACGTGAGGGAAACTATTGGTACGTGAGAGCAGATGGTACATGGAACATAGGTGGTATGGAAGGGGAATCACTCTATTTATGACACCTACCATAGAAGACTTATCCTCATGCACTGGGAATCATCCCAACTACACTTGATCAGATTTCATTAGGATTTATGTCTAGCAACAGTCACGATCGGGGTTATGTATGCAGTATCTCAAGCCAAGGTGGTGATGAAATCCACCGTTGGTCTTGCTCAAGGGTTGGGGTTTTACGACCAAATCCTTGTTGTTTTAACTTGCCAAGTGGTGTGTGGGGTTATTTTTAAGTTGCATAAATGAAGCAAACAAGCATTCAAACTCTCCTATGCAAGCAAATAACCAGAGAACAGAAAGCAAAAATTGATAGAAGGTGTTTAGGACCCCTACCTCTTCTCTGCCCAAATCGGATGTCTCTGAATTTTTGCCCTAAAATTGCACAGGGAGCTATTCATCCCGGGGTGAGATGAATAACAGATCTGTATTCATTCCATGGTGAGATGAATTCCTATTCATCCCTAGATGAGACGAATTCTAGCTCTGTACTCGTCACAGACTGAAACGAACAGCAGTCCAACGTTTGAAAACTTGGTACCTGTAAGCAAAAACAAGCAACTTTGATCAAAAATTTAATCTTAAAAATCAAGGGACATACGTCCCACCATGATCACCACTGAAAGCATGAGGATACGGAAACAAAAAGGAAAATGCCAAGTACGATGCGTCTAAAACCAAACTTAATGCCAAAAGCCTATGTATTGAAAAATGCATGAAAGGAAAGAGCATGAGTGAATCGACACAAGATAAAAGCAATATGGAATAGGGTCCTCTTTATTGATATTATTTTAAAGTCATGTTACAATATGTCTCCTTCCATTTTAGGGGATAGGAGCGTTAAATATGTTTTTGATCACATCCATGGATAGCAATCCTTCTTTCGCGTGCCCACATGTAATATGGGCGGACCAAAATGTCATCGCCGCTTGTGTATATGAATGTTTGTTCCTCACTGCTCCTCTGATGTTGGAGACATGCATTCAAGGAAACAAAAAATATTAGTAGCACCTGCAGACATAATAGAACATGTATTTCCCAAGGCCTACTGTTAGTGTATGCATGAAAATATTAAAACGATAACCAAATGACCTCAGATCGACCTAAAAATTTAACAGAAGCATGAATATGTTACCAAGAGGCCATTGTGAAAGTAACAGTCTAGAAATTCCTCACAAATTTGTATTCGCTCCAGGGTGGGACGAATAGACCTGCAATAACTTATCAGAAAGCACCCTCTTCAATGTCCTATCCAGGAAGCTCCAAATGACCTACAAAGTTGGTGTTAGCTAATTGGGGGTGTTTTGGGAAGACCCAGAAGGTCGGATTTCTCCAATTTGGCCTCTATCTCCCAAATTTTTATGGTGCCATCTGCAAGTTAGTAAAGGCGGGAAATGATAAAAACCTAGTCAAAAATGCTCAGAATGAAGTGAAATTTAAACTACAGCCTATTTAAATAACCTAGAATAATATGCAAAAGAAAAATTAGAGAAATGGCCATGACAGCTTGGGGGGCACCCAGGGGCAGGACGCCTGCCGTTTGGTACTCTATTTCAGCACCAATCCACTTGGGATGGGTCCAAAAATTCTTATGGGGTGTTTTCAACAAATTTTGTGGAATATTGTGGCCAAATTTTTGGGTTTGGGTCTAGAATGCGCCTCCAATAATCACCCAATAACCTCCCTCCAAAAGAGAGATCAAGGATGCGAAAGCACAAACAATGGGTGAGGATATATTTTAGCAGCACTTTGTTGCTCCAAAATCTCCTCTCTGTATCTCTTTTTTGGGTGAGAAGACTCACCAATTTATAGACCTAGGGTCTCTTTGTTTGAATGCGCATGTGAGGGTGCCACTTGAGTTGATTGTCTTATTTTGAGAGAAAATATTATTCCCTGATTTAGAGTCTCCTTGCATGAGGTCTCTAAAATAAAGACATGCATGACTGAAGTATCTATTCTTGATTTGAATCCATTCCTCGCAATTGCATGCCCTAAGGTTGTAGTAAACTGGCAGACTTGTCAAGGTTTGAATTTTGTCCAGTCAAACCTGCTATTCGCCTCACCTTAGGGCGAATGCTGATATTCATCCCTGGGTGGGGTGAATACCAGTTTGTATTCATCCCAGGGTGGGGCGAGTAGGGAGAAAAGTGCCAAAAGGTGCCAAAATTGACTCTTGACCTTCCAAACTGCTATTGGGAGTGGTTAGGACCACTGTTTAACCTTTGGGGGCTGCCCTAGGGGCTGTTTGTGTCAATGCGATCGATGCTTGTTGTCACATAATCAGATTGGTGCTATTTTGGTGTCTATAGTTACTAATGTGATAGAAATATCATGATACATAAGGCTCCTCCATTGTCATACGGATTTCATTTAACCCATTGCTATAAGTAGGATCACCTTATGTTCATATCATCCTAAGTTAGGATGTATTTGTATTAGACTACTAAGCAGTATGAGCCACCAAAATATAGCTCATACATAAGCTAACATTTATTTGTATAAGATAAGATCGCTAATGTGATAGACATATCATCACACGTAAGGCTCCTACATTGTTATATGGGTTTCATTCAACCAATTTTTGTAATGGAGATTACCCCATGGTTTATGAATAATTGAGTATTCTAGGGATTCAAGCTCATTACCCCCTTATTTTATTTGATTGCTTGGGATACTTGCTCATTGCTTTGTGGTGAAAACCACTTTTGTTTTAGCAAGGGATTTGATTAGTGGTGAAAGCCACTGCTTTCTTTTGTGATTTGGAAACTTTTGCTCATTTTTTGGAAGAGCAAAGGGGATTTATTAGGTAGGGGGGATCTTGTCCGTTAGTCAATTCCAAACATTCTAGACCATGCACATAAGAGGATGACCAAGGGAAGACTTTCACTCAAGGTGGCAAGGGCTACAATGTAGAGTCATCCTTCCTTGTCTAGACTTGGATATTTTTTTAATGTGTAGAATTGTGTTGGTATTTTGAGATATGCAAGGTACTATCAAAGAAAGAACTTACCTTAAAATCCAAGATAGATTTCTACAAAATCTAAAAATAAAACTAGGAATGAATTAATAACCAAAAAATCTAGTGAACACCCTATAGCAACTTATTGGTTGTGTTGAAAAACACAATTATTTATAAAGGGGGAATGTGGATGATATGATATGTGATATATGAGGGTTTTCTATATGCTCTTTTGCAAACTAAAATTTGTGCATAAAATAGTTAGTGGTCATCTAAATATCATTGTTGATACTTATCCAATATCTACCTATCTTATGAGGACTTATTAATAAGAAAAAACTCATAAGGAAAACTATAGATGATGATAATGGATAAGATTGATTTAAGGGTTATGACTGGCATAAAAACATGGTGTCATTCATAAGAATGCAAAAAAATTGGTTCTAGTGTAAATGTGATGGATGCATATACCTAATGCAACTGATCAATGGATGCAATCCAATGCATAATGTAATTTTTTTTTTGTATTTTGATGTTTTGTATTGTTTTTTGTGGTTTTGTGTTTTCTGATTTGTTTTAAAAATTTTAATGTTTTCTAATTTTTTTTGAAATTTTTGGTTTATGTATAGAATTCCATCAAATGAAGGATTTTAAGAGGTTCGTGTTCTTCTGCACCATAGACTAGTGAAAATGGAGTCACCCCAGTGGTTGTACGAATACTAGTGTGATAAGCCCATAAGCCAAGAGGTAGTTGAAGGTGCCAATATTTATGGTTTTATTTAACTATTTTCTTCATGATGGCTACTATAGTTTTATTCGATGCCTCTGCTTATCCATTGGCTTGCTAATAATAAGGGGTAGCAAAGTTGTACTAAATTTTGTACTCGAAATTCAATGCATGTACATATTTGTTCTTGAATGGAGGTCCATTATCTAAAATAATTTTGGATGGGATACCAAAATGATAGATGATGTTATGGAGTATGAAATCCACAATACGATATCCAATCATAGTATTAAGAGGGATTGATTCCACCCATTTAATAAAATATTATATGGCCATCAAGATAAATGTGTGACAACCAGATGATGGAGGTGATATTTTGCCAATTAAATCAAACCCTCATTGGGGAAAGGCCATCTTGATTGAATTATTTATAATCCTTGGGAAGGCAAGTGCAAAATATTAGCATTATGTTGGCATTTTATGCACTTCCTAACATATGTGCAACAATATTTTTCTAGAGTAGGCCAATAACAACCCATTCAAAGTATCCACTTAGTGATAGCCATACCGCTAAAATGGCTATCATGAGTACCATCGTCAGATTGTAAAATTGCCCAAGTAGATTATTGGGGCTTTAGATAACAAATGAGGAGACCATAATAGCTTTTATAATACGTAATATCTCCTAAAACGATATATTTTCTTGCTTTTTTCTTGAATGTTTATTTTGCTGCATGCGACAACCCCTAATGGACACTACCAAGTTTGAGGAAATATTTGAGTTGAGTTAACCAATCTTGATAAGTTTAAGTTTTGATTGAATGAATAACTTGCTCCTATTGTGACTCATCATGCACAAATACATATTGGAATACAACCTTTATATGAATGGTTGTGCCATTATCAGAAGGACCCTATGGTAGTAAGGACCCCTAGGATGCTTGTTTCAAGAAGTCATGTATTTGAGGGAACCGATATTGGTTTGGATCAATTTAGACCATGTGGATAACTTCTTCATTATTTGAATCTTCACATAAATTTGTGTATTGTGAAAGCATTTTTACTTGGATGGTTGTAATATCATCAAAAGGGTTCTATAGAATTAGAGATCCCATAGAGGCAATCGTATCTAAAAAATGATTGGTTGAAATAGGAACTATCATGATGTTATACCATTCCAATTTGGATAGTAGTTTATCCACAAGTTCCTTATAGGATTTTAATATTGGGCAATGACATTGGTAGATTTCTTTAACTTGGTTGACAATGAACAAGGAATCACCAAATATATTAAGCCATTTGATCTTCATTATGATAGTTTTTTGGAGATCTAACAAGAGAGCCTCATATTCAGCGTTATTATTGGTGCATGGAAAATAAATCTTGAATGAAAGGGGTATAGGAGCCCCTTGCAGTTTAAATAACATGATTCCTGTGCCACCCCCTTTCTCACACTAAGAACTATTGAAGAACAAAGTCATGTCTACTTTATTTTTAGGTTATTTTGGTTTAAAGTAGTTTGATAATGTAAGTACTACATCATTGGGAAATTTGATAACTAGAGGCTTGTCATACTGAAGAGGAGCCTCTAATAATTTTTTTGCAATAACTTGACCTTTAATATATTTTTTACTGAAAAATTCAAGGTCAAATTATGTCAATAACATCATCCACTTTGTGGTTTGAGTGTTATGGTGCGTGCAATTCATCATGTATCGCAAAGGGTTCTCTTTGGATACAATATACGTTGTGTGATTTAACATGTAATATCAAATATTTTTGGTGGAAAATACCACTACTAAACAAAGCTTCTCAACATACACATATTTGAGCTCATAATTGACCAAGGTGCAACTAATGTAATATATAGCATGTTCATTATTTACCTCGTTCTTTTGGGCCAACATGGTCCTTAAGGCAAAATCAGTTGCCAAAATGTAAAGTAAAAATGACACATCTAGTCGAGGTGGAACTAATACTGGTGGTGATGCCAACTATTACTTTATTTCATATAAAGTCCTTTGGCACTCTTCGTCCCAATGGAATGGGATCTCCTTTTACAATAGTCGATTCATGGGTGGATATTTATCCGAGAGTTATGCTATGAAGCATCGAATAGATGCTACCTTTCCTTGTAAGTTGCATAGCTACTAGGGTTGGTATGGGGAAGTATTTCAAGTATGAATTTTACTTTAGTGGGATCTAATTTGGTCCCTTGCTTGGAGACTATGAAGCCTAAAAGTTTTTTGAATGTGACTCTAAAGATACTTTTTGAGATTAAGCCTAAAATTATGCTATATAATATGATCAAATACCTTTCTTAGGAAATCAACATGCTCATGATGTAGTAGATATTTGGGTAGAAAATCAGCTATGTAATCCTCAAGGATATTGTGCATGTAGTTATAGAATATGTATGTCATGTCCAATTGATATATACCACCAATATATTTGATATTGAATGGCATTACCTTATAATAGAATGTGCCCCAAGGAGTGGTAAAGGCTATCATTGGTTGATCCTTGGGTTTGAACTTAATTTGATTATAGCCTAAAAACCCATCTATGAGAGACAAAATACCATGACCTGTGGTTGTGTCCACTAGCACGTCAATGCAAGGAAGGGGGAATTCATCTTTGAGAGTCACTTTGTTAAGATCATGGAAATTTGTGCATAAGTAAATTAGCCCATCCAATTTACCTACTAGTACTATGTTTGACACCCATGTAGCATAATCAATAGGTTGGATGAATTCCACATCCAACAACTTTTGTAATTCATATTTCACCATTAAGGCAATTGTAGGATGTATTTTTCAAAGTTTTTGCTTAAATGATTTTATGTTTGAATCCAATGTAAGGTTGTGTTTGACAAATTTTTGATTAACACCCAACATGTATTTGTACAACCAAGAAAAAATCTATTTCTTCTCTATAAATATATATAATAATGGCTCATTCTTCTAGGGATAAGATTTCTCCCAATTTCATATTTTTGGGAGCCTTAATATCATCGTCAATATCAATTTTAATCATCTATTCTATTGATATATGGGATCCCTTCTCAAGTTGATGAGGCATAGGGATCAAGTGGATGTCATTAGATGGATTTGAAGAATCAAACATATTTGGTTCAACCTCAACCTGACATACATCCTTAGATAAACCTTGAGAGAAATAAAAAGGTTGCAGCATTTCCTCACAAGGGTATAACTCTTCTGAAGATGGCAGTGATGTGGTGCAATAAAAATCAATATCCTTGTGGATGAGGTGCAAAGGTTTTAAATGGTCACAATAATTTAAAAATGGTATGGTTAGGTGAATGGAGACGATATGGATGGATGGATAGTATCCATAATTGGATGGAAGGGTCATGTTAATTATGTGAGACCCTAGATAAGCTGGATGTGGCTCAAGTAGAAATGATATGAATGGGGATGGCCTATGAGGTACCACAATGATAGGATCATTTTGAGGCATGATATATTTTCTAGTGGGCTATCATAAAGGAAAATCCCTATGGTAAAGCTCATCTGAATTGGTAAGATCAAATTAAATTATCTCATTATTAGCTCATTGAGAATGGTGAGGACTAAAATTGGATAGCTTAATTCCATCCTTTTACCCTTCGTGTGTCTCATTAAATAGATCAAGAGGTTTTTGAGGATGGTGGAGACCAAGGTAAATGAATTATGCCTCATATTTGTATTAATTTAATCCCTTGATGAAGTTGATAGGCTATTGAGTATGTTGAGGAAAGATATGTATTATTGCTATCTTGCCTTGATGCATTGTTGATATTTTGTTAAAATACATAAAAGGCATGATAGAAACTATCATGACAGGGAAATAATATCTCAATATATATATGGCCTAGATAGACATACTCATTTTAATTGATATCTTCATTGAAAACTATGGCTATAAACTGGAGAGAGTCGACAAGGATTTCACATGGCGTGCATATCAAATAACCTAGGCCAAATTTATCTATCGATAGTTGGTATTGAGGCATGTATGGTGTCCAAATACCCTGTTCATACCTTTTCAAATCATTACCTTACCAATTGTAATAGTGAAGGTATTGTAGGGTAAACCTTGGGTTTGACATTTTTTCAATGTTTCCTAAGAAGGCTTCAATATCACATGTTATTAAGGTAAACCGATTAGTTGAAACATCAAAGCCTCCACAAATCAAATTCAATTGGTTTGGGGGTACCCCAAAAGGTACAATGGTACCGATGGGTAATAATGGTACACAAGGCCTACCCATATCATGGATGGACTCAATAAGTGGTGTTATTATGATGTTTTACACCAAATACTCAATGAGGCCATGTTTAGCCAAGTGAACCATCACTTGCAATGAATAAGGTGGTGAAGATGATGGTGAATAAGGTGTTAGATGAGGTGGATTATCTACTATCACAGGTGATTCTTCTTCCTCCATGGGAATTGGAACCTCTACTATGAAGACAATTGGGATGGATGGTTGGGTCTCTATGATTGGCACTTTTGAATCCTTCTCTTTCAAAGGATCTGATGATGTGGTAGGCAAGGACAATGGCAAAGACTATACTGGATATGATTATGTGGACATATAAATATGTGGATATGATGGCTTTGATGATGTCTTTGGATGTATGATAGGGCCCTCAAGCTGAATGTCCAAGTGTGTAGATAACAAAATTAGCTCTTATGGATTGGTAATAAGGTTGATGTATTTAAAGGGCTTATATTCCTAAGGGACTACATAGAATTACCCTTCATGGACTTACTTAATGAGCCTATGCAATATGGATGGCACACACCTCATGCTTCTGATCCAAGGTCATCCCAATAATATATTATATTGCATCACACACTCTATGACATGGAACAATACAAAAAATATTTTTAGTCCAACCTAGATGGGAAGGAATATGGCATAAATGTTGGAGCAAAGTATATCATTGAATGATTACAAGGTAAAAGTGGATGACACAAAGTTTGATGATAAGAGGTTAAGGTGACTCAGTGCCACCATAGTGATTAAGTTAATAGAGGAGCCCATGTCGATTAAGAACCATTTGTATGGAATCATTTTTATGCATGCAATGAATTGCAATGGAGGATCTGCTATGTTGGTGGGTACATGTTTAATTTCATGATCTTGAAAGGTTATTACGGGGTCTCCACATGTTTGAATGTGCCCTACAAATTTAGAAAAAGCATCAGGATCCCGAGGCTATAATTTGATTGACCTCAAAATCTCTGATAGAACCTATCTATATATTGGAGACTATTGGATTAGATCATAAATGGACATCTTAGCTAATTTCATGCATAATATTTGAGTGAGCCTACTTCTAACTATCACCATTGAGTGGCAAGGGTTGTGGCATAGAAGGGAAAGTTATGTAAGCTATAGGTGGTGGCACTTGATCATATCACAAAATTCTAGTCATAATGTTTATAATTTCCATAAATTCCTTGTTATATGGGGTCATGTGAACTTTATTAACTTATCTAATGTGATCTTCATTGATCTTATGGGTAGGGAAAGGGTCTTTAAAAATACACATCTGTTGATTGTCTAGGGTGAGAGAAATATCAAATTTGTAATTGATTCTTCTCTAACATATCTTGTACTAGGTTTTTAAAAGCATAACAGGCCTATATGCCATGACTATTTTATCCATGATACACATAGTACAAGTCTTGTTTGTTTCCCTTAGGCTTCGTATAATTAGGATCTAAAGTGTAAACTTTGTGTAATGTAATAGATTTTGCTTCGTACAAATGGTTGAAGGGCATTGCCAAAGACTCATACAATGGTGTATACATGAAAGATAGATGGAATTTTTTATTGTACCCTTAGGTACACTTTTATTGAGTGTTATATTGTGTAGGAGAGGGTTGTGCTTGATAGTTAGCTAGTTAAAGGACCACTTACTTTTTAGGTTTTGGAACATTGAGGACAACTTGATTTATCGAAGCCAATATTTGTTGTGTTGTTTCCTTTAGGGTTATTATTCCACTACTTATTTCAAAGTTTGAAATCCTCCTCTTGGATATTTACATATTCTATAACTTTGGATTGCACCAAAGCCTTTTTGAATGTTTAATACTACTATAATTGTAATAGAAGCAAGATTTGTTTTGAGAAAATTTTTGTAAACATTATGGTTAATTCAATGACAGGTAAAGTAAAATGTAACTTGGACATCACCTTTCTCCACCTATTGTCATAATCCATGATTGGCTCATCATCATATTGCTTGAGGTTTTCTAAATCAGTCTGTAGACACCAAAACAACACCAATCCGATTATGTGACTGCAAACACTGATCGCTTTGACAAACACAGCCCCCAGGGCAGCCCTCAGAGGTTAAACAGTGGTCTTAACCACTTTCATAGCAATTTTGTAAGGTCAAGAAGCAATTTGGTACATTTAGACACTTTGCTCAGTATTCGTCTCACCCAGGGACGAATACTAACTGGGATTCGTCTCACCCAGGGACGAATTCTGAAATCGTCCCTGGTCAGGACGAATTCCAAGTTTAACGGGCAAAAAGAAGAATGGCGCCAAGTGGCAGCCAAGGACAGTCAGTTGATGACTCCTGCTTCGCACGCGTGTGTGGGTGGGCAGATGGGCTGTTAGAGGACTGTCACAAGGGCAGTTATGAAAGCCCAAGTCATGGAGGACTCCCCTCCCTCATGGGAAGACATGACCACCACATGGCACCTATGACCAACACATGGCGCTTATGCATCCCTCTCAAAAGAGACCCCATGGGTCTATAAAATGGTGGAATTTTCTCACCCAAAAGGATAGATTGGAGGCGATTTCAAGCAACGAAGTGCTGTCCAATTGAACACCCATTTGCATCTTTTTGATTCACCTTCTCACATCCACTAATCTCTTTCGCAAGGGAGGTTATTGGGTGGCTTTTGGAAGCGTGGATCCAACCCAAATCCAACATTTGACCACCTTACACCACCAATTTGCAGACACCACAATCCTAAGAGGTTTTGGGCCTATCCCTAGTGGATTGGCACCGAAATCAAGTGCCAACGGTGGGAGGCCCACTTGGGCACCCCCGCATTTTCTAAGTTTTATTCTAAAGCATTCTAGATTATTGGTTCATGTTGCATATTGTGTTATTCTATTTAGTGAACTCATAGCTTCAATTCCATAACATTTTGATCAGATTTTATCATGCCTTTTGTCGCTTTGTTGTCCTACTAACTTGCAGGTGGCGATATCGAATTCCCGAGGATGGAGGCCAAATTGGGAGAATCCGACCATCTGGGTCGTCCCAAAATGGCCCCAATTACCTAACCCCTCTGTTTGCAGGTGTTTTGGAGGTCTCGAGAGTCGACATTGGAGCAGTATCACTTCGGCTTTTCCAACACAGTCGAATTCGTCCCACCCAGGGACGAATAGCAGTCAGAATTCGTCCTGCCCAGGGACGAATTCCAGGTGAAGGCAGATTGGCCGACTGTTTCAATGGCAGTGGCCCTCTGGTAATGTCTTCTGACCTCTGTCAAATTTGCAGGTGACTTAGATCCATTTTATTCACTGTATTTGACAATCTTTTGCATGCATCTTTTGGCGATTTCAAAGAACGAACTTTCCTTTTTGTCACAGGTGCTACTAACGCCTTGTTTGTTTCTTTGATTGCAGGAGGAGCAACAAGAAGTGAGGATTCATTGGCATAAGCGGCGGCAACATTCTGGCCCGCCCATTTCAAACGTGGGCATGCGGAAGAGGGATCAATGATCAAGATTGTAACCAAATCCATTTAACGCTCCTAGCCCCTAAAAAGGGAGGAGGCAATTTTGTAACCATGGTTAAAGAGTTTAATAAAAGGGTTGTGACTTCTCTAAATTCTTGTAACTGCTTTCAATCGATTTGCCTCTTTCGTTTAATGCACTTCATGTTTTAGGACTTAAGCGTTATTTTGATTTGAATGCATCGAAGTAGTTTTTCCTTTCTAAAAGCTTCCGAAATCTCATGCTTTCAGTGGCGATCATGGTGGGACCCTGTCCCCTGGTTTTGAGATCAAATAACTGATCCTTTTTGTGTTTTTGTGCTTGACAGGTACAAGTTTTTAAAGTAGACTGTTATTCGTCTCTGACTGTGACGAATACCTGACTGTAATTCGTCTGACCCTGAGACGAATTTTAAATTCGTCTCTGGCAGGGACGAATTCTGTTCTGCAATTCGTCTCACAGAGGGACGAATTCCTGCCTGTGAATTTTTAGAACAGAAGGTCAGAAGCAACCGGTCCGGGAAGAGAAGAGGTAGGGATTTTTATAATCTCTGTTAAATTTTTTTGTTTCTGTTTTTGTTTCTTTGGATTGTTTTCAGTTTATCCTGCTTGCTTAGGGAAAGTCATTTATGCTTGTTTCATTTTCGCTAAATAAAATGAATCCCACACACATCACGTGGTAAATTAAACCAAGGAGCTGGTCGTAAGACCCCAGCCCTTGAGCAAGACCAACGGTGGGTTCATCACCACCTTGGCTTAGCTTTGCATCCATTTCCCCGATTGTCAACTGTTGTTAGGCGTAAATCCTGATGAAAGCTGACCGAGTGTCGCTGGGGTGATTCCCATGCATGCGAGGATAAGTCTTCTATGGTAGGTGCCATTAACAGGACAATCCCCCTTTCGTACCGCCTACGTACCATGTACCATCTGCTCTCACGTACCTATAGTCTCCCTCTCGTAAGGGCGGGTATATAGAGAGGTTGGTATATCGGCCTGGTTGGTATATTGAAGGGGCGACCATTTTGGGAGTTATATGAGCCCTCATTATGCATTTAAACGTTCTTCAAAAACATTCAAAAACAAAACAAAACATCAAAATGCACTAAACCAGTTTAGGACACACCATTAATCCTTAAAAGAGATAATCACTGTTTGTGTATGTGTGTGTTCATTTCTGCTTAGTGTAGACAAAAAGAAAAATCATCATAAACGAGATAAAAATCTGCTTAGATAGTAGAGAAGCACCACAATGGTGTACACCCGTAGCCAAGCCCAATCAAGGGCAGAAGCTCCGAAAGGTACACAAGAAGCAGGCACAAGTCGCCTTCGCTTTAGTCCTGAGGACTTAGTCATACCCCCTTGGCGGTCTGGCCCACAAGAAGGTCCACGTCAGACCACATCAAGAAAGAATTATTGGGATCCCCCTCTGTGGGGTATGCCCATTCAACACAGCCCCTTTCGGGAAGACGCTTTACATGTAGACCTTGACGTAAATAGAGAATCACCTTTTGAGGTTAGACATGAGTGGCCACAGCGCGATGAAGCGCTAGAGAGGCACACTGTCCATTTGGAGAGACAACGTGAATATGGCGTCTCTTCTTTACCTCCCATTAGAACTGAAAGACAAAACCTAGAGCGTAGGGCTCTTCACACAGGGCGAGCTAACTCCGCCCGCCCCTTTCACACCCATGAAAGGGAGTACGAGGAAGATCATCGCATTTCTCGGGAACAACATACAGCGCGAGAGCCTTGCATTTTCGTGCCTGCTAGATACAACGGACACACATCGAGGCCAGAGCCTCAAGTCAACACCGCCTACCTCGATAGAGGGAAGCGACCCATTGAAATTTTAGATCATCAAGATCAAGGCAAATACATAGAAGAAACATTCAAGCCTCCTGAGCAAAAGAGGGCGGACCAAATTGACCCGATAGTCGCCAGACATGCCGCTCGTCAAGCCCAAATCACGTGGCTTGAACAAGGTCATCAGGAGTTAGAGTACCTATACCGCCTGAATAAAGAGCGCATGCAACGCGAAGTGAATGAGTTGTGCTATAAACTACCTGAGAGGGTGCCAACCCCTCGCACCCAAAGAGCAGAACAATATGAGAGGCACAACCCGTTGGTGCAGGACAGGTCTCCACGACCTCGTCAAGCTTTGCCTCCGAGACCTTATAGACCCGAGAGGGAGGCCACTCCCCGAAACAATGATGGGTACCCTCAGCAGGGACTCAATCAGGGTCATAGGTCTCGCCCAGAGACTCCTCAAGAAGTTTATGAGGAGTATGAACCAGAAATAGAATGGGCCGAAATGCCCCATCAAGGCGGGAGGGCTGCCACTCGGCCACCCCTCCATAGGCCTCCAGTCTCCCATAACTCACAACGGGAGCAAACAAAAGAGGAAGAAATAAAATCTTTCGATGCATACAAAGCGCTATTAGAGCGTTTGGAGTCCGTGGAGACAAAAGCTACTGGGCATCAAAAACCCACATTACGTCAACTCCGTAGTCATCCAGTGCATCCCTCAGTGCCCACACCTCTTTACCCCGAACATTTCAAGTTGCCTCAATTGGCGGTCTTTAAAGGTGAAGAGGACGCACAAGAACATGTCACAAGGTTCCTGAGTCAATGCTTCGGCATCCAAGATAATGACGCATTGTTGCTTAGGACATTCATAACCACATTCGTAGGTCCTACCTCGGATTGGTTCACACAATTACCAAAACATAGCATAAACAACCTAGATCAATTAGTAGATGCATTTCTTGAACGCTTTGCTTTCAACACAAGGAAGAAGGCATCACTGAGTGATCTGGCCAGCCTCAGGCAATATGAGGAAGAAACAATGGCGGCATACGGGAACCGATGGAGGGCTTTGCTTTCTAAGCTACCCTACCGTCCCCCTATGTCTGATCTCACACAGATGTTTGCACGGAGTTGCTTAAAATCAATCTCTGGTCTATTGCTGCTGCAACAATACGACAGTTTAGAAGAAGCTCTGGCGCAAGCCAGAGTCATAGAAGAGATCAAGATAGGTGAAGGCGCAATCGCCAAGCCTAAAAAGAAAGAGTGGAATAAGACCACTAAGACTGGGAATACGCAATCACAACCCGTTGCGGTTAACCAAGTTGCGATAAATGTCCCCAAGCTTGTGCAAGAAATGCAGCCCCAAAAGGCTAATTACCAGGCGAAGTGCCTCCTAGTTATGAAAGAGAAAATACAAGACAGGAGCAGAATCAGTAGCGTCGCCCTAGGCGACAATTCACCCCTTATACGGAGTCCAGGGACTCCCTATTTGACCGCTTGTCAGCGGCAAATTTAGTCACCCTACCAGAAATCCAAACTGTAGACCCTAACGCTCCCAAGCCTAAAGGATACAGAGAGGAATTGTATTGTAGATTCCATAGGCGCAGGGGACATGACTTAAATGGATGCTAGAAATTCAAAGGATTAATCCAAGATTTGATCGACAATAAAACATTGGCCGTGGACAACCCCATAGCGCCAAATAATCAACAAATGGGGGTATTCAAGGACCCTTTGCCTGCTCACGAGGCACAGGCAAAACCTCTCCAGATTAATGAGGTGCGACAGAATCTTCCCATGCACGGATTTGTGGGAATGATCAGCATAGTGACCAGGAACAAAAGGTACCCAGCAGTTGCCCCCGAGGTAGCTACAAGGGAAGTTCCAACAACATCGCAGCCTCAACAACGCCCTGTGCAGTTGCCTCCGCCTAGACCCGAGGTCACGATACGGACCAAACTCACGCAGAGTTTGCGGACCACATCGGCTAGGCTTTCCATTTACGAGCTTATTCAACAGTCAACACCCCATAGGGAAGCTCTTATGGAAATTTTAAAAGCCATCGAATTACAACCTCACGAAGCAAATTCTTTCAACAACTTCGTGGGACATGTGAAACGATGTACGGAGCCGGTCATTACCTTCAGAGAAGATGAAGTCAAAACAATATCGAATGACATGGCAGATCCACCCCTGCACGTTATCGCGCGGGTCAACGGGATCCCGTACAAGAGAGTGTTGGTAGATACTGGCTCATCCAGTAACATCATTACCACTGCGGCCTTAAAACATTTGAAGCTACCAGCCTCTCATATCACAGCCTCCACGTACACACTGTGAGCTTTCAACGATGCAATATGCTCGACAGTCGGCACAGTTGTTCTGCCTGTCCAGGTAGGACAAAAGACAATACCTACATTGTGCCATGTGTTGGAAGGCGAGATGGCTTACAATATACTGCTAGGGCGGCCTTGGATCAGGGACATGAAGTGTGTCCCTTCGATCGCTCACCAGTGCTTAAAGTATGCATTTGAAGGGGAAATACATGTAGTCCCGATGGACCTAGAACCCTTCAAGTATTGCAATGCGGTACAATTAATGCCTCAATCGACCCTCCCTTCAACGCATTTGGATTTCCAGTTAAATCCATCTAAACAAGGTCCAATACCGCAGGCACCACTGGCGACCAAATCATCAAAATCCCAGCCAGGTGAGTCTTCATCATCTGCTCCTTCACTACCAATGCCACCTGTCATGGCTAAACAGAAGGACAAGGGAAAACAGATCATGGAAGAGGCTCAGCCCCTAGAAGAGGGGTTGCCAACAATTTCAACGGTATCAACAGAGGAAACACCTAGCACAACGGAAGCTGAGACTCCTAAACCACCAAACATGGAATGGACTCAGGAAGGACTACCGTTCCCTCCCTCCCAAGCAACAACAATCACTGTTGAAATGGCCAGTACGGGCCTGGGGGAGTATTTAGTGCAGAATGTTGTGGCAACGCCCGAATTGGAATCAGTACAGGACATGGGGAGACCCCGCCTTCCCATAGGAACAGTTGTTCCTCTAGGTTACCCTCCAAACCAGACAAATTTTGTGTATGGGGGCCTTGATCATGGTCTTGAACCATGCAAGCAAAAGGACGAAGACGAAGAGCCTTTTGCTGAAAATATCAATTATCTGTCAAACCCAGATTTTGCTCTCAGATATCTCGGCCAATGCAATTGGCATGGATATGGGCTAGGCAGATATGAGCAAGGGATGCGTGTCCTTTGCCAACCAAGATATCAGATGCCATATGATAAGTCAGGAGTAGGGTTCAACCACCCCCTGCCCTTAGACATCTTGGTAGAAAATATGCAAGGCCTAGAAATAGGCAACAAGGGGGATTGGCACCAGATCTTTATGCCAACCCAAATACAGAATATACATTGGGAGATTACCTCCCATGGTCAACAAACACCCTTGGCAACAACAGTAATCCCTCTCCTTTGCTAGAGAGAGGTGAAAGTTCAGACATTAATCCCCAAAGAGAACATCAACGATGTCCGGACATCTTTTTGAAGTTGTTCCCCTTAGAGGTTCCAGTTGAGTCAATACAGTGTCAAGAGAATCAGGTCCCTCCACCAAGAGTGGAACAACCGCAATGGGACCAGATTAACTTGCTGGAACAAGGGGAACCCTCAATGTCGCAAGTAACAGTTGTTGAAGAGAATGAACATTTTTGGATCTCCGAAAGTGATTCAGAAGATGAGACTGAGATGATCTATCTCAGACATGCGCGATGGAATAATCGCCCTTTAACTCATGAAGATCTAATGGGACAGATGGGCATAAGGTTAGGGCATGAATGGTGGGTAGACCCAGCAAGGTGGGACCAAGTGTTGGATCCATGGCTCCAAATTCAAGATGAACACCGTCCACCACGAGACCCTATCATGACATCAGTACCGAGGGAAGACCCCGTCTTCCTACCAACACATAGGGCCGATCCGTTCATACCCGTCCCTATAGAACCAGATCCAGAGCATAGGGAGCATCCAGAATGTTCGACTTATAACACTCACGGTAATGGAGACCAAACTCATTTCATCCACATGATCTCCATTGACTTGACCGTGCCCATTCGCAATCCGGCCGATCCAGCAAGGTCATTGCATCTAGACATAGACGCAATCGACTGGGATCGCGTCAATTCACCGCTCTCCCCATCAGAGTATTGGCCTTTCGGTGAAATGCCCCATTTTACCCCAAGGACAACTCAGGATATTTTTCAAGCTGAAGAGGAACCCGAGGTTCCCAACGTAGATCTAAATTCAGCTAATGATATCCATTTGATCCCGACTCCACATCAGTTGGAAGACGGATCCCACATGTCAGTCGAGGAGACGACTGACGTAGATATCGGCACAGATCCAATGAATCCACAGATTCTCAAGCTGGGGGTAAGTCTTTCCCCCGAAGAGCAAGCCGACTACATTGCCCTTCTCAAAGAGAAGAAGGAGGTTTTTGCATGGTCGTACAAGGATATGCCAGGACTAGACCCGCAGCTAGTCACGCATAATTTAACGCTTGATCCGACAATCAAGCTCGTAAAGCAAAAACTACGTAAGATGCACCCAACAAGTGGCCTTGATGGTCAAAGATGAATTGCAAAAGCTGTTGGATGCACAGTTTGTCATCTGCGTGGATTATCCGCCATGGTTGTCCAACATGGTTCCCGTCAAAAAGCCCGACGGGAGGATTCGCATATGCATCGATTTTTGAGATCTAAACAAAGCGAGTCCTAAGGATGATTTCCCATTGCCAAGCATCGACGCATTGGTAGACGCTACAGCAGGTCACGAAATGCTATCCCTCATGGATGGTTTCTCAGGATACAATCAGATTCGTATCAATCCTGAGGACCAACTCAAAACGGCGTTCACAACGCCTTGGGGGACATTTTGTTATAAGGTCATGCCTTTTGGCCTTAAAAATGCTGGCGCCACCTACCAACGTGCCATGACGTACATCTTCCATGATTACATGCATAAAACTTTGGAAGATTACATGGATGATTTGTTAGCCAAGTCTCTTTTGCGCTCAGATCATCTCGGTGACTTAAGCAAGATCCTCGATCGCCTCATAGAGCATAAGGTTAGACTAAATCCCAAGAAGTGCGTATTTGGCATCACATCTGGAAAACTCTTGGGTTTCATAGTCTCAAAATGAGGAATCGAGGTGGACCCACAGAAAGTCAAGGCAATCCTTGAAATGGTTCCCCCAACTACCATCAAGCAGCTCAGAAGTCTGCAAGGAAAGGTCGCGTCGATTAAACGCTTCATAGCGCAATTATCTGACAAGTGCCGACCCATGAACAAATTATTGCACAAGGGGGTTACATTTCACTGGGATGACGAGTGCCGATCGGCCTTTGACGAAATCAAACAATACCTGGCTTCGCCACCAGTATTGGCACCACCTAGACCAGGAGTGTCATTCTACTTATACATCTCAGCTATTGAGGTGGCACTGGGTGCCATGTTAGCCCAAAAGAATGAACTTCACAAGGAACAGGCTACTTACTATCTTAGCCGCACCCTGGTCAGTTATGAACTTAACTATGCATACGTTGAGAAACTCTGCTTGGCAGTGGTGTTTGCTACCAAAAAGCTACGCCACTACATGCTGAGCAACACTACGTATGTTGTGTCTAAGGAGAATCCATTGCGATACATGATGAGTCGTACTTATCATAGTAGTCGCACGGTGAAATGGATCATGTTGTTGACGGAATTTGACATTGAATTTATTGGACAAAAATCTATCAAAGGACAAGTCATAGCCGATCAACTAGCAGAGGCTCCTCTTGAAGACGATCAGCCTCTAGTCATAGAACTACCCGATGATGGGGTCTTCCATGTCTCAGAATCGCCAGATTCTGATGAGCCTGAGTCACAGGCCGACATAACCCTATTCTTCGATGGTTCTAAATGTGAGCAAGGTGGTGGCATGGGAATTGTATTCTTCACACCGTAGGGTGCTCCAATGCCCCTGTCATTTAAATTAAACTTCCAGTGCACCAACAATAATGCAGAATATGAAGCCTTGCTCCTAGGTCTTCAGACAACAATCGCCATGAACATCAAACGACTGAACATCTTTGGTGATTCGCTGTTAATAGTCAATCAAGTCAAAGGGGTATATAAATGCAAATGCCCAGTTTTGCAGGCTTATAAAGCCCTTGTGGACAAATTCCTGGCAAAACTTGAGTGGTATAACATCGAGGCACTCCCTCGATCATCGAATCATTTTGCGGACACAATGGCCTCCTTGGGGTCACTAATTCCGCAAGACCTTTTCGGTGATATGACAACCATTCAAGTCAAAACCTTATCGCAATCCATGATGGAGCGTGCAAGCTCAGACTTGACGCCAGGAATCCACATGATCCAGATTGAACCATCCTCGGATAAGTTCTTTCGAATCCGAGATCGTCTGACACGTGCCAACTGGGGGTCCTTGTTTTCCCCTACTCCCATTAATAGCAACACAACGCTATTCTTACAAGTTCTATCCCATTCAGCGTTTGTTAGGGAAGAACTTCAAAAGGGATTGGCTGTTCATACTGTCGAGGTTTCCGATCAACAGGACTGGTATTTACACATTAGAGACTACCTCAAGTTAGGTAATCTTCCCCTTGGATTGACGCACGCCGCAAAACGAACATTCAAGCAGAAAGCGGCTAAGTATGTCTTGATAGGAGACATTTTGTATCGTCGTAGCTATGAAGGAATTCTTCTTCGTTGCTTGGACCAGCAAGAGTCCACTTGGGCAGTCGCCCAAGCGCACGACGGTACATGTGGTGGCCACTTTAGTGGTATGGCCATTGCAAAGCGCATTCTTCGCATGGGATATTATTGGCCATATTTAGAGCGAGATTGTTGCGCATATGTCAAGAAGTGCGTGAAGTGTCAACATCATGCCAATTTGATGCACGTACCTTCCCAGGACTTGCAGACAGTCCGATCTGCTTGGCCATTTTTGCAATGGGGCTTCGATCTAATTGGAAAGATCTCCCCTGCATCGTCGAGCCGTCACACGTTTATCATAACGGCCACAGAGTATTTTACCAAATGGGTGGAAGCAATTCCGTTAACCTCTACGAAAGGACCCCGCATTGTGGAGTTCATTTTGCATAACATCATATGTCATTTTGGTATTCCATCCAAAATAATCTCGGATAATGGGCCATCATTCAAGAACAAAGACGTGCGTGCTTTGACCACAAAGTACAAAATTCAGCACAGTTTTTTGACACCCTATTATCCGCAGGCAAATGGGCAAGCAGAGGCGTCAAACAAAATGCTAGTTGCCATCCTTAAAAATACGGTCGTAGACAGTCATAAGGATTGGCACATACAAATCCCACTTGCCCTTTGGGCTTATCGCACTAGCATTCGGACGCCAACTGGGGCAACTCCGTTTTCGCTCGTGTATGGCTCAGAGGCAGTAATGCCTCTCGAGTTGGAAATTCCTTCCCTCCGCATATCAATGCAGGAGTTCATCGATGATGACACTGCACGGCAGGCCCGGTTAGACCAACTTACGTTGCTTGACGAACGACGCGTTAATGCTCTCGAGCACTTACGTATCTATCAAGAGCGGCTTAAGAAAGCTTACAACATGAAAGTTCACCTAAGGGACTTTCGGGTTGGTGATTTGGTTTTGAAGGAAAACCAACAGAACTCTAATTTGCCGTCCCACCTAAGGGACAAGTTCACGGCAAATTGGTTAGGTCCATATGTCATTGATAGCAAAATAGGACCCGGGACGTACCGGCTAGCTTCTCTCGACGGTATCAAGGAAACAGAACCCTTGAATATCAGTCATTTACGACCATTTCATATCTAAGAGAGCCATATCCCAAAAATGCTCCAAGGATTCCTGAAATCGCTTGGTCAATCCCAAAATGCTCCAAGGATTATCGCAATCGCTTGGTCAAATCCCAAAAATGCTCCAAGGATTATCGCAATCGCTTGGTCAAATCCCAAAATGCTCCAAGGATTATCGCAATCACTTGGTCACCCCAAAATGCTCCAAGGATTATCGCAATCACTTGGTCACCCCAAAATGCTCCAAGGATTATTGCAATCACTTGGTCACCCCAAAATGCTCCAAGGATTATCACAATCACTTGGTCACCCCAAATTCTCAAGATTCTCAATCTGTCAATCCCAAAATGCTCCAAGGATTTCCACAATCACTTGGTCAATCCCAAAAGGCTCCAAGGATTCTTGCAATCGCTTGGTCAATCCCAAAATGCTCCAAGGATTTCACAATCGCTTGGTCAAAAATCAAGAAAATTCAAAAAACAACAAAAATCATCAAAAACAACAAAAATTTGCATCTCATTTCTAGGCATGCTCAAATTCATCAATCGAGAATTTTCCTCGCATCTCATCTTCATATTCACAAAAATCAATCCATCAAAAATACAAAAATACATTGAACATAAAAACATTGCATCCATACATTGCATACTTGTGGTCATATAGGTCAAAGGCACCATAGGCTGTAATTGCTTTGCTAATCCATCTTGTTCCACACTGTTCCATTTTACAAAAACAACAAAAACACCATGCATTGCTTTTACCACACTAGAGTTAGTGGTCTTTTAATGTATCAAGAGTTTTTCGTGATTCAGTCATCATTTTGCTCTTTAGCCATGTAATGTATCGAGTCAGACAGATTTTACGAAGGTAGAGTTACACTTGAAATACACCTTGTTACGTAACATCCCAACACAAACTAAAACACATAAAACAATTCCTAAGTTGTGTGAACGAAAGATGAAACCTGCACAGTAATCCAGGTCACCATAAGCGAAACGGCTATCTTGCTCATCCCCCTGTGCGAATGACCCCAAGAATGCTGAGAGTTGGCAAAAGGACAAGCATCCTCCCTACCCAATTCCCTAAGAATCCCTAAGTTCTCAATAGTTGCAAAACATCAAAAATTTGCAAAACGTCAAAACTCCAAAATTTGACATACTACAGTGCACACATCAAACGGCACAAACAATAGTGATTTTCGTCACTCCATATCCCCAATCCCTTGCTCAAAAAAAAAAAAAAAAATAAATAAAAATAAACAGTGATCTTATCACTACAAACGAGCAAGTATCCCAATACAATTGAAGAAAAGAAGGGAGTTGAACTTGAATCCCTGGAACTCTCAGCATTCTAATAGGTCATGAGGCAAGCCTCAGTACCGGTTTGGTTGATAGCCTATCGGTAACTGGCGGTAAACTTCTCGCATGACGATATATCTATCACATTAACTTGCGGATAGATCAATGTTTGCATGTGGATGAGCTAGCTTATGGCATCCTGGATAACACCGCAGATTAATCTAACTAAATACAACAAAGGAGTTAGTGGGGCTAATTAGGTGATCCTCAGTACAGGTTCGGTTGAAAGCCCATCTGGCACTGGCGGTATCCTGACAAATACCACAAAAATGAACTCAATTGCACACACAGGGATGTGAAATAGCTTGGTCAAAAACAAGTCTGATTCATACCTTGTTCAAAAGTCTTATGAGATAAAATACAGTCGTGGCTAGTGAGTTAGAACTGTCTGAGTCTCAGAAAACCTTAGCTACATTTCTGAACCAACTGCAAGATTTTTCATCCTTACAATACCATTAGAAAATACAAAAAAAGAAAAACCACATGTATACATACAAAGTAATGTATCACAACAATCGCCAAAAACAACATAACAGAGTTCTAAACAGTCTATGGTGCCATAGCCAAACATCACAAATCCCATTCATCCATTTCATTTTTGCATATCACATATAAAATCAAAAACATTTGCATTCATCATAACATACGCATCCAAAAATAAATAAACATGCATACATCCATAGTCATCAGCCATAATGCATAAAGATCAAACCATCACATGTACATAACCAAAATAAAACCGGTATATATATATATATATATATATATCATCAAAAAAAATGCCCGTAGGCTACAAAACTGGTCCTCAGACCTCGCAATCATATAACAAAACCCAACCTAAGGCGTCGACCACCATGATCACGCAGGATCGGTGCGACGGGAACTACCCCCATGGTGTGGGTCCTATGGGACCTTGTAGGGCGGCTACTACTAGCCCCCGCATCACGCCTGCTACCGCCTCCCTCATCTAATCGCCTGCGACGAGATGATGCTGACTGCTCAGTCGCACTATCCCTCGTCCGGCGTGAAGATCCACTTCCCGAGGGCTCAGGTAGCCGCCCACCAAGGCGGATGACCTCCCTCTCCAAATCTAGCCGATGCTAGAACCACTCTGCCTCCCGTCGATGATAGTAAGATACTGCATCATCACGCTGTGCCAAAACCCTATCCCGCTCTGCTAGCTGAGCCCGCAGGAGATCCCTCTCCCGTAGCGCGTCCCCCAGCTCTAGATCCTGAATCTGCAATAGCTCTGTCAGTCACGCATTCTCAACGTATCCCAGACTCCATCCCCTCTGTACCCACCTAAAGTACAGGACCCTCTAAAATAGCCCTGCTCTGGCTCCCACTGCTCCTCCATGTCCTGCATGTCCGGCTGATCCGCAACTCCCACCTCTACATCCTCATCCCCCACCTCAACCATGTCCGCGTCATCCAATGGAACTCCCCAATCATCCCCTGCTATCTCAGCACCCTCCACTGCCGCCTCCGTGCCTCCCAGTGGCCCCTCTCCTCTCCATCGTCGTAGTACCCACCACGAGTCATACTCAGTGGTAGTCCCGACGTCATCCACGTCCGGGACGTCAATCACCGCATCTGACTCCTCGCCCAGTGGCGCGATGGCCGGTCGATCTAGAGACCTCTCATCTCCCCGACGTCGATAGACCACGGGCTCACCAGGAAACCCCTGGCGCACCCCAAACTATCATGTAACTCGGATGTATGAGAATAACTCATGCTCGGTCCCGTGTCGCCCGATCAACCACCGCTCCCTGCGTACACGTCGGAGCCACTCTCCAGCCTCCGACCAGGCTGGACAGTCCCGATAAGGCCGCCAAACCACCTCCCCAGAGTGAGCCAAGAGAAGGCATCAGTATAGTGCTCTACGGCACCTGCCCATCGCCGACTCTGCCCCTGCTCCGCAGACCGCCGCCATAGAACTGCGTAACCTATCTCCTTGTCCTCCATCGCCGCCCGAGTCATCCACGGTAACCCGGTTGGCCTCTCAATAGATATGTGCTGCCAACCCCAACACTGCAATAGATAACTATAGCTGACCCCCTTTCGCTGCCGATAGCGGACCCCATACAGCTCCCCGTAGAGCTGTGCCAACAATGTCTGTCCCCATCTCAAGATCAACGGTGCCTCTATCGGGCACTCTACCAACTGCCACACCAAATCCAAGCAGGTTCCACGAGAACCTCGCGCCTGACGAGTCAGGTAAAAGCATGTTAGAAATGAGGCCCATCAAGAATGCGTGCCTCACTCCTAACACCCCCCTCTCCTGCCACCATCCAACCAAAATCCCACCAGCCTGGCAATCCACCTCGACTGTCTCCACTGGGTTCTCTACACCCAACCGCTCCCCATGCCCGAAGCATCTCGTAAGTACAGCAGTCCACTGATCAAACGACGATGTCCTAATAGGCAATCCATCTATCAAAATCTGAAGCAGTCGATAGACATCCTCCAGAGTCACAGTCATCTCCCCTATCGAGAGATGGAAGGTGTTGGTCCGTGGATCCCAAAGTTTGATCAGGGCCGTCAGATAGGCCTGATTCGGGACCACAGGCTCCAGTCGAGCCACTTGCTTGAGCCCAAGGGCATCAAGCCATTCCAAGTCATCATCATTCAGTGCCCCCCATGCCTCAGTAAAAGCAGCAGGTACACGGTACCGGCTCCTAACAACCTACAAAAGAAAATAATTCAACAAAAAAAAAATTAATTAAAATCATAGAAAAAAAAAATGTACAGAAAAACACACTTACAGCTTTAAAAAACAAAAATAAACTCTAGGGAGCACTTACAGGTCTCGCTTCGGCTCCGCCGCTCGAACCAGTTTGTGCACTCATGATGGCAGGGAAAATTTCAGCAGCGCTTCGCTTCGCAGAATTTACCTCCTCCCAGAGCTCCAAAATCGCAAGAAAAATTTGACACAAATGAGCCCAAATTCAAGTTTTGGCCCTTAAATAGGCCTTTGAGCTGGAATTCATCCTTGACTGGGATGAGCGCTCTGGTTAGCGCTCGTCCCACCCAGGGACGAATTCTACTGCTAGAATTCGTCCCACCCTGGGATGAATTCAGGCCAAAAAATTCAAAAACATCAAAAAATGATCAAAAATGCACTAAAAATAGACACTAAATTTGCCCGATGTGAGTGCTGTTGCACTTGACATCCCGGGCATACAAAATAGACGTTGGGGTCACAAATTGTCATCATCCTACTCCCTAAGAAGGCTATCTTAGCCGGACCGCTCCATGGGAAGACGGATTTTCGCCAATTTCAGCTCCAAATAGCGTCGCAAAAAGGGTCAACACCCACCAAAAACAGGTCCAAATGTTGGAAAAATTGCACATGCTTAACGATAAACCATCTAAAGGCACCCTTGCACAAGTCATCTTGGGTCAAGCGACTCGTCGCTTTTCTCATGAAGGTCATTCCCTCATCGATTCGTCGCTTGAGGGGGTAGTCACACTTACTCACCAATCAACAATCACACACCCAATTAAGGAAAACGACATGCATTCAAAGAATCATTGACAAAGACAATTACGCTCCTGCTTGGGGCAGTAAACAAGCAACAATCAAATTGATCAAACGCTTGGCATTCATGAATCATGAACACAAGGTTCCCCTGTGGACAAAAGGTTGCGCCCTTTGCCTAATCATGACCGATCAATGTCCAAGCTCAAGTCACACCTCACCAAAATAGGTTAATACTTGAAATCAAATTCCTTAGCTCGTCAGAAGCAAGGATTCAAGAATGCATGCCCTTTCCATGCTTGGGGCATCAAAAGTTGGTTAGGTTACCAAGAAACCCTAATCATTAGTGCTTTGGCTATCTATTTTTTTGCTTCGCACTGCGCCATGCACAGCGCATCCCAAAAAGGGGCATCTGTAGACACCAAAACAGCACCAATCCGATTATGTGACTGCAAACACTGATCGCTTTGACAAACACAGCCCCCAGGGCAGCCCTCAGAGGTTAAACAGTGGTCTTAACCACTTTCATAGCAATTTTGTAAGGTCAAGAAGCAATTTGGTACATTTAGACACTTTGCTCAATATTCGTCTCACCCAGGGACGAATACTAACTGGGATTCGTCTCACCCAGGGACGAATTCTGAAATCGTCCCTGGTCAGGACGAATTCCAAGTTTAACGGGCAAAAAGAAGAATGGCGCCAAGTGGCAGCCAAGGACAGTCAGTTGATGACTCCTGCTTCGCACGCGTGTGTGGGTGGGCAGATGGGCCGTTAGAGGACTGTCACAAGGGCAGTTATGAAAGCCCAAGTCATGGAGGACTCCCCTCCCTCATGGGAAGACATGACCACCACATGGCACCTATGACCAACACATGGCGCTTATGCATCCCTCTCAAAAGAGACCCCATGGGTCTATAAAATGGTGGAATTTTCTCACCCAAAAGGATAGATTGGAGGCGATTTCAAGCAACGAAGTGCTGTCCAATTGAACACCCATTTGCATCTTTTTGATTCACCTTCTCACATCCACTAATCTCTTTCGCAAGGGAGGTTATTGGGTGGCTTTTGGAAGCGTGGATCCAACCCAAATCCAACATTTGACCACCTTACACCACCAATTTGTAGACACCACAATCCTAAGAGGTTTTGGGCCTATCCCTAGTGGATTGGCGCCGAAATCAAGTGCCAACGGTGGGAGGCCCACTTGGGCACCCCCGCATTTTCTAAGTTTTATTCTAAAGCATTCTAGATTATTGGTTCATGTTGCATATTGTGTTATTCTATTTAGTGAACTCATAGCTTCAATTCCATAACATTTTGATCAGATTTTATCACGCCTTTTGTCGCTTTGTTGTCCTACTAACTTGCAGGTGGCGATATCGAATTCCCGAGGATGGAGGCCAAATTGGGAGAATCCGACCATCTGGGTCATCCCAAAATGGCCCCAATTACCTAACCCCTCTGTTTGCAGGTGTTTTGGAGGTCTCGGGAGTCGACATTGGAGCAGTATCACTTCGGCTTTTCCAACACAGTCGAATTCGTCCCACCCAGGGACGAATAGCAGTCAGAATTCGTCCTGCCCAGGGACGAATTCCAGGTGAAGGCAGATTGGCCGATTGTTTCAATGGCAGTGGCCCTCTGGTAATGTCTTCTGACCTCTGTCAAATTTGCAGGTGACTTAGATCCATTTTATTCACTGTATTTGACAATCTTTTGCATGCATCTTTTGGCGATTTCACAGAACGAACTTTCCTTTTTGTCACAGGTGCTACTAACGCCTTGTTTGTTTCTTTGATTGCAGGAGGAGCAACAAGAAGTGAGGATTCATTGGCATAAGCGGCGGCAACATTCTGGCCCGCCCATTTCAAACGTGGGCATGCGGAAGAGGGATCAATGATCAAGATTGTAACCAAATCCATTTAACGCTCCTAGCCCCTAAAAAGGGAGGAGGCAATTTTGTAACCGTGGTTAAAGAGTTTAATAAAAGGGCTGTGACTTCTCTAAATTCTTGTAACTCGCTTTCAATCGATTTGCCTCTTTCGTTTAATGCACTTCATGTTTTAGGACTTAAGCGTTATTTTGATTTGAATGCATCGAAGTAGTTTTTCCTTTCTAAAAGCTTCCGAAATCTCATGCTTTCACAGTCAAGTAAGCCTTGTTTTTTATATTGAATGAGAAGCCTTCTAAGAAAGCATTGGCATGTTGTTCAAAACTAAAAATGTTATGCCTCAGTAGATGATTGTACCATTCTAGGGTTGGGATAGAAAGTGTTATTAAGAAAGTTATTAATAACAAAGCATCATCTTCTTGCAATTGAAAGCACTGGTTCCTAAAACTAGTTACGTGCTCTTGTGTGTCCTCATCTCCCTTGAATTTCTTTAATTTTATTATTTTAAAATGCTTGGGATAAAGTGGATATGGAACATAAGGATGCAGAGGTTGGTTGCACAATTGATGCAATGTGTGTTTTTGGTAGCCCATTCCTTGTTTTTCCAATTATTTTATACACTCCATAAGCACTTTGTATACTTGAGATAAAATTATCTCAGTTTCTTGTAATGGTGCTCATGGATATGGAGGTAGAAGTTTTTTTTTTTGATTGAGGTAGTTGAACATAGTCATCAACCACATCTTCACAAAATTTCTTAGGATATCTTTGGTCCTGATATTCAGTTTCTAAATTTTCATGGGTCCCGTAGTCTATTTGTTGATCTAGTGGTTGACACCATTGTGACCTATGATGCTGAGAAAAGCAATTTCCCATTGGTCTAAGAGGTAACTCATGTCATTAAATAGCGCACCTTTGACTAAGTTATTGCCTATAAGTACTATGCATATGGGTTTCTTTGTATGCTTCCATACGTAATTACTCTTCATGTAATTTTTTCTTGTGCAACCTTTGTTCGTGTACTCGTTGTTGTTTTATGTGCTCCTGTTTAATGTGTTCTTAATATTTTTGCAACCTTTTCAATATTTTTTGGTGTAGTTGCTCTCGTTGACTCATATTCAGTCCAGGTATCCATTTTCTATGGTCAAAAGTATAAGGTCTATGAGATATTATATTGACACAAGGGATTTTGGCTCATTCCATAGGGGTAATAGGAGTATCTACCTATTTTCCATGATTGGTGTAAGTTGCATTAACATGATGTTTGGGTCTAGCAGTATGATCTTCTTGTTCGGATGTAGTAGGAGTGTGATGTGTTCATATGGAACACTATTCATGGGTAGGGATGAGACAAACTAGATCTTCTTCTCCTTCACTCTCATGACTATGGATGGAGGAGGCTGCTTTACTTGTGTAATTCAGCCATACTTATTGAATTGAATGAACTTCGTAGTCATCCAAGGATGATCAAGGGGAGTGAGGCACCCGTATGTGCTAGGTAGAGGTATATAATCAGGGTCATGCTTGGATGGATGTGTGTTGAAGTGTGATTTTGTCTAGTCACAAAAACCACTCGACAACTTAGAATTTAAATTATCTCTTGCAAAGAACGTAATGTTTCTCCAAGGTTCTCACTTAATGTTTTATGTGTCATTCATAGATGTTTATATAAGTGTCTGAATAAACTCTTGGGTTTGCAAGTTTTTGTTTACAAGGGGCTTGGGAATTAAGTAAATGATTTCAATTTTATCATGTATAACATGTCCTTCATACTAATTTAGTTATCTAAATGATGAAATAAATTTGCTTTAGAATTTAGGTTTATGCATACAAATTTACCTTATGATCTCAATATAATATCTCAATTAAAATGCTTTTAAATAAATTTGGAATACAGAAAAACTAGCATTTTAATCAAATTTCAATTAACTTTAAAGAATCAAAGTTAATGAAATTTTAATAAAATTAATCCACTGTAAACCTTGATTATGAATATTTACCTTTTAGGAAATTCAAGGTTTAATTTATTTTATTCAACTCAAATATAAAATTCACTTCAAAATATTTGAGAATAAAATTAAAACGTTCTAACCCCAAAATATGAAGGCTTTCAAACCTTAATAAATAAAACTTATAGGGTTTTAAATAATAATTTATATTTGAACAGTAAATTTTATATAATAAAAATCAAGTATATCTTTTCTGTATTTGTGCATCAAATATTTATGAAGTAAAATATTTGATAACATATATCATCTTTCAAAGGTAAGACTTGAACCTTTAAATAAATAAATGCAACTTTATTGAAATATAAAGCCCACCCAAATTTTAATCCAAATTCTAATCCACAACTTTATTAAATCAAAGTTGGAATTAGAAAATTCATTTATATCTGCTAAATTTATTTATTCCATATATTTATTGAATTGAATATATATCTTAGTTATCAAATTCAATAAATTTGCAGCATTAAACTAAACTATCTTATATGAATTTTGATATAAAATAAATCACAAAATTTTTATTAAAATATTTGAAAATCAATTTTGACTCTCGGACAAACACTACAGAAGCCAACATAAGCCAAATTACAAACACTATAAACCAAAATCTTATATCAACCAGATTATACGTCTAGTGCAATCTCCAATGGAACTTGTATTATTTGAAAAATTATATCCACTATCTTATTTCTAACTCAAATACAAACAACATGCTTATTTGAATTCATATAATAGTTGGATATAACATAGATCTTACAATATGCACTTTTTATATCTGCAATCCTGTTTCTCTGTATCATTCACTTCCTCTTTCTCTACTCTTGTATTCTATCTTCTCTTCCTTACAACAATTATCCGAAAATAATCCCTAGATTTCATTCCTTATTTATAATCTTGAAAATTTTGTTGTTTTAGGTTTGTTCATTCCGTTTCTGACAGTTTTAAAATGAGTTTTATAACAAATTTATAACATCCTCCAATAACTTTCAGAACAAATTCGTTCTCTTTTATACCAATAAGAGAAATTTTATATTTTAATCGCGTAAATACCTCTATGCTTATAGCATAATAATTCATGCCTTTGATTATTATACAGTTTAGGTATACTTTACCCAATAATTTCTATAATAATTATTGACATGTACACCTTTCCATTCAACATATATCTGCATAATATACAAGATGTTTGTTGTTACTAAAATGAACATTGTTGCCCTCTTCTCATTTAATTTCAATTAACTCATAGTCCATTAGACAAAGCCAAATCCCAGCAGATGAAAAATGACTCCACTACCATATTCGGGAAGATAAAGGTATATCTCCTCTCAAATCCTGCCTCTCTAGTGTAATACCAGCGAATAACTTAAAAAACCTAACATGCGTGTCTGTGAAAAAAAGATAATACATTATCACCACTGCTATTACTTTTCCTCTATATATAAGTGAATGAGAATAAATCATTATATACTATCGAAGGTGAAGAGCACCATCAAACCGAACAATAATATGAAGTGCACAATCCTTATCGTCCTGAGTTTCATCTGTTGTATCGAGTAACCCTAATTCACCAGGCTCTAAATATGTGTTACATCAGTAGTATTTGCTTCTGATTGACTCTATAATAAAAACTCCCACCTGTTTCTGCACTGTGTTCACAAAATTGTCCAAGGTGTCCACTACACTCTACAACTAAAAATATGACTTCCACATTAGCCCGCTGTATATACCTTTTATTACCAATTTTGGATTCAATAAATGTTTTCTCATGGAACAACATATTTTATCATCCATATTCAATCATCGCTGCATCTTTTAGAACTATTTGGAGATGCATATCTATGTTGAATCATCAACCAAATGGTCTGGATGTATGCAGTGTGAGGTCCTCTTGTTCTATAATCGGTTACATGATATTGTGTTTTCCTTCAAGATATTTATTTCTGAGTGTTGTTGAAATTTTGTTCTCATTTTAATACCTCTTCGGGTGAATCACCATGAAACAAATGCCCAATCTGATGGAATCCTCCATGGATATTTGGCTATCCACAGCTTTATTAACTTTTTACCTGTTATATATCTATCTCTATCTACAAAGCTGAGAGCTATACTTATCAATAAGGAATTTAACACACAACCACCAGTTTCACCTGGGACAACTTTGAACACTTAAATATCTCTTGAAAACCATGTACATCTGCCAATTTCTTGTAATTCCATTACTATATAAAACCCACACTTTGACATCTTTGTTACACCACTCTGTGTTAATTTGAATTTGCCGTAATAATCCAACTACATTGCCTTTGTGTTTTTGCCTTGTGTAAATAAGTAATAAAATGCGATCATCTGATTGAATTTTTAGTCCATGTTTTCTCGGTAATCTGCGTGTAACTGGTAATATACTGATAACAATCCCCACCGAGTATTACGCAAACATCAAAGTAACGATGAAATATTGGATCCCCTTTATAAGGTGCATCCAGGTATCACCACATGTTCCACTGTTTCCTTCAACACTCACGCCTAGCCCTTCGATCAGGGGACCCATATTGACAACCTTGACAATGGCGCCCAAACTCTGCGAATAGAAACAACAATACAATATTAGAATTATAAAACATTACTTTACAATTAAAATACAAAAAAATAATAACATAACACATATATAAAAAAAAAAAAAAAACATAAACAACAAACAATACACATGTCATAATCATAAAATAAAATAAAATAAAAACAATAAACCAACTAAATAATGAATTTATCAACCTAACATAAAAAAACATTATAACCTAAATAATTAATATGAAAAAACTTAATAAAATACAAGCTAAAAAAATTAATATAACATAAAAAATAAAAATAAACTTAACATAGTTGTCCTTGCTAGTACAACATAAACATATTAAAACAAGTAAACATAACCTAACCATTCTAAGAATGAAATAACATAACATTACAAAACAATATAAAAATACTATAAAAAAATATAACACCAAAAACTTTGTAAAATCTAGAAGGACAACAAAAAATAATGTAAAGAAACTTATAAACAACTAATAAATAATGTAAGATACTAACATGATAAACTTTGACAAAATACATGACTCAACTATATAACATAACAATAAAAACAAACTTAACAAAATCATCCTAACTACAACAACATAAATATATCAAATGACCACAAAAGATTAACTCCAGGATCCTTAGATCATGAGATGAATTCTGACAATGAGCCTTGATTTAAAACCATTATAATAAAGATGATCATTTTGATATTTGAATGATGACAATGATGAACAATAAGCGCAAGCAAAAATTTGAAAAAGCTTTTAAATTTCAAGTGGGTCCCCAATATTTTGGGGTCATTGTGAAGGAGTCACAACAAATGGTGACTCTATTGGTAAATATCCCTGGATATTTTAGATTTAAAAACTAAACTCTGAAAACAACCAAAACCAAAATATTAGAATTATAAGCATCAATAAGTATCTAGAAAATGAGAATAGACCAATTTGACATGAACCACCAGAATCATTCAGCATCAGCTCAGTGTGTGCAACATGATTCATTTCTTATATTTTGAAATCATTCAACATTCCATCGTAAGTTTCACATTTTAGACAATAACAAAACATCAACAACATCACACATTAAAAACATCAACGACATAACATGACAAACCAATATATACATCAATATACAAGTGAGATTATTTTCAACATGGATACCAAACATTATCATGATTGAACAAACAATCCATTTCATGATATGCATACCCAATTACATATAAATCCAACCACAAGGGATTAAACCAATCAAAGACTCTGGCTTTAGTTCCACTAGCAAAATCATAATGAAATGCCAACTTAGCAGGTAAACAAAACAATAACAGATTCAAACTTCCTTCTTGTCTAATACTTATAATGTAATCATAAGTCAATTTCTATTTGAGAATTAGACTGGTTATTTCAAACATGAAATTTTGCAAGTAGAAATTTATTTGAAATAATTTCAAGATCAAATGTTTTTCTTTCATTGTGTTTATTGTCAATACTTTAGAAGTTATATTCAATTCCTTATCAGCAACACTTGAAATATCATTATGAAAAACATAAAAAAACAAAGGAACATCATAAAAATTATTACCTAGAACTACCATCAATAACAAATGTATAGATTCTACCTTGTTATCTTGGACCAAGACACCATGAGTAACATTTACCAAATTTTGATGAATAATTTCAATTTTTTTCTTTTCTTCATAAGATCCATAATTGTCATCTTGTAGTACTTCATTTTCATCAACCTAATCATCTATTTTTGTGATTAGCACATCTTTTTTAGATTGTTCAAGGATTTCAACATCTTTATCTAAGGTAGAATTTTCAATGACTTACACATAAAATGAAACATAAATCCCATAAATAGGATTATTAGCAAATAATAAATTTTCATGTTTTTTAAAACAATAAAAATTACCATATAAACTCATGGGAAGAAGCTCTATTGCATCTTCCTCATAGTCATCAAGTTCCTTAAGACACTCTTCTTCAAAATCATCTGCAAATGTTTTTGGTGACTCCGAAACTTTTGTTGTCGAATCAACATCAAATGTGTACATGCCTAGCTCAATATCATTAGAAATAATCTCAATAAAATCCTCCTCATAATACATGATCATATTCTTTAACCTAGGCTCTCTTTCAACATGAATCTGATTAGCTACACCTTCCCAAGGCAACCATAAACATGAAAAATCTATGGAAAAAAATCCATTCAGATGCTTGCTCCGTTCCCTGCTCAATAACAAACCGTACTTGTCAGGAATATCAAAAATTTGAGTATCAATATAATGTTGTATCCTAAGTTTTTATGACAATTGAATGTGCACATTCTTAAGCATACCTATAAATCTCACTTCTATTTTATCCAACCACACAACAATTTTATTTGAATATGTTTCTTTAAAACCTAACTTTGGACAAACTACAAAAGGTATCACATTACTTGAGGCTCCCGAATCCACCATGCAATTGTGCAACTTCCTACCTACAATTTTAACTATTAATAAAAAAGGAGTAGCATCCTCTTTTTCTTTTCATGCAACATATTGAATTTCAGTTACTTTCCAAATTTATTTGGTATTTTGATTATTAAAAGCCTCCATTAATAACTTTTGTTGGTTAGGTAACTTTACAGCTTCAAACAGATTGATGTTGGCCTTATTTTTTTTAAAGATATTCAATGATATTATAAGTCATCTCTTTATTATCTGGTACCTCATGTGCAATTTTATATGCATTGAGAGAAGATGGAGGAATCAGATTATTAACATCAGGAGGAATAACAACATTGTGAGGAGTAGAAGTAGTTTTGAAATATTTAATTTTACTTATAAAGTTATAATTATGATTCTCTTTTCTATATTTTTAGGGTATGAATTTTTTCAATACCTTTCTCCTCTTCTTCTTCTTCATCATCATCACTTGATACAATAATATCAAGACTATACGTAGAAATATTGCCTTTAATATTTTCTTCTTCCTCATTATTTGGAACCCATTCCATTTTATCTAGTACCTATTGAATACAATTTGTAGCACAACTAAAATCATTATAGTCAAATTTGTTATGTTCACCAGTACGATGTAACCTGCACCAACTATCCAATACAACTTCAAATACATTGACAATTTTTATCTTATTAGAAGCATTACTATTGTTAGAAATAGGAGTTGGAAATCCCCCATTATTTGGTTTTGTATTGAAATTTTTAGGTTTTTGCATAATAAACCTTCAATTTGATTGTGAACTTTGTGCATTTTGTTTTTGCATTTGAAAAAAATCATTATTTAACTTTTGATACATTCTCATTAGATCTAATTGATTAGACTCATTAACAACATTAGGAGAATTACCTTGGTTTTGATTTGAGATATTTTCATTTGGTAAAACATTTTGTGCATACAAATTCATCCAACTAGGAGTATTTTGATTAGGCATTATATTCGAAACATTTTGATGAGGCATAACATTTGGCATATTCTGATTAGGTAAAACATTTTGATTCAACCATTGATTTGCATACATAGGATTGACTTGATTTTGTAGATTTTGTGCAAACATAGGATTATTTTGTTGTGCTTGTACATTTTGGAAAGGATTCATAATTTGCATTGATGTCATATTTATAAAATCATTAAATTGAGAAGTATCATTATTTCTTGTTTTGTGCGCAGCATAATGGCTTTCTAAAAACATTGGATTGTTTTGTGGTATATATGCCATTGGTTTTGGAACTTGAGGAATTGCATTTAACATTGGGACTTGAATTTTCAAAGCATAATTAATCATAGGAATTTGGTTCTGCATACTTGGATATCCAATAGAAGGTAATTGACCAAGTCCACAACTTGATTGTATCATTTATTGCTCAACTGTTAGTGCTTCTATGTAAGCTCATGTAAGTGTTGTCATATTCCCTATTCTCCTAACAATCATTACCACAAATAAACACTAGCTAGATAAATTACAAATTTGAATTGAGTAATGAAACCATTTTTTAGCATATCCCATGAAGTAATAGAGCCAAAATAAAAGAAAACATACCAGTCATAAGTTATATCATCTAAAGTTAGAGGAAACAACCTACATGCAATATCCTCATGTTCGATCTGTATTTCAGACATGGCATTTGTGTATGCCTGTATATACTCTTCTACCATACAAGTACCATAATGCTTATAATTCCGTAAATATTTCTCCATATTCTTTGGCATATCATGTGTACCACCAGCTATGTTTAATGAACTTCGCTGATTTCCCATCCATGCTAGATTTGGTTCACCAGGTACAACCATATTGAGAAATGGGGGATTAATAGATAAATTTGGATTTATGTTAGAAGTATTGGGAAGGATCACAGTTTGAGTCTTACTTCATCTATGTTTCTTTGTTTGTGATAAAATTTGAAAAATTGTAGAACCAATAGACTTGGACCTCATGCTAATTTCTTTAGACTCCAGTTTAGTGAAATATAACTAATACTTTGAAACATACAATACTTGAAATATAATTTTAATGAGACGATACAATCATGATATTCAAGTGTGTAACTTTAAACAAGTAACTTCAAGAATGAATGTATGAATTATTTAAAAATTGCATGAAAATTAAAATCAAGTTACCAGTTTTTCATCTTCGGGCCCTCCTTCTAGCCCCAATTTTTTGAGGTGTGATTTTGTCCAGTCACAAAAACCACTCAACAACTTAGAATTTAAATTCTCTCTTGCAAATAACATAATATTTCTCCAAGGTTCTCACTTAATATTTTATGTGTCATGCATAGATGTTTATATAAGTGCCGGAATAAACTCTTGGATTTGCATGTTTTTTTTTACAAGGGGCCTGGGAATTAAGTAAATGATTTCAAGGTTATCATGTATAACATGTCCTTCATACTAATTTAGTTATCTAAATTATGAAATAAATTTTCTTTAGGATTTAATTTTATGCATACAAATTTATCTTATGATCTCAATATAATATCTCAATTAAAATGCTTTTAAATGAATTTGAAATACCAAAAAACTAGCATTTTAATCAAATTTCAATTAACTTTCAAGAATCAAAGTTAATTAACTTTTAATAAAATTAATCCAGTGTAAACCTTGATTATTCAACTCAAATATAAATTTATTTAAGGTTTAATTTATTTTATTCAACTCAAATATAAATTTCACTTCAAAATATTGGAGAACATGAATAAAATTAAAATGTTCTAACCCAAAATATGAAGGCTTTCAAACCTTAATAAATAAAACTTATAGGGTTTTAATATAATACTTTATATTTGAACTATAAATTTTATATAATAAAAATCAAGTTCAATAAAAGTATATCTTTATTGTATTTGTGCATCAAATATGTAAAATATTTGATAACAAATATCATCTTTCAAAGGTAAGACTTGAACCTTTAAATAAATGCAACTTTATTGAAATATAAATCCCAACCAAATTTTAATGCAAGATATAAATTCTAATCCACAACTTTATTAAATCAAAGTTGGAACTAGAAAATTCATTTATATCTGATAAATTTATTTATTCCAGATATTTATTGAATTAAATATATAACTTAGTTATCGAATTCAATAAATTTGCAGCATTAAACCAGACTATCTTATATGAATTTTGATATAAAATAAATCACAAAAAATTTAATAAAATAATTGAAAATAAATTTTGACTCTCGTACAAACACTACAGAAGCCAACAGAAGCCAAATTATAGACACTATAAACCAAAAGCTTATATCAACTAGATTATACACAGTCAATAATAAGTCTAGTGCAATCTCCAATGGAACTTGTATTATTTGAAAAATTATATCCACTATCTTATTTCCAACTCAAATACCAACAACATGCTTATTTGAATTCATAAAATAATTGGATATAACATAGATCTTACAATATGCACTTTTTATATCTACAATCCTGTTTCTCTATATCATCCACTTCCTCTTTCTCTACACTTGTATTCTATCTTCTCTTCCTTACAACAATCATCCAACAAGAATCCCTAGATTTCATTCCTTTTTTATAATCTTGAAAATTTTGTTGTTTTAGGTTTTTTCATTCCATTTCTAACAGTTTTAAAATGAGTTTTATAACAAATTTATAACATCCTCCAATAACTTTCAGAACAAATTCGTTCTCTTTTATACCAATAAGAGAAATTTTATATTTTAAACACGTGAATACCTCTATGCTTATAGCATAATATTTCATGCCTTTGATTATTATACATTTTAGGTATACTTTGTCCAATAATTTTTATAATAATTATTGACATGTGCACATTTCCATTGAACATATATCTGCATGATATATAAGATGTTTGTTGTTCCTAATATGAACATTGCTGCCCTCTTCTCATTTAATTTCAATTAACTCATAGTCCATTAGACAAAGCCAAAGCCCAACAGATGAAAAATGACTCCACTACCATATTCGGGAAGATAAAGATATATCTCCTCTCAAATCCTGCCTCTCTAGTGTAATGCCAGTGAATAACTTAAAAAACCTAACATGCGTTTCTGTGAAAAAATGATAATATTCCTATGTAAGCTTGTCAGATTTAGCTATGCAAATAAAAGGCTTTTTGAATACATTATCACCACTGCTATTACTTTTCCTCTTTAAATAAGTGAATGAGAATAAATCATTATATACTATCGAAGGTGAATAGCACCATCAAACCAAACAATAAGATGAAGTGCACAATCCATATCGTCCTGAGTTTCATCTGTTGTATCGAGTAACCCTAATTCACCAAGATCTAACTTTGTGTTACATCAATAGTATTTACTTCTGATTGACCTCTATAATAAACACTCTCATCTGTTTCTGCACTATCTTCACAAAATTGTCCAAGGTGTCCACTACACTCTACAAGTAAAAAAATGACTTCCACATTAGCCCGCTGTATATACCTTTTATTACCAATTTTGGATAAAAGATATCAATGCGCAATAACCTTTTAATTAGCTCATTTTAATCCTCATTTATCAGGAACAAAAATTAAGACCACACCGAGTCTTATTCAATCGATTTTTTCTCATGGAACAACATATTTTATCACCCATATTCGGTCAACACTACATCTTTTAGAACTATTTTGAGATGCATATCTATGCTAAATCATCAACCAAATGGTCTGGATGTATGTAGTGTGAGGTCCTCTTGTTCTATAATCGGTCCGTGATATTTTTTTTTCCTTCAAGCTATTTATTTCGAGTGTTGTTGGAATTTTATTCTCACTTTAATACCTCTTCTGGTGAATCACCACGAAACAAATGCCCAATCTGCTAATGGAATCCTCCATGGCTATTTGGCTATTCACATTAGCTCTATTAACTTTTTACCTATTATATACTTATCTTTATCTACAAAGCTGAGAGTTATACTTATTAATAGGGAATTTAACACACAACCACCAATTTTACCTGGGGCAACTTGACCACTGAACACTTAAATATCTCTTGAAAACCATGTACGTCTGCCAATTTCTTGTAATTCCATCACTGTATAAAACCCACATTTGACATCTTTGTTACACCACCCTGTGCTATACTGTTAATTTGAATTTGCCGTAATAATCCAACTACATTGCTTTTGTGTTTTTGCCTTGTGTAAATAAGTAATAAAATGCGATCATCCGATTGAATTCTTAGTCCATGTTTTCTCGGTAATCTGCGTGTAACTGGTAATATATTGATAGCAAGCCCCACCGAGTATTACGCAAACATCTAAGGTAACGATGAAATATTGGAGCCCCTTTATAAGGTGCATCCAGGTATCACCACATGTTACACTATTTCCTTCAACACTCACGTCTAGCAATTCGGTCACGGGACCCATATTGACAACCTTGACAATGGCGCCCAAACTCTGGGAATAGAAACAACAACATAATATTAGAATTATAAAACATTACTTTATAATTAAAATACAAAACAATAATAACATAACACATATATAAAACAAAAAATATAAACAACAAACAATACACATGACATAATCATAAAATAAAATAAAAATAAAACAATAAACCAACTAAATAATGAATTTATCAACATAACATAAAAAACATTATAACCTAAATAATTAATATGAAAGAACTTAATAAAATACAAACAAACAAAATTAATATAACTTAAAAAATAAAAATAAACTTAACATAGTTGTCCTTGCTATTACAATAGAAATATATTAAAACAAGTAAACATAACCTAACCAATCTAAGCATGAAATAACATAACATTAAAAAACAATATAAAAATACTATAAAAAAAATAACACCAACAACTTTATAAAACATAGAAGGACAACAAAAATAATGTAAAGAAACTTATGAACAACTAATAAATAACGCAACATACTAACATGATAAACTTTGACAAAACACAACATGACTCAACTATATAACATAACAATAAAAACAAACTTAACAAAGTCATCCTAACTACCACAACATAAATATATCAAATGACCACACAAGCATAACTCCAGGATCCATAGATCATGAGATGAATTCTGACAATGAGCCTTGTTTTAAAACCATTCAAATAAATATGAGCATTTTGATATTTGAATGATGACAACAGTGAAAAATAAGCGCAAGCAAAAATTTGAAAAAGATTTCAAATTTCAAGTGGGTCCCCAAGATTTTGGGGTCATTGTGAAGGAGTCATAACAAATGGTGACTTTGCTGGTAAATATACCTGGATATTTTAGATTTAAAAACTAAACTCTAAAAAAAACCAAAACCCAAATATTAGAATTATAAGCATTAATAAGTATCTAGAGAATGAGAATAGACCAATTTGACATGAACCACCAGAATCATTCAGCATCAACTCAGTGTGTGTAATGTGATTCATTTATTATCTTCTAAAATCATTCAATATTCCATCGTAAGTTTCACATTTTAGACTATGAATAATTTCTCTTTGAAGGAAAACCTCTACCCGATTCTCTTTAGGCATTGCTCTACTGCCAACCGAGCATTTATAGCTCTAGTAGATATTATCTGAAACTCCCAGATATTAAGTGGATGTTGTGTTTCCTTTATTCTAGACATTGCTTCACTGCTAGTCGAGCATCTATAGATTTGGTGAAGATTATTTAGTTCTTAGTAATAGATTTGACTTTATTTCCAACTGTATTCATCATTTCATTCATTTTTTTTATCTCTCATTTTTGTCTCTCATTTTTTATTTCTCATCATTATATATATATATATATATATATATATATATATATATATATATCGATACAATGGTACATTAAAAAAAATCCACCTACCACCTGGGTTAGAGATCGGGTAAGGTTGAAAGAGTATATAGAATATTTTGCCTTAATTTGCAAAAATGAAAACTTCACGCATATAATAATTCAAACGATATTTTTTAATTTCCTTGTGATACTCATGGAGCTTTTGCAATACAAATCTATTTTTCATATTTTCCTTATATTAGTTCACATTCATGAATATATTAATTAACATCTCACTTTCCTTTTTCTCCAAGTTTCACAGGTTTTCAAAATAGGTAATTTCATCCTATACAATATAGGATCAAACAACAAAAGAGCCATAAAATAATAAGTGTCTTAGTACCCTAATATTTGAAAGCCCTCTTTTAAATTGTATCAACTTGAATGATATACTCAAAACATAAAACTCTCAAAAAATGGCAAATACCCACTTATTGTTGTACTTTAAAAATTTGGAAAAACCAACTCATTGCTATACATGAAAATCTCTACAACATGGTAAGACCAACTTGTTGTTGTACTTAACAAAACATAACAAAAATGTGACAAACTTAACAACAAAAAAAACAACAAAACATCAACAACATCACACATTAACAACATCAACGACATAACATGACGAACCAATATATACAACAATATACAAGTGAGACTATTTTCAAATTGGATACCAAATATTATCATCACTGAAAAAACAATCCCTTTCATGATATGCATACCCAATTACATATAAATCCAACCACAAGGGAATAAACCAATCAAAGACTCTAGCTTTAGTTTCGTTAGCAAAATCATAGTGAAATGCCAACTTAGCAGGTAGACAAAACAATAACAGATTCAAATTTCCATCTTGTCTAATCCTTATAATGTAAACATCATAAGTCAATTCCTATTTGAGAATTAGACTAGTTATTTCAAACATGAAATTTTGCAAGTAGGAATTTATTTGAAATAATTTCAGGATCAAATGTTTTTCTTTCATTGTGTTTACTGTCAATACTTTAGAAGTTATATTCAATTCCTTATCAACAACACTTGCTATATCATTATGGACAACATAAACACTCAAAGGAAAATCATACAACTCATTACCTGGAACTACCATCAATAACAAAAGTATAGATTCTACCTTGTTATCCAGGACCAAGACACCATGAGTAACATTTACCAAAGTTTGATGAATAATTTCAATTTTTTTCTTTTCTTCATGAGCTCCATCATTGTCATCTTGTAGTACTTCATTTTCATCAACCCCCTCATCTATTTTTGTGATTAGCACATCTTTTTTATATTGTTCAAGGATTTCAACATCTTTATCTGAGGTAGAATTTTCAATGACTTACACATGAAATGAAACAGAAATCCCATAAATAGGATTATGAGAAAATAATAAGTTTTCATGTTTTTTAAAACAATAAAAATGACCATATAAAATCATGGGAAGAAGCTCCATTGCATCTTCCTCATAATCATCAAGTTCCTCAAGACACTCTTCTTCAAAATTATCTGCAAATGTTTTTGGTGACTCCAAAACTTCTGTTGTCGAATCAACATCAAATGTGTATATGCCTAGTTCAATGTCATTATAAATAATCTCAATAAAATCATCCTCATAATACATGATCATATTCTTTAACCTAGGTTCTCTTTAAACATGAATATGATTAGCTACACCTTCCCAAGGCAACCATAAGCATGAAAAATCTATGGAAAAGTATCCATTCATATGCTTGCTCCATTCCCTGCTCAATAACAAACCGTACTTGTGAGGAATATAAAAAAATTGAGTATAAATATAATGTTGTATCCTAAGTTTTTATGACAATTTAATGTGCACATTCTTAAGCATACCTATAACTCTCACTTCTATTTTATCCAACTGCACAACAATTTTATTTGAAGATGTTGGTTTAAAACCTAACTTTTGACAAACTGTGAAAGGCATCACATTACCTGAGGCTCCCGAATCCACCATACAATTGTGCAAATTCCTACCTACAATTTTAACTATTAATAAAAAAGGAGTAGCATCCTCTTTTTCTTTTCATGCAGCATATTGAATTTTAGTTACTTTCCCAATTTATTTAGTATTTCGATTATCAAAAGCCTCCATTAATAACTTTTGTTGGTTAGGTAACTTTACAAATTCAAACAGATTGATGTTGGCCTTATTTTTTTTAAAGATCTTCAATGATATTATAAGTCATCTCTTTATTATCTAGTACCTCATGTGCAATTTTAGATCCATTGAGAGAAGATGGAGGAATCATATTATTAACATCAGGAGGAATAACATCATTGTTAGGAGGAGTAGAAGTAGTTTTGAAAGATTTAATTTTACTTATAAAGTTATAATTATGATTCCCATTTCTATATTGTCAGGGTATGAATTTCTTCAATACCTTGCTCATCTTCTTCTTCTTCATCATCATCACTTGATACAATAATATCAAGACAATACGTATAACTTTTGCCTTTAATATTTTCTTCTTCCTCATTACTTGGAACCCATTCTATTTTATCTAGTACCTATTGAATACAATTTGTAACACAACTAAAATCATTACAATCAAATTTGTTATGTTCACCAGTACAATATAACCTACACCAACTATCCAATACAACTTTAGATACATTGATAGTTTCTATCTTATTAGAAGCATTACTATTGTTAGAAATAGGAGTTGGAACTCCCCTATTATTTGGTTTTGTATTGAAATGTTTAGGTTTTTGCATAGTAAACCTTCAATTTGATTGTGAACTTTGCGCATTTTGTTTTTGCATTTGAAAAAAATCATTATTTAACTTTTGGTACTTTCTCGTTAAATCTGCTAATTGATTATACTCATTAACAACATTAGGAGAATTACCTTGGTTTTGATTTGAGATATTTTGGTTTTGTAAAACATTTTGTGCGTGCAAATTCATCCAAATAGGAGTATTTTGATTAGGCATGATATTCGAAACATTTTTATGAGGCATAACATTTGGTATATTCTGATGAGGTAAAAAAATTGATTCAACCATGGATTTGCATACATAGGATTGACTTGATTTTGTGAGTTTTGTGCAAACATGGGATTATTCTGTTGCGCTTGTACATTTTGGAAAGGATTCATAATTTGCATTGATGTCACATTTACAAAATCATTAAATTGAGAAGTATCATTATTTCTTGTTTTGTGTGCAGCATAATGGATTTCTAAAAACATTGGATTGTTTTGTGGTACAGATGCCATTGGTTTTGGAACTTGAGGAATTGCATTTAACATTGGGACTTGAATTTTCAAAGCATAATTAACCATAGGGATTTGGTTATGCATACTTGGATATACAATAGAAGGTAATTGACCAAGTCCACAACTTGATGGTATGATTTATTGCTCAACTATGAGCACTTCTATGTAAGATCATGTAAGTGTTGTCATCTACCCCATTCTCCTAAAAAACATTACCACTAATGGATCCAAAGATCCAAAGTAGATTTAGATAGCGGCTAGTTCTGCAATATTATAAGGAGAATTTAGACTTAAGTACATCTTATGGAACCTAGTATTGAACACTTGCAAAGGTTCATTAGTCTCTCTACAAGTAGAAACAAATTACAAATAAACACTAGCTAGATCAATTACGAATTTGAATTGATTAATGAAACCATTTTTCAGCATATCCCATGAAGTAATAGAGCTAAAAGGTAAGAAAACATACCAGTCATAAGTTATCTCATCTAAAGTTAGAGGAAACAACCTACATGCAACATCCTCATGTTCGATATGTATTTCGGACATGGCATTTGTGTATGCTTGTATATGCTCTTCTACCAAACAAGTACCATAATGCTTATATTTCAGTAAATATTTCTCCATATTCTTTGGCATATCATGTGTACCACCAACTATGTTTAGTTGACTTTGTTGATTTCCCATTCATGCCAGATTTGGTTCACCAGGTACAACCATATTGAGAAGTGGAGGATTAATAGACAAATTTGGATTTACGTTAGAAGTATTGGGAAGGATCATAGTTTGAGTCTTACTTCGTCTATGTTTCTTTTTTGGTGATAAACTTTGAAAAATTGTAGAACCAGTAGACTTTGACCTCGTGATAATTTCTTTAGACTCCATTTTAGTGAAATCTAACTAATACTTTGAAAAATACAATACTTGAAATATGATTTTTAATGAGACGATGCAATCGTGATATTCAAGTATGTAATTTTAAACAAGGAACTTCAAGAATGAATGTATGAATGATTGAAAAATTGCATGAAAACTAAAATCAAGTTACCAGTTTTTCATCTTTAGGCCCTCCTTCTAGCCCCAATTTATTGAGGTGTGATTTTGTCTAGTCACAAAAACTACTCAACAACTTAGAATTTAAATTCTCTCTTACAAAGAACATAATATTTATCCAAGGTTCTCACTTTAATGTTTCTCCAAGGTTCTCACTTAATATTTTATCTGTCATGCATAGATGTTTATATAAGTTCCGAAATAAACTCTTGGGTTTGCAAGTTTTTGTTTACAAGGGGCCTGAAAATTAAGTAAATGATTTCATGTTTATCGTGTATAACATGTCCTTCATACTAATTTAGTTATCTAAATAATGAAATAAATTTTCTTTAGGTTTTAAGTTTATGCATACAAATTTATCTTATGATCTCAATACAATGTCTTAATTAAAATGCTTTTAAATGAATTTGAAAATACATAAAAACTAGCATTTTAATAAAATTTCAATTAACTTTGAAGAATCAAAGTTAATGAACTTTTAATAAAATTAATCCATTATAAACCTTGATTATCAATATTTAACTTTTAGGAAATTCAAGGTTTAATTTATTTTAATCAACTCAAATATAATTTGAGAACTATAAAATTAAAATGTTCTAACCCCAAAATATGAAGGCTTTCAAAGCTTAATAAATAAAACGTATAGGGTTTTAATATAATACTTTATATTTGAACTGTAAATTGTATATAATAAAAATCAATTTCAATAAAATTATATCTTTATTGTATTTGTGCATCAAATATTTATGAAGTAAAATATTTGATAACAAATATCATCTTTCAAAGGTAAGGCTTGAACTTTTAAACAAATGCAACTTTATTGAAATATAAAATCCAACCGAATATTAATCCAAGATATTAATTCTAGTCCACAACTTTATTAAATCAAAGTTAGAACTAGAAAATTCATTTATATCTCATAAATTTATTTATTACAGATATTTATCGAATTAAATATATGAATAATAAATTTATTGAATAACTGAGTTATGGAATTCAATAAATTTGTAGCATTTACCTAGACTATCTTATATGAATTCAACAGATTTGAAAATAAATTTTGACTCTCACACACTACAGAAGCCAAATTACACACTATAAATCAAAAGCTTACATAAACCTGATTATACACAGTCAATAATAAGTCTAGTGCAATCTCCAATGAAACTTCTATTATTTGAAAAATTATATCCACTATCTTATTTCCAACTCAAATACCAACAACTTGCTTTTGAATTCATAAAATAATTGGATATAACATAAATATTACAATATACACTTCCTGTCTCTGCAATCTTGTTTCTCTGTATCATCCAGTTCCTCTTTCTCTGCCCTTGTATTATATCTTCTCTTCCCTGCAACAATCGTCCGACCAAAATCCCTAGCTTTCATTCCTTATTTATAATCTTGAACATTTCGTTGTTTTAGGTTCGTTCATTCCATTTCTAACAGTTTTAACACGAGTTTTATAACAAATTTATAACATCGTCCAACAACTTTCAGAACAAATTCTTTCTCTTTTATAACAATAAGAGGAATTTTATATTTTAATCACTTGAATACCTCCGTGCTTATAGCATAATATTTCATACCTTTGATTATTATACATTTTAGGTATACTCTGCCCAATAATTTATATAATAATTATTAACATGCGCACCTTTCCATTGAACATATATCTGCATGACATACAAGATGTTTGTTGTTCCTATAATGAACATCGTTGCCCTTCGCTGCTTTAATTTTATTTAACTCATAGTCCATTAGACAAAGCTAAAGCCCAGCAGATAAAAAATGACTCCACTGCCATATTCGGGAAGATAGAGGTATATCTCCTCTCAAATCCTACCTCTCTATGAACAAACCTAACACGCATTTCTGTGAACAAATAATAATGTTCCTGTGTAAGCTTGTCAGATTTAGCTATGCAAATAAAAGGCTTTTGGAATACATTGTCACCGTTGCTATTAATTTTCCTCTTCAAATAAGTGAATGAGAATAAATCATTATATACTGTGGAAGGTGAAGAGCACCATCAAACCGAACAATAAGATGAAGTGCACAATCCTTGTTGTCTCGTGTTTCATCTATTGTATCGAGTAACCCTACTTCACCAGGCTCCAAATATGTGTTACATTAATAGTATTTGCTTCTGATTGGCCTCTATAATAAACACTCCCATCTAGTGTTCACGAAATTGTCTTAGGTGTCCACTATACTCTACAAGTCAAAATCTGGCTTCTACATTAGCCCATTGCATATACCTTTTATTACTGATTTTGGATAAAAGATATGAATGTGCAATAACCTTTTAATTGGCTCATTTTAATCCTCATTTATCAGGAACAAAAATCAAGACCACACTGAGTCTATTCAATCGATGTTTTCTCATGGAACAACATATTTTATCACCCATATTCGGTCATCGCTACATCTGTTGGAACTATTTTGAGATGCATATCTATGCTGAATCATCAACCAAATGGTCTGGATGTATGCAGTGTGAGGTCCTCTTGTTCTATAATCAGTCACGTGATATTATGTTTTCCTTCAAGCTATTTATTTGCAGTGCTGTTGGAATTTTATTCTCACTTTAATACCTCTTCTGGTGAATCACCATGAAATAAATGCCAATCCCAAATCTGCTGATGGAATCCTCGATGGTTGTTTGGCTATCCACATCAGCTCTGTTAACCTTTCATATTGTATACCTATATTTATCTACAAAGTTGACAGCAATACTTATCAATAAGAAATTTTAACACACAACCATCAGTTTCACCGGGCGCAACTTGACCACTGAGCACTTAAATATCTCTTGAAAACATTTGTATCTGTCAGTTTCTTGTAATTTCATCAATGTATAAAATCCACATTTGACATCTTTGTTACACCACCCTGCATTGTACTGTTAATTTGAATTCACCGTAACAATCCAACTACACTGCTGTTGAGTTTCTACCTTGTGTAAATAAGTAATAAAATGCGATTATCTGATTGACTTCTTAGTCAATTTTTGCTCGGTAATCTGCGTGTAACTGGTAATATACTGATAGCAAGCCCCACCGAGTATTATGCAGACATATAAGGTAATGACGAACTCTTGGAACCCCTTTGTAAGGTGCGTCCGGGTATCACCACATGTTCACTATTTCCTTCAACACTCACACCTAGTGCTTTGGTCGCGGGACCCATATTGACAACCTTGACAATGGCACCCAAACTCTGCGAACAGAAACAACAACACAATTTGATTTTAATTATAAAACATTACTTTATAATTAAAAAACAAAACAATAATAACATAACACGTATACGAAACAAAACATAAACAACAAACAATACACTTTGACATAATCATAAAATACAAAAAAACAAAACATTATAATAAACCAACCAAATAACGAATTTATCAATATAACATAAAAAAATATTATAACCTAAACAATTAATATGAAAGAACTCAATAAAATACAACCTAACAAAACTAATATGACATAACAAATAAAAATAAACTTAACATAGGTGTCTTTACTATTACAAAGAAACATATTAAAACAATTAAACATAACCTAACCAATCTAAACACTAACAAACATGAAATAACATAACATTACAAAAAATATATAAAAATACTATAAAACAAAACATAACACCAAAAACTTTATAAAATTTAGAATGACAACAATGAATAATATAAAGAAACTTATAAAAAACTAATAAATAACATAAGATACTAATATGATAAACTTTGACAAAACACAACATGACTCAACTATATAACATAAGAATAAAAATAAACTTAACAAAATCATCCTAACTACCATAACATGAATATATCAAATGACCACACAAGCATAAATCCAAGATCCTTAGATCATGAGATGAATTCTGAAAATGAGCCTTGCTTTAAAACCATTTGAAGAAATATGAGCATTTTGATATCTCAATGATGACTATGGTGAACAATAAGTGCAAGTAACAATTTGAAACAAGATTTCAAATTTCAAGTGGGTACCCAATATTTTGGGGTTATTTTTAAGGAGTCACAACAATGTGCGGATCGATTGGGGACTTGAATTAATGCTATTACCCTGCTAGGCCCCTCAAGGGGTCGATCACATCTAGTGGTAGCACGATATGGGCATTGGCTAGTGAAATATTCCTCCTGATTATGAGGAGGAATCATAAAGATTCCCATCATGGATGTACCCTAATGATCGTATCCTCTGTGTTTGGAGGTAGCATCATGACAACTACCAAGATGATATTCGAGAATGAGTAAGTCCCTGGATTTATATTTAAGGTATTCTAGACCTTTTTGTAAATTTTCTACAACATAATTCTATGACTGAGATCAGCTACATGTAGTTACCATGGTCTTGATTACCTAAATAATCAGTAAAGAAACAACAATCAAACAATGTGATTATCTCGTTTAAGTTTTATTTGTGAAACCCTATAACTATTTGAGTGTGTTTTTGATGTTTTTTTGTTGTTGTTGCTCTTTTACTTGATTTTTTTCTATTTTTGATGATATTGACTTAGTTTAAGAGTTTCACTTGTATGATCTTACACACTGACTTGGTGATGAATTCCAAGTCATGAAACTGACTAAGGCTTGGTGATGAACTCCAAATCCAATGAGGGAACTTAGGTTCTAGACTTGGCCAAAGTGGGGTACAAAGTAAGAAAATAAAATCCAATGAGGTGGTTATGAAACACACCATCACTAGTATTGATCAATGTTTAGTGATGAAATCCAACTCACTGATGTTAAAATAGGATTTGGTGTGTGAGGGTTCTTTTCATTATGCAAGAGAAAATAAAACATAGAGCATATAATGATGTTTTACTAATGCATATAAAATGATGTTTCAAATTCATATTCCAACAAAAATATATGTTTAATTTTAGAAATTTAATGATGCAAAACCCTAGAATGATATCATCCTGGAGTCAAGCGATCAGAAAAAGGGGCCATCCAGGTTAGGGATGTCCATAGAAAAGGGCCATCTAACCCAGTGATGGTCATGAACAAGCTACTTAAAATTGAAATATCTTTGTATTTTCTCTACTAAAGCATGAAATTTTTACATTTCATTACTGAAAGTAGGATAAATAGGTACAAAAAAATTATAGATGTAGCTTTAGTTTCATGTAGATGTTGTAGATGTTATTTTATAAGTTCTACTTTGAGGTCATATTTGAGTAGGACGACATGATCTACTAGTTGTCTCAATATAGGATGACTGAGACTGCTGGCCATCTCAAGATAGGATGGTGGTACCTACAATTCACAAACACCAAGAAAATAGAAATGATCAACTAGTAGATAAGATCAGGCTGTGATCACCAATGTAGATTCCAAGGACCACATATCCATATACATAAATGCAATATTGAATTCATAGCTAATCAAATGCAACCATGCAATGAAAGAACAAGAATAAAGAAAATGGTAAGGTGCCATTTTATTGATAATATCTCATTTAATTACAAAGAGGTTACAATGAGGATACCCTTCAAAGGATCACTACCAATATTTGATATAATTGATTACATATAAGACCATTTTGGATATGTTACAAAGGATATTTTTGTATCCCACAATTGAGTAAAAAAATTCTTGATACTATTGCTATATATGATGAAGAGGATGAATTTTTATGCTGTTAGCTCCTTATGAAGACCTTTAATATGGACACAATGAAATGTCAAAGGCATTAAAATAATTTGAAGAGCCTTCCAATATGAGGTCCATATGAAATATAAAGCAAGTGATAAAGAAAGCTATAATCCATCAAACACATGTATAGAAAATGAAATCAAATGATGCTAAACATTAATTAAAATAATGCTAAGTCTACTGAAAGTAAAAAAACATGAAAATAGATCTTGAAGTCATACATACATAGGGTTGTCCAGTATATTTGCCATCCTAGAAAAGCACGATAGTGCATGCATGTCATCTTAGGGTGATATGGTCATTGAGTTGCAAATAATGCTCTTGAAAATTTGGCAAGGCGTCATTGGGTTTGATTTGTGGATGGGTTGATGTTCTTGGTGCACTTGTGAATAATGACTTATGGGTGGGATTGAACATAAAAGCAGTGCTATTGGATGGTACTAAGGATGTGAATATGGTTTCTAAACTTCAAGGGAATCCATTGACATGCTTTCCATAGACAAAGGATGTAAATAATGTCTTTGAAGCTTCTAGTCAAAATCGATTAGTAGTCTGTTGCTTGTAAGGTTGTGAACTCTCAATATTTGATTCACCAACACTTCATTACAACAAAACATATCTCTCATTAATGAAGGCTAGACATATTTAAATAGAATTTCCAAGGGGACTTCAAATATTCCTTGAGAATCCAAGAATCTGTTATGATTAAGAAATGGTTATCAAGAATCTGTTGTGCTCAACTAGCACACAACTACTTTTCTCTCAGGTCAAGAGGTTGTGTTATATTATTGACCATCCTAGGGTAGGGTGGTCATGACTGCTGACTATCTTGGGGTAGGGTGACCTTGACTGTTATCTACCTTAAGGTAAGATGACCCCAGTTGAAAGGTAAATTATTCCATATTGGAAGTGCCCATGGTGGGTCATATGGCCTAAAAAGGTGTACATATAGGTAGTCTCCTCAAAATGACATGTTTAGGTGTCTACACATGGCCCTAAAAGCACAATAACCATCAAAAACACTACATTATAGTAATAGGAAGAAAGTATACTTCATCAATCCATTATTAAATAATAGTTGTGCTAGGAGGTTTGTTACAATAACATAATGAATGATTATAATGTCATCCATGATTTTATAACCTTTAACAAGACCACATTTTTGACCAACAATGATGAAAGACAAAACTACTTTCATCTGGTTGGCAATAGTTTTTGATAAAATTTTGTATAAAGTGTTACATAAACTGATAGGTCTAAAATCCTTTAGGTCTTTGGCTCTTGGTTCCATTATACTAGAATATTAAAAAGTAATAAAATTTTCATTAGGTGCAATAAATTCATATAGAAGGTGGTGAAACTAAAGTTTTTGAAAGCTTTACTCTTCCCTTTGTACACTTTATGAATCATGAATCATCTATGAAGATTCAAATTCTCTCCTTAAATATTGTAATCAAATCAATTTCACCTTTTCTTGTGTCTTAATAAGATATGTGCAATGTGTCCCATGCCACCTTGACACTTATAGCTAAATAATTTTTTAGGATAGTATTCTTATCTACAACACTCTAGATCAAATGCCTTGCTAATGCATCTTTCTTCTTTTCTTCCCTCTTGTTGGGTTGTTCATGTACTATTAATGCATTCTAATCTTGTTGCTCCACATAGCCATCTTGCACAATATCCAAAAATTCTTTATAAACTATTATAGTATGTATTTTTATTGTCCAGTAATCATATCATTATATATTGAATAAAGTAATTATAATTATACTATTGTTTGTTGCCATCTCTTTCAACCTCTCTCAACATATGCTCGGATACCAATTGTTAAAAATAGACTTCCAAAATACAGCACCAAGAAAGAAACAAAAACAATTGACCAAAACTACACCCATTTGAAAGTTTCTCATAAAATTGAAGAGGAAAAGACACAATTGTACAAAGGAAAAGCCCTATAAAATTGCTTACTTATTTCTATCATAATTTATACAACATTATTTTCTAAAAATAAACTCTTGAAAAAAATAGCATGCATGTTTATTGCATGCTTATTTAGATTTTATTTATATTTCTACTTTATTTATGCTTATCCAAAAACATGCATGCTTCTACATGCTCATCCTTATACTTAAGCATTACAAAAAATAATAATTACTCAACATGTAATTGACATTATCCTACAAACATGGGAGAAGAATACAATATAAAAATTGGAATTCCATGTGAAGAAAAATTTTAATGATCAAAAGATATTTATGTGACTTTTGAACTTAAATGAAAAATTTTAAGCCTAGTATCTAATATCAATAAAAACTCTAAAATCAATTTGTAACTTCAAATTAATAAATTATGGAGGGAATTGGATGATGTGATTCTGATTTATGTGGGTAGAGCTCATAATAAAGTGGAGGTATGGGTTCAGTGGTATGGATATTGAGGATGAGAGGATTCGATAGGTTGGTGAGCCAATCTAGTGTTTGACTAATGTGGATAGCCATTACATACATATTAAATAAGATATTTGGCTCCAATACAAATCTTATTTTAGTGTGGTAATAAAAATTGGTTAGTGTAGATGCAAAATCGAATAACACCAAATAATATACTTAAATAAATGAATGAACAAAGCATAACAAATACAGATGGTTTCATATAAATAAAAATTTATTATTATTTCTAGGTGGATCTTTGATAATACAAACAAGTGTACCCCAAATGGGGGTTTACAATGCTTTATTATCCAATACAATTATTTCAATACGCTAGGGTTCTCTAAAACCCTAGCTAAAAATAAGGATAGTGTCTTCACACTCAACTTGATATCAATAGTAAGGTGAGTGGGCTTAAGATATCCATAGTATGGACCACTCAAGTGCTTCAATAGCTTCAAATAAACTGGATCTCTAAACCTACAAACAACAAACAATAAAATGTCAATAATATCTATGAGAGCTCCACTATTTGAGGCCCTAAATAAGAAAATTACTAACCCTAGTTGTAAAAATGAAGGTATAAATATATCTAAAAAATAAAAAATACTTGCAATAAATAAATTACCTTGTCACACTAATTTTTTGATCTTTGTTCTTCATTGTTGTTATAGGATTTGGTGTGCATATGCCCTAGCAACACCCGAGGGATTGCTAGACTATAGAACTAGGGTTATGAACACCCGTAGATGCTCGACGATGGTAGGAGGTGCCAAAATGTGCTCGATGATGGAAGGAAGGCATCCAAATGTGCTTGAAAATGGCATAAGGTACCCAGAGATGCTCAGTAGAAATAGGAGACACCTAGAGATGCTTGAGGAATTAAAACATAATCTATAGAAACATATTTGGTTCATGCGAGGGGGACGATAGTGGATGTAGAAGGTGAGAGCAATTGATGGAAGAGGAAAAGTGGTGAGAAGGCTTGGGTATTTGAGAAATTAGGGCACAAGTGCTTAGAGAACTCAAGACTTAGGGAGAACTTAGCAAACTTATTAAAGCAAAAGACTTAGAAAACTTAGGGGTTGAGACATCAAAATGACTCCTCTTTATAATCTCTCCTAAGGCACATTAGGGTTTCAAAAACATAATTTGTGTCATCAATATTAAAACGTGACAAAGGGTGGAGATTAAATCTAAGCATGTGGTATGGATTAAGTTGGATGAATGATTGGGAGTAGATCATGATGGATGGCTGAGATTAATTCAAATAAATATACATATATTTATTAAATATATATAAATAAAATATATAAAATATTATTATTTAAATATATATTAAACAATTATATATAAATAATGGATAAAAGTGGTGGAAAACCATGGATGGATGAAAAATGACTAGATTTTAGTGTCTACAAATGATCCTTTTTGTACCATGTTGCATGAAACACAATGTGGTGCAAAAATAGAAGACACCTAGTTTTGGCCTAATGCAGAAGCAACTTCTTCCTAATTAAATGTAAATATGAGCTTGGAGACAAAGGAATTTTGATTATGTAGCTTACCCTCTCAATTGGTGAATGAGTGACAGATGCATATCATGAGCCAATTGATAGATGAGTGTAAATAGTTGTATGAATGATGTAAATGGAATATCATTTTTCCCCAACAGTGGAAGGAGGTTGTTGAAATATGCAAGTGATTGATCATGTTTTTGCCCTAACAGAGAAAAAGGGGTTTTTTCCAAGTGTAGATGCCATGATCATGTATGATGTATCCCGTTGTGGAAAAATCAAAGTCAAATATGGTTACCCTAAGTTTGGGTTGATTCCATGCTATTGAGAAATGTGCCTTTTGACGTTATTGATATGAAATATGTTAAAAATGTAAGAAAAAGACTTAGCTTCAGAGGGTAGCTAGCAACTATCAGATAATTCCTATATTTAGAACCAATCACCCTTGATAAGTCCAGTTTTCATGATTGCTTCCATGAAAAGGAATGATGAGTTATAATATTGTCCATTTTTTAAGCCCCATGAACTAGGCGATCAATGACAACTAGAGAGCAAATTAGTCTTGGCATAATTTCACTCGAACGATGAAGTACCAAAATTTATTATGCTTTTTTATTAATGAGATATTATATTATGAATATGACCAAGTTTCCTTATGTCAATTTACCCATCTTACCGAACTACATGAATGCAAATCACTACAAAAACCAAAGAGATAGAATAGACTATTAGATATGAGGTTCACTTGAAATTAGTTTTACTTGACAAATGTATGAGTGTAATGATTGGAATATGATGTATAAATGAGTGTAATGATGTAATTGAGGATGAAATGATGAAAATGGTCATTTTGTGAAAATTTGGACCATTTTGAAACATTTTGTAACTTGTAATGTGATTTTATGACTTTGGGTTGCAAGAAAAAATTATGCCTCCAAATCAATTTTGGTTTATTATGATGAATTTTATGTATGGATGCAATTTGAAATGATTTTATAGAGGTAAGCTACATTTTTGGATTATTTTGTTCTTTTTGTGAAAGTTGACACCAAACTTCGATGGGTTATTATTTCTTATGCAAATGCCCACCATAGTTTGGTGTTTTTCCAAATGTAGGGAGGCACCTCAATGTTCCAGGAAGCACTCATGGGTATCTCAGTGCATTGGAACATCTATAAGTAGCCTGTAGACGGAAAATAAAACTCATTTTTGCATCCATAAATTTTGGAAGCTGCATCTAAGGGAGTGAAGTGAAGTGAATGGATTGAAGTGAGTGGTTTGTGAGCTACAAAAGCTATGGTAGCGGATGCGGGAGTAAGCTTACACTTTGCCAAGGTAAGTTCTTTTGAATTTATTTTTATTTTTCTTTGTGCAAAAAATATTTCTTCTATTTTTTTTTGAAATAATGCAATGTATGTGACATTAAAGCTTTGTGGTGTGTTGCAATTGAATATTTTTGAGGCTCAACATCATTTCTCACCTATCATCACCGAGGTGAGGAAGGCGCTACGATAGGATGAGTGGGATTGGTTGGAGGTTGTCGGGCTGGCTGGGGCAGCCAAGATAGATGTAGTGAGGGAAAATTAGGGATGTCTCTCTACCTTGGTAGAGATATGGGATCCAGATAGGGAGATATTTTGGCTCCCTACTAGTGAGGCGATTGTGACACTTGAGGATGTATACCACATCCTCAAGTTACTATTGGAGGGATTGCATGTCGAGGTTGGACATGACAAGAAGAAAGAGTTGAGCCACATGTTTGGGTATGGATGGGAAAGTGTGGAGGTGATAGATGGAGGGACTATGTACTTTTCCATGTATGTGGAAAAAAAATTGGATGCTCTTCCTATTTTTGTGATGTCCGTATTGGCAAACATAGTGGTCCCGAATAGCAAACATAGTGCTCTTCCATGGAATCTTACTGGGTTGGTGTGCGATATGATTGCTACACCTTAGGCGTATGTATGGGCTCCTACCTTATTGGTGTATTTGTACCTAAATTTATATGAGGTGAGGATGTGGAAGTACCAGGGACTAGGTTTTAGTTTACTACTACAATGTTGGGGTTAGGAGCACTTAATTGTGGCTCATATTTTGGGTTTATCGATTGAGGGATGGGATAGGGAGTAACCATATGCAATGAGATGGCATATGGTAGATGAGGTACAACTAAGTCATCCAATGTAGATGAGTCAGTGGTATAGGTATTTATGGGTTTGATTGATGGCAGCTCAGGTGATATGGAGACCATGATGAGGTGCCATATTGATAGGTGATGGATATCATTCATGGTGAATGTGTCATTCTAGATGGGTGGTTGTGAGGCATACAAAGTATGTGGAGCTAATATAGTTCTCCTAGGTGCTATGATAGTTTGGATTGAGGTAGGGGGTTCCTTAGGAGCCAGTACTCTATAGGCATTATCAGGATGAGATATGTCTATCATGTGTTGATGCATGGAAGGCCACACTCAAGGATGGTGAGGATATGGATCTCCTTGATTTGGATGATGTAGGGACTATGAAGGAGTATGATGTATTGTTTGTGATTTAGCCACCATGGGTATCAAGTCCATTTGTGGATAGGGATGGTGATGGAGATAAGGTTGAGGATGATTTTGAGGCTCCTAACTACTGACAATGTCTTCAAGCTAGCATTCAGAGGAAGTATACTAGGGGTAAAATAGAGCAGGATATAGAGCTTGGAGGATATGAAGGGGATGGAGGGGATATGGTGGAGTAGGTTCCTAAGCTTGGGGAAGATGAAGAGAACATGTAGTATAGAGAGGATATTTCGGATGGACCTCCTAGTTGGAGTGAGGATGATTAAGTGAGGCTAGAGCAGCTAGTGGTAGAGCAAGATGCTATGATAGTAGCTCAAGATATGAATATAGCTTAACTATAGGGTAAGGAGATGGCTCTATAGGCAGATATAGCTCAATTCTGTATGAAGCTAGAGGCATGTGGAGGTGAGGATAGGATCATGAGGCTACAATTAGAGTTGTTAGAGGGCTATTATAGGAAAAAACATGATGTACATCACCTTCAAGCTTAGGAGGGATATGTTTGGGCTTTGGAGTATCGATTGAAGGAGCATGATATTGGGATTCTATAACTGCCCTCCTCATCCATATCTGGGTTAGATAGGTCAACTGAGTCTATGCATAATTCTAGGTATAAGGCTCCTTCAAGGTCACAGGGGTCCTCTAATGGGCATTGGCTTAGTGCTTAGATGTAATTTTTGGTATATGAGCCTTGGTGACCCATTGTATATAGCCTTCAGGATTTCATTATACATGCAATATATATATATATACATGGATTTTACTTTTTATGTTATGCTTTTGTGTGGATGCATGTGTATATGGATGATTAATGCAAGTTATGGAATGCAAATATTCTAATGATCATTCATAGTTTAGATTTTTCTTGGTCATGTTTTAGCATTGTTGTTTAATTAGGATCTTTTACATTTTGTGTTATGCTTTTGTGTGGATGCATATGTATATGGATGATTATTGCATGTTATGGAATGCAAATATTCTAATGATCATTCATAGTTTATAGTTTGCTTGGCCATTTTTTAACATTGTTGTTTAATCAGGGGTTTTTACTTTATATGTTATGCTTTTGTGTGGACGCATGTGTATATGGATGATTAATACAATATATGGAATGCAAATGTTCTAATGATCATTCATAGTTTAGATTTTTCTTGGCCATGTTTTAGCATTATTGTTTAATCAGGGGCACCAAACTTGGTGGTAGGTAGGATGAAAATACTCATGAAATGACATGGATGTTAGCATGGAAGAAGTGTAGACACCAAAATAGCACCAATCTGATTATGTGACTGCAACCACTGATTTCTTTGACACACACAGCCCCAAGGGCAGCCCCTAGAGGTCAAATAGTGGTCCTAACCACTCTCACAGTAGTTTTGAAAGGTCAGAGATCAATTTGGCACCTTCAAGCACTTTGCTCAGTATCCATACCACCCTGGGATGAATTCAAACTGGGACTCACCCCACCTAGGGATGAATTCTAAATTCGCTCTAGGGTGGGGCAAATTGCAGGTTTGATGGACAAAAAGTCAAATCTTGACAAATGGCAGCTCAGATCTGCCACCCAACGCTTCCTTCATCGCATGGGAGTATGGGTGAGTGTATTCGAGTGTTAGAGGTATTTGCAAGGTTAGTCATGAAGTACCAATTTAGGGAGGAATCTCCTTCCCCTTGGGAAGGCATGATTGCCAAATGGTGCCTCTGCATGCCTATTTCAAGAGACCTCTAGGTCTATAAATTGGTGAGTTCCCTCACCCCAAAATATAGAGAGAAGTAGAATTTTAGAGCAATGAAGTCGTATCATTTTATTTACACATCTCACACCTTTTGGATTTGCACCTTTCACATCCTTGATCTCCTTTAGAAGGGAGGTCATTGGGTGACTATTGGGAGGATAAATCTTGATCCCAAAACCTGACATTTGGCCACAATACCCCACCAAATTTTTTGACAATACCACACAAGAGGTTTTGGGCCCATCCCAAGTGGATTGGTGTAGAAATCAGGCCTCAAACGACGGGCGGCCTGCCCCATGGGCACCCCCTCCCATGTTGCCACAATCCTAATCGCCCCCTTTCAGAGTGATAGGAATTCCATGGCAGATTTGCTTTCTTTAATTTTTGCATTCAATTCTATGATGTTTAGATAGGTTGTCATTTGAATTTTGTCTCGTTTTGAGCAATTTTGATCATATTTCTAGATTTGTTCGCTTTTACTAATCTGTAGGTATCATCATCAAATTCCCATTTATGGAGGCCAAATTGGGAAAATATGACCATCTGGGTCTTCCCAAAATATTTCCAATTAGCTAATCCCAAGTTTGTAGGTCTTTTGGAGCTCCATAGGTAGGACATTTGGACAGTATCTTTTCAGTATTTTGTTGCAAGTGAATTTGTCCCGCCCCAGAGAAAATTCAAATCATTGAGGAATTTACCAACTGTTCCTTTTGTAGAACCTTCTTGGTGGTATTTTTATGCCCATGTTAAATTTCTAGAGCATTTGGATCTATTTTAATCTTATTTTAATTCATTTTTCTCATTCACTTATCGTAGGCTTGGGGATTGCATGCTTTGTTTCATCTGCAGGTGCTACTGACCATTTCTTGTTCTATTGAATGTAGGGTTCAGATATCAGAGGAGTAGAAAGGAGTCAAGACTCATCATTCCAAGTTGTGGCAATGTTTTGGTCCACCCATTTTACATGTGGGCACGCGGAAGAAGGAAAGGCGCCCATGGATGTAATAAGAACTCATGCTTAAACGCTCCTAGCCCTTGGAAGGGGAGGATGCGCATTGTAACCGAGTTTGAAACATATCAATAAAAAGGGCTATCTTATTTATTCCCATTTGTTTCATTTCAATTCACTCATGCTTTTCCCTCTTTTTCATGCACTTTCAAGTTTCTAGGATTTAGCGTTGAGTCAGGTTTTTGTTTGCATTTCACATACTCGCTTTCCTTTTTGCTTTCGTATCCTCGTGACTTCAAGAATATATGGATATTGATATGAAATAAGGATGCTGACATGAAAGAATATTGGATGTTGATATGGAAAACTGACTATTTTGTAGAGACTTAGACATACTAGTGGTATCAAACAACTCACTAAATACTTCCTAATTTCTCTAAGACCAAATTGTGTGTAGTGAATTTATTTACCAAATCATGACCATGGTAATGACTCGAGGTAATAAAGAACCAATGTATGTGCAAGTGATTTTATTAACTCATGTTGAGTAAATTAGTTGTGACCTATTATGGATGATACAAGAAGCTAGCGTGTCCTTATGTGTGATCCAATATCTCTTTTTAAAAAAGACGTGTCACCACACATGAGCACACTCCACTTCTAGTCAAGCGTCAATAGCTCTAGTGGATACTAACTCCATAGTCCAAGATTTTGATCTTTAGGATTTTGGGATGACTACCTAATCATATGATTGGGAATGTAGTAATATCGTTACATCTTGAGGATCAATGGTGTGTGATGTATACAAGTTTTAGAGTTTTTAGGGGTTTTTTCCTACTCTTTCTTTTATTTGGAAATTGTGATAGTGGTGAAAACCACTTTTTTTGTGGACTATGTTGCATTATGTGACAAGCAAGGACTACCATTTTCACTTTGATGTTTAAAAAAAGTATGGTGTTATATCTCTTTGACGCAAGATATTTTTTATGATGTGTGATTGTGTTTGGTTCAAGAATATTTTGGAGTCAATTCCCAGAAGTCAATATTTTCTTAGTGAAAATTGTGTCTTGGTCCTAAATAAAACTTGACATGTATATGGAGGTTTCTTAAAATACTAGGAGTGGCTGAGTGACCGAAAAAACCTAGGAATTATGGACATGTAATTTTGCTAATGACAATTTGGCTTTATGGAATGATGCAATGATGTTTGAAGATGCCTCTGATTAAGGCAACATGAATTTGTTAGACCAATTAATATCTAAACTGAATGAATTATCCATAAATATGAAATATTAAGTGTTTAAAAATTATGGTGCAAATGCAATGTATGAAATACAATTGTATGAAATTAAATGAGTTTTACACAAATGTGTGAAATGTAAGGTGAAAAATGTCGTGTATGGAATGTAATATGTGAAATGATATGTGTACAATGTAATGTTGTTTTGTGTAATATCCATGTATATATACATATATATAAATCATTTTATGCATAGAATGCTCTCAAGTGTATAATATTAAGTGGTTCGGGCCTTCAAATATCTCTAGACTAGCAAGTCTATAAGTACTTTTACCCATTTTCTGAGTAACAATGTATAGACTTAACCAATTAGCCATAAATTTATCATGAAGATGTGATTATGCATTGTTATTTTGTTTATTCTCTTTAAGAACAAGATATCCTACTTGGAATTCACGTAGATGAACTTTGGCATTATAAGCATGTTTAAGGCGGTCTTGATATACTCGTAAATGCTCTAAAACATTGACTCACCTTTCATCAAGAAGTGTGAGTTGGTCAAGATATGCTTGTCTAGTAGTGTTGTCATCTATGAATTCTTGTAATGAAATTTGCAAGGATGGGATATCAAGCTCAAGAGGTATGATTGCTTCGGCTCCATAGACCAATGAAAATGGTGTTGCCCTAGTAGGCGTGCGAATGCTTGTTTGATAATCCCATAATGCCAAGGGAATTTGTGTATTCCAATCTCTATGATTTTCTTTAAAAAGTTTATTGATAATAGTAATTAAAGTCTTATTGGTAGCCTCAGCTTATCCATTTGCTTGTGGACAATAAGGAGTCAAGAAACTATGTTGGCTATTATATTTCTCACAAAGTGCTTGAACATCCTTGTTCTTGAAATACTTACCATTGTCTGAGATGATTTTTTAGGGAAACCAAAATGACAAATGATATGATGAAGTATAAACTCCACAATCTTAGGTCCTATCATACTAGTTAGAGGAATTACCTCGATCCACTCTGTGAAGTATTTTGTGGCTGTAATGATGAATGTATGTTTTCCCAAGGAAGAAAGTGATATTTTACCAATTAAATCTAGATCCTGTTATGAAAAGGGCCAAAGGATTTGAATATGTTGTAATGCTTGTGATGGTACATGAGTTAAATTAATATGTTCTTGACATTACTTACAATATTTGATGTATGTGCAACAATGTCATTCCATTATGGGCAAATAGTAACCCATGCATAAAATACACTTTGCAATGGCCATTCCACTAAAATGACCACCACAAGTACCATCATGAGCTTTAGCTATGGCTCTTTATACCTAAATAGACTCGAGACAATGAAGGAAATTTCCATGATAACCATGTCTATACAATACGTCCCCCAAGAGAGTAAAACGAACTACCTTTTGTTTGAAAGTATGTTTAATAGTATGTGACATATCTGATGGGAGTGTTCCAAACTTGAGAGAGGCTATTATTTAGCTTTACCAAGGCTCATATGACTAAAAATAGATAAATTAAACATCCTTTTTATCCTTATACTTAGCATGGACAATTGTATATTTAGAGATCATTGAAAAAATGAGGGGATGCACCTCTCCTAAGGTATCCTTTGGAATCAATGATCCAAGAGAGGCCATCACATCTGCAAATCTATTATTCAAACATAACAAACTATTAATTTCTTACCAGTAAAATTTAGAGAGCAATTTCATTGGTAATTTATGTAAATCTTAATGATAGGCTCTTTGCATTGGTAATCTCTAGTTACCTATTTGACAACAAGTTGAGAATCACCAAATATCCTAATTCACTTAATACCCATAACTATAGCTTATTGAAGATATAATATTAAGTCTTCATACTCTACATTGTTGTTTATGTATTGCAAGTCTAGTTTGAATGATAAGGGGATAGGCACCCCCTGGGGTGTATGAAACACGAATCCAACACCTTGACCTTTCTTGCACTTAGAGCCATAAAATAATAGTGTGATATCGACGTCTTCCTCCAAAATAATATCTTCTTCTTATATAGTGACAGTGAATACCGAATCATATAAGATCTCAATAATCAAAGTATGATCACTAGGTAGTGGAGATTCTATGATTTTATCGGCAATGACCTAACATTTAATGGATTTTAGTCTAATAAACTCAAGATCAAATTTGGTGAGAAGCATTATCCATTTAGCGATGTGGATTTTATTGTAAGTATGAGATATCATATAACATAGAGGATTTTCTCTAGCTATGATATATGTGGTGTGACTAAGCATGTAATGTGTGAGTCTCTTAGTGGAAAATACCACTTCTAAAAGTACTTTTTATATGTAAGCGTACCTATTTTCATATCTTACCAATGTTTGACTAATGTAATAGACAAGTTTCTCTCAATTGTTTTCATTCTTTTTTGCAAGGATTGTACCTAATGCAAATTCCATTGTTGTCACATGTATATGGAAGGGGACCCCAAGAAAAGGAGGAGCTTAGACTGGTGGAGAAGATAGGTATTGCTTAATATAATCAAAGGCTTTTTTACATTCATATATCCATGAAAATGATATTCCCTTTTGTAGGAGGTGATTGAATGACCTGCATTTATTATAATGTTACATAATGAAACTACAGATTGATTGAATATTTTCTTTTTGTAGACACCAAAACAACACCAATCAACTTATATGACTACAAACATTGATCGCATTGAAACACACAGCCCCTAGTGGTAAAATAGTGGTCCTAACCACTCACACAGTAGTTTTGGAAGGTCAAAGGTCAATTTGGCACCTTTCAGGCACTTTGCTCTCTACTCATTCCACCCAGGAATGATTACAAACTGGTATTCATTCCACCTAGGGATGATTAGTAGTATTCGCTCCAGGGTGGGGTGAATAGCAGGTTTGACAGTCAAAAAGTCAAATCTTGACAAATGACAGCTCAGATCCACCATTTACCTCTTCCTTCATTGCATGGGAGTGTGAGTGAGCATTTTTGAGTGCTAGAGGTAGTTACAGGGGCAATCATGGAGCCCCTAATTAGGAAGGAATCTTCTCCCCCCTAGAAAGGCATGATTTCCAAGTGGCACCTTTGCATGCTCATCCAAGGAGACCGTCAGGTCTATGAAATGGTGAGTCTTCTCACCCCAAAAATATAGAGATAAGGAGAATTTTTGAGCAATGAAGTTCTACCATTTTGCATATTCACTTTTTATTGTGCCTTTCACATCCTTGATCTCTCTTTTGGAAGGGAGGTCATTGGGTGGTTATTGGAAGCGCAATCCAGACCCCAAACCTGACATTTGGCCATAGTAACCCACCCAAATTTACCTACAACACCCCAAAAGAGGTTTTTGACCCATCCCAAGTGGATTTGTGTCAAAATTGGGCCCTAAACGGTGGGCGTCCTGCCCTCGAGCACCCCCCGCACTGCTGTAGTCCTAATCACCCCACCTCGGAGTGATTAGAAATCTGTAGTATATTTTAGTTCTATTATTTTTTATTTTTTTCTAAGTTTCTTAGATAATCTTGCATTCAAATTTCATGTAATTCTGAGCAGTTTTGATCATGTTTTTGTTATTTCTCGCTTTCACTAACATGTAGGTAGCATCATCAAATTTCTGGTGTTAGAGGTTGAATTGGCAAAATCTGACCATCTGGGTCATCCCAAAATACCCCATTTTACCTAACCCCAACTTTTCAAGTGATTTGGAGCCTAAAAAATGGGACATTTGGGACAGTGCTTTTCGATGTTTTGTTGCAGGTCTAATCGTCCCACTCTAGAGCGATTAGAAATCCATGGAAAATTTTACAATTGTTCCATTTGTAGTGCCCTCCTAGTAATTTCCTCATGCTTCTGTTAAATTTTTAGATCATTCTGATGCTATTTAGTTATTATTTTATTTATTTTTTGCATTCACTAATCGTAGGCTTCATGATTGCATGTTTCATTTTATCTATAGGTACTACTAATTGTTTTCCATTTCCTTGAACATAGGATCTCAACATTAGAGGAGCATAAAGGAGTCAATACTCATAAAATCAAGCGGTGGAGATGTTTGGTCTGCCCATTCTACATGTGGGCACGTGGAAGAAGGAATACCATCTGTTGATGTGACAAGAACATATTTAACGCTCCTAGCCCTTGAAAAGGGAGGAGACAGATTGTAACTGGGTTCTAAAGCATATTAATAAAAAGGGTTGTACTCCATATTTGCTTTTATACCTTGTTTCAATGTGTTTATGTTTCTCTCCTTTCATGCATTTCAATTCGTAGGATTTAGCGTTAAGTTTAGTTTTGTTTACATTGCATCTTGGCATTTCCTTTTTGTTTTTTAATCCTCATGCTTTTAGTGGCGATCACGGTGGGAACCTATCCTCTATTTTTGAGATCAAACTTCTAATAAAAAATTGCTTGTTTTTTCTTACAGGTACCAAATTTTCAAATATTGGACTACTGTTCATTCCAGTCGGTGACGAGTACAAAGCTAAAAATCATGCCACCCTAGGGCGAATGGACATTCGTCCCACCCTATTATGAATACAGCTCTGGTATTCATCCCACCTAGGGATGAATAGCTCTCTATGCAATTTCAGAACAAAAACTCAAAGGCATCTTGTTTGGGCAGAGAAGAGGTAGAGGTCCTAAACACCTTCTGTCATTTTCTATTTTCTATTTTCTATTTTCTATTTTCTATTTTCTAGTTATTTTCTTGCTTAGGGAAATTTTTTACTGCATGTTTGCTTTATTTTTTACAAAATAAAAAGAACCCCACACATCACATGGCAATTTAAACACCAATAATATGGTTGTAAGACCCCAACCCTTGATCAAGACCAACGATGGATTTCATCACCACCTTGGCTTGAATTTTTGCATCCATAACCTCGATCACTACTGTTGCTAGACGTAAATCCTGATGAAAACTAACCAAGTGTAGTTGGGGTGATTACCAGTGCATGAGGATAAATCTTCTATGGTAGGTGTCAAAAATAGGGTGAACCTCCTTTCGTACCGCCTATGTTCCATGTACCATTCTGCTCTCGCGTACCAATAGTTTCCCTCATGTAAGTGAAGGTATATTGAGAGGTTTGGTATAATGACCTAGCAATGGTATATCGAAGGGGCGACAATTTTTGGGAGTCATAAGAGCCATCATATTGCATTTGCTAAAAAATGTTCTTTACAAAACTATCAAAACAAAAATCAAAACACACTAAACCAGATTTAGGGCACACCTTTAATCTATAAATGAGATAATCACTGCTTTGATTGTGTGGTTCCCTCTATTTAGTGTAGCATAAAAATCATAAAAAGAAATAAAAATCTACGCATCTTGTAGGGAGACACCACCATGGTGTACACCCGTAGCCAAGCCCAATCAAGGGCAAAAGCTATGGAGAGTGTACAAGGGGATAGAAGTCACCTCCGATATAGCCCCAAGGACTTGGTCATTCCACCTTGGCAGCCTAACCCATGAGATAGTCGACATCATACCTTGATAGAACATGACTATAGAGGCACCCCTTCAAGAGGCATGCCTGCCCAGCACAGACCCTTTCAGGAGGATTCTCTACATGTGGCACTCAACATAGGTAGGAAATCTCCCTTAGACACTCGTTATGAGTGGCCACCACGTGATGAAGTTCTAGGACAGAATAGGGTCCATCGAGAGGCACCACATGATTACATAATCCCTCCTTTACCCCCTCTTATTGTAAAAAATAATAGGACAAATCTAAAGCACAAGGCTCTTCTGGCAGGGCAAGCCAACTCCGCTCACCCCTTTCACATTTATGAAAGGGAAAACAAGGAAGATCACTACATTCCTCAAGAGAAATATATAGTGCAGAAGCAATGCGCCTCTGTACCTACTATTTATCAGGGTCACCCGTTGAGGCTAAAACCTCAGGTGAATGCCACTAACCTCGATAGAGGGAAGCAAACTATAGAAATCTCGGATCACCATGATCGAGACAGATGTGTAGGAGAGGCATCTAGGCCTCCTAGACTCAAGACGACAGAGCAGATCGACCTAAAATTTTCTAGACATGCCACCTGCCAAGCACAGATCACATAACTTGAGCAAGACCAATAGCAGCTAGAGCATCTCTATCACCTTAGAAAAGAGCACATTTGGTGCCAAATAGATGAGCTACTCTGTAACACTGTGCCTGAGAGGGTTCCAACTCCTCGAACATAGAGGGCAGAAAGGTACGAGAGGCATAACCCCTTAGTGCAAGACAGGTCTCTAAGACCTTACCAAGTGTTGCCTTCGAGGCCCCCTAGACCTGAGTGGGAGGCCACTCCTACGAACAATGATGGGCACCCTCCACGGGCACCCACCCATGGTCATGGGTCTCACTCGAGAAATCCTCAAGAAGCTTATGAGGAGTATAAGCAAGAAGAAGAGTGGGTGGAAACGACCTACCAAGGCAGAGGGGGCACTATTCGGCCACCCCTCTATAGGCATCAAGTTCCCCGTAACCCATAATGGGAATAAACTAAGGAGGAAGAGATTAAAACTTTTGATGCATATAAAGCACTGCTAGAGTGCTTGGATTCTATGGAGACCAAGACTTCTGGGCTCCAAAAGCCCACTTTATGCCAACTCCGCAGTCATCCTATGCATCTATCAGTGTCGGCACCCCCTTACCCTAAACACTTTAAAATGCCTTAGTTGGCAATATTTAGAGGTGAGTAAGATGCCCAAGAGCATGTGACTAGATTCCTGAGCCAATTCTTTGGCATTCAAGACAATGATTCTTTGCTACTAAGAACATTCATCACCATGTTCATAGGCCCTACCTTAGATTGGTTAACTCAATTGCCAAAGCACATCATTAGTAACTTAGATCAGCTAGTGGATGCATTCCTCGAATGCTTCACCTTCAACACCAAGAATAACATGCCACTAAGTGACCTAGCCAGCCTCAGGTAGTATGAGGAAGAAAACATGGTGGCCTATGGGAATTGGTGGAGGACTTTGCTTTCAAATATGCCTTACCTCCCTCCTATGGCCGACCTCACCCAAATGTTCTCAAAGAGCTATTTTATATCGATCTCTGTGCTATTTTAGCTACAACAATATGCCACTTTAGAGGAAGCTCTAGTGCAAGCTAGAATCATTAAGGAGATCAAGATTCAGGATGGCGAGATAGCCAAGCCAAAGAAGAAAAAATGGTCTAAAAACACCAAAAAAGGGACCACACAATAGAAACCCGCTACGTTCAATTAGGTTGTTATAAACGTCCCTAAGCCTGCAAAAGCAATACATCCCCAAAAGGCTAACTATCAGGCGGTGCCTCTCAACATTTATGACAAAGAAAATTAGATGCAAGAACAAAATTAGCAACGTCACCCTAGGCGACAATTCACACCTTACACAGAGTCTAGAGACTCCTTGTTTGACCGCTTGTCAATGGTAAACTTGATCAACCTCCTCGAGAGTCAACCCATAGACCCTAATGTGCCAAAGCCTAAGGGGTACAGAGAAGACTTGTACTATAGGTTCCACAGATGGAAGGGACATGACCTTAATGCATGTTGGAATTTTAAAGGCTTAGTGCAAGACCTAATAGATAACAAGCTATTAGCAGTGGATAATCGCATGGCACCAAGCAACAAACAAATGGAGGTTTTTAAGGACCACTTGCCTACCCATGACGCATAGGCAAAGACCCTACAAGTCAATGAGGTAACACAGAACTGCCCCATGCAGGGGTATGCAGGGATGATCAGTATAGTGACTCAGAACAAGAGGTACCCGAGCACAACTACCCCCACGGTAGCTACAGGAGAGGTGCCAACAACATCACAACCGTAATAGCACCCTACACAACCTCCTCTGCCTAGACCAGTGGCCACAATTTGGACCAAACTCACCAAGAGTTTGAGGACCATGTTAGCTAGGATCTCCATATATGATCTCATCCAACAATCATCGCCCCATCGGGAGGCTCTAATAGAGATACTAAAAGCCATCGAGTTGCAGCCCCATGAAACAAACTCTTTCAACAACTTTGTGGGACATGTCAAAAGATGCACTAAGCTAGTCATCACCTTTAGAGAGGACGAGCTGAAATCAGTGACTGGTGACATGGCAGATCCAACCCTGCATGTTATTACATGGGTCAATGAGATTCCATATAAGAGGGTGTTTGTGGACACTGGCTCGTCTAGTAATATCATTACAACAATGGCATTGAAACATCTAAAGTTTTCAATATCTCACATCGTGGCCTCTACGTACACTCTGTGAGCATTCAATGAAGCAATATGTTCGACAGTTGGCACAATTGTCCTACCCATCCGAGTGGGACAAAAGACTATTCCTACATTGTACCACATCTTGGAGGGTGTGTAGACACCAAAACAGCACCAATCCGATTATGTGACTACAAACACTGATCGCTTTGACACACACAGCCCCAAGGGCAGCCCCTAGAGGTCAAACAGTGGTCCTAACCACTCTCACAGTAGTTTTGAAAGGTCAGAGATCAATTTGGCACATTCAGGCACTTTGCTCAGTATCCATCCCACCCTGGGATGAATTCAAACTGGGATTCGCCCCACCCAGGGATGAATTCTGAATTCGCTCCGGGGTGGGGCGAATTGCAGGTTTGACGGGAAAAAAGTCAAATCTTGACAAATGGCAGCTCAGGTCCACCACCCAACGCTTCCTTCATCGCATGGGAGTATGGGTGAGCATTTTCAAGCGTTAGAGGCATCTGTAAGGTCAGTCATGGAGTCCCTATTCAGGGAGGAATCTCCTTCCCCCTGGGAAGGCATGATTGCCAAGTGGCGCCTCTGCATGCCCATTTCAAGAGACCTCCAGGTCTATAAATTGGTGAGTTTCCTCACCCCAAAATATGGAGAGAAGTAGCATTTTAGAGCAACGAAGTGCTGTCATTTTATTTACACATCTCATACCTTTTGGATTTGCGCCTTTCACATCCTTGATCTCCTTTAGAAGGGAGGTCATTGGGTGACTATTGGGAGGACAAATCTTGATCCCAAAACCTGAAATTTGGCCACAATACCCCACCAAATTTTCCGACAATACCACACAAGAGGTTTTGGACCCATCCCAAGTGGATTGGTGTCAAAATCAAGCCTCAAACGGTGGGCGGCCTGCCCCATGGGTGCCCCCTCCCACATTGCCACAATCCTAATCGCCCCCTTTCGGAGCGATGGGAATTCCATGGTAGATTTGCTTTCTTTCATTTTTGCATTCAATTCTATGATGTTTAAATAGGTTGTCATTTGAATTTCGTCTCCTTTTGAGCAATTTTGATCATATTTCTAGCTTTGCTTGCTTTTACTAACCTACAGGTAGCATCATCAAATTCCCATTGATGGAGGCCAAATTGGGAAAATATGACCATCTGGGTCTTCCCAAAATGCCCCCAATTAGCTAATCCCAAGTTTGCAGGTCTTTTGGAGCTCCAGAGGTAGGACATTGGGACAATATCTTTTCAGCATTTTGTTGTAGGTGAATTCGTCCCGCCCCGGAGCGAATTCAAATTGGTGAGGAATTTTCTGACTATTCTTTTTGCAGAACCTTCTTGGTGATATCCTGATGCCCCTGTCAAATTTTCATAGCATTTGGATCTATTTTAGTCATAGTTTAATTCATTTTTCTTATTTACTTATCGTAGGCTTGGGGATTGCATGCTTTGTTTCATCCGCAGGTGCTACTGACCATTTCTTGTTCCTTTGAACATAGGGTTCAGACATCGGAGGAGTAGCGAGGAGTCAAGACTCATCATTCCAAGTAGTGGTGACATTTTGGTCCACCCATTTTACATGTGGGCACGTGGAAGAAGGAAAGGCGCCCATGGATGTAACAAGAGCTCATGCTTAAACGCTCCTAGCCCTTGGAAGGGGAGGATGCATATTGTAACCGAGTTTGAAACACATTAATAAAAAGGGCTGTCTTCTTTATTCTCATTTGTTTCATTTCGATTCGATCATGCTTTTCCCTCTTTTCATGCATTTTCAAGTTTTTAGGATTTAGCGCTAAGTTCAGTTTCTTCGTTTGCATTCTGCATATTCGCTTTCCTTTTTGCTTCCGTATCCTCATGATTTCAGTGGTGATCACGGTGGGACCTTGTCCTCTATTTTTAAGATCAGATATCTGATCCAAACTTGTTTTTTTGCTTGCAGGTACCGTGTTTTCATACGCTGACTGTTGTTCGTTCCAGCAAAGGGCGAATGCAGAGCTATAATTCGTCTCACCCAGGGACGAATGGGAATTCACACCCACCCTATGATGAATACAGTACTATAATTCATTCCACCCCGGGATGAATTCCAGCCTGTGAGGTTTTCGGGCAGAAACTCAGAACCGACAGATGCGGGCAGAGAAGAGGTAAGGATTCTGCATTTTTCTCTATCATTTTCTGTTTAGTGTTTCTATTTTGAATTACTTGTTTGCTTAGGGAAATTTTTCCTTTTGCTATTTGCTTGTTTCCTTTTGCAAAATAAAAAGAACCCCACACACCACGTGGCAACTTAAAAACCAAGGCGCTGGTCATAAAACCCCAGCCCTTGATCAAGACCAACGGTGGATTTCATCACCACCTTGGCTTGAATTTTGCATTCATACACCCCGATCGCTACTGTTGCTAGACGTAAATCCTGATGAAAGCTGACCGAGTGTAGTTGGGGTGATTCCCAACATGCGAGGATAAGTCTTCTATGGTAGGTGTCATAAAAAGAGTGATTCCCCTTTCGTACCGCCTATGTTCCACGTACCATCTACTCTCACGTACCTATAGTTTCCCTCACGTAAGGGCGGGTATATAGAGAGGTTGGTATATCGGTCTGGCAATGGTATATCGAAGGGGCGACCAATTTTGGGAGCCATAAGAGCCTTCATTTTGCATTTAAACGTTCTTTACAAAAACCTTCAAAAACAACAACAAAACACACTAAACCAGTTTTAGGACACACTTTCAACCTTTAAACGAGATAATCACCGTTTGTGTATGTGTGTGTTCTTTTCTGTTTAGTGTAGCATAAAAAAAAATCATAAAAAGAGATAAAAATCTGTTTAGCTTGTAGAAGAGTAACACCATGGTGTACACCCGTAGCCAAGCCCAATCAAGGGCAGAAGCTGTGGAAAGTGTACAAGGAGGGGGCACAAGTCACCTCCGCTTTAGCCCTAAGGACTTGGCCATACCACCTTGGCGGCCTGACCCACAAGAGAGTCCACATCATTCCATGGCAAGGTGGAATTATAGGGACACCCCTCTGGGGACACGCCCATTCATCACAACCCCTTTTAGGAAGAATCCTTACACGTGGCACTCAACATGGACAAAAAATCTCCCCTAGAAGCTAGATATGAGTGGCCATTGCATGATGAAGTGCTAGAATGGCAGGGGGTCCATAAGGGGGGGCCACATGATTATGCCATCCCTCCTACACCCCGCATCACTATTAGCAACAACCGATCAAATCCAGAGCGCACGGCTCTTCAGGCAGGGCGATCCAACTCCATCCGTACATTTTTCACTTATGAAAGAGAGCACGAGGAAGACCCCTACCTTCCTCGAGAGCAATATACAGCACGGGAGCAATGCGCTTTCACACCTGCTAGCTATCAAGATCACATACTGAGGCCAAAGCCTCGAGGAAATGCTACTCCCCTCAATGAAGGGAGGTGGCCTATAGAGATCTCGGATCATCACGACCGAGATAGATATGTCGGAGAGGCATCTAGCCCTTCTAGACATGAGATGATGGGACAAACTATCTTAGAATTTTCCAAACATGTCACCCGTCGGGCGCAACTCACGCAACTTGAGCTAGAGTGACTACAGTTAGAGGAACTGTACCATATTAACAAAGAGCGCCTGCAGCGCCTGAAGGATGAGTTGTTCCAACACACTATGCAGGAGAGGACTCCAACCCCTCACACGCATAATACAAAACATTATGAGAGGCACAACCCCTGGGTGCGAGACAAGTCTCCATGACCTTATCAAGCACCACCCCCGATGCCTCCTAGACATGAGCGGGAGGCCACTCCTATAACCAATGACGGGCGCCTTCTTTAGGCACCCACCCAAGTTTATGGGCCACCCTTAGAAATTCCTCAAGAAGCCTCTGAGGAATCAGAGCGAGAAGAAGAGCGGGATGAAATGCCCTACCAAGGCATGGGGGGTGCCATCCGGCTACCCCTCCATGGGCCTCAAGTTCCCTACAAACCACAACAAGGACAAACCAACGAGGAGGAGCTCAAATCCCCCGATACATGCAATGCACTGCTAGAGCACTTAGAGTCGATAGAGACCAAGATTTTGGGGCCCCAAAAGCCCAACTTACATGAGGCTCCTTTCGAAGGGGATCAGCCTTTGATCATAGCGCTACCCAATGACGGAGTCTTCCATGTCTCAGAATCACCAGATTCTGATGAGCTTGACTCACTGGCCGAAGATGAGGATGAAACAGAGATGGCTGACATCAATCACATGCAACAACATCCACACCCCATGGATACTGATGACGCACTTCAATAGTTAAACATAAGGCTAGGGCATGAGTGGTGCGTTAACCCAGCGTAGTGGGACCAAGCGTTACATCCACCACTTTGGGCATACAGAGATCAACTTCCGCCCAGAGATCCCATAGCAATATCAGTGCCGAAGGCGGACCCTATCCTCCTCTCCATGCATAGGGCCGATCCATTCATGCCAATACCTCGAGAGCCAGATCCAGAGCACAAAGATCATCAAGCTGGGGGTACCTTTATCCCCTGAAGAGCCATAGTTCAACCCAAAAAGCTCCAAGGATTCTCCTAATCGCTTGGTCAATCCCAAAATGCTCCAAGGATTCCTACAATCGCTTGGTCAATCCCAAAATGCTCCAAGGATTCCTACAATCGCTTGGTCAATCCCAAAATGCTCCAAGGATTCCTACAATCGCTTGGTCAATCCCAAAATGCTCCAAGGATTCCTACAATCGCTTGGTCAATCCCAAAATGCTCCAAGGATTCCTACAATCGCTTGGTCAATCCCAAAATGCTCCAAGGATTCCTACAATCGCTTGGTCAATCCCAAAATGCTCCAAGGATTCCTACAATCGCTTGGTCAATCCCAAAATGCTCCAAGGATTCCTACAATCGCTTGGTCAATCCCAAAATGCTCCAAGGATTCCCACAATCGCTTGGTCAAAAATAAGAAAATTCAAAAATAGTAAAATCATCAAAAACAACAAAAATTTGCATCTCATTTCCAGGCATGCTCAAATTCATCAATAGAGAGCTCTTCTCGCATCTCATCTTCATATTCACAAAAATCAATCCATCAAAAATACAAAAATATGTAGCTGCATTAAGCATCGCATCCATACATTGCATATTTGTGGTCATACAGGTCAAAGGCACCATAGACTGTAATTACTCCGCTAGTCCATCTTGTTCCACATTTCTCCATTTTATAAGAAGTCCATAAAAATAATAAAAAAAATAAAAATAAAACGCCATTCACTGCTTTTTACCACACCAGAGTCAGTGGTCTTCTAATGTATCAAGAGTTTTCGTCTTTCAGTCATCATGTAGCTTTCTAGCCACATACTATACCAATTCAGACAGATTTTACGAAGGTAGAGTTCTACTTGGATCACACCTTGTTACGTAGCATCCCAACACAAATTAAAACACATAAAAATTCCCAAGTTGTGTGAATGAAAGATGAAACCTGCACAGCAATCCAGGTCACCATAAGTGAAACGGTTATCTTGCTCATCCCCCTGTGCGAATGACCCCAAGAATGCTGAGAGTTGGCAAAAGGACAAGCATCTTCCCTACCCAATTCCCCAAGAATCCCAAGTTCTCAAAAAGTTGCAAACATCAAAATTTTGCAAAAAGTCAAAACTCCAAAAATTTGACATCACCACCAGAGTGCATACATCAAAAGGCACATACAATAGTGATTCTTATCACTCAAAATCCAAATCCCTTGCTCAAAAGAAAAATATATAAAAATAAACAGTGATTTTTATCACTACAAACGAGCAAGTATCCCAATACAATTGAAGAAAATAAGGGAGTCGAACTTGAATCCCTGGAACTCTCAGCATTCCGACAGGTCATGAGGCAAACCTCAGTACCGGTTTGGTGGATAGCCTATCGGTCACTGGCGGTAAACCTCCCGCATGATGATATATCTGTCACATTAACTCGTGTACAGATCAATGTTTGCATGTGGATGAGCTAGCTTATGGTATCCTAGATAGCACCGCAGATTAATCTGACTAAATACAACAAAGGAGTTAGTGGAGCTAATTAGGTGATCCTCAGTACAGGTTTGGTTGACAACCTATCTGGCACTGGCGGTATCCTGACAAATACCACATAAATGAACTCAATTGCACACACGGGGATGTGAAATAGCTTGGTCAAAGACAAGTCCGATTCATACCTTGTTCAAAAGTCTTGTAAGATAAAGTACAGTCATGGCTAGTGAGTTAAAACCGTCTGAGTCTCAGAAAACCTTAGCTACATTTCTAAACCAACTGCGCTATCTTTCATCCTCGCATTGCCATCAGCAATCACCAAAAAAACAAAAAGCCACAAAGTTCTAAACAGTCTATGGTGCCCTCGCCAAACAACACAAATTCAATTCATCCATTCCATTTTGCATATCACATATAAATCAAAAACATTTGCATTCATCATAACATATGCATCCATCAAAATAAATTAACATGCATACATCCATACTCATCACTCATCATGCATAAAATCAAATCATCACTCGCATAAACAAAATAAAGTCATCTGTATATATCATCAAAAATGCACCAAAACAGCTAATAAACTTGCCCGATGAGAGTGCTTTTGCACTTGACATCTCGGGCATGCAAAATAGACGTTGGGGTTACAAATTGTCACTATCCTACTCCCTAAGAAGGCTACCATAGCCGGACCGCTCCACGGGAGGACGGATTTTCGCCAATTTCAGCTCCAAAAAGCGTCGCAAAAAGGGTTACCACCCACCAAAAATAGGTCTAAATGTCAGAAAACTGCACACGCTTAACGCTAAAACATCTAAAGGCACCCTTGCACAAGTCATCTTGGGTCAAGCGACTCATCGCTTTTCTCATGAAGGTCATTCCCTCATCGATTCGTCGCTTGAGGGGGTAGTCACACTTAGTCACCAATCAACAAGCACACACCCAATTAAGGAAAATGACATGCATTCAAAGAATCATTGACAAAGACAATTACGCTCCTGCTTGGGGCAGTAAACAAGCAATAATCACAATCTGATCAAATCACTTGGCATTTCGTGAATCATGAACTCAAGGTTCTCAGAGACAAAAGGTTGCGCCCTTTGCCTATTCATGACCGATCAATGTCCAAGATCAAGTAACACCTCACCGAAAAAGGTTAACACTTGAATTGAGTTCCTTCGCTCGTCAGAAGCAAGGATTCAAGAATGCATGCCCTTTCCATACTTGGGGCATCAAAAGTTGGTTAGGTTACTGAGAAACCCTAATCATTAATGCTTTGGTTATCTATTTTTGCTTGGCGCTGCGCCATGCACAGCGCATCCCAAAAAGGGGCATCTGTAGACACCAAAACAGCACCAATCCGATTATGTGACTGCAAACACTGATCGCTTTGACACACACAGCCCCAAGGGCAGCCCCCAGAGGTCAAACAGTGGTCCTAACCACTCTCACAATAGTTTTGAAAGGTCAGAGATCAATTTGGCACATTCAGGCACTTTGCTCAGTATCCATCCCACCCTGGGATGAATTCAAACTGGGATTCACCCCACCCAGGGATGAATTTTGAATTCGCTCTGGGGTGGGGCGAATTGTAGGTTTGATGGGAAAAAAGTCAAATCTTGACAAATGGCAGCTCAGGTCCGCCACCCAACGCTTCCTTCATCGCATGGGAGTATGGGTGAGCATTTTCAAGCATTAGAGGCATCTGTAAGGTCAGTCATGGAGTCCCTATTCAGGGAGGAATCTCCTTCCCCTGGGAAGGCATGATTGCCAAGTGGCGCCTCTGCATGCCCATTTCAAGAGACCTCCAAGTCTATAAATTGGTGAGTTTCCTCACCCCAAAATATGGAGAGAAGTAGCATTTTAGAGCAACGAAGTGCTGTCATTTTATTTACACATCTCATACCTTTTGGATTTGCGCCTTTCACATCCTTGATCTCCTTTAGAAGGGAGGTCATTGGGTGACTATTGGGAGGACAAATATTGATCCCAAAACCCGACATTTGGCCACAATATCCCACCAAATTTTCCAAAAATACCACACAAGAGGTTTTGGACCCATCCCAAGTGGATTGGTGTCGAAATCAAGCCTCAAACGGCGGGCGGCCTGCCCCATGGGCGCCCCCTCCCACATTGCCACAATCCTAATCGCCCCCTTTCAGAGTGATGGGAATTCCATGGTAGATTTGCTTTCTTTCATTTTTGCATTCAATTCTATGATGTTTAGATAGGTTGTCATTTGAATTTCGTCTCCTTTTGAGCAATTTTGATCATATTTCTAGCTTTGTTCGCTTTTACTAACCTACAGGTAGCATTATCAAATTCCCATTGATGGAGGCCAAATTGGGAAAATCTGACCATCTGGGTCTTCCCAAAATGCCCCCAATTAGCTAATCCCAAGTTTGTAGGTCTTTTGGAGCTCCAGAGGTAGGACATTGGGATAGTATATTTTCGGCATTTTGTTGTAGGTGAATTCGTCCCGCCCCGAAGCGAATTCAAATTGGTGAGGAATTTTTTGACTGTTCTTTTTGCAGAACCTTCCTGGTGATATCTTGATGCCCCTGTCAAATTTTCATAGCATTTGGATCTATTTTAGTCATAGTTTAATTCATTTTTCTTATTTACTTATCGTAGGCTTGGGGATTGCATGCTTTGTTTCATCCGTAGGTGCTACTGACCATTTCTTGTTCCTTTGAACATAGGGTTCGGACATCGGAGGAGCAGAGAGGAGTCAAGACTCATCATTCCAAGCAGTGGCGATGTTTTGGTCCGCCCATTTTACATGTGGGCACGTGAAAGAAGGAAAGGCGCCCATGGATGTAACAAGAGCTCATGCTTAAACGCTCCTAGCCCTTGGAAGGGGAGGATGCATATTGTAACCGAGTTTGAAACACATTAATAAAAAGGGCTGTCTTCTTTATTCCCATTTTTTTCATTTCGATTTGATCATGCTTTTCCCTCTTTTCATGCATTTTCAAGTTTTTAGGATTTAGCGCTAAGTTCGGTTTCTTCGTTTGCATTCCGCATATTCGCTTTCCTTTTTGCTTCCGTATCCTCATGCTTTCGTGGTGAGATGGATTTTAATATTTTTTTGGGTCAGCCATGGATCAGGTACATGAAGTGTGTCCCTTCAATAGCCCACCAATTATTAAAGTATACATTTGAAGGGCAGGTGCATGTAGTCCAGACGGACTTAGAACCCTTAAAATATTGCAATGTGGTGCAGCTAATGCTACAATCGACCCTTCCATCAACACATTTGGATTTTCAGTTGAATCCATCTAAATAGGGTTTTATTCCACATACATCCCTGTTGTTAAGTCCATCAAATCCCTAGTCGGGTCCATCTTCGTCATCTGGTCCTTCACCAACGACGCCACCTATAGTGGCCACATCAAAGGACAATGGGAAGAAGCCCTTGGAAGATGCACCGCCATCAGTCTCGACCATATCTATTGGAGAGATGCCTAGCCGAATGGAAGTCGAGATGCCAAGTTCACCTAACATGGAGTGGATTCAGGAAGAACTCTCATTCCCTCCCCCTCAACTGCCAACAATCACTGTTGAGATGGCCAACACGGGCCTGGGGAAGTATCTGGTGTAGAAAATTGTAGCAACGCTCACACTTGAGTCCATGCAGGACATGGGGAGACCTCGCCTCCCCATAGGCACTATTGTTCCTCTAGGCTACTCACCAAACTAGACAAACTTTGTATATGGGGGCCTTGATAATGGCATCAAACTTTACATGCAAGAGGACAAAGATGAAGAGCCTTTTGCTGAAGACGTCAACTATTTGTCCAACCCAGATTTCATTTTGAGATATCTTGGCCAATGCAATTGGAATGGATATGGGTTAGGCAGATATGAGCAAGGAGTGTGAGTTCTTTGCCAACCAAGATATCAGATGCCATACAAGTCAGAAGTAGGGTTCAACCACCCCCTGCCCCTTGACATCTTGGTAGAGAACATGCAAGGCCTAGGGATAGACAAAAAGTATGGGTTGGAATTAGATCCATATGCAAATTCTAACACAACATATACATTGGGGGATTTTCTCCCATCATTGACAACCGACCTTGTTGGCCTCAACAACCCCTTCCCTTTAATCGAGAAAGGATAAAGTTTGAAAACTCACCTACAAGAGGGGTATAGACAAGGTCAAGAAGGATCTTCAGAAGATGAGTTAGAATATGAGGTAGCACCATGGGACCCCTTCAAATCAGATAGAAATCACAACCAAGTGACCCCCATGAATGATTATCAAGAAAGCCTCTTGGCAATGTTCCTTTTGGATGCTCCAATAAAGCAAGTGCCACCTCAAGAAAATTAGGTCCCCCCATAGAGAGAAGAACAACCCCAATGGGGCCAGATCAATTTTCTTGAGAAATATGAGCCTCACATGTCACAAATAGTTATTGGAACCAACGGAGGCCTTTGGATATCTGACAGTGATTATGAAGATGAAACTGAGATGGCATATCTCAATCACATGCGGCAGATGCAGCAACAATAACCCTTGGATATTGATGACATATTTGAACAACTAAACATAGGGCTAGGGCATGAGTGGCACCTAAACCCAACATAATTGGACCAAGTGCTACATCCACCACTTTGGACATATAGAGAGCACCTTTCGCCTAGAGACCCTATGGTGATATTAGTGTTGAGGGTAGACCCTATCCTCCTCCCCTCACATAGGGACGATCCATTCATGCCAATACCTCCAGAGCCAGATCCAAAGCACAAAAATAATTCTAGAGCTTAGACTGGTGGAGAAGCTAGGTATTGCTTAATATCATCAAAGGATTTTTTACATTCATCTATCCATGAAAATTATATTCCCTTTTGTAGGAGGTGATTGAATGACCTGCATTTATTAGAAAGTTACATAATGAAACAAAAGATTGATTGATTTTTTCCTTTTAAACTATGCAATTCCTTTAAATTTGTTGGGGGAGGCATCTCCATGATGGCCTTGATTTTTTTTGGGTCCACTTCAATACCTATTTTGGAGACAATGAACCCTAGTAGTTTGCCAGAGGTAACACCAAAGACACATTTCTTGGTGTTCAACCTTACATTGTGCTCTAGAAATCGATCAAATTTTTTTCCAATACCAATGTGATATTATTAAGTTTTGGATTTTTCCAAGAGGTCATCCACATAATATTTGATAATATTATGCATTTAATCATGGAATATGTATGTCATGGCATGTTGTTAAGTGGCACCTATATTTTTGAGGCCAAAGGACATCACCATGTAACAAAAAGTCCCCCAAGGTGTAGTGAATGTTGTTTTGTGTTGGTCATTAGAATTTATTCAAATTTTGTTGTATCCTAAAAAACCATCCATGAGAGAAAGGATTTCATGGCCAATGCAAGTTCCAACAATATTATTAATGTTTGGAAGACAAAAGTCATCCTTAGGATATGCTTTGTTAAGATATTGAAAATCAGTGCAAATGTGTATTGTCCTATTAGGCTTGCAAATGGATACCATGTTTGAGATCCCCTTAGGATAGTTAATGGGGATAATTAAACCCACATATAATAGCATTTGAAGCTCTTCTTTAACAAAGATAGCAATGGTAGGATGCATCCTTCTATGTTTCTGTTTGACCAGCTTAGCATCAGAGTTTAAGGTGAGATTGTGGACAACCAAATTAGGTTCAAGACCATACATATATTTATAAGACCATGTAAAAATTCCCTTTTTCCTCTTGAGGAGAGTCATTAATTAATCTGGTTCATCTTCGGATAAGCTTTTGCCAATATTTACAATTTGGGTATTTTCGGTGTTTGAACTAAGGTTCACATCGATAGTATATTAAATAGATATATAATAACCTTTATAAAGTTGATGGGGAGTTGGGATTGGATGAATTTCATCTATGAGGTCATCAAAATCTTCTAACTTATCCTCATATATCTTTTCCTAGAAAACCTCAAGATCTGAAGGTGAAGGTGGCAGCAATGGAGGAATGTAGTTGACTAAAGCCCTTAACAATTCCTCAGATAAGAAAAAATCAAAAAAGTATGGGGATGAAGAAATCTGATCCATATCAATAAGACTCATGTAAATAGGAATTGGCTTTGCCAAATCATATGGATTACAAAGCGGGGTGAATAAGTCAATAGAATTCATGTTGACTTAAAGAGAAAATGGATGGGTGGCAAAGATGAATGGAATGAATCCTTTTGGATAGAACTGATTCTAGAACTATTGTTAAATCTAGACAATAGAAAGCAACATAAATAAATGCAATTTACATGCAAAATATTTTTTTGTTAATTTTGAAATTTATTTTTGATGGTTGGTTATGGATTAATGATATGGAGGTGGTGGTTCACCAGTTGGATCAGCTCACTCTTGTGGAAGAAGCAAGTAAAATATGGTCTAATGGATAGGGAACATCTTAAGGTAAAACTCATCCTGTTTAGTGTGTGGAATTATGTGGTCATATTCCTCTTCATTTTTTTTAGAGATAATTGACATGAGGTTGAATTCTTCATAGAATTCATCATAGAAGTCATCTTTGTGATGGATATCTTCTCCCGAATTTAAATTTAAGATTTAAAAAAAAAATTCAAGAGAAGAGGTGGATGAAAGTGGATGATAACCTAAACCTAAATGGTCATGCATTTCTTGATATGAAACATTGATAATCTCATGCACTCCTTGTTCATGCCATCCTCAACCATGTCCTTGCCAATCAATAATGTGGAAATACCAGGATGGAAAACCTGACATATGTTGTGTATTGGTTGGTGTGGGTGATTTGGGTTCATCTAGGGTAATTAGATTATATGATGAATAAAGTTACCCATAAACAAAATTTATACTATCAGGCACTGAAACCATGTTATATGCCACTCCTATAGATAAGGGTGGGTCACATGGGTGACCATAGTCCTTAACACTTTTAATGCTAAGCGGTATGACTGTGATGTATTGGACCACATATTCACCAATACCAATATTAGTGATGTGGACCTCAACTTGGTATGATGTGGATGTAGATGTAATTGGCTCATGGTTGGCTGATGGTATCTCATAATTAGTCATTTTGACTTATGATACATTGGCTGATGTGGACGAAGATGAATTTGGTTGGATGGATTGTTGAATTGGCAATGATGTAGAAGGAGTGGTGGATGATGTTGATGTTGATGATGTGGTTGATATTGATTGATTTTGACCACATGTGCATGCAGTCAAAGGTTATGAAGATGGGGCTATGGAGGTGGATGCTTGATATGAATTGGTTATGGTAAGCTCCTCAAGAATAAAGGCTTTAGATGATGATGTGTATGGGATGGTTTATGAAGTGTTTGATGAAGTGAGGAATATATGAGTGGAAGGTAACATAGACTCATAGGAGTTTGAGATAAAATTACAATACTTAAATGGTTCAACATCCACAAGTATGTAATGTACTTTTTAAAGCATTGATGTAACATGAATGGGACACATATCATTTCCGTCATACAAGGTCATCCAAGGAGTAAATTATACACCATGGACCCTTCCAAGATGTGGAACATAGTATGCAATGTTTTGACCCCTACTTCTATGGGTAAAACAATAGTGCAAACTATGGAATAGAGAGCATTGTTAAATGCTTTCAAGGTGAATGAGGATTTGGTGATGTGATATGGTAGAAGCTTTATATCCATTACTGACAACTTTATATCCACTAAATTATTGAGAGATATATCTATTAGACCTAGATTTTTGGCCAAGGGTTGGAAGGCAGATTATGGATCAAGGAAAACCTACCAAGTCAACCAATGTTTGTCTGACCCCCACATTCCTTTACCATAAGGAAAAACTAATTGATATTTGTATGTGGTACCTTTGCATGCATTTTATATCATTATAGGATTTGATTGTTTGAATGTACATAAAGCTCTTCTAAATTTTTATGAAAAATGGGAAGAATTTATGGATGCATCTAATTAAAGAGTGAGGATTTACTATGGTCGAAGTGAATTTAAACCACAATTAATATATACAATGTCGATAAATAAAGTTATTAGGAATAAGGGGATTGTCTTCATAGTTAATATGAATAAGAAAGAAGAGTCAAAAATGGAATCCGATATTTTCTAAAAATATCTAGTATTGGAAGAGTTTAAGGATGTGTTTCTAGAGGATCTACCTGGATTACCTGCTTAGAGGTAATTTGACTTTTTAGTATATTTTCTACCTGTAGTAGCACATATTGCAAGGTCATCATATAGGATGAATCCTATAGAGATACAAAAGCTCAAAATGCAACTTCAAGATTTACTAGAAAAATAGCTAATCAAGCCAAGTGTGTTGCCTTAAGGAGCTCCTATTATGTTTGTTAAGAAGAAAGATGGTACCTTGAGGATGTGCATCGATTATCGAATGCTGAATAAGGTAAATATCAAAAATAGGTATTCGTTACCTATAATTGATGATTTTTTTGACCAACTAAGAGGAACAACCATATTCTCAAAGATAGAATTGAGATCATGCTATCATCAGTTGCGAATATGATAATAAGACACTGCTAAAATGGTATTTACAACACAATATGGACATTTTGAATTTACTATTCTACCTTTTGGGTTGACTAATGCCCCAGCTACATTCATGAATCTCATCAATAGTATTTTTAAAGAGTATCTGAATCAGTTTGTGCTCATAGTTTTGGATGATATATTTATCTATTCCAAGAGCAAGGAGGAAAATGATCAACATATGAGAACTATACTTGGAATTATGAGAAAGAATCAACTTTATGGGAAGTTATCAAAATGTGAGTTTTAAAATCTACAAGTATAGTATTTGGGACATATTGTCACTATAAAAGGATTGTAGTAGATCCCAAGAAAATTGAAGCAATATTTTATTGGCCAGCATCTACTAGTGTGAAGAAGGTACGAAGCTTTATGGGTATTGTAGGGTATTATAGGTGATTTGTCAAAGTATTTTCAATAATTGTCCAACCTATTACAAATATACAAATAAAAGGTAAATACTTTAAGTGGATAGAATAATGTAAATAATATTTTCAAGTTTTGAAACGTTGTTTGATATCTGCACCGATCTTACAATTACCCAATCCTAATAAATAGTTTATAGTGTGCATATATACATAAATTGAAGGGTTAGAGGGATTTTTGATCCAAGGTGATGCGATTATTGCCTATGAGTCTAGTTAAATTAGAAGGCATGAGGTTAACTATGACACTCATGATTTGTAGTTGGAAGATATAGTTTGTGCCTTAAAAATTTGGAGATATTATTTACTGGAAAAAAAAATTGAATTGAAAATAGATCATAAGAGTATTAGGTACTTATTCACCAACCCTTTTTGAATTCAAAACAAAGATGTTGTATGGAATTTTTAGCTGAGTATAATTTTCACATTGAATATATAAAGGGTAAGGAGAATAAGGTCACATATACTCTGAGTAGGAGAGGGTGCATTGTTGCATTGACAAAATATAAATATGATATGTTAGACCAAATTAAAGTTATGCAAGTAAAGGATGAATTCTACCAATCATGTAAGGTTCAGATTGAGAAATAACCTAGAAATATTACATACATTATGATCAGATGTGATCTACTACTTCATAAGAATATATTGGTAGTTCCAAGCTCAAGAGGATTGAACAAAACAATCCTTAAGGAAGCACATAATACGCCTTATTTGACACATCTGGGAGGGACAAAAATACATGAGAATTTAAGGAAAATGTATTTTTGGCCAAGTATGAAAAAATAGATCACCAACTATGTGGTTAGATGTTTAGAATGTAAAAAATTATTGGAAATCTATACCCACATAAGATACGTATACAAAAATGGCAAGTGGTATCAATGGATTTTATAGTGGGATTGCTTAAAGCATGATGTAATATTGGTAATAGTGGAAAATATAACTAAGGTAGCACATTTTATACCAAACAATGTGCAAGATGATGTTCTTGTAGTAGGGAGTAATTTTTACAGGGAAGTGGTAAGACTGCACGCTTTTCTAAATGTCATAATATCTAATAGAGACTCTCGTTTTACCTCTAAATTTTGGTAGGAAATTCATGAGGCCTTAGGAACAAAATTGAATATTAGTACTTCTTATCGTATTGATACTGATGGGCAAACTAAAAGAGTAAACTAGGTATTGTAAGATATGTTACGAATGTACTACATATATCAACATACAAAGTGGGAAGACTACTTATACATAGTGTAGTTTGCATATAATAATAGTTATCATGCATCACTAGGTATAACACCTTTCAAAGCCCTATACGAAAGGAGGTGTCAAATTTCCTTGACTTGGGATAATCCGAAGGATCGTGTAGTGATTGAACTAAAATTGATAAAAGAAATTGAAGAACAATTGAAAATAATTCAACATAAGTAGAAAGAGGTCATAGATCACCAAAAAAAGCTACACAGAGCTAAAATGACACTGAGGGAATATTTTGTGGGAGATAAGGTATTCCTAAGGGTGAAACCAACTAAAATATCTAGACAATATTCTAAACTAGACTCTAGATATGTAGGTCCATTTGAAATTGTGGCCAAGATAATCCTTGTATCTTACATACTTGCTCTACCACAAATCCTATCCATAATTCACAATGTCTTCAATGTATTCCTCTTTATAAAATATATTTCTAATGCCACTCATATCTTGGATGTGTCTAAATTAAAATGATCGATCCACTCAAAATTGAAATTTGACTTGTTTGCATACTTGGTTTTAGGACATAGAAACTAAGGAATAGGAATATAAAGCAATGTTGAGTTCAATGGGACCATTACTCAGACATAAATGCCATGTGGGAGAACATGGAAGAAATACAGTAGCAATTTCAATATTTTTTTGAGTAGATTTAGAATTTTCAAAACTTTTATGTGATTTGATGATATATGTATATTTGCATCAAATATGAAACTGAATACTGAGTAGAGTAGATTATGTTGGTTTGAGTTACTGAGAAGATTAGCTTGAGTATGGTTTGTGTTAAGCAAAGTGATTTTGTACATGTGATAGTATATATTTTGAAAGAATACAATATGACATGTTGTATGAGTTAGATATATACCAAATAAAAGTAATTGTGATTTTATGATGAATATGATGAATGGGATATTATGTGTGAAATGGAAATCATGGATTTATTTGATTACTTTGGCATTTATTGAATCCTTATGCAAGATATTTCTTATTTAATTTTACATAAAACACATGGATTGTGTTTGTCCTAAGTGGGGGAGGATGTAACAATCCTCCTCACACATATATTTGTAGATAAGAAAATGGGTAATAACCCCACATTTTCTTATGAATTGTGGTACTATTGATAGCTACTATGAATGCAAGACTAGGTTCAAAGTCATCGAGGAAAAGAATTTTGTAGATGAAAAATGTAACAAGGGAAGTGATGATTTGGCTCACGAGTACATGGATGCTCGCATGCTTGCATGTCATGTAGATTTCATGTTTGATTGAGTGTTGTATTTGGTTGAGTGGTGATTATGATGGGTGTAGACACCAAAACAGCACCAATCCGATTATGTGACTGCAAACACTGATCGCTTTGACAAACACAGCCCCCAGGGCAGCCCTCAGAGGTTAAACAGTGGTCTTAACCACTTTCATAGCAATTTTGTAAGGTCAAGAAGCAATTTGGCACACTTGGACACTTTGCCCAGTATTCGTCTCACCCCGGGATGAATTCAAAATAGAATCCGTCCCACCCTAGGACGAATTCTGAATCCGTCCCTGGGTGGGACGAATTCTAAGCTTAACGGGCAAAAAGGCAAATGGTGCCAAGTGGCAGCCTAGAACAATCAGTTAAGGACTCCTGCCTTGCACGCGTGTGTAGGTGGACAGAGGGGCCGTTAGAAGACTGTCACAAAAGGCATTTATCAAAGCTCAAGTCAATGGAGGACTCCCCTCCCTCATGGGAAGACAAGACTGCCACATGGCGCCTATGGCCAACACATGGCATTTGTGCTTCCCTCCCAAAAGAGACCCCATGGGTCTATAAAAGGTGGGACTTTTCTCACCCAAAATAGACAGAGTTGAAGGAGTTTTCAAGCAACGAAGTGCTGCCGAGTTGAAGACCCACTTGCATCCCTTTTGGTTCACCTTCCCACATCCACCAATCTCTTTTGCAAGGGAGGTTGTTGGGTGGCCTTTGGAAGCTCGAACCTGACCCAAATCCAACACATGGACACCTGAACCAACCAATTCGCCGACCCCCCAATCCTAAGAGGTTTTGGGCCCATCCCTGGTGGATTGGCTCCAAAATCAAGTGCCAACGGTGGGAGGCCCACTTGGGCACCCCCGCACCTCCCAAGTCCTATTTTTAGTTTTTGAGCATTTTAGATTACTTTTTAGATTGCATTTTGTGTTATTAGGTTTGATTAATCCATAGCTGCAATTTTGTAACTTTTGGTCAGATTCTAGTATGTTTTGTGTTGCTTTGTCGTTTCGCTGACTTGCGGGTGTCGAGGTCAAATTCCCGAGGGTGGAGGCCAAATTGGGAGAATCCGACCATCTGGGTCGTCCCAAAATGGCCCCAATTACATAACCCCCTGTTTGCAGGCATTTTGCAGGTCTCGGGATCCGACATTGGAGCAGCGAGCGGTCGGTTTCCCCAACACAGAAGAATTCGTCCCACCCAGGGACGAATTGCAGTCAGAATTCGTCCTGCCCAGGGACGAATTCCAGTTGAAGGTAGATTGGCCAGCTGTCTCAGTGGAAGTGGCCTTCTGGTAACTTTTCTTATCTTCTGTCAAGTTTTGAAGCCATTTGGACTCACTGTAATTACTGTTTCAGGCAAATATTTACATGCATATTTCGTTAGTTTTAGAGAGCAAACGCTTTTCATTTGCGGCAGATGCTACTGACATCTTGGTTGTTTCTTTGTTCGTAGGAGAAGCAGCGGAGGTTAGGAACTCATCGACATCAGCGACGGCATCATCTTGGCCCGCCCATTGCAATCGTGGGCACGCGGAAGGAGGAAGACTAAATCGCACATTGTAACAATGACAAATTTAACGCTCCTAGCCCCTAAAAAGGGAGGAGACGTCTATGTAACCGAGGATAAGATATTTGAATAAAGAGGGCTGTGATTTCTTTACATCTTTTCTCTCCTTTCCAAATTGTCTCTTTCCTTTGTTTTGGTGCATAAGGTTAAAGCGTTATATTTCGTCTTACATTACATAAATTAGTGTTTCCTTTGCCCGGAATCTCGTGCTTTCAGTGGCGATCACGGTGGGACCTGTTCCCTGGTTTTTAAAATCATAGAAACTGATCAAAGTTTTGTGTTTGTGCTTGACAGGTACATTTTTTTTTGTTGCAGACTGCTATTCGTCTCTGACAGGGACGAATTTTCCTTTCGCATTCTTTCTCCCTGGACGAATTCAAATTCGTCTCGGGAGGGACGAATTCTGTTCTACAATTCGTCTCCTAGAGGGACGAATTCCTATCTACGGATTTTCAGAGCAGAAATTCAGAGACAACTGGAGCAGGCAGAGAAGAGGTAGGGATTTTTATCATCTCTGTTAAATTTTCTATTTTGTTTTTGTTTCTTTAATTGTTTTCATTTAATCCTGCATTGCATTAGGAAAAGTCATGTATGCTAGTTTCATTTTTGTTGAATAAAACGAATCCCACACACATCACGAAACAATTTTAAACCAAGGAGCTGGTCGTAAGACCCTAGCCCTTGATCAAGACCATTGGTGGATTTCATCACCACCTTGGCTTGATTTGCATCCATTTCCCGATTGTCAACTGTTGTTAGGCGTAAATCCTGACGAAGACAGACCGAGCGTAGCTGGGGTGATTCCCATGCACGCGAGGATAAGTTTTCTATGGTAGGTGCCATTAACAAGACAATCCCCCTTCCGTACCGCCTACGTACCACGTACCTTCTGCTCTCACGTACCTATAGTCTCCCTCTCGTAAGGGCGGGTATATAGAGAGGTTGGTATATCGGCCTGGCTGGTATATTGAAGGGGCGACCTTTTTGGAGTTATAAGAGCCTACATGATGCATTTAAACGTTCTACAAAACCTACAAAAACAAAACAAAACACCAAAATGCACTAAACCAGTTTAGGGCACACCAATAATCCTTAAAAGAGATAATCACGGTTTTGTGAATGTGTGTGTTTAATTCTGCTCAGTGTAGACAAAAAAAAAAGAAAATCATAAAAACGAGATAAAAACTTATTTAGATAGCATAGAAGCACCGCAATGGTGTACACCCGCAGTCAAGCCCAATCAAGGGCAGAAGCTCCGGAAGGTACACAAAAAGCAGGCACAAGTCGCCTTCACTTCAGTCCTGAGGATTTGGTCATACCGCCTTATAGGTCAAACCTACAAAAGAATCCAATTCAGAATCCTCGGTGGGGTATGCCTATTCAAAGCAGCCCCTTTCGGGAAGATGCCTTACATGTAGACCTTGACATAAATAGAGAATCACCTCTTGAAGTTAGGCATGAGTGGCCACCGCGCAATGAAGCGCTAGACAGGCACACCGTCCATTTAGAGGGGCAACGTGGATATGGCATCCCTTCTTTACCTCTCATCAGAACAGAGAGACCAAATCCAGAGCGTAGGGTTCCTCACACAGGGCGACCTAACTCCGCCTGCCCCTTACGCACCTATGAGAGAGAATATGAGGAAGATCATCGCATTCCTCAAGGACAACAACATACAACTCGGGAACCTTATGCTTCTGCACCAGCCGGATATCATGATCACCCCTTGAGGCCAGAACCTCGAGCACATACCGCCTACCTCGACGGAGGGAAGCGACCCCTTGAGATTTTAGAGCATCAAAACCGAGGTAAACCCATAGGAGGAACATTTGAACCTTCCGAACAAAATAGGGTAGATCAAATTGACCCGACTGTCGCCGGATATACCACCCGTCAAGCCCAAATCATGCGGCTTAAACAAAGTCAGCAAGAGATAGAGTATCAATACCGCTTGGATAAAGAACGCATGCAACGCGAAGCGGATGAGTTACGCTATGAAATACCTGAGAGGGGGCCAACCCCTCGCATCCAAAGAGCTGAACAGTATGAGAGGCGTAATCCGTTGGTGCAAGACAGGTCTCCACGACCTCGTCAAGCTCTGCCTCCAAGACCCCATAGATTCGAGAGGGAGGCAACTCCCCGAAACAATGATGGGTACCTTCAGCAAGAGCTTGATCAGGGTCACAAGTTTCGCCCAGAGACTCCTCAAGAATTTTATGAGGAGTATGAACCAGAAGAGGAATATATTGAAACTCCCCATCAAGGCAGGAAGGATGCCATTCGGCCACCCCTCCATAGGCCTCCAGTTTACCGTAACTTGCAACAAGAGCGAACAAGAGAGGAAGAAATAAAATCTTTCGATGCATACCAAGCGCTATTGGAGCGTTTGGAGTCTGTGGAGACAAAAGCTGTTGGGCATCAAAAACCCACATTACGTCTACTCCGCAATAATCCGGTGCATCCCTCAGTGCCTACACCTCTTTACCCCGAACACTTCAAGTTGCCTCAATTGGCAGTTTTTAAAGGTGAAGAGGACGCACAAGAACACGTTACACGATTTCTAAGCCAATGCTTCGGCATCCAAGATAATGACGCATTATTGCTTAGAACATTCATAACCACATTCGCAGGCCCTGCCTCGGATTGGTTCACACAACTGCCCAAACACAAGCATAAGCAGCTTAGATCAGCTAGTAGATGCGTTTCTTGAACGTTTCGCCTTCAACACAAGGAAGAAGGCATCACTTAGTGATCTTGCTAGCCTTAAACAATTTGAGGAGGAAACAATGGCAGCGTACGGGAACCGATGGAGAGCTTTGCTTTCTAAGTTACCCTACCGTCCTCCCATGTCGGACCTCACGCAAATGTTCGCAAAAAGTTGCTTAAAATCAATCTCCGGTCTATTGTTGCTGCGACAATACGACAGCTTAGAAGAAGCTTTGGCGCAAGCCAGAGTCATAGAAGAGATTAAGATAGGCGAAGGCGCAATTGCCAAGCCTAAGAAGAAAGAGTGGAATAAAACCACTAAAACTGGGACAACGCAACCACAACACGCTGTAGTCAACCAAGTTGCGATAAATGTTCCCGTGCCTGTGCAAGAAACGCAGCCTCAAAAGGCTAACTACCAGGCAGTGCCTCCTGCTTACGAAAGAGATAACAGAAGACAGGAGCAGTATCAGCGACATCGCCCTAGGCGACAATTCACCCCGTATGCGGAGTCTAGGGACTCCTTATTTGACCGCTTGTCGACGGCAAATTTAGTTACTCTGCCAGAAATCCAAATTTTTGACCCTAACATTCCCAAGCCTAGGGGGTATAGGGAGGAATTGTATTGCAGATTCCATAGGCGCAGAGGACATGACCTAAATGGGTGCTGGAAATTCAAAGAACTAGTCCAGGATTTGATCGACAACCGAACATTGGTCGTGGACAACCCCATCGCACCAAACAACCAACAAATGGGGGTATTCAAGGACCCCTTTCCTGCCCACGAGGCACAGACAAAACCGCTCCAGATTAACGAGGTGCGACAAGATCTTCCCGTGCAAGGATTTGTGGGAATGATTAGCATTGTAACAAGGAACAGAAGATACCCAGCAGTTGCCCCCGAGGTAGCTGCGAGGGAAGTTCCGTCGACATCGCAGCCTCAACAACGCCCAACGCGAGTTACCTCCGCCTAGACCTGAGGTCACGATACGAACCAAACTCACGCAGAGTTTGCGGACCACGTCGGCTAGGCTGTCCATCTACGAGCTTATTCAACAATCAGCTCCCCATAGAGAAGCTCTTATGGACATTTTAAAAGCCATTGAAGTACAACCCCACGAAGCAAATTCTTTCAACGCCTTCGTGGGACATGTGAAACAATGTACGGAGCCTGTCATCACATTCAGAGAAGACGAGGTCAAAACGATATCAAATGACATGCCGGATCCACCCCTGCACGTTATCGCGTGGGTCAACGGGATCCCGTACAAGAGAGTGCTGATAGATACTGGCTCGTCCAGTAACATTATAACCACTGCAGCGTTGAAACATTTAAAATTGCCAGCCTCTCACATCACCGCTTCCACGTACACACTGCGAGCTTTTAACGATGCAATTTGCTCGACAGTCGGCACGGTTGTTCTGCCTATACAGGTAGGACAAAAGTCAATACCCACACTGTGCCATGTGCTGGAAGGCGAAATGGCTTATAATATACTTCTAGGGCGGCCTTGGATCAGGGACATGAAGTGTGTCCCCTCGATCGCACACCGGTGCTTGAAGTATGCCTATGAAGGGCAAATACATGTAGTCCCAATGGACTTAGAGCCCTTCAAGTATTGCAATGCGGTACAATTCATACCTCAATCGACCCTCCCATCAACGCATTTGGATTTTCAATTAAATCCATCTAAACAGGGTCCGATACCGCAAGTACCACTGGTGGCCAACAAGGCAAAATCCCAACCAGGTGAGACTTCATCACCTACTCCTTCATCATCAACGCCACCTATCGTGGCCCAACAGAAGGACAAGGGAAAGCAAATCATGGAAGAGGTTAAGCCTCTAGAAGAGGGGTTGCCCATGATTTCAACGATATCAACAGAGGAAGCGCCCAACGCAACGGAAACCAAGATTCTTGAACCACCAAACATGGAATGGACTCAGGAAGGACTACCGTTTCCTCCCACCCAATCATCAACAATCATCGTTGAAATGGCCAGTACAGGCCTGGGGGAATATTTAGTGCAAAATGTTGTGGCAACCCCCACACTGGAGTCAGTACAAGACATGGGAAGACCTCGCCTTCCCATTGGAACAATCGTCCCTCTAGGCTACCCACCGAACCAAACGAATTTTGTGTATGGGGGCCTTGATCATGGTTCTCAACCATGCGAACAAAAGGAAACAGATGAAGAGCCTTTTGTCGAAAACATCAATTATCCGTCGAACCCAGAATTTGCCCTAAAATATCTCGAACAATGCAATTGGCATGGGTATGGGCTAGGCGAGATATGAGCAAGGGATGCGGATCCTTTGCCAACCAAGATATCAGATGCCATATGACAAGTCAGGGGTAGGGTTCAACCATCCCCTGCCATTAGACATCTTGGTTGAAAATATGCAAGGCCTAGAAATAGGCAACAAGGGGGGATTGGCACAAGACCCGTACGCCAATCCAAACACAGAATACACATTAGGGGATTATCTCCCATGGTCTACAAACACCCCTGGAAACAACAATAATCCCTCTCCTTTGCTAGAGAGAGGTGAAAGTTCAGAGAGCAATCCTCAAAGAGAACATCAACGGCTGCCAGACATTTTTTTGAAACTGTTCCCCTTAGAGGTTCCAGACGAAATAACACAGTCTCAAAAGAATCAGGTCCCTCCACTAAGAGTGGAACAACCGCAATGGGACCAGATTAATTCACTGGAACAGGAAGAGTCCTCAATGTCGCAAGCAACGGATGCTGAAGAGGATGAACAATTTTGGATCTATGAAAGCGATTCAGAAGACGAAACTGAAATGGACTATCTCAGACATGCGCGACGACATCACCGCGCTCTAACTCATGAAGATCTAATGGGACAAATGGGTATACGGTTAGGACATGAATGGCACGTAGACCCAGCGAGGTGGGACCAAGTGTTAGGCCTATGGCTCCAAATTCAAGATGAGCATCGTCCACCTCGAGATCCCATCATGACAATAGTGCCAAGGGAAGACCCCGCCTTCCTTTTCACACATAGAGATGAATTTGCACCTAGAGAGGATCCATTCGTGCCTGTTCCCGTAGAGCCAGATCCAGAGTATAGGGAACATCTAAAAGAATCAAGTCATCACACCCGTGGTTCAGGAGACCAAATTCATTCCATCCACATGATCTCCATTGATTTGACCACACCCATCCGCAATCCGACCGATCCATCACGGTCATTGCATCTAAACATGGATGCCATTGACTGGGATCGCGTCAATTCACCATTGTCACCATCAGAGTATTGGCCTTTCGGTGAAATGCTTCATTTTACCCCAAGGACAACTCAGGATATTTTTCAAGCTGAAGAGGGACCCGAGGTTCCAAACGTAGATCTTAACTCAGCTGATGATATCCATTTAATCCCAACTCCACATCAGTTGGAGGACGGATCCCACATGTCAGTCGAAGAGACGACTGACGTAGACATCGGCACAGATCCAATGAATCCACGGATTCTCAAGCTGGGGGTAAGCCTTTCCCCCGAGGAGCAAGCCGATTACATTGCCCTTCTTAAAGAAAAGAAGGAGGTTTTTGCATGGTCGTACAAAGATATGCCGGGACTAGACCCGCAGCTAGTCATGCACAATTTAACGCTTGATTCGAAGATCAAGCACTCGTAAAGCAAAAACTAAGAAAGATGCACCCAACAGATGGCCTTGATGGTCAAAGATGAATTGCAAAAGCTGTTGGATGCACAATTTGTCATCTCGCGTGGATTATCCGCCATGGTTGTCCAACATGGTTCCCGTCAAGAAGCCCGACGGGAGGATTCGCATATGCACCGACTTTCGAGACCTAAACAAAGCGAGTCCTAAGGATGATTTCCCCTTGCCAAGCATCGACGCATTGGTAGACGCTACGACGGGGTCACGAAATGCTCTCCCTAATGGACGGTTTCTCAGGATACAATCAAATTCGTATCAATCCTGAAGACCAACTCAAAACGGCATTCACAACGCCTTGGGGGACATTTTGTTATAAGGTCATGCCTTTTGGCCTTAAAAACGCTGGCGCTACATACCAACGTGCTATGACTTATATCTTCCATGATTACATGCACAAAACTTTGGAAGATTACATGGATGATTTGTTAGCCAAGTCTCTCTTGCGCTCAGATCATCTCGGTGACTTAAGCAAGATTCTCGATCGCCTCATAGAGCATAAGGTCGAGTCGAATCCCAAGAAGTGCGTGTTCGGCGTCACATCCGGAAAACTCTTGGGTTTTATAGTCTCCAAGAGAGGCATCGAAGTGGACCCAAACAAAGTCAAGGCAATCCTTGAAATGGCTCCCCCAACCACTATCAAGCAGCTCGAAGTCCGCAAGGAAAGGTCGCGTCGATTAAACGCTTCATAGCGCAATTATCTGACAAATGCCGACCAATGAACAAATTATTGCACAAGGGGGTCACATTTCATTGGGATGACGAGTGCCAATCAACCTTTGACGAAATCAAACAATACTTGGCTTCGCCGCCAGTATTGGCACCGCCTAGACCAGGTGTGCCGTTCTACTTATACATCTCAGCTACTGAGGTGGCATCGGGCGCAATGCTAGCCCAGAAGAATGAACTTCACAAAGAACGAGGCTACTTACTATCTTAGCCGCACCCCGGTCGATTACGAACTTAACTATGCATACGTTGAAAAACTCCGCTGGCGGTGGTGTTTGCTACCAAAAGGCTACGCCATTACATGCTGAGCAACACGACGTATGTTGTGTCTAAGGAGAATCCATTGCGATACATGATGAGTCGTACTTATCATAGTAGTCGCACGGCGAAATGGATCATGTTGTTGACGGAATTTGACATTGAGTTTATTGGGCAAAAATCTATAAAAGGACAAGTCATAGCCGATCAACTAGCAGAGGCTCCTCTTGAAGACGATCAGCCTCTGGTCATAGAACTACCCGATGATGAGGTCTTCCATGTCTCAGAATCGCCAGATTCTGAAGAGCCTGAGTCTCAAGCCGACATAACCTTATTTTTCGATGGTTCTAAATGCGAGCAAGGTGGTGGCGCAGGAATTGTATTCTTCACACCGCAGGGCGCTCCAATGCCCCTGTCATTTAAATTAAACTTCCAGTGCACCAACAACAATGCAGAATATGAAGCCTTGCTCCTAGGTCTTCAGACAGCAATCGCCATGAACATCAAAAGACTGAACATCTTTGGTGATTCGCTGTTAATCGTCAATCAAGTCAAAGGGGTATATCAATGCAAATGCCCAGTCCTAAAAGCCTATAAAGCCCTCGTGGATAAATTCCTGGCAAAACTTGAGTGGTATGACATCGAGGCACTCCCTCGATCATCGAATCATTTTGCGGACACAATGGCCTCCTTAGGGTCACTAATCCCGCAAGACCTTTCCGGTGATATAACAACCATTCAGGTCAAAACCTTATCGCAACCCGCGATGGAGCGCGCAAGCTCAGACTTGACGCCGAGGAGTCCACATGATCCGGATCGAACCATCTTCGGATAAGTTCTTTCGAATCCGAGACTATTTGAAACATGCCAACTGGGGGTCTTTGTTCTCCCCCACTCCCATTAATAGCAACACAACGCTATTCTTACAAGTTCTATCCCAATCAGCATTTGTTAGGGAAGAACTCCAAAAGGGATTGGCTGTTCAAACCGTCGAGGTATCCGATCAACAAGATTGGTATTTACCCATAAGAGACTACCTCAAGTTAGGTAATCTACCCTTTGGATTGACGCAAGCCGCAAAACGAACATTCAAACAGAAAGCGGCAAAATATGTCTTGATAGGAGACATTTTGTATCGTCGCAGCTACGACGGAATTCTTCTTCGTTGCTTGGACCAGCAAGAGTCCACTTGGGCAGTCACCCAAGCGCATGACGGTACATGTGGCGGCCACTTCAGTGGTATGGCCATTGCAAAGCGCATTCTTCGCATGGGCTATTATTGGCCATCTTTAGAGCGAGATTGCTTCGCGTATGTCAAGAGGTGCGTAAAATGTCAACATCATGCCAATTTAATGCACGCACCTTCCCAGGCCCTACAGACAGTCCAGTCTGCTTGGCCATTTTTGCAGTGGGGCCTCGATCTAATCGGAAAGATCTCCCCTGCATCGTCAGGCCGTCACACGTTTATCATAACGGCCACAGAATATTTTACCAAATGGGTGGAAGCAATTCCGTTAACCTCTACGACAGGACCCCGCATTGCGGAGTTCATTTTGCATTACATCATATGTCGTTTTGGTATTCCATCCAAAATAATCTCGGATAATGGGCCATCATTCAAGAACAAAGACGTGCGTGCTTTAACCACAAAGTACAAAATTCAGCATAGCTTTTCAACACCCTATTATCCGCAAGCAAATGGGCAAGCAGAGGCGTCAAACAAAATGCTAGTCGCCATCCTTAAAAAGACCGTCGTAGACAGTCATAAGGATTGGCACATACAAATCCCACTTGCCCTTTGGGCTTATCGCACTAGCATTCGGACGCCCACTGGGGCAACTCCGTTTTCACTAGTGTATGGCTCAGAGGCAATAATGCCTCTCGAGTTGGAAATTCCTTCCCTCCGCATATCAATGCAAGAATTCATCGATGATGACACTGCACGGCAAGCCCGGTTAGACCAACTTACGTTGCTTGACGAAAGACGCGTTAATGCTCTCGAGCACTTACGTATCTATCAAGAGCGGCTTAAGAGAGCTTACAACATGAAAGTTCACCTAAGAGACTTTCGGGTTGGTGATCTGGTTCTGAAGGAAAACCAACAAAACTCTAATTTGCCGTCCCATATGAGAGACAAATTCATGGCAAATTGGCTAGGTCCTTATGTCATTGATAGCAAAATAGGACCGGGAACGTACAGGCTAGCTTCTCTTGACGGTATCAAGGAAACAGAACCCTTGAATATCAGTCATTTGCGACCATTTCATATCTAAGAAAGCCATATACCAAAAAAAAAAAAAAAAAACTCCAAGGATTATCGCAATCTCTTGGTCAATCCAAAACAAAAAAAAAAAAAAGCTCCAAGGATTATCGCAATCTCTTGGTCAATCCAAAAAGCTCCAAGGATTATCGCAATCTCTTGGTCAATCCAAAAAGCTCCAAGGATTATCGCAATCTCTTGGTCAATCCAAAAAGCTCCAAGGATTATCGCAATCTCTTGGTCAATACAAAAAGCTCCAAGGATTATCGCAATCTCTTTCAACAAAACAAATTATCTCTTTCACAAAAGCTCTCAAGGATTATCGCAATCTCTTGGTCATACCTAAAAGACTCCAAGGATTATCGCAATCTCTTGGTCAACCCAAAAAGCTCCAACGATTATCGCAATCGTTTGGTCAAAAAAAATCAAGAAATTCAACAAAAACAAAACAACAAAAATCATCAAAAACAACAAAGATTTGCATCTCAATTCTAGGCATACTCGAATTCATCAAAAACAACAAAAACACCAAGCATAACTTTTACCACACTACAGTCAGTGGTCTGGGAATGTACCAAGAGTTTCAGTGATTCAGTCATCATTTTCCTCTTTAGCCATGTAGTGTACCAAGTCGAACAGATTTTACGAAGGTAGAGTCATACTTGAAATACACCTTGTTACGTAACATCCCAACACAAATCAAAACACTAAAATTCCCAAATTGTGTGAACGAAAGACGAAACCTGCAAAATAATCTAGGTCACCACAAGCGAAACGGTTATCTTGCTCATCCCCCTGTGCGAATGACCCCTAGAATGCTGAGAGTTGGCAAAAGGACAAGCATCCTCCCTACCCAATTCCCTAAGAATCCCTAAAGTTCTCAACAGTTGCAAAACACAAAAATTTGCAAAATGTCAAAACTCCAAATTTGACAAACTATAGTGCACACATCAAAAGGCACAAACAACAGTGATTTTCGTCACTCCATATCCCCAATCCCTTGCTCAAAAAAAAAAAAAACAAATCAAAATAAACAGTGATCTCATCACTACAATGAGCAAGTATCCCAATACAATTGAAGAAAAGAAGGGAGTTGACCTTGAATCCCTGGAACTCTCAGCATTCTATAGGTCATAAGGCAAGCTTCAGTACCAATTTGGTTGATAGCCTATCGGTAACATAAGTAAACCTCCCGCATGACGATATATCTGTCACATTAACTTGCGTACAGATCAATGTTTGCATGTGGATGAGCTAGCTTATGGCATCCTGGATTACACCGCAGATTAATCTTAGTACATACAACAAAGGAATTCGTGGAGCTAATTAGGTGATCCTCAGTACAGGTTCGGTTGAAAGCCCATCTGGAACTGGCGGTATCCTAACAAATACCACTAAATGAACTCAATTGCACACACAGGGATGTTAAATAACTCGGTCAAAAATAGGTCCGATTCATACCTTGTTCAAAAGTCTTGTAAGATAAAGTACAGTCATGGATAGTGAGATAAAACTGTCTGAATCTCAGAAAATCATACATTCATCCCAAAACCATCTGCGCTACTTATCATCCTTATGATACCATCAGAAAATACAAAAACAAAAAAAACCAGGTAAATAAAGAGCTTCTTAAACAGCCTACAGTGCAATCACCACAAATATCATTCATCCATTTCAATTTGCATATCACATAGACATCTAAAACATTTGAATTCATCATAACATCTGCATTCATCAAAATGAATAAACATGCATAACAAAAATCACATCATCACATGTACAAATCCAAAAATAAAATAGGTATATATATATATATATATATATTTCAAAAAGATGCCCGCAGGCTACAAAACCGGTCCTCAGACCCCGCAATATATCCAAGAACCCAACCTAAGGCGTCGGCCACCATGATCACGCAGGATCGGTGCGACGGGAACTACCCCCCGTGGTGTGGGTCCTACGGGACCCTACAGGGCGGCTACTACTAGCCCCCGCATCATGCCTGCTACCACCCCCCTCATCTAACCGCCTGCGACGAGATGATGTTGACTGCTCAGTCAAACTATCCCTCGTCCATCGAGAAGATCTACTGATCGAAGGCTCAGGGAGCCGCCCGCCAAGGCGGATGACCTCCCTCTCCAAGTCTATCCGGTACAGACACCACTCTGCCTCTCGTCGATGATAGATAGACAATGCATCATCGCGCTGCGCCAAAACTCTATCCCGCTCTGCCAACTGAGCCCGCAGAAGATCCCTCTCCAGATCCCGCATCCGTAGCAGCTCTGTAAGTCGTGCAACCTCATCGCCTACATCCGACCCCACCTCCTCTGTATCTGCCGGACGCATAGGACTCGCGGGGATAGTAGCCTGCTCAGGCTCCAAATGCTCCTCCACATCCTGCATGTCCGGCTGCTCCGGAACACCCAAGTCCACATCCTCATCTCCCACATCCACCATGTCTGCATCATCCAACGGCCCCCCCAATCACCCCCTGCCGCCTCAGCATCCTCCACTGCCGCCTCCGTGCCTCCCAGTGGACCCTCTCCTCTCCAGCGCCGCAATACCCACCACGAGTCATACTCAGTGGTAGTACCGACGTCATCCACATCCGGGACCTCAATCACCGCATCCGACTCCTCGCCCAATGGCACGGTGACCGGTGGCTCCAGATCCCTCTCATCTCCCCGACGTCGATAGCCTACGGGCTCACCAGGCAACCCCTGGTGCACCCCAAACTGTCGTGTAACCCGGCGGTACGGAAAGAACTCATGCTCCGTCCCGTGCCGCCCAGTCAACCATCGCTCCCTCCGTACCCGTCGGAGCCACTCTCCAACCCTCGAGCCGAGCCGGACGATCCCGATAGGGATGCCAAAACACCTCCCCGGAGTGAGCCGAGAAAAGGCATCAATGTAGTGCTCAACGGCACCTGCCCATCGCCGACTCTACCCCTGCTCTGCAGACCGTCGCCACAAAGCTGCATAACCAATCTCCTCATCCTCCATCACCGCCCGAGTCGTCCACGGTAACCCGGTAGGCCTCTCAACAGCTATGTGCTGCCAACCCCAGCACTGCAACAAAAAACTGCAACTGACACCCTTCCGCTGTCGACAGCGGACCCCGTACAGCTCCCCGTAAAGCTGTGCCAACAAAGTCTGTCCCCATCTCAGAATCAACGGTGCCTCTATCGGGCACTCTGCCAACTGCCACACCAAATCCAGCAAGTTCCACGGGAACCTCGCGCCTGACGAATCAGGGAGAAGAATGTTAGAAATGAGGCCCATCAAGAATGCGTGCCTCACTCCTAACACCCCCTCTCCTTCCACCAGCTAACCAAAATCCCGCCAGCCTGGCAATCCGCCTCGGCTGTCTCCACTGGGTCTGCTACACCCAGCTCCCCCCCATGCCCAAAACATCTCGTAAGTATAGCAGTCCGCTGATCAAACGGAGATGTCCTAATAGGCAGACCATCTATCGGAATCCGAAGCAACCGATAGACGTCCTCAAGAGTCACAGTCATCTCCCCTATCGGGAGATGGAAAGTATTGGTCCACGGATCCCAAAGCTTGATCAGGGCCATCAGATAGGCCTGATCCGAAACCACAGGCTCCAGTCGAGCCACCTGCTTGAGCCCAAGGGCATCAAGCCATTCCCAGTCATCATCGGTCAATGCCAACCGCGCCTCAGTAAATGCAGCGGGTACACGGTACCGGCTCCTAACAACCTGCAAGCAAAAAAAAAAAATATATATACAGATCAAATTTTCAGTTCTAGGGTTTCTAACCTTAACTGATAAACAAAAACATCACAACAAAAAAAAAATCTTAAAGTTTTGAAAAGCGTCAACACAAAAACAATGCATTAAATTAAAGCAAAATAAACCCTAGGGTCACTTACAGGTCTCGCCTCGGCTCCGCCGCTCGAACCAGTTTGTGCACTCATGATGGCAGAGAGAATTCCAGCAGCGCTTCGCTTCGCAGAATTACCTCCTCCTCCCAGAGCTCCAAAATCGCAAGAAAAAAATGACACAAATGAGCCCAAAATCAAGTTTTGGCCATTAAATAGGCCTTTTGCACTGGAATTCGTCCTTGACTGGGACGAGCGCTCTGATCAGCGCTCGTCCCACCCAGGGACGAATTCTCCAGCTGGAATTCGTCCCACCCAGGGACGAATTCAGGCCAGCACAAAAAAAAATCAACAAAAATGACTAAAAATGCACTAAAAACAGACAATAAAATTGCCCGACAGGATTGCTACTGCACCTGACAACAAGGGCATACAAAATCGACATTGGAGTCACAAATTGTCACTATCATACTCCCTAAGAAGGCTACCATAGCCGGACCGCTCCAAGGGAAGACGGATTTTAGACAATTTCATCCCCAAACGACATCACCAAAAGGGCCAAAGCCCACTCAAAAACAGTACAAAATTCAACAAAAACACAGCAAAAACATTGCCGGACATAAGTGCTCTTGCACTTAACCTCTAGGCAAATAAAATCGATGTCGAGGTCCAAATTATCGCTCTCCTACTTCCCCAAGAAGGCTACAATAGCCGGACCGCTCCACGGGAAGTTAGATTTTCGATGATTTCACCTCATTACGGCATCACCAAAAGGGTTAACACCCACCAAAAATAGGTCCAAATGTTGGAAAAATTGCACACGCTTAACGGTAAACCCTCTAAAGGCACACCTTGCACAAGTCATCTTGGGTCAAGCGACTCGTCGCTTCTCTCACGAAGGTCATTCCCTCATCGATTCGTCGCTTGAGGGGGTAGTCACACTTAGTCACCAACCAACAATCACACACCCAATTAAGGAAAATGACATGCATTCAAAGAATCATTGACAAAGACAATCACGCTCCTGCTTGGGGCAGTAAACAAGCAACAATCAAATCAATCAAACACTTGGCATTTCGTGAATCATGAACACAAGGTTCCCCATGAGGATAAAAATGCCCTTCACTTGTTCATGACTGATCAATGTCTAAGTTCAAGTCACACCTCAACAAAATAGGTTAATACTTGAAATCAAATTCCTTAGCTCGTCAGAAGCAAGGATTCAAGAATGCATGCCCTTTCCATACTTGGGGCATCAAAAGTTGGTTAGGTTACCAAGAAACCCTAATCATTAGTGCTTTGGTTATCTATTTTTGCTCAAGCATCTGCGTCACCCGTAGCGCTTCCCAAAAAGGGGCATCCGTAGACACCAAAACAGCACCAATCCGATTATGTGACTGCAAACACCGATCGCTTTGACAAACACAGCCCCCGGGGCAGCCCTCGAGAGGTTAAACAGTGGTCTTAACCACTTTCATAGCAATTTTGTAAGGTCAAGAAGCAATTTGGCACACTTGGACACTTTGCCCGATATTCGTCTCACCCAGGGACGAATTCAAAATAGAATCCGTCCCACCCCAGGACGAATTCTGAATCCGTCCCTGGGTGGGACGAATTCTAAGCTTAACGGGCAAAAAGGCAAAGGGTGCCAAGTGGCAGCCCAGAACAGTCAGTTAAGGACTCCTGCCTTGCACGCGTGTGTAGGTGGACAGAGGGGCCGTTAGAAGACTGTCACAAAAGGCATTTATCAAAGCTCAAGTCAATGGAGGACTCCCCTCCCTCATGGGAAGACAAGACTGCCACATGGCGCCTATGGCCAACACATGGCATTTGTGCTTCCCTCCCAAAAGAGACCCCATGGGTCTATAAAAGGTGGGACTTTTCTCACCCAAAATAGACGAGGTTGAAGGAGTTTTCAAGCAACGAAGTGCTGCCGAGTTGAAGACCCACTTGCATCCCTTTTGGTTCACCTTCCCACATCCACCAATCTCTTTTGCAAGGGAGGTTGTTGGGTGGCCTTTGGAAGCTCGAACCTGACCCAAATCCAACACATGGACACCTGAACCAACCAATTCGCCGACCCCCCAATCCTAAGAGGTTTTGGGCCCATCCCTGGTGGATTGGCTCCAAAATCAAGTGCCAACGGTGGGAGGCCCACTTGGGCACCCCCGCACCTCCCAAGTCCTATTTTTAGTTTTTGAGCATTTTAGATTACTTTTCAGATTGCATTTTGTGTTATTAGGTTTGATTAATCCATAGCTGCAATTTTGTAACTTTTGGTCAGATTCTAGTATGTTTTGTGTTGCTTTGTCGTTTCGCTGACTTGCAGGTGTCGAGGTCAAATTCCCGAGGGTGGAGGCCAAATTGGGAGAATCCGACCATCTGGGTCGTCCCAAAATGGCCCCAATTACATAACCCCCTGTTTGCGGGCGTTTTGCGAGTCTCGGGATCCGACATTGGAGCAGCAGCAGGTCGGTTTCCCCAACACAGAAGAATTCGTCCCACCCGGGGACGAATTGCGGTCGAATTCGTCCCGCCCAGGGACGAATTCCGGTTGAAGGTAGATTGGCCAGTTGTCTCAGTGGCAGTGGCCTTCCGGTAACTTTTCTTATCTTCTGTCAAGTTTTGAAGCCATTTGGACTCACTGTAATTCCTGTTTCAGGCAAATATTTACATGCATATTTCGTTAGTTTTAGAGAGCAAACGCTTTTCATTTGCGGCGGATGCTACTGACATCTTGGTTGTTTCTTTGTTCGCAGGAGAAGCAGCGGAGGTTAGGAACTCATCGACATCAGCGGCGACATCATCTTGGCCCGCCCATTGCAATCGTGGGCACGCGGAAGGAGGAAGACTAAATCGCACATTGTAACAATGACAAATTTAACGCTCCTAGCCCCTAAAAAGGGAGGAGACGTCTATGTAACCGAGGATAAGATATTTGAATAAAGAGGGCTGTGATTTCTTTACATCTTTTCTCTCCTTTCCAAATTGTCTCTTTCCTTTGTTTTGGTGCATAAGGTTAAAGCGTTATATTTCGTCTTACATTACATAAATTAGTGTTTCCTTTGCCCGGAATCTCGTGCTTTCAATGGGAGCCACTGATTATTTTTATAGGCATATATTTTTAACTAAAAGAAAATAAATATTAAATATATTATGAAAATAAATGGATGAATGTACGATTTAAGATATTCGAGTGTAAATGTATTATTGTGGACGTAATTACTTAAAATAGTAGGTAAATATTATATTTGAAATATCTTTAATACAAGTGATTTGAGCTATGTTAAATGGTAGCAAATATGTAAAATTAAAGGGCTTATTTTTGTTCATCATGGAATGGATGATTGTGGTGGAATAGCGGTCAGCCCAACTATATAGGTGCAAAGTTTTAGTTGCAATAATAATTTTTAAACTTCTCCATAACCGAGAATCAAAAAGGGAGGAAGAAAAATTATTAAAAAATAATTTTGTTAAACGTGGTGGGGAAGAGAGATTTGGGAAGAAATGGGTAGAGGAAAAAATAAGAGGAGGAGAGCAAAAATGGAGTAGAGATCAAGGGTGAACATATTTGGAAAAAATAGAAGTGCTAGACAAATTTTAGGAAAAGATAATCCCTACAAAGAACTCTAGGTAGATCACTCACAATGAATTACTCATACTTTCTTTTTGTTTTCTTTTAAATAAAAAGAGGAATTATGTTTGAACTGGGATGTATTGTTTTCCAATGTGAAAATGAAATATAGGGAGCTATGTTGAATGTGAACATGTTGATATTATTGTATTTCCTATGTGGAAAAAAAATAAAGAGCAAATAAGAGTGTGCATTTGTCTAAATGCTCCATGATATTCATAATTAGATGCATGTTTGTTTGGATTATGAATATTGCCATTATCTGCAAAAAGAGAAGATGTTTAAGGAAAATTACATGCATTAGTATTTTAGAATGTAGTGTGACTTCTGGTGAACATCTGTGTGAATGTATGCTACATGAGATAGAAATACATTCATGTAGTGAAGAGCTAGAATATGACCCCTCTATCCCTAAGCTCAAATTCATCATAATCGAGAGTGAATTTTTAGCGGTAGCGTGGAAACAACTAGCGAGGATGGTAGAAATCGAGGGACATTCAGTAGTCATTGAGATGCTTGGTTAAAATATGATATCACAATTAAATTCTCATAAATATTCACCAGTAAAATTTTGTGATATACATAAATGTATAGGACATGCTTGTATTGAGTGGAACAAGTGTTAGAGTAACACCCTATCCAGTGTACAGTTTCTCTTTTTAAATGATAGAAATTGAAAGTCTAATGTTATACCTGAGAGTGGTGCTCATTTATATATAGCAAATGAAATTTGATAGGTTAGTGAATATTGTGTATTTATCTATATTTTAGTAGTGTGTCTACGTAAATACTAAAAGTTTAAGTTATGTTTAGAGCATATCGAATTAATTTTACAAGATGGTGAAAGCATATACTATGATTTATGTGGAATCCATACAAGAACAATTATTACTATGTTGATGAATTTATTCCAAGGGCTCAATTACTATGTATGATAGTTTGAATATGATTTCTTCTATTTGAATATTAAATTATGCATTCAATACTTGTGTGATGGAATTAATCTATATCATAGATGATGGTTTAAATTATTTTGGTAAAACATCTAGAATCTAGACAGTCATTCTCCCAAAATATGTTAAGGGAATTGAACACAGTATTAGCGGTGTGGGAAATATAGTGCACACCTTGTTATTTCTTAGTTAGTCTTCTATGTAAATTATATGTCGAAGGGCTCAACTATAGTAGTAAAATCATGGAAGAATTATACCAAAATTTATAGCATTTATATTAATACTATGTTGTGTTACCCAATCGAATGTCAAGACATCTTATGTAGTTGACGTGAAGGCAAAATATTTTGTGGGTTTCCTGTTTGGATTATGGATTTGTAATTTTGTCATGTCTTTTATCATATTGGGGCTAGTGCACCATTTTCTTTGGGATGTCCATTATTCTGAGTGTGTTATAATTTTCAAGAGGAAAATATATCAAATGCCATGTAAGCCTTAAGGGTATGCTTTTAATTAGAAAATTGTATTAAAGTCTTTGTTATATTGTATTATGAAAATAATGCCTGGAATATTTAAGTTGAGAGAGGATTATTTGTTGATTGATAAATTTATTAATATGCTTATTCTTTTGTTTGAAAGAGTTCAAGAAAGGTAAATAGGTTATTGTGTTAAAAATATAATTACTTTCCTCTAACTTTGGGACTAGTAATATCCATAGGGTGGAAGAATTTGCTCACGGTATTTATATTAATAAAAGCAAATATGTATGAAATCCTTGGTTATTTCTCCAAGCCTTAGAGTTGCTTGTAGGTTTCCTTGAGAAGTTTTTTTCTATATGGTAACTTAAAATTGTAAGGATGTATTAGAAAAACTTTATTAGAAATATTAGTGGGGCATGGAAACAAGACATTTGATAATGGTTGAGAAGCCTTAAAAAAACCATGAAATTGAGCATTAAGAATGAATAATGCTTGAAATTCACCCAAAAACAATTAGGGTTTTGGTAGACACACAATAGTATCTATATGAACTATATAATGATAAGTATGCTTTACTTTTAAATAATTAGGTCAAGTTTGGTAATGAGCGGTGGTATGGGACACATTCTCCAGATTGCATATGGATTAATACTATGATATATCCCATGTATCTTTGACCAATTTTGTTAAGCCTAATTCTATGATATGGGACATACTAACGTGGGTCATAAATAGCATGTGGGATTAAGTCCAAGGCCAGTGTATTGGCATGGATCTAACTAACTTCATGAAGAGGACAATCAGCTTGACATTAGGCATAAGTATGCTATTTTCCTTTCATTTGGTATAAGAACAAGGACAATAATAAGTTGAAGGTTCAAAATGAAAAGGGATAGGGAGGCAAGCATCCCCTCTCTAGGTTTTATGGGCCATATATGATAACCCCTATCATGGATTTAACCTCATGCTATAATATGAGGATGCAAATGAGACAAGTCAATTTCACTAGTGGCACTTTTATGGGATATGGCTGATACCGTGCACTTGGGTGACTATTTGTAGTAGTCTTGAACCCAAAAGTGGTGTAATATGCTTGTGCTAAGATAAAATTGGGATAAATGATAATTGGGTGAAATAAATTTGCTATGATCATGAAGGCAATATTATAAGTAAAAATATTGGTTTAAAACAAAAAAATTAAATAAAATGTGATGTTTGTTTATAAATTGTGGTGTGGCACAACCAATTGAGTATACTTGGGTTGTTACAAGTAACTTCTCTTCCTTCAGTATCTGTAAGACCAATCTCAAATGTTTCAAATGGTCTTTCTTTCTATTATTTATTATAAAAATTCCATCAAAATAGACAACCACAAACTTACCAATAAATGGTTTCAACACTTAATTCATCAACCACATAAAGGTACTAGGTGCATTTGTCAATTCGAATGGTATAACTAGACATTCATACAATCCGTCATTTATCTTGAATGTGTTATTCCACTCATATCCTTCCCTAAATATCTTATTATAGCCACTATTCAAATATATCTTTGTGAAGTACTTTTCCTCACTCAAGCAATCCATCAAATCATCCATGCGAGGCAATGTAAATTGATACTTGATAGTTAAATTATTGATAGCCCTAGAATTTGTACATGCATATATTTATCCACATTTCTTTTATGCAAGCACAATTGGTACTACACATGGACTCAGGATCTTCCAAATCAATTCTTTATCCAACAAATCCTAAACTTGTCTATTTATTTCTTCATTCTTCATTGTCATCAATCTATATGTTGCCTTATTGGAAAACTTGATTCATGAATGAAATTGATACGATGGCTAATATTTCTTATCAATGGTAATGCATGTAGAAATTATTATGATAATGTTTTCATACTCATCCAACAAATTCTCACTTGGAATCTCCTCTTTGTCTGCCATCACACCCTTTCTAGATTTAGAAATCAAGGCAAAATACACCTTCCTTGTGATCTCCTTTAGAAATTGCTTTCTAAAAATCAAACACACTTTCAAACCATTGTCCTCTCCTTCATCCTTATCCTTAAACAAATTTATTGCATGCTTCTTACAATATTTTATAATAGTGAAGGTGTTTTTCCTACCATCATGTACTACCTTTTTGTTGAATTACCAATGTCTTACAAACAACACATTGAAAGCATGCATAGGTATAATTTCATACAAGACCGCATCTTTGTATGATCCTATTTAAAAAGTTTCCTTGCATTTTTCACTTACTAGACTTCAATGTCCATTTTTTAGCCAAGAGATATTATACATATTGGGGTGTTTTACCCTCTTCATCCCTAACTTCTTTACCATATCAGTAGATACTAAACTATTTGTATTTCCACTATCTATGATGGCCTTGCAACATTTGGTACTAGATTTGTAAATAGTTCTGAAAAGGTTTTTCCTTTGAATAACTTCACATTCCTTCTTCCCTAGCTTCAAAAAAACTCTCTTCATCATGAGAGATTATCCTTGCTCAGGCTCCTCCACATAAATTGGGGAAGCAACACTTTCTTATTCAACTTGTGCAATATATTTTTGACATTCTTTATCTTATTGTTGTTTTGTTCCATGGTTGGACATTCAAATTCTTGATGATCATCTTCTCTATATCTATAATATTTTCCAAATAATCCTCTACCTCTTCCTCAACCAAAACCACTTCTTACTCATGAGTAATATCCACCTCCTCTAGTGTTCTAGATGGAATCACTATGAGAAATACTAGATTCTCTTTCTTATTTTTTTTTGTCATCTTCCACTGCTTGTTTATCCTCATCCACATGAACAATGTTCTTCTCATTTCTAATTATTTTGTTACTTCTACAATAATTTCTCCTCTACATTTAAGTTAGAATGGTAGGCTTCTTCTACCAACCTTATCCTTATCATATGAACTTCATCCTGTATATATATCGATAATCCATTTATGTACTTCAACATTTTTCCTTCATTGTCTTCCATGTGATTGACACAAATGGTAAAGCCTATAGAATTATTTTGTGTACTCCACACTCATATCCTTTTACCTCAGGTTCTACAATTTTCTAAAATAGACTCAATTGATAATCACACTGAAGAAACTTGACCTTTAACTTGGTGATTATTTTCTCCCGTATCCTAATCCTTTCATTTTCATTTTATTATAGGTTAAACATGGTCCACCACAAGGACACATGTCATTTCAACTTTATGTAGAAAAATTTCACCCTTTTGGGATCTCTCATTGATTCAAAATCAAAGTACTCTATTTTGACAATTCAATCTATGAGCTTCTCTAGATTCAAGCTTCCATTACATGATGAGGTTTCTATCCTTGAATTTTGATCCATATTGAATATTTCTCAAATCAATCACTATTCTATCTATTCCTCTTGCTCTTCATCTCAAGCTTCTATGTGGCCAACATCCTCTCGTTCACTGTCACTAATATCCTCAAGATGCATACCTCTTCGTTGAGTAGTTTTTATTACCTCTAGTTGGGCAGTAATTCCCCTCAACATCTCAACTATATCTGAAACTAGAGGACCTCATGGTCTTCTTCCCCAATGTGTCATAATTCCTTTTACATGTATCACACCTTAGAAATATTTTGGTGCTAATACCAAAATAATTTAATAGTTATGGGTGAGCACCTATCTTAGGTAGCATAATATTTCCATGAATGATGACTATCCAATTTTACTCTCATATAGGTGTTGACACAAGCAATGTTGGCCAATTTAAATGTTGACACATTGAAGCATTGTCAAGAAGTTAATATCAGTACTCACATTGGTAATGTTAGTAGATTTCTAGTCAACAACCTCATGTTGACTCACTCTTCATGATAAATACTTTACTCCCACAAGATGACAACTTTCTTACTCTTGAATGATAATGCACTTCAAAATGGTGTCATCTTGATGACACTTCTAACTTTTCAACAACCTTTCTCTAAGTCGACACGATTAGGATAGTGTGATGATATACTACGTGAGATCAAACCATATTTTTCTCCATGATGGTAAGGTCTAGGGATGATGTCTTTGTTTGTGAAGGCTCAACTCTAGCTCCCCATAATATGGAAGCTCTAGGTGCATTATTAAACTATGCACTCCTCCCTTTATCAATTTGTATGTCAATGCTACACCATATGGATTCTTGCTTATCCCGACTATGTCAATTTAAATTCTATTTGATGTTTTATAATTTGTAATTAAAATAACTAGCAATAAACATACATGACTCTAAAAAATAACAACAATCATACTCACTCATGGAAGAAAATAGATTTTTATTTAATAACGACCATTAAAGTGTTTAGATTATAATTCGTGCTTATAAACATAATGACTCATATGAATGCCTTCCCTCATGTCTCTCCCTCTTATGCAGGTTTCTCCTACCTATAAACTAATCTATGGTCTCTTGTCTACCTCTATTATGTCCTTATCTTGGTTAGCTATCCTTCTATTATCCTTTCGTCCACCCTATCATTTAATCTTCCTCCTTCAACTTGTCCTATCATTTCCTCTCTAGATGTCCACATCAGAGTCTCATCCAACATGTAAATAATTTTGTTTTAATATAATTTTTTTCATTTTTTTTTTTTTAAACTTCAATTTAAGATACTCCATTTTACAAGTTTTATTATTATTATTATTATTATTTTAATTTTTTTTATATTTATTTTATCTTAAGATTCAAAAAAGATAATGAAGGAGACAAACCAAATTTAATCAATGAAAAATTAAAATAATAAATTGTTTCTCTTTCTCAAACACACATTTTTTAATTTTTATTTTTAATTTATTAACATATTTTTTTTTGCATTTATGCATGTTAAAATAAACTAAAATTTTATTATTTCGTAAATTTGTATTTTAAACTGATTTTATAATTTATTAATTTTTTCATCGTATTTACTACTAAAATTTAACCTAATTATATCTTATAATTATTAAATTACATAAATAACTTTAATTATTTTAAAGATATTTGAAAATGTTTTATTTTAAACAATAAAAAGCTAAATATAAATCAAGGTTTCGTGATCTTTGGTATCTTGACTAAAGAAATAGTTAATAGTAGGTGATTGCCAATAAACTTGCCACAACACGTGACACTTGTGCCTCATAAATTTATAATAGTTTCTTTCTTTGTTACTTCTAGTTTGTTCTGAGAGTAAAATTTGTATACCTTTAATTGACTAGTAGAAGGTTATCATTGAACCTTGCGTAACCTCAATATAAGTCTAAGGCAAAAGCAGACAAGGTTGTTATTGTAGATGAACTAGAATTCAAAAAGAATATTCACCCTAATATCTAGATCCATTACAATATGTACATGTTTTTACATATTTATTTTTGCTTTTACTATGTCTACGTGATGAAGAGGTATCCACGTCTTTTCTTCCTTTTTCACCTCTCTTCAATTATCATTCATGGCAATATCCTTATAAGAGTACACATTTTCACCTCCAATTATTATTCATGACAATATCTTTATAAGAATACACATTAAAGACAAATACCTTTAAACATTTTGAAAAACTATTTTTTTGTGAAGAAAATGATCAAGGAAAGTGATAGGGAAGTATTGTGAAGGATAGAAGGAATACTCATGGTAATTGAAGGGAGGCATGACATATCTTTTTGAAGAGAATGGTCAAGGAAAGTGATACGGAAGTATTGTGAAGGATAGAAAGAATACTCATGGTAATTGAAAGGAGGCATGACATATCATTAAAATGAACAAATGTTATAGTTACTATTATCATCACTATTACAAAGGATATTATGAGTACAAATAAGGAAGTGTCAAGGACATGCGCAAGGGAGAGTGATAAGAGATATTGGTGTAATAGACAATTCACTTATATTGAATCTTTTATATTAAGGTGTATGTTGTAGGTTATAAAATCTTAAAATCAATTCTTTATTAATATATAGGGTTAACTATTTTCATTAGAGTTGAGCATTACCATTTCATTCATGACTCCTTTTAAAGCTGAAAACTAAGCTTATCAGTAGGAGATTGAGGGAATCGAAGCTATATATTTTTTGATATGGATAGTGTGAAACTCCTACTACCAACCCTTAGGGCTAATGACTTGTAAAAGGGAGAGTGATAAGAGATATTGGTGTAATTGACAATCCACTTACATAGAATCCTTTATATAAAGGTGTATGTTGTAGGTTATACAATCTTAAAATCAATTCTTTACCAAAACTTAGGGTTAACCATTCCCATTAGAGCTGAGCATTACCATCCATGACCCCTCCTAAGGCCGAGAACTAAGCTTATCAATAGGGGATTAAGGGACTCAAAGATAAATATATTTTTTTGATATGGATAGTATGCGAAATTCTTACCACTAACCCTTAGAGCTGAGCATTCCCATTCCATCCATGACCCCTTGTTAAAATGGAGAATTAAGCTTATCAACAAGAAATCAACACACCCACACCCACATGATGGTCTGAACTTTAGACTTTCCAAACCTTAAGCTTATCAATAAAATATTAATACACACCCACATAAAAGTTTGAAGCTTTAATAAAAAAAAAGTAAACTATTATGCTATTCCCCTCAATAACTCAAAGCCATATTTTACAGAAGAATGCTCGACCTCTTTCTTATTCTATCTACGATTTACTTTTTTTAAACTGATATACACAAGATCATTCACATAGTTAACTAAACTTAAAATCTAAATAAAAAATAATTCAACATATTAAATACATTTAATAAAAAAAATAAACCCTAAAGATGAAAATTAAAAAAAAACGTGCATATAAGAAAAAAACCTTACATGCTCCATATGTTAAGGAAACAACAATTATGCTTTACTGCCCATACTCTACTAATTCATTTTGACCCATTTGAAAACTCGCATGACAAATGTGCCTTAACGAAACAAAATAATTAAATTATACCATGTTATAATGTTATAAGCAAGAGCCAGAAAAAGATTTGAACGTCTTTCTTAAGTAACATTTTAATATCCGTGTATATAACATTACATTATAATACAAGGACCAGATCCAGATCCAGACCCAGACCCAGACCCAGACACAGACACAGACCCAGACCCAGACCCAGATCCAGATCCAGATCCAGACCCAGACCCAGACCCAGACACAGACCCAGACCCACCAATGCCATTTTTAAGATTAGGGGGTTTTAAGGGCGTTAAATCCTGAACTTGAGTTTTTATGCCAGGATAAAATTTTCGCCAGGTTTTGCAATATAGGGCAAAATGCTCGCAGTTATTAGTAATTAGATAGTATTCTCCAAATCCATGTTGAAGATAGCACCTTGCACGATTAATCACTTCTGATGGCAATTCCGACTCCAGAGTTGTGCATATTCCTCCAGGGGAAAAATCAAAAACGTGGAAAGAAACTCCATATATGTATACGTAGATATTGCCTCCACAGGAAAAGCAATCCAAGCAAGAAATGATCACTCCACCCTTTCCTTTAGTGTGTTCACAATGAGGGCACAATATCCATTCATTCTTCTGTGTGTTTGTGAAATGGATAACTTGATTATGCCCAACATAAATACCTGTATCTCAACATTCACCAGAAATACACTTCATTCATTATCTGTACCGAAGAACAGTTAATTTATATGTTATTAAAACTTATTCTATATTAGGGTTCACACGATTGAATTTAATAACATATTCTACAAGAACAGAACAGAATCAAATTGACTAGATTTTGCGGAATGGATAACTTATTATGCCCAACATATATACCTGTATCTCAGCCTCCACAAGAAACACACTTCATTATCTGAACCGAAGAACAACTTATTTCTACCTTATTAAAACTTATTCTATATAAGGCTTCGTAAGATTGCAAAGTGGTTCTTTGTGACAGCTATTGAATGGTGTGTCTTTGATAGAAAAAGAAATACTTCAAATTTACCTATAGGCATAGTTCTTTCTACGGAGATAAATAATTTTCATTTATTTACTACTTGTTTTACATTACTGTAAAAAACATACTTAAAATGCTGACCAGATAGAATAAGAAATGAAGATTATAAAAAATAAAAAATAAAAATAGTTAAAAAGGAAATAAAAAAATATTATAATTAGAATAAAAATATTTTAAAAAATATATAATTTAATAATTAAAATAAAAAATTTTACAAGGAGACACATACCCATCCCTCACACATTCACTCACACCACAGTTTGAACATTAGACTTCCTGAAAAAGAACCCAAACCCAAACCTTTGAGTTGCACCCAGATGCAATAATTAAAATAATGTTATTATATTAAAATAAATTTATATATTTATTTATAGTTAGTTGAATTCTCTATGTTCTAGTAATATAGAACTATAGCACAATTTTATGACCATTTAATAAAAACCATAAACAATGCATTTACTGTAAAAAAACATACTTAAAATGCTGATCAGATAGAATAAAAAATGAAGATTATAAAAAAATCAAAAATAAAAATAAAAATAGTTAAAATAAGAAGTTAAAAATTATTAAAATTAGAATAAAAATATTTTAAAAATATATAATTTAATAATTAAAATAATATTATTATATTAAAATAAATTTAAATATTTATTTATAGTTAGTTGATTTTCTTTACGTTTTAGTAATATAGAACTATAGCACAATTTCGTGACCATTTAATAAAAACCATAAACAATGCATTTAGATTATACAGATTAATAATGAAATATTGTGTACATGTATTTTTTTGGTTTGGTTATTGTAAGAAATTTTTATGAGGGACCTATAAGATTAGACAGTCTCCCCCAACCATGACCCTTCCTAAAGCCCAGAGCTACACACTCGTCGCGGTTTGAACCTTGAACCTCCTACAAGACTAGACAGTCTCCTCCCAACCATGACCCTTCCTAAAGCCCAGAGCTACACACTCGTCGCGGTTTGAACCTTGAACCTTGAACCTTCCGAAGAAAAGCCAAAGCCCTAACCTTTGCGCTACACCCCAAGTGCTTAAAATACAAGAATATTCAATCATTTATGTATAAAAGTAACACATAAGTTTGAATATACATATAGTGTGTCAAAGGAATGCCACAATAGAGTAATCAATGTTAAAAAGTGCTGTGAGAACAATACCAATTATAAAATTGACATTAGATATTATATTATTTCTATTTTTTAACAATAATGTATTTTAAAATATTTTCAACTTTCAGTGAAACTTTATATATTGCATTTCCAGCATTTTGAGCACCCTTCCAGTGAGCTTAAGTATCCAACGAGTATGGTTTATTCATTCAATAAAATATCTGTAATCAATTTATATCTGTTGCAATGAAAACGAAGTAAATTTTTATTAAATTTTATTATATGCTATTTTATATCGAAATTTTGTACATGATATCAGAACTATAACTAATTGCAACATACTCAGTGTGTTTGCTTTGTTTGCTGATCTATGTTATCTTCATGTTCTGAACAAATCTCAACAAAATAAAACTAAAATTATGGAAAACTTACCATGATGAGAATAAAGGCCGCCATAACACCATTGATAAATATGATCGCCAGGTTTGAGTTCGTCTCTCGTGATGAGCATGATAATGCTTATGCAATTAACAAGAGTCCGGAGCTGTCACCAGTCCGCAATGCACATCAGTATATTATGTTTGTATGGACGTTTCAAAAACATAAGATCTATAAAATAATAAGTTAATTTGCACAACAAGAACGTTTTTGAAATAACTTCAAAGTTTATTTTCCCTTTTTCCCCTTTGGCGTCAATGGTGAGCACATTATAATTAAATTCACTGATATTTCTCCCTATGCTATCGGCAAAGAGACAAAAAAAATTAGACATTAAAATCAAAAACAGAAACAAAGAAGTTCCATGACTTTATGTTACTTACCAGGAATACTTTTACACCGATAACCACTTCAGTAAGAAGAAAACAAACTACGGCAGCACATTTATAGACTTTAACTCTGAGTGCATGTTCTGTTTAATGCTATAAATCTAGCCACTATACTTATATCTTGTCATTGAGCGGTTCTTCTGCAATTATCAACCCGAATCTATGCATGTTCCCCTTATTGCTTAAACACTAAAGGAATAAGAATAAAAAATTATTCTGGAGAATCACAAATTTTATCACAGATCAGAATATTAAAAAGTAACTGCATTTTCGTTTGGTGCAATCCATTCGTACACAAGGTGGTGAAATTAAAGTTTTTTTAATCTCTAAGTTTCCCTTTGTACATTTTATGAATCATTAATTTGGGAACGTTAAGCTAAGTTATTGGATTCGCTTATCTTTTACAGGGAGGAAAGTAGATTCGAAATTATCTAATTTCCTATAACACATGATTAGCAGAATCAGATTAAAAGTCTATCAGGAATATATTCTGAATGACTTGAACCACTTCTAAGATTTCAAACGGAAAAGTGACCACTCATATCAACAGTGGGTTTTCAGCGCTATGTGATATTCGGTGCTGCAAATATTCAGGGTAGTGGTTGGATTCTCTTATAACCATAACCCATCTGTTACAAAATTAAATATAGCCATACCGCATCTGTATTAACGAAGGACAGGCTATTTTATTGGTAGTATCTTGTAAATATCTTGTAGCACTTGTAAAATGAGAAAAGCAGTGACGTGGAATATAAAAAATGAGAGTGTATTTTATTAGCATTATCCCGCAAACGCCATGCAGCAGTACAATATAAAAATTGGATGTCCTGTAGAGGCTAAATTTCATCACTTCTAAGACGTGGAATATAAAAATTGACACTGTTTTATTAGCATTATTCCGCAAACGCCATATAGGAGTACAATATAAAAATTGAACGTCATGTATAGGCAACATTTCATGAGAAGTAAATTTTATTTTTTTTAAATAAGGTATTAAGAAGGGTTTTGAAAAGCTCTCGGTTTTAAAAAAGTTCTCAAACTTTTATAAAGCCATACAAATATTCAATGAGTATTAAAACAGATTATAAAAGAACAAAATTTTTGAGGGAAAATAACGTCGAATCCTAAAAAATTTAGGATCATAGAAAACCAAGAGATTTATAGAACTAGATCCAACCATACACAAGGATGGACAAAGCAAATAGGTGAGAACATTCAGTTGCCACAGAAATAAAACCAAGAATGCTAAGACTTGATTCAAAAATTAAATTTAAGAATATTCCAGGTGTTGTAGGTGAGTTGGAGAGGAGAGAGCATTCCTCCAAGGGAGGTCCCACGTTCAAATCTTCACCCTACCAAAAATTTGAATTGGGTATCCAAAATCCAATTGATAATGTTGGTGCGGGCATGGTCGGGTGCGACTCCCGGGTGACTTTGACGGTGTAGAACCCCCTGTTCGTGGTCTCTCAGACCAAGGCGGCCCAACAAGGGGTTTTTCACTTAAAATAAATAAATAAATAATGCTCAAATTTGAATAAAAAACCAAAATAAAGATCTTCGTGCCCAACAAGAACCCTACTTAAGAAACTTTGACCTCTTGCAACATGCAACCAACCTGCAATTGGAATTCAAAATCAAATATTTCCCACCTAAAATAGAAAGCAACATTCTCGAAAAAAAAATCCTTGAATTTGAATAAAAAATGCAAATTAAAGAACTTCCCGTTCATAAAAAACCTTACATCCACAAATACAGTCTTCCAACAATAGACATACAACCTACAATGGAGAGTATCCAAAATGAAAAGTAGATATCTAGAACCAAGGATGCTCAAACTTGAATAAAAAATTAGATTAAAAATCTTCCTGCCCAAAATAGGAACGCTGACTTTGGAAACCATGACCTTCATCAAGAGGCACATAAATCCTACAGCTAGAATTAGCAAGACATAATATTGAACCCCAAATTGAAGAACAAAGAACTAGGACCAATATGGAAATTGAAATATTCAAACCTGACTACTGAACACCAAAATTGTAGCAAGAAACCAATAGGAGCTAGGTATCTAGGACTAAAACAAAAATAGCCAGACAATATTGTACTCCACTAGCCAAAAAACTCCAAAAACCCAGTGAAGAGATCTTAAGAGAAGGCCCATAGAAACTTCTCCCAAAATGATTTAGAACTTGAAATAAAAGAGGAGACTCCAACCCTTTTTATCCCAAGAAAAACAAAATTCAACACTGAATTTTGCTCAAGATCCTCTAAAGGACCCCACATCCGCAATATCTAGAGAAGCCTTGGATCTACAACAGAACCCCCAAGGAAAGATAAAGTAACAATCCACTAGATTAGAATCTTGACCACTAACATGATCACTAGCATAAATCAAAGGTAACATGACTCATCAAAGCCCAATAAGCTAAAATTTAAAATTGTAGCCCTAGGATCCATGAGCACTACCATAGAAATATCAAGCGTAATCCTCACTTGAAAAATATCCAATTAGAAAAATCCTAAGATCCCCAAAAAACGGATGAGAACACCACCAATCCTTATGGGTTCTAACCCCATGGGCACACAAAAAAAGAAAATTGAGCCACATAAAATTTGTAGATGACCCAACATCTCAGCCTCATGATGCGGCTCCTTCAACCCTAGCCTTCCACCCAACATCTTAGCGTTATGTTATATCTCCTTCAACATAAACCTTCCACCCAACATCTCAATATCATACAACAACTCCTTCATCCCATGCCTTCCACCAAGCATCTCAGCCTCATGTTGCAGATCCTTCAGTCCTATCCTTCCAAAAAGCATCTCAGCCTCATGTTGTGGCTCTTTCAAGGCTAACCTTCCATCCAACATCTTAGCCTTATATTGTGGCTTCTTTAGCCCTAGCCTTCTACCCAACATCTTAGCCTCATGGTTCGGCTCCTTAAGCCCCAACCTTACACCTAGCATCTCACCCTCATGTTGCGGCTCCTTCAATCCTAACCTTCCACCCAAATTTTAAGCCTAGTATCTAATACCAATAGAAACTCAAAATCAATTCTATAACTTCAGTTTAATATACCCCATTTTACAAGTAGCTCTTTTTATCCCAAGCTTCCAAAAAATAAAATCGACATGCATGTGTTTTACAAGGTAGGAGACCACTTCCATTACAAATTGTGAGACCCAAGTTTAACCCTCACTACAAATAGTAAATAGATTGTTACTTAAAAGGGATAGGTGGTTAATAGTGACCTAGTGCTTGCTAGTGAGCTATTATTTAAAAAGAATAGGTGGTTAATAGTGGCCCTATACTTGTTGATATGTTGTCTTGGTTCGAACATTTATATGGTTGGGGTCCCGTTGACTTTACCTAGTGCTTGGCAGTGGGCTATCCTAGTTCATTTCCTTAGACAATTGTTACCCAGTGGGCTAAATTTATAGAGGTTCTATTTTTCTTTCTGGAAGGTTTGGTTTCTCTCTCAAACCCACTTTTTTAAAATTTTATTTTTAATGTATTAACATAATGTTTATTGCAAAAATAAACAAAGGTAAGAAAAATCATATATATATACTTCATTTGTATTTTAATTTTTTTTTATAATTTATTGAATTGTTTTCATTGTATTTACTAATAAATTTTATTCTTTTTAAAAAAAGAATTTGAAAAACTTATATTAAAACAAGAGAAATTACAAGTTGAGATGAGACTCCTCCTAGCCTTAGCTAACAAGAACATCTATTTACAATAGTATAATAAAATTTTCATTGTTTCCAAATATCCTAAACCATATTTCTACACTGGTTTTCCAAGTACCCATCTTAGCAAAGAAGTATACCACTTTATTTAGATCTCTTCTCAAATAAACTAGAATCACATCATATAATTCCCTCCACAATTCCTTCATAAGGGTGACAAGAATCCTCAACCTCCATGTCTTCAAAGCAAAGTTCCTTATGCAATCTAGAAGTCCTACCATTATTTGAGAATCTACTTCTAAGATTATCCTCATGTAACCTTGTCTTGTCATCTAGATAGGAGCAGATTTGATAGTTAAGAATTTTTCTTTATTGTTCATGGCCCTTTCTAGACGTTGTACTTCCCAATAGATAACTATCCCAACATGATTCCTACAAACCATTCAAATTCCAACTCTAATCGGATTACCTTTTGTAGTTCTGTCAATATTAATTTTAATCCAAATTTTTAGGGGTGCTTTCCAACTAGCTCTATATTTCCCCTATTGCATTTTGATTTCCTTCTCCATTGTCCCTACATCAGCCTAATTTTACTATTTAACATACACTTCCACCATTTTTGTGACTTTGCTCTAAACACCATCTATGGATGAAAAGGTTTCTCTATAAATTCTATCATTTCTCTCCAACCACACTTGCCACAAAATGAATTTATCAAATATTTTCTAATACAAAGAGGTTTATATTTAAATCTACCCCTCTTCTCTTTTATCCAAATATTAATCCAATTTAAAGTATCATTGGCTCAAATTTTGTAAGATAGAAACCATCGCTCCTAGATATAGTGTATGAATGGGCACTCAAACATCAAGTGATCATATGTTTCCTTGATCTTGTAGCATAAAACACATTGAGATGGGCCAATAATTTCCCTACATCTCAAATTATCAAAAGTAAGAATTCCAGTATGCATGAATTGTGAGTGTAACAACCCAAGTCTACTCACCTGGTTGTACGTCTCAAAATAGGCTCATCAAGACACAAGGTTTTTTCTTTTCTAGTTTACCATCATAGTTCAACTTAAGGGAAAAGTTATCAAATTAACTGGTTTGTGTAGACACCAAAACAACACCAATCCGATTATGTGACTACAAACACTGATCGCTTTGACACACATAGCCCCCAGGGCAGCCCTTAGAGGTTAAACAGTGGTCCTAACCACTTTTACAACAATTTTGGAAGGTCAGAAGGCAATTTGGCACCTTCGGACAACCTACTCCAAATTCGTCCCACCCTGGGATGAATTCAAATTGGAATCTGTCTCACCAAGGGACGAATTTTAAATTCGTCCCTAGGTAGGATGAATTCTAGGTTTAACGGGCAAAAATAAGAATGGCGCCAAGTGGCAGCCAAGGACAGTCAGTTGATGACTCCTGCCTCGCACGCATGTGTGGGTGGACAAATAGGCTATTAGAGGACTGTCACAAGGGCAGTTATGAAAGCCCAAGTCATGGAGGACTCCCCTCCCTCATGGGAAGACATGACTGCCACATGACACCTATGACCAACACATGGCACTTATGCTTCCCTCTCAAAAGAAACCCCATGGGTCTATAAAAGGTGGGACTTTTCTCACCCAAAAGGATATAGATTGGAGGCGATTTCAAGCAACAAAGTGTTGTCCGATTGAATACCCACTTGCATCCTTTTGGTTCACCTTCTCACATCCACTAATCTCTTTTGCAAGGGAGGTTATTGGGTGGCTTTTGGAAGCGTGCATCCAACCCAAATCCAACATTTGACCACCTTACACCACCAATTCGCATACATCCCAATCCTAAGAGGTTTTGGGCCCATCCCTAGTGGATTGGCGCTGGAATCAAGTGCCAACGATGGGAGGCCCACTTGGGCACCCATGAATTTTCTAAGTTTTATTCTAAAAGCATTCTAGATTAGTTATCCATGTTGCATTTTGTGTTATTCTGTTTGGTGAATTCATAGCTTCAATTTCATGACATTTTGATCAGGTTTTGTTATGCTTTTTGTCGCTTTGTTGTTATACTAACTTGCAGGTGGAGATATCAAATTCTCAAGGATAGAGGCCAAATTGGGAGAATCCGACCATCTGGGTCATCCCAAAATGGCCCCAATTACATAACCCCTCTATTTGTAGGTGTTTTGGAGGTCTCAGGATTTGACATTGGAGCAGCATCAGGTCGGCTTTTCCAACACAGAAGAATTTGTCCCACCCAGGGATGAATAGCAGTCAGAATTCGTCCTGCCCAGGGACGAATTCCAGTTGAAGGCAGATTGGCCGACTGTTTCAGTGGCAATGGCCTTCTGGTAATATTTTTTGTCTTCTGTCAGGTTTTTAGGCTATTTGGACTCACTTTACTCACTGTTTCAGACGAATGTTTACATGCATCTTTTGGCGATTTTAGAGAACAAACACTTTTTATTTGCAGCAGGTGCTACTGACATCTTTGTTGTTTCTTTGTTCGCAGGAGGAGCAGCAGAGGTCAAGGACTCATCAAAATCAGCAGCGGCATCGTCTTGGCCCACCCCTCTCAAGTTTGGGCACGCAAAAAGAGGAACCTTAAGTCTTGATTGTAATCGAATTCTTTTAATGCTCCTAGCCCCTGAAAAGGGAGGAGGCGTCTTTGTAATAGAGATCAAGAGAGTTTAATGAAAGGGTTGTGTTTTATCCATTTGCTTGTATCTCATTTCAATGCGTCTCTTTCATTTCATGCATTCTACATTTTTAGGACTTAAGCGTATTTGATTTTGAATGCATCACAGTTAGTGTTTCCTTCGCCCGAAATCTCGTGCTTTCAGTGGCGATCACGGTGGGACTCTGTTCCCTGGTTTTTAAAATCACAGAAACTGACTAAATTTTTGTGTTTTGTGCTTGACGAGTACATTTTTTTTTTTTTACGATCGTTATTCGTATCCGATCGTGACGAATTCTTTACTCGTAATTCGTCCGACCCTCGAGATGAATTCAAATTCGTCTCGGCGGGGACAAATTCTGTTCTAAAATTCGTCTCACGGAGGGACGAATTCTTGCTCGTAGATTTTCGAGCATAAATTCAGAAGCAACCGGTCCGAGCGAGAGAAGAGGTAGGGATTTTTATAATCTCTGTTAAATTTTCTATTTTTGTTTCTGTTTCTTTGATTGTTTTCATTTTATCCTGCATTGCTTAGGGAAATTCATTTATGCTTGTTTCATTTTCGTTAAATAAAATGAATCCCACACACATCACATGGTAAATTAAACCAAGGAGCTGGTCATAAGACCCCAGCCCTTGAGCAAGACCAACGGTGGGTTCATCACCACCTTGGATTAGCTTTGCATCCATTTCCCCGATTGTCACTGTTGTTAAGCGTAAATCCAAACGAAAGCTGACCGAGTGTCGCTGGGGTGATTCCCATGCGCGCGAGGATAAGTCTTCTATGGTAGGTGTCATTAACAGGGCAATCCCCCTTTTGTACCGCCTATGTACCGTGTACCTTCTGCTCTCATGTACCTATACTCTCCCTCTCGTAAGGGCGGGTATATAGAGAGGTTGGTATATCGGCCTGGTTGGTATATTGAAGGGGCGACCATTTTGGGAGTTATATGAGCCTTCATTATGCATTTAAACGTTCTTCAAAAAACATTCAAAAACAAAACAAAACATCAAAATGCACTAAACCAGTTTAGGACACACTATTAATCCTTAAAAGAGATAATCACTGTTTGTGTATGCGTGTGTTCATTTATGCTTAGTGTAAACAAAAAGAAAAATCATCATAAACAAAAGATAAAAATCTACGCATTTTGTCATTTTCTCCAAAAGCTCCAAGGATTCCCGTAATCGCTTGGTCACTCCAAAATGCCCCAAAGGTTTCCATGAACCCTTTGGTCAACCCAGAAGCACCCCAAATGTGCCCATAAGTGATGTGGGAGCATCAAACGAAATTTAGGAAATTTTACTTTTTTTTCCTAAATTTTAGTGCATCTTGTCGGGGCCATAACTTCTCAACTATAGCTCCGATTGACTTGAAAGTTTACAGGGAGTTAGTTGGGATAATTTTAAACAAATATGATTCCTTGGAATCCTATTTGCCCAAAAAAGTGATGCAGGAGCATCCGGTGACAGTGTGGGCAATCTCGCATCCTTCAAAATTTTCTTCAAGTACTTGTATTTTGAATTACATTAATTCATTCCCGGGAGGGGAAGTTGTGCAAAGCAGAAGGGGGAAGTTTGTAAAGTTTGTGCGTAAATTGAGTTGGGGTCATGAAATCATGACCTCAAAAGGCTTGGCGGGGCTTGAGCCAGTTTTGTCGCGATATCGCGACGTCGCGATATCATGACCGTAGTCCAAAGCAGAGGGAGAGAGCGTAAGTCGTCGTGATATCGCGACGTCGTGATATCGCAACGTCGCGATATCATGACCAGTTTTAAGACGTAGTGGAGAGGGTCTTCAAACATCGCGATATCGTGACGGTATTACAAAGAAAGGAAGGAGGAGCTCTAGAAGTCACGATATCGCGACGGTCTTCGAAGGCAAAGCGGAGGAAGGAGTCCTGTCGCAATATCGCGATATCGCGACCTGTCGTGATATCGCGGCCAGTGTGAAGCCGACACATGGCAAGCGAAAGGCATGGCAAGGTATCATTAAAGTGAAGGCACAGAAAAGAAAGGAGGGGGAGAAGTATGAAGCAGTGGAGTTGGAGTTCGGTCGCGATATCGAGACCAGTAAAGGGGCGACACATGGCGGTCGTGAAGGGGGACACGTGGCGGTCGCAAAGGACAGAGTTGACACATGGACGGCTGTGTGTAACTTAACATTTGAGAAGGGCACGTGTTTCAAAATTTTACGTCAAAGAGAAGGCGTGGCCAGTTCTACAAAAAAAAAATAGTTGCGTGTGTTGAAACCAGAAAAGGTCCACGGCCACGTATATTTTATTGTTGGTAGAGTGACAGGTACGGACATTGAACCAGACACAGGCGATGGCCATTATGGAGGAGCTGACAGTACAAGGACGGTCAGAACGACACGGCCAGTTTAAGAAGACCATTAATGCCGGTACCTTGGTAGATCGGGCAGATGGTCGTTTAAGACTGATATTTTGAAAATCTCGGGGAGGGAAATTTGAATTTGAAATTATATTTGGTGGAGGCATTGATTGCTTGGAGGGAGGGGACCTCGTTAAAGAGACAGAATTTTTGTTTTCAGAGGGAGGGGACAGCGGACCGAAGAACAGAGTAGAGAAAGAAAAATACTAGAGCATCTCTGGTCTTGTAAGCCTGTGAGCATTTTGCTTTTGTGAAAAGTACATTTTCTCAAAGCTTTTAATGAAAATTTGGAATTTGTAAGTGGTTGTTTGTTCTGGTGCCCCGTCAGTGGTATCAGAGCCCGTAGCTCCTGAGCATACAACAGACCGCCGAAAGAGAGAGGCAGTTGTACCAGGACGTGTGGGAGGGCTTGAGTTCAGAGAAGATGCCTCCGAGAAGAAACCCGGTGGGTGGCAGAGGCATGGCAGCGAAAGATTTTTGGGCTTTGCAGCGGCAAGTCCAGGCCCTGCAAGAAGAGCTATGCAGAGGACGTGAGCCGAGAAGGGATGCAGACAGTGAGGATGAAGTGGAAGAGGAGAATGAGTTTGAAGAAGAGGAGGAAGATGTAGACCCGACACAGGCCCGGCTATACAAGGCCATCTCCCAGATCGGGAAGAGGCCAAATTTAGAGGTTCCCACATATTCTAGGAACTTGAACCCAGAGGAATTGATAGACTGGCTGAATGAACTAGAAGAATACTTCGAATACGAAGAAGTTGAAGACCCTAACCGGGTCAGATTTGCTAAGACCCGACTGAAGGGTCATGCTAGCATCTGGTGGAAGGGGGTGTAGCTGGAGAGAAACCAAAGAGGAAAGGAGAGAATAACGAGGTGGGACAGAATGGTGGAGAAGTTAAAAAGATAGTTTATCCCCATTGACTATGAACTGGATCTACTACAAAAAATGCAAAGCTTGAGGCAGATGAACAGGACAGTTCAAGAATACATGGAGGAATTCTATAAAATCTCCATCAGGACCGGGCATTTAGAAGCTAGCAAGGAAAAAGTGGCCCGTTACATCAATGGGTTGAGACCGAGTGTGCAGGAGGAGTTGAGCTTGGTTCGGGTAAGCACCATCGAAGACGCTTACCAGTTTGCTTTAAAGGTTGAAGGAAAATTGAACCAAAGGTTTGAAAGCAAGCCAAAAGTGAAAGAACCAAGAGGAAAGAACGGTGGAAAGAAAGAAGGAAAGGAAGAGAAGAAGGAAGAAGAGAGCAGCATCCGGGATCAGAGAGAAGAGGAAGACCCAAAACCGCAAGTTCAGAATGATAACTACCCGAGAGGAAGGGGTAGATCTGGACGCGGGAATGAAAGGGGAGTATTCCGTGGAACATTTTTCCACTATGGTGAAGAAGGGCATCGTGCATTCGAGTTTCCACAACACCAGGAAAAGACGAACAAGAAACCGGTGGGTCCCTCCAGAGCAGTTGTGGCAGTTGAATATGCTAATTCAGAACATTCAGAAGAAGCTGAAAAGGGAGAAGCCATGATTGTGAGAAGAACCATGCTGGTGGAAGAAGATAAATCTGAACCGAGGAGAAGCCTATTCCGTACCCGGTGCAAAAGTGCAGGCAAAGTTTGCAATGTGATCATCGACAATGGAAGTACAGACAACTTAGTTTTCGAGGAGATGGTTACTAAGTTGTAGCTGGAGAGAAGGAGACACCCACACCCGTACCGGATTGCATGGTTGTAGAAGGACCACAGAGATTGGGTCCGGGAACAATGTTTAGTCACGTTCCAGATTGGGAGATACCAGGATGAAGTCCTGTGTGATGTATTCCCTATGGATGCATGCCATTTGCTATTGGGCAGGCCATGGCAGTTTGATCGGAGTGCAGTACATGATGGCCGTGCAAATACTTATTCCTTGGTGAAGGATGGAGTGCGGCACAAGTTGAAGCCGTTGCAGATAGAAGACGAGAAGATGTGCAGCAATGCCAGGATTTGTCTGGTAGAAGGCATAAAATTTTGCCAAGAAGCAGGATTTGAACAGGTTGAAAGGATAGAGGAGTGTTCGAAAACATTGCAAAGGATGCAGACCGAACAGCTTAGAAGTGAAGGTCACTTCTCTTGTTACCCCGGGAATCTGATGCAGGAGCATCTGGTGACAGTGTGGGCAATCTCGCATCCTTCAAAATTTTCTTCAAGTACTTGTATTTTGAATTACATTAATTCATTCCCGGGAGGGGAAGTTGTGCGAAGTAGAAGGGGGAAGTTTGTAAAGTTTGGGCATAAATTAAGTTGGGGTCGCGAAATCGTGACATGTCATGAAATCGCGACCTCAAAAGGCTTGGTGGGGCTTGAGCCAGTTTTGTCACGATATCGCGACTGTAGTCCAAAGCAGAGGGAGAGAGCGTAAGTCGTCGCGATATCGTGACGTCGCGATATCGTGACCGGTTTTAAGATGCAGTGGAGAGGGTCTTCAAACGTCGTGATATCACGACGGTATTACAAAGAAAGGGAGGAGGAGCTCTAGACGTCATGATATCGCGACATCGTGATATCACGACGTCGCGATATCACGACGTCACGATATCACGACATCACGACATCACGTTATCGTGACGGTCTTCGAAGGCAAAGCGGAGGAAGGAGTCCTGTCGCGATATTGCGATAGGTCATGATATCGTGACCTGTCGCGATATCACGGCCAGTGTGAAGCCGACACGTGGCAAGCGAAAGGCATGGCAAGGTATCATTAAAGTGAAGGCACAAAAAAGAAAGGAGGGGGAGAAGTATGAAGCAGTGGAGTTGGAGTTCAATCGTGATATTGTGACCAGTAAAGGGGCAACACGTGGCGGTCGTGAAGGGGGACACGTGGCGGTCGCAAAGGATAGAGTTGACACATGGATGGCTGCATGTAACTTAACATTTGAGAAGGGTGCGTGTTTCAAATTTTTATGTCAAAGAGAAGGCGTGGCCAGTTCTGAGGTTAGACATGAGTGGCCAAAGCATGATGAAGTGCTAGAGAGGCACACTTTCCATTTGGAGGGACAACGTGGATATGGCATCCCTTCTTTACCTCCCATCAGGACAGAAAGACATGAGTGGCCAAAGCATGATGAAGTGCTAGAGAGGCACACTTTCCATTTGGAGGGACAACGTGGATATGGCATCCCTTCTTTACCTCCCATCAGGATAGAAAGACAAAATCCAGAGCACAGGGCTCCTTACACAGGGCGAGCTAACTCCACCCGCCCCTTCCAAACCCGTGAAATGGAGTACGAGGAAAGCCATCACATTCCTTGAGGACAAGAAATAGCATGGGAACCTTGCATTTCTGCACTTGCTAGGTATCATGATCATACATCGAGGCCAGAGCCTCGAGTAAATGTTGCCTACCTCGACAGAGGGAAGCGACCCATTGAAATTTTAGATCATCAAGATCGAGGCAAACACATAGGAGAAACATTCGAACCTCTTGAGAAAAATAGGGTAGACCAAATTGACCCGATAGTCACCAGACATGCCACCCGTCAAGCCCAAATCACGCGGCTTAAACAAAGTCATCAGGAGATAGAGTATCGACATCGCTTGGATAGAGAGCGCATGCAACGCGAATCGGATGAGTTACGCTATGAACTACCTGAGAGGGGGCCAACCCCTCGCACCCAAAGAGTCGAACAATATGAGAGGCATAATCCATTGGTGCAGGACAGTTCTCCGCAACCTCGTCAAGCTTTGCCTTTGAGACCTTATAGACCCGAGAGGGAGGCCACTCCCTGAAAAAATGATGGGTATCCTCAGCAGGGATTCAATCAGGGTCATAGGTCTCGCCCAGAGACTTCTCAAGAATTTTATGAGGAGTGCGAACCAGAAATGGAATGGGCCGAAACACCCCATCAAGGTGGGAGGGCTGCCAATCGACCACCCCTCCATAGGCCTCCAGTCTTCCATAACGCACAACGAGAGCAAACAAAAGAGGAGGAGATAAAATCTTCAGATGCATACAAAATGCTATTAGAGCATTTGGAGTCTGTGGAGACAAAAAAATTTGGGCATCAAAAACCCACGTTACGTCAACTCCGCAGTCATCCAGTGCATCCCTCAGTGCCAACACCTCTTTACCCCGAACACTTCAAGTTGCCTCAATTGGCAATCTTTAAAGGTGAAGAGGACACACAAGAACATGTCACAAGGTTCCTAAGTCAATGCTTTAGAATCCAAGATAATTACGCATTGTTTATTAGGAAATTCATAACCACATTCGCAGGCCCTGCCTCGGATTGGTTCACACAATTACCCAAACATAGCATAAGCAACCTAGATCAATTAGTAGATGCATTTCTTGAACGCTTTGCCTTCAACACAAGGAAGAAGGCATCACTGAGTGATCTGGCTAGCCTCAGGGAATTTGAGGAAGAAACAATGGCAGCATACGGGAATCGATGAATAGCTTTGCTTTCTAAGTTACCTTACCGTCCCCCTATGTCTGATCTCACACAGATGTTTGCAAAAATTTGCTTGAAATCGATATCTAGGCTATTGCAGTTGCAGCAATACGCCAGCTTAGAAGAAGCTTTGGCACAAGCCAGAGTTATAGAAGAGATCAAAATAGGTGAAGGCGCAATCACCAAGCCTAAAAAGAAAGAGTGGAATAAAACCACCAAAATCGGGACAACGCAACCACAACATGCTGCGGTTAACCAAGTTGCGATAAATGTTCTCGTGCCTATGCAAGAAATGCAGCCCCAAAAGGCTAATTACCAGGCAGTGCCTCCTGGTTATGAAAGAGATAATAGAAGACAAGAGTAGAATCAGCAGTGTCACCCTAGGTGACAATTCACCCCTTACACGGAGTCTAGGGACTCCCTATTTGACCGCTTGTCAGCGGCAAATTTGGTCACTCTGCCAGAAATCCAAACTATAGACCCTAACGCTCCTAAGCCTAAGGGATACAGAGAGGAATTGTATTGTAGATTCCATAGGCGCAGAGGACACGACTTGAATGGATGCTGGAAATTCAAAGAATTAATCCAATATTTGATCGAAAATAGAACATTGGCTGTGGACAACCCCATAGCGCCAAATAATCAACAAATGGGGGTATTCAAGGACCCTTTTCCTGCCCACAAAGCACAGGCAAAACCTCTCTAGATTAATGAGGTACGACAGAATCTTCCCATGCAAGGATTTGTGGGAATGATTAGTATAGTGACAAGGAACAAAAAGTACCCAGTAGTTGCCCCCGAGGTAGCTACGAGGGAAGTTCCGACAACATCACAGCCTCAACAACGACCCAACGCAGTTGCCTCCGCCTAGACCCGAGGTCACGATACGGACCAAACTCACGCAGAGTTTGCGGACCACATCGGCTAGGCTATCCATTTACGAGCTTATTCAACAATCAGCACCCCATAGGGAAGCTCTTATGGACATTTTAAAAGCCATCGAATTACAGCCTCATGAAGCAAATTCTTTCAACAACTTCGTAGGACATGTGAAACGATGTACGGAGCCGGTCATCACCTTCAGAGAAGATGAAGTCAAAACAATACCGAATGACATGGTAGATCCACCCCTGCACATTATTGCATGGGTCAACGGGATCCCGTACAAGAGAGTGTTGGTAGATACTGGCTCATCCAGTAACATCATTACCACTGCAGCCTTAAAACATTTGAAGCTGCTAGCCTCTCACATCACAACCTCCACATACACACTGCGAGCTTTCAACGATGCAATATGCTCGACAGTCGACATAGTTGTTCTACCTATCCAGGTAGGACAAAAGACAATACCTACCTTGTGCCATGTGTTGGAAGGCGAGATGGCTTATAATATACTGCTAGGGCGGCCTTGGATCAGGGACATGAAGTGTGTCCCTTCGATCACTCACCAGTGCTTAAAGTATGCTTTTGAAGGAGAAATACATGTAGTCCCAATGGACTTAGAGCCCTTCAAGTATTGCAATGCGGTACAATTCCTACCTCAATCGACCCTCCCCTCAATGCATTTGGATTTCCAGCTAAATCCATCTAAACAGGGTCCAATATCGCAGGCACCACTGGTGACCAAAACAACAAAATCCCACTGAAAGCACGAGATTTTGGGCAAAGGAAACACTAACTGTGATGCATTCAAAATCAAATACGCTTAAGTCCTAAAAATGTAGAATGCATGAAATGAAAGATACGCATTGAAATGAGATACAAGCAAATGGAGAAAACACAACCCTTTTATTAAACTCTCTTGATCTCTATTACAAAGACGCCTCCTCCCTTTTTAGGGGCTAGGAGTGTTAAAAGAATTCGATTACAATCAAGACTTAAGGTTCCTCTTTCCATGTGCCCACACTTGAGAGGGGCGGGCCAAGACGATTTCGTCGCTGATGTTGATGAGTCCTTGACCTCTGCTGCTCCTCCTGTGAACAAAGAAACAACGAAGATGTCAGTAGCACCTGCTGCAAATAAAAAGTGTTTGTTCTCTAAAATTGCCAAAAGATGCATGTAAACATTCGTCTGAAACAGTGAGTAAAGTGAGTCCAAATAGCCTAAAAACCTGATAGAAGACAGAAAATATTACCAGAAGGCCATTGCCACTGAAACAGTCGGCCAATCTGCCTTCAACTGGAATTCATCCCTGGGTAGGACGAATTCTGACTGCTATTCGTCCCTCAGTGGGACGAATTCTTCTGTGTTGGAAAATTTGACCTGATGCTGCTCCAATGTCGAATCTCGAGACCTCCAAAACACCTGCAAATAGAGGGGTTATGTAATTGGGGCCATTTTGGGATGACCCAGATGGTCGGATTCTCCCAATTTGGCCTCTATCCTCGAGAATTTGATATCTTCGCCTGCAAGTTAGTATAACAACAAAGCGACAAAAAGCATAACAAAACCTGATCAAAATGTCATGAAATTGAAGCTATGAATTCACCAAACAGAATAACACAAAATGCAACATGGATAAGTAATCTAGAATTATTTTAGAATAAAACTTAGAAAGTGCGGGGGTGCCCAAGTGGGCCTCCCACCGTTGGCACTTGATTCCGGCGCCAATCCACTAGGGATGGGCCCAAAACCTCTTAGGATTGGGATGTCTGCGAATTGGTGGTGTAAGGTGGTCAAATGTTGGATTTGGGTTGGATGCACGCTTCCAAAAGCCACCCAATAACCTCCCTTGCAAAAGAGATTAGTGGATGTGAGAAGGTGAACCAAAAGGATGCAAGTGGGTATTCAATCGGACAGCACTTCGTTGCTTGAAATCGCCTCCAATCTGTATCCTTTTGGGTGAGAAAAGTCCCACCTTTTATAGACCCATGGGGTCTCTTTTGAGAGGGAAGCATAAGAGCCATGTGTTGGTCATAGGTGCCATGTGGTAGTCATGTCTTCCCATGAGGGAGGGGAGTCCTCCATGACTTGGGCTTTCATAACTGCCCTTGTGACAGTCCTCTAACGACCTATTTGTCCACCCACACACGCGTGCGAGGTAGGAGCCATCAACTGAATGTCCTTGGCTGCCACTTGGCACCATTCTTCTTTTTTCCTGTTAAACCTAGAATTCGTCCTACCCAGGGACGAATTTAGAATTCATCCCTTCGTGAGATGGATTCCAATTTGAATTCGTCCCAGGGTGGGACGAATTTGGAGTAGGTTGTTCGAAGGTGCCAAATTGCCTTCTGACCTTCCAAAATTGCTGTAAAAGTGGTTAGGACCACTATTTAACCTCTAAGGGCTGCCCTGGGGGCTATGTGTGTCAAAGCGATTAGTGTTTGTAGTCACATAATCATATTGGTGCTGTTTTGGTGTCTACAGATGCCCCTTTTTGGGATGCGCTGTGCATGGCGCAGCGCCGAGCAAAAATAGATAACCAAAGCACTAATGATTAGGGTTTCTTGGTAACCTAACCAACTTTTGATGCCCCAAGTATGGAAAGGGCATGCATTCTTGAATCCTTGCTTCTGACGAGCTAAGGAATGTGATTTCAAGTATTAACCTATTTTGGTGAGGTGTGACTTGAACTTAGACATTGATCAGTCATGAATAGGCAAAGGGCGCAACCTTTTATCCATGGGGGAACCTTGAGTTCATGCTTCGGGAATGCCAAGAGTTTGATCGTGTTTGATCGATTTGTTGTTATTACTTGTTTGCTGCCCCAAGCAGGAGCGTAATTGTCTTTGTCAATGATTCTTTGAATGCATGTCGTTTTCCTTAATTGGGTGTGTGATTGTTGATTGGTGACTAAGTGTGACTACCCCCTCAAGCGACGAATCGATGAGAGAATGACCTTTGTGAGAAAAGCGACGAGTCGCTTGACCCAAGATGACTTGTGCAAGGGTGCCTTTAGATGGTTTATCATTAAGCATGTGCAATTTTTCCAACATTTGACCTATTTTTGGTGGGTGTTGACCCTTTTTGTGATGCCATAATGGGGTGAAAGTGTCGAAAGTCTGTCTTCCCATGGAGCGGTCCGGCTAAGGTTGCCTTCTTAGGGAGTAGGAGAGTGACAATTTGAGCCCCGACATCGATTTTCTATGCCAAGATATTAAGTGCAAGAGCACTTGTGTCCGGCAATGCTTATTGCTGTTTGTTTTTGTGTTGCATTTTTTGTTGTTTTGATTTTTTTTTTTGTGACACCATTTGGGGATTAAATTGTCGAAAATTCGTCCTCCCGTGGAGCGGTCTAGCTATGGTAGCCTTCTTCGGGAGTAGGATAGTGACAATGTAAACCCCGACATCAATTTTTCTATGCCAAGAGGTTAAGTGCAAGAGCACTTGTGTCTGGCAATGTTTATTGTTGTTTGTTGTTTTGATTTTCTTATTGTTTTTGAGTGGGCTTTGACCCATTTGTGATGCCATTTGGGTGTGAAATTGTCGACAATCTGTCTGGCTATGGTAGCCTTCTTAGAGAGTAGGATAGTGACAATGTAAACCCCGACATCAATTTTGTATGCCCAGGATGTCAAGTGCAACAGTACTCTTATCGGGCAAATTATTGTTGGTTTTTAGTGCATTTTTGTTCATTTTTTTTTTATGTTTTTGAGTGGGATTTGACCCATTTGTGACGTCATTTGGGGGTGAAATTGTCAAAAATCCGTCTTCCCATGGAGCGGTCCAGCTATGATAGCCTTCTTAGGGAGTATGATAGTGATAATGTGTGACCCCGACATCGATTTTCTATGCCAAGAGGTTAAGTGCAAGAGCACTTGTGTCTAGAAATGTTTATTGCTTTGTTTTTATGTTGCATTGATTTGTTGTTTTTGTTTTTTTTTTTTTTTTCTTGTTGTTTTTTTAGTGGGCTTTGACCCATTTGTGATGCCATTTTGGGGTGAAATTGTCGACAATCCGTCTTCCCGTGGAGCGGTCCGACTATGGTAGCCTTCTTAGAGAGTAGGATAGTGACAATGTAAACCCCGACATCAATTTTTCTATGCCAAGAGGTTAAGTGCAAGAGAACTTGTGTCTGGCAATGTTTATTGCTTTTTTTTTTTGTTGCAATTTTTTATTGTTTTGTTGTTTTGATTTTCTTTGATCTTATGCATGATGGTTGATGAATATGGATATATGCATGTTGATTTATTTTGATGGATGCATATGCTATGATGAATGCAAATGTTTTTGATTTATATGTGATATGCAGAGATGAAATGGATGAATGAGATTTGTGATGTTTGGCTATGGCACCATAGACTATTTAGAACTCTGTTATTTTGTTTTTAGGCGATTGCTGTGATGCATGACTTTGTATGTGTAGCTGTGGTTTTTCTTTTTTGTATTTTTTTTATGGTATTGTAAGGATGAAAAGTAGCACAGTTGGTTTTAGAAATGTAGCTAAGGTTTTCTAAGACTCAGACGATTTTTAACTCACTAGCCACGAATGTACTTTATCTTGATTGAACAAGGTATGAATCGAACTTGTTTTTGACCGAGCTATTTACATCCTTGTGTGTGAAATTGAGTTCATTTATGTGGTATTTGTCAGAATACCGCCAGTGCCAGATGGGCTTTCAACCGAACTCGTATCGAGGATCACCTAATTAGCTCCACTAACTCCTTTGTTGTATTCAGTTAGATTAATCTGTGATGTTATTCAGGATGCCATAAGCTAGCTCATCCACATGCAAACATTGATCTGTACACAAGTTAATGTGACAGATATATCATCATGTGAGAGTTTTACCGCCAGTTACCGATAGGCTATCAACCAAAGCCGGTATCGAGGCTTGCCTCATGACCTGTTAGAATGCTGAGAGTTCCAGGGATTCAAGTTCAACTCCCTTATTTTCTTCAATTGTATTGGGATACTTTCTCGTTTGTAGTGATAAGATCACTATTTATTTTGATTTGTTTTTCTTTTGAGCAAGGGATTGGGGATATGGAGTGACGAAAATCACTATCGTTTGTGCTGTTTGATGTGTGCACTATAGGATGTCAAATATTTGAGTTTTGACGTTTTGCAAAATTTTTATTTTTTTGCAACTATTGAGAACTAGGGATTCTTAGGGAATTGGGTAGGGAGGATGCTTGTCCTTTTGCCAACTCTCAGCATTCTTGGGGTCATTTGCACAGGGGGATGAGCAAGATAACCGTTTCGCTTGTGGTGACCTGGATTACTGTGCAAGTTTCATCTTTCATTCACACAACTTAGGAATTGTTTTATGTGTTTTAATTTGTGTTGGGATGTTACGTAACAAGGTGTATTTCAAGTATGACTCTACCTTCGTAAAATCTGTCTGAATTGATACATTACATGGCTAAAGAGTAAAATGATGACTGAATCACGAAAACTCTTGATACATTAAAAGACCACTGATTCTAGTGTGGTAAAAGTAACGCATGGCATTTTTGTTGTTTTTGTAAGATGGAACAATGTGGAACAAGATGGACTAGCAGAGCAATTACAGCCTATGGTGCCTTTGACCTGTATGACCACAAATATGCAATGTATGGATGTAATGGTTTGATGCAGCTATGTATTTTTGTATTTTTGATGGATTGATTTTTGTGAATATGAAGATGAAGTGCGAGAAGAACTCTCTATTGATGAATTTGAGTATGCCTAGAAATGAGATGCAAATTTTTATTGTTTTTGATGATTTTTGTTATTTTGAATTTTCTTATTTTTTTTGACCAAGCGATTGTGGAAATCCTTGGAGCATTTTGGGGTTGACCAAGCGATTTAAAGAGATCCTTGGAGCGTTTTGGGGTGACCAAGCGATTGCGATAATCCTTGGAGCCTTTGGGATGACCAAGTGATTGCGATAATCCTTGGAGCTTTTGGGGTGACCAAGAGATTGCGATAATCCTTGGAGCTTTTTGGGTGACCAAGAGATTGTGATAATCCTTGGAGATTTTGGGGTGACCAAGAGATTACGATAATCCTTGGAGCTTTTGGGGTGACCAAGAGATTGCGATAATCCTTGGAGCTTTTTGGGTGACCAAGAGATTGCGATAATCCTTGGAGCTTTTAGGGTGACCAAGTGATTGTGATAATCCTTGGAGCTTTTAGGGTGACCAAGTGATTGCGATAATCCTTGGAGCTTTTAGGGTGACCAAGAGATTGCGATAATCCTTGGAGCTTTTTGGGTGACCAAGAGATTGCGATAATCCTTGGAGCTTTTGGGGTGACCAAGAGATTATGATAATCCTTGGAGATTTTTGGGTGACCAAGATATTGCAATAATCCTTGGAGCTTTTTGGGTGACCAAGAGATTGTGATAATCCTTGGAGCTTTTTGGGGTGACCAAGTGATTGCGATAATCTTTGGAGCTTTTGGGGTGACCAAGTGATTGTGATAATCCTTGGAGCTTTTGGGGTGACCAAGTGATTACGATAATCCTTGGAGCTTTTGGGGTGACCAAGTGATTGCGATAATCCTTGGATATTTTGGGTGACCAAGTGATTGCGATAATCCTTGGATATTTTTGGGTGACCAAGAGATTGCGATAATCCTTACGAGCTTTTGGGGTGACCAAGTGATTGCGATAATCCTTGGAGCTTTTGGGGTGACCAAGTGATTGCGATAATCCTTGGAGCTTTTGGGGTGACCAAGTGATTGCGATAATCCTTGGATCTTTTGGGTGACCAAGTGATTGCGATAATCCTTGGAGCTTTTTGGGTGACCAAGTGATTGCGATAATCCTTGGAGCTTTTGGGGTGACCAAGTGATTGTGATAATCCTTGGAGCTTTTTGGTTTGGATTATGGTTCTTCAAGGAATAGTGGTACCCCCAGCTTGATGGTCTTTGCGCTCTGGATCTGGCTCTAGAGGTATTGGCATGAATGGATCTCCGAAAGTTATTCAAAAGATGAGACTGAGATGATCTATCTCAGAAATGCACGACGGAATAATCGCCCTTTAACTCATGAAGATCTAATGGGACAGATGGGTATAAGGTTAGGGCATGAGTGGCGCGTTAACCCACCACAGTGGGACCAAGTGTTACATCTGCCACATTGGGCATACAGAGATCAAATTTTGCCTAGATATCCCATAGCAACATCAGTGCCGAGGGTAGATCCTGCCCTCATATTCGCACATAGGGATGATCCATTCATGCCAATACCTCCAAATCCAGATCCAGAGTGCAAAGACCATCAAGCTGGGGGTACCTCTATCCCTTGAAGAACCATAATCCAAACAAAAAATCTCCAAGGATTATCGCAATCACTTGGTCACCCCAAAAGCTCCAAGGATTATCGCAATCACTTGGTCACCCCAAAAGCTCCAAGGATTATCGCAATCACTTGGTCACCCCAAAAGCTCCAAGGATTATCGCAATCACTTGGTCACCCCAAAAGCTCCAAGGATTATCGCAATCACTTGGTCACCCCAAAAGCTCCAAGGATTATCGCAATCACTTGGTCACCCCAAAAGCTCCAAGGATTATCGCAATCACTTGGTCACCCCAAAAGCTCCAAGGATTATCGCAATCACTTGGTCACCCCAAAAGCTCCAAGGATTATCACAATCACTTGGTCACCCAAAAAGCTCCAAGGATTATCGCAATCACTTGGTCACCCAAAAAGCTCCAAGGATTATCGCAATCACTTGGTCACCCCAAAAGCTCCAAGGATTATCGCAATCACTTGGTCACCCAAAAAGCTCCAAGGATTATCGCAATCACTTGGTCACCCAAAAAGCTCCAAGGATTATCGCAATCACTTGGTCACCCCAAAATGCTCCAAGGATTATCGCAATCACTTGGTCACCCCAAAAGATCCAAGGATTATCGCAATCACTTGGTCACCCCAAAATCTCCAAGGATTATTGCAATCACTTGGTCACCCCAAAAGCTCCAAGGATTATCGCAATCACTTGGTCACCCAAAAAGCTCCAAGGATTATCGCAATCACTTGGTCACCCCAAAAGCTCCAAGGATTATCGCAATCACTTGGTCACCCCAAAAGCTCCAAGGATTATCGCAATCACTTGGTCACCCCAAAAGCTCCAAGGATTATCGCAATCACTTGGTCACCCCAAAAGCTCCAAGGATTATCGCAATCACTTGGTCACCCCAAAAAGCTCCAAGGATTATCGCAATCACTTGGTCACCCAAAAAGCTCCAAGGATTATCGCAATCACTTGGTCACCCCAAAAGCTCCAAGGATTATCGCAATCACTTGGTCACCCCAAAAGCTCCAAGGATTATCGCAATCACTTGGTCACCCAAAAAGCTCCAAGGATTATCGCAATCACTTGGTCACCCAAAAATCTCCAAGGATTATCGCAATCACTTGGTCACCCCAAAAGCTCCAAGGATTATCGCAATCACTTGGTCACCCTAAAAGCTCCAAGGATTATCGCAATCACTTGGTCACCCAAAAAGCTCCAAGGATTATCGCAATCACTTGGTCACCCCAAAAAGCTCCAAGGATTATCACAATCACTTGGTCACCCCAAAAGCTCCAAGGATTATCGCAATCACTTGGTCACCCCAAAAGCTCCAAGGATTATCGCAATCACTTGGTCACCCAAAAAGCTCCAAGGATTATCGCAATCACTTGGTCACCCCAAAAGCTCCAAGGATTATCGCAATCACTTGGTCACCCCAAAGAGCTCCAAGGATTATCGCAATCACTTGGTCACCCCAAAATGCTCCAAGGATTCTCGCAATCACTTGGTCAACCCCAAAAAGCTCCAAGGATTATCGCAATCACTTGGTCAAAAAAAAAAAAAAAATTCAAAATAACAAAAATCATCAAAAACAATAAAAATTTGCATCTCATTTTTAGGCATACTCAAATTCATCAATAGAGAGTTCTTCTCGCACTTCATCTTCATATTCACAAAAATCAATCCATCAAAAATACAAAAATACATAGCTGCATCAAACCATTACATCCATACATTGCATATTTGTGGTCATACAGGTCAAAGGCACCATAGGCTGTAATTGCTCTGCTAGTCCATCTTGTTCCACATTGTTCCATCTTACAAAAACAACAAAAATGCCATGCGTTACTTTTACCACACTAGAATCAGTGGTCTTTTAATGTATCAAGAGTTTTCGTGATTCAGTCATCATTTTACTCTTTAGCCATGTAATGTATCAAGTCAGACAAATTTTACGAAGGTAGAGTCATACTTGAAATACACCTTGTTACGTAACATCCCAACACAAATTAAAACACATAAAACAATTCCTAAGTTGTGTGAATGAAAGATGAAACTTGCACAGTAATCCAGGTCACCACAAGCGAAACGGTTATCTTGCTCATCCCCCTGTGCAAATGACCCCAAGAATGCTGAGAGTTGGCAAAAGGACAAGCATCCTCCCTACCCAATTCCCTGAGAATCCCTAGTTCTCAATAGTTTCAAAAAAATCAAAAATTTGCAAATGTCAAAACTCAAATATTTGACATCCTATAGTGCACACATCAAACGACACAAACGATAGTAATTTTCGTCACTCCATATCCCCAATCCCTTGCTCAAAAGAAAAAAAAATCAAAATAAACAGTGATCTTATCACTACAAACGAGCAAGTATCCCAATACAATTGAAGAAAAGGAGGGAGTTGAACTTGAATCCCTGGAACTCTTAGCATTCTAACAGGTCATGAGGCAAGCCTCAGTACCGGTTTGGTTGATAGCCTATCGGTAACTGGTGATAAAAATCTTGCATGACGATATATCTGTCACATTAACTTGTGTACAGATCAATGTTTACATGTGGATGAGCTAGCTTATGGCATCCTGAATAACATCGCAGATTAATCTAACTGAATACAACAAAGGAGTTAGTGGAGCTAATTAGGTGATCCTCGGTACAGGTTCGGTTGAAAGCCCATCTGGCACTGGTGGTATCCTGACAAATACCACATAAATGAACTCAATTGCACACACAAGGATGTAAATAGCTCGGTCAAAAACAAGTTCGATTCATACCTTGTTCAATCAAGATAAAGTACATTCGTGGCTAGTGAGTTAAAAACCGTCTGAGTCTTAGAAAACCTTAGCTACATTTCTAAAACCAACTGTGCTACTTTTCATCCTTACAATACCATCAAAAAAATACAAAAAAAGAAAAACCACAGCTACACATACAAAGTCATGCATCACAGAAATCGCCTAAAAACAAAATAACAGAGTTCTAAATAGTCTATGGTGCCATAGCCAAACATCACAAATCTCATTCATCCATTTCATCTCTGCATATCACATATAAATAAAAAACATTTGCATTCATCATAGCATATGCATCCATCAAAATAAATCAACATGCATACATCCATATTCATCAACCATCATGCATAAGATCAAAGAAAATCAAAACAACAAAACAATAAAAAAATGCAACACAAACAAAAAGCAATAAACATTGCCAGACACAAGTGCTCTTGCACTTAACCTCTTGGCATAGAAAAATTGATGTCGGGGTTTACATTGTCACTATCCTACTCTCTAAGAAGGCTACCATAGCCGGACCGCTCCATGGGAAGACGAATTGTCGACAATTTCACCCCCAAATGGCATCACAAATGGGTCAAAGCCCACTAAAAAAACAAGAAAATAAAAAAAACAAAAACAACAAATCAATGCAACATAAAAACAAAGCAATAAACATTGCCAGACATAAGTTCTCTTGCATTTAACCTCTTGGCATAGAAAATCGATGTCGGGGTCACAAATTATCACTATCCTACTCCCTAAGAAGGCTATCATAGCTGGACCGCTCCATGGGAAGACGGATTTTTGACAATTTCACCCCCAAATGACGTCACAAATGGGTCAAATCCCACTCAAAAACATAAAAAAAAAATGAACAAAAATGCACTAAAAACCAACAATAATTTGCCCGATAAGAGTAGTATTGCACTTGACATCCTGGGCATACAAAATTGATGTCGGGGTTTACATTGTCACTATACTACTCTCTAAGAAGGCTACCATAGCCGGACCGCTCCATGGGAAGACAGATTGTCGACAATTTCACCCCCAAATGGCATCACAAATGGGTCAAAACCAACTCAAAAACAATGATTAGAAAATCAAAACAACAAACAACAATAAACATTGCCAGACACAAGTGCTCTTGCACTTAACCTCTTGGCATAGCAAAATTGATGTCGGGGTTTACATTGTCACTATCCTACTCCCGAAGAAGGCTACCATAGCCGGACCGCTCCACGAGAGGACGAATTTTTGACAATTTAATCCCCAAATGGTGTCACAAAAAAAAAAATCAAAACAACAAAAAATGCAACACAAAAACAAACAGCAATAAGCATTGTCGAACACAAGTGCTCTTGCACTTAATATTTTGGCATAGAAAATCAATTTCGGGGCTCAAATTTTCACTCTCCTACTCCCTAAGAAGGCAACCTTAGCCGGACCGCTCCATGGGAAGATGGACTTTCGACACTTTCACCCCATTATGGCATCACAAAAAGGGTCAACACCCACCAAAAACAGGTCAAATGTTGGAAAAATTGCACATGCTTAATGATAAACCATCTAAAGGCACCCTTGCACAAGTCATCTTGGGTCAAGCGACTCGTCGCTTTTCTCACGAAGGTCATTCCCTCATCGATTCGTCGCTTGAGGGGGTAGTCACACTTAGTCACCAATCAACAATCACACACCCAATTAAGGAAAATGGCATGCATTCAAAGAATCATTGACAAAGACAATTATGCTCCTGCTTGGGGCAGCAAACAAGCAATAAAAACAAATCGATCAAACGCGATCAAACGCTTGGCATTCCCGAAGCATGAACTCAAGGTTCCCCCGTGGATAAAAGGTTGCGCCCTTTGCCTATTCATGACTGATCAATGTCTAAGTTCAAGTCACACCTCACCAAAATAGGTTAATACTTGAAATCACATTCCTTAGCTTGTCAGAATCAAGGATTCAAGAATGCATGCCCTTTCCATACTTGGGGCATCAAAAGTTGGTTAGGTTACCAAGAAACCCTAATCATTAGTGCTTTGGTTATCTATTTTTGCTCGACGATGCGCCATGCACAACGCATCCCAAAAAGGGACATCTGTAGACACCAAAACAACACCAATCCGATTATGTGACTACAAACACTGATCGCTTTGACACACATAGCCCCCAGGGCAGCCCTTAGAGGTTAAACAGTGGTCCTAACCACTTTTACAGCAATTTTGGAAGGTCAGAAGGCAATTTGGCACCTTCGGACAACCTACTCCAAATTCGTCCCACCCTGGGACGAATTCAAATTGGAATCCATCTCACCAAGGGATGAATTCTAAATTCGTCCCTGGGTAGGACGAATTCTAGGTTTAACGGGAAAAAATAAGAATGGTGCCAAGTGGCAGCCAAGGACAGATCAGTTGATGACTCCTGCCAAATAGGCCGTTAGAGGACTGTCACAAGGGCATTTATGAAAGCCCAAGTCATGGAGGACTCCCCTCCCTCATGAGAAGACATGACTGCCACATGAAACCTATGACCAACACATGGTGCTTATGCTTCCCTCTCAAAAGAAACCCCATGGGTCTATAAAATGTGGGACTTTTCTCACCCAAAAGGATACAGATTGGAGGCGATTTCAAGCAACGAAGTGATGTCCGATTGAATACCCACTTGCATCCTTTTGGTTCACCTTCTCACATCCACTAATCTCTTTTGCAAGGGAGGTTATTGGGTGGCTTTTGGAAGCGTGCATCCAACCCAAATCCAACATTTGACCACCTTACACCACCAATTCGTAGACATCCCAATCCTAAGAGGTTTTGGGCCCATCCCTAGTGGATTGGTGCCGGAATCAAGTGCCAACGGTGGGAGGCCCACTTGGGCACCCCCGCACTTTCTAAGTTTTATTCTAAAAGCATTCTAGATTACTTATCCATGTTGCATTTTGTGTTATTCTATTTGGTGAATTCATAGCTTCAATTTCATGACATTTTGATCAGGTTTTGTTATGCTTTTTGTCGCTTTGTTGTTATACTAACTTGCAGGTGGAGATATCAAATTCTCGAGGATAGAGGCCAAATTGGGAGAATCCGACCATCTGGGTCGTCCCAAAATGGCCCCAATTACATAACCCCTCTGTTTGCAGGTGTTTTGGAGGTCTCGGGATTCAACATTGGAGCAGCATCAGGTCGACTTTTCCAACACAGAAGAATTCATCCCACCCAGGGACGAATAGCAGTCAGAATTCGTCCTGCCCAGGGACGAATTCCAGTTGAAGGCAGATTGGCCGACTGTTTCAGTGGCAATGGCCTTCTGGTAATATTTTCTGTCTTCTGTCAGGTTTTTAGGCTATTTGGACTCACTTTACTCACTGTTTCAGACGAATGTTTACATGCATCTTTTGGCGATTTTAGAGAACAAACACTTTTTATTTGCAGCAGGTGCTACTGACATCTTCATTGTTTCTTTGTTCGCAGGAGGAGCAGCAGAGGTCAAGCACTCATCAACATCAGCGGCGGCATCATCTTGGCCCGCCCCTCTCAAGTGTGGGCACGCGAAAAGAGGAACCTTAAGTCTTGATTGTAATGGAATTATTTTAACGCTCCTAGCCCCTAAAAAGGGAAGAGGCATCTTTGTAATAGAGATCAAGAGAGTTTAATGAAAGGGCTATGTTTTCTCCATTTGCTTGTATCTCATTTCAATGCGTCTCTTTCGTTTCATGCATTCTACATTTTTAGGACTTAAGCGTATTTGATTTTGAATGCATCACAGTTAGTGTTTCCTTCGCCTGGAATCTCGTGCTTTCAGTTTGATATTCATCCAATATTTTTATCTAGTACAAGGTATAACATACCACATTTGGGAATTAATACTAGTGCAGACAATCTTCCAAGTGGATGATATTGGCCAAATCCCATAGGAGGTGCCTTTTTGTGGATCCATCTTCCTCATTTATCATCCTTTTTCTCTAGTATGAGTGTATATCCATGGCTAGGGTTATTCTCTAAGTTCCATAAAACCTAGAGGGTGGACACATACTCTTCCCATCACTTAGGATAATCAACCTCGATCTAACTTGATCAGCTTGTTCAAGACTTAACATGTAAGGGGTTAGTGTACCTATGCCTAGTGACCAGCTAATTATTCACTCTCCTAGATTTAGCTAGAGCCATGTCATTACCCTGATACTAGTATTGGTTCAATTTGACCATTTATGACTCATGACATATTATCCTATACCAATCATCATCGATTAGACTAGTTTCATGTCCATACTAGTCCTTTATTAGTCAAAAATAATGCAAGGACCTATCACTATATTTCATGAGTAACAACCTAGAGGAAACATCCCATACCACCCCTCTTCTCCTTCTTTTCTTGACTCATATCATCAACCACCAACATTAGGTGTTATTGTTAAACATCCTTTTCGAAGTTTAGTTTTATCAAGTTTACTCAAGGGTTCTTCCTTGGATTGTTTTCTTTAGGTTTAAAAGTTTCTAAATTTAGAAATCATAATCTTTCCAAATAATTTGAGTATGTAAAAGAATTAGCTTTTGTAGATGAACTTAGATGAATAGTACAAGCAAAAATTACATTCCAAAACAACTAATAACAAGGTTATGCATAGTGGCAAATATTCACAAATTGGACGAATATTAGGATTTCCAAAATTAAAAATTGACGAATATGAGAACCCTCAACGTTGGACCATTCGCTTGAAATTTTTAGGACCAAATTTTTCTTAGGATCAATTTGCCACAATATATATCTAAACATAAGCATATTTGTACTCATTGGAAATCTCTTTTTGAGCCTAATCTAATTGTGGTGTTTTTATTAAGTTATAAGGTGGTTTAATAGGTCAAAATGTACCTCAAATATGACCTTACTTTTTAGGTTTTCAAATACCCCAAATTTTGGTGTGAATATGATTGATTTGATTTGCTTTGGATTCACCTTGATTCAATTTTTTTTCTATTAAAATTCAGCATTTTTTACAAGTATATTTCGATTCCAACACTTTATGCATAACCTTGACTAATAGTACATTATTATAAAGCAAGCCTTTCCTAAAATTACTTCCAAAATATATCTAATAAGGATAAAAGTGTCCCTCTTCCTCTACATTCCTCTAAAGTATATTTTGGTCCTAAATTTAACCTATAAGAATATTCTAATTCCTTAGTTTTTAAAATTCATTTTTTCCTAGTAGTAATGGTCTCAATATGCTCAAAAGAAAACTATATTTAAATGAATGATAGGGAATAACACAAATTCTTTCTACATAATACTTTTCATAGTGTTATATTAAGATATAGTTATAAAGAAATGTAAGAGTAATTATGAGACCCCGAATTCCTTGTGCTATCCATGGTGAAGGATGATAAATTTTCTTAGTTATTGGGGTTATATTGTTCCTATGCATGTGAGGATATACTTCTTTGATAGTTGTTCACATTTCTCAACTCATGGTTCACTGTAATAGAGCTTCACCAACCTTCATCTTGTTAAATCTTGTAAACAAAATGGGTTGCGTACTAATTATTTTGTAAGGACTTACTTTCACTAATTCAAAAATGAGCATTATGAACAGCTAGCATGTTCTCTTATATGTAATGCATTTGCACATTTTTTTCTTTTTATTGTAATTACCGGAGGATAGGTCTGTAATACATTAATGTAAAGGTTAATTATCCAAAGGTATGTCATTGTCCATAGTTTTCAGGAATAATCTGCAATATCAAGGAGTCTCTTTTCAATTATTAATTGTACCTTTTAGGCTCTTGAACATATAATCACTGAAATCTGCATAAAAAAGTTTTTACTACACTCAATAATTTAATAACTACTAAACTGGAACACATATAATTAGGAGTTTTTATTAAATCAATTATATATATTTTTAAAACATGATAGAAATAATTTAGCAAAACCTTCTTTGATTATACAAAGGTAAGAGAAGTTAAAATAATCAATTATTTTTTTCAAAGGAATTCTTCCAATAGGAAATATTATCATTTAATTATTTCATCCAAATAAAACTATTTATAACATCCATAAACAGATAACAGAAAGTACATCATTTAAATTGTGGATTCCCATTGAAATGTTGAAGTATATACAACCGGTTTCATGAGTATTTAGCTAAAATAAAGAAGAATAAGGTAATAAATAACCCCTCTTCTCATTAAGAAAACAACTCAGTTAAGTGTGATTATAGAAAAACCAATTCATATTATGGTAGATGCTAATGTCCTAAATTGTTTTTCCTAAATGAAGTGTCATAAGTGTTAGAGTTAGAGTCTATTACATCATTTGTATCATCTAAATATACCTTTCTAGGTACATACTTAGGACATTATATTACTTTAGGGGGAAGTTATCTAGTTACTTTATGCAATGTAATAAATGCACAAGTGTCAACATGCAAGTTGTATATGTGCAAGGTGTCCCTTGTACAACTAGGTAGAGTGTTGGCCAAGGAATCTATATTCTATTATAAAATGGCTTCATTGTAAGATATTGATGGGATATTAGGTAGTAGTAGCAGACGATGAAACAAGTGTCCATTTCCTCCATAGTAACATTGAGAAAGTACTCTTGTAGGTTCTTGAATGGAGTGTCCATTTCCTCCAGAGTAACATTGTATTCATTTTCATAATTTATATTTATAGCATATTTATATAATATCATAAATTTAATTTCTCTCATATTTTTGTATATTATGATTGTAATCTCCCATTACAACATATCACAAAAGCTAATAGTGGTATCAACACCATAGTAGATCTAGTCATAGTAGAACTAGCTACTGTAGAGTGAGAGGAGAATCACCATTATTATTGAGCCTAAATTTTTTTGAACCTAATTCTTCATAGTGCATAGTCTCTTGAAAAAATATTCAAAATAATCAAGGTGGTAGGGAGATCTTTGAGAAATTACTATTGTTAAAAATTGGGCCAGTCACCATAGCTTCAATTTTTGCAAACTGGATGTTCATTTGGACCCATTGCATGTAAATTTTGTTACCTTAATATTATTTGGTAGAAAAAAATGGAAAGGGAGATTATAAAATTCATTTAGCTCAAAGTCTCCCCATAGAGTTCTAGGAAAACTCATGAAGATAAGGACTCAACATTTGATCTACTAGTTTGATGAATCAACTAGTGAAGCTCATCTACGAGATCTAAAAATTTTACTATTGCTTGAAGTTTATTTTAGTGCATGGAACTAACTCTCAGATTATTGAGACACCTCCTACAATAGAAATATAGGGTATTTCAACTTTGTTACATGAAGGTCAGAGAGCCTTCATAGTGCAGATATTAGTTGTTATAAGAGAAGAATAATACAGAAGATACTCTAGGAGAAAGAGTCGTGATGAAGTTTAGAGATTAACAATATCCATCGATAAGAGTTAACTTCATAGCATAAAAGGCCACAAAATACTTTATCCTAAAAAAGGCCACAAAAGCCTTGATCCTAAAGAAGACTCTAGAAGAGAGGACCTAATTCATAAGTAGATTTAGTTTTTTAGTACTAATAACTTGTAGGAAAAGAAGATTCAGTGAGTTGGAAAACTTCCTACAAGAAAGATAGGAAGAGTATCTTCTTCAGAATCAATCCAGCACCTAAAGCAAACTTGAAGGTGAAGATATCAGGTGAAGATATCATTGAAGAAACTTCCATTCTTGAAAGAATGAAAAGGACTAGGAGATTCTATTCAAATCTAGAAGTATCAGAATGAAGAGATCCAGGAAGCATATCTCAATTCTAGAATTTTTAGAAGAAGGTATCAAAGAAGATCAAAGAAGATGTAAAATCGAAGACCTAGGAGAGGTCTCAAGGAAAAAGGCTTAGAGAGCCTTGTTGTTGAAGCAAGATCATCAAAAGAGTTTCTAGAAGAACTCATTGAAGAAATTCTCCATCAAGTAGAAATTTTATAATAAGGGAAAGAATTGGGAAAATTATCACCATCCGAAAAAAATCCCAAAAAGTAGAAGAATAATTGGCAAGGAGTGCCAAAGAAGATACAAAGACCTCAAGATATTTAGATTCCTACGAAGAAGATCTTCCTTGAAATCAGAATTCGATAAGAAGGCTTGAAGATAGAAGAATCTTACCAAATCTGGAAGACTTAAAGATTGTCTTTCACAACAAGAAGGTATACATTTTATCCAAATATACATCATAAAGGAGAAGATTAAAAAATAAGAACAAGCCACCAAACCCTAGGCTCATGAAAAAAAGTTTGAGACCTCTTTTTGGTGAAGGAGTAAAAGCTAATATAAGTTGCAAAATTTTATCTAAAGCAACAAGCTTGATATAAATCCTCTACAAAAATCTTTCAAAAGGTAAGCAACTATTGGTGCAAGTAGATTCATTATTTGGATTACTTATTAGATTTGTGAAAGCACCCTTTATTGGATCAAAATTGTAAAGTTGCAAATTGAATTACAGTCTTCAAAAGTGTAAAAGATTAAATTTCTTTTAAGTATAATTTGCATATTAGGAGTTGAATAGATTTGAGAAGTGTAACTATTTATCAACTACCTATCATCTACTCTATAAAAAAAAGAGTAGACTAGATCCTACAACTTTGTTTATAGTGAAATTTATAGAAAACACATTAAGGGTTGATTCTAGATTATGCTTAAAATGTTGCAGTGGAATTTTTAAGTGCATATTTTATAAATTAGTGGAGCAATAAGGTGATATTATTATTACCATTAAAAGCGCATCTAGTAATCACTATACTTGTTGATTTTTTAACTAGTTATTCTCAATTTTTTTGTGTTAAAATCACAAAAACAAGCACAAAATATGTAGCACTTTTATGGCCAAAAGAAGCCACCATTACAAAAAAATAAATATGGAGAAAAAATCCACCATTGAAGTCCTTTAAGGAAGCCTCAAACTGAGACCTTGGAAGTCTTAAGATTCAAGATGTAAGTAAGGGTTTTATTTCAGTACATAGTGCATGAATCCTTATTCAAAATGAATATTTCATTAGCTTGGATTGATTATCATCCAAGGAAGAAGAAGCAATAAGGATTACATAAAAATTATTCATTTTGGTGCAATATTTATCTATTAAAAAAGGCATCACTTTTGTTTATTTGAAAGGACAAAAGTACTACTACTTACAAGAAGTAGTAAGGATATTATATCCAATATATTTTTGGCAAGAGGAAGAAGCCATCGAAGAATCTCACATGATAATTATATGAAGAAGCCATCGAAGAGATTACAAAACCATGATATCCAGTATATTTCTAGCAAGAGGCAAGAGCCACTAAAGAGGTCACATGTTCAAGAATTGATGTGTTTAAAATCATCATTTTCCTCCATCAAATCGAACCCTATAAGCATCATGTAACTTGCAATAATGGAGCCATTGAAAGAAGGTATTATCTATTGTATTTACATAAAAATAAGATAAGCATTCATAATAATTTATCTATGTAAAAGGTAAAGAAAAAGGGCCACCTATTGGTTTTTATAAACAACACTATCTTTCAAGTACTAAATAAGGGCACAAATTGGCATTAGAAAAAGCTACAAAACCTGCAAATAGGTAAATATAAAGGAGCTATATATCCATTGAAGCAAATATCCATGGAATAAAGAGCTCAAAAGTGTGCCATAGAACCATGGATAAATCTAACTATAGCCATTCATCATCCTCACCAAGCCAGTGTGCAAAATAAATCTTACATCTCAATAAACATAGCAAGCTCATGTAGGATGTAAAGATAAAGTAAGAATTAGGGTTGAAAGCTCATATTTGAAGCGTTACATACACAAGTCTTGAGTGCCACTTAGAAAAAATTCTCTAAGAATCCCAACATTCATGAATATCCAAGTGCTCACCTAAAAGGTAGTTACATACGTTTTAGATGGAATTAAGAATATTTGGAGGTTACCACCAACCTCATCATTAACAAAGGTATATTGAAGACACCTACATGGTAATACTTCAAGTGACATAATGAAGTTCATTCTATTTAAGGTATCTATTCTGGAAATAGATATAGTGCAAAGTAATTGAAGTCAAGCATTGAAGCTTACTTGGAGAAAAAAGGTTAATTCAAGTCGTACACCATTCAAAGGTGTAAGAGAAACATTTAAGATACTACCATAAAATCAACAAACCAATGTTTGCATTTAGAAGAGTCTTTCAAATCATATTTCAAGGTATTTTTTGGTGTTATTTGCAATAGATAAAGAGTGTCAACCGAGGAGAAAAGCAGCACCAGTCAAAGAGGGATTTTACTTCCCATGAGCTCTGCACAACACAAAGCTACAAATCTATCACCGCGCAACATTAAAGGATTATTAGGGTAAAGGTTGATTTTATTATTTATTTGCTTTAAAATTATGGTTTTTGGAGTTATAAGGGTACTTTATATCTACTATTGCAATATTCAGCATTAGTGATTTATTAAGCAAGCATATTTAAGATTTTTTAACATATACAAAAAGTAATCAAGGAGGAGTAAGGGTTATTACTGAAATTTAAAATATTTGCAAATATTATTTTCTAACATTTTCAAATTTAGGAATTATAAGGAATACAACATCAAATTAGAAATTGGAAATTAGAAAACATTAAAAATCAACCAAAAAAAGGTATTTAAAGAGGTTTATTAAAAAATTCAAAGGTTGGAAATTTTATAATAGTGTTGTCTCAAAAACACTCAAAGGAGGCCAAATAAATCCAACATCAAAACCTCTTTAAAAATTGAAATAGTGCTTAGTTCATTAGGAGTAATAAGGAGATACAAAAGTTGATTTTAGTGTTTACAAAATTTTACAAATTCAACCTAAAATTGAACTACAACTTACAAAAATCACTATATTGATCATATATCCTATCCAAAAAATCATAGGGATTCATAAGGAATTCTACAAAACTTGGTAATATTAGTGTCCATAAAAAAATATCAAAACCTAAATTTATTGGATAGATGTAAGCTTTATACAACATCTAAAATCTTATTAGGTTTGAGAATTCTCATCATTAGGGAGACATAAGGAATTCCACAAAATCTAAGAATTGTTTAAGAGAATTCAATGGAATCCAACAAATTCTTCCCAACTGAATACCAACTACTCAAGGGTCCAAATTATTTTTCTTGGAAGAATAAAGTAAAAGCAGTATTGGTGTATGAAAAAATTTGGGATATTATTCAAGGGAAAATAAATAAGCTAGTCATAGGTGATACTAAGATTCTAAAATTTGAGAAAAATGATTCAAAAGCATTAATTATCATAATATTTGCTATCACTGATGAAATACAACATTATATCAATTCAACAAAAACATCTACTAAAGCTTGGATAATTTTAGAGAAAATATTCAAAGAAAATAATAAAGCCACCTGGAAGCTAATAATGTCAAAAGCTTGGACATTTACAGGGAAACATAAAATCCAATAAAGTTAACCATGTCGAAACCATATGTGCGAGGAAGTATAAAAGAAAATGAAATTAAAGCCCCAACTGGAAGCTCATATTTTTGCAAGGAAGCATAGAAGAAAATGAAATTAAAGCCCTATCCAAAAGCCTTGGCTGAAAGTCCAAACATTTGGAAGAAAATACAGAAACAAGCAAAGCTAAAAACCTTGGCAATTGGAGATTAGCACCTAAAGTCTAAATATTTGTAGGTAAACATAAAATCCAAGGGAATTAAAACCATAGCCAAAAACATAAATGTTGGAATCTTGGACATTTGCAGGGCAATGTAAAAGCAATGTTTTTTTGAAAAATGCAAGATATTGTCAAAAATACGAAAATTACTGAAAAATGAAATAAATTACCAAAAAAATGCAAATATCATTGGAAAAATGCATAAATTACCTAAAATTTGCAAAATTAGCCAAAAATTGCAGAATTTGGTTAGAAGATGAAACAATTACCAAAAAATACAAAATTTATTATAAAATTTGCAAAAAATGAGAGGCATAGAAAACAAGCATAAAATATATATATTTAAAAATAAAAATTGGAAATAAAAAAAAAATTCTAATGCCTGAAATTTTTGACTCTATATTGCAAGATCTTTGACATGACTACTTGGAATTCAAAGACGATGAACATGGGAGCTTTAATGTTGACTAGGAAAGCATAGATGTGTAAATGGTAGACATGATAAAGTTAATGGTTAACCCACTTTCAGACGAAAAAGCATAAATCAAATCATTAAAAAATGTTCAAGCTTGTGCAATATCAAAATTTTGTATAAAATGAAAGCTTAATAAGGCATACTAAGGTGTGGCTAGGAGGTGATCCCAAGAATATTGCATCATGGTGATGTTAGCATTGCTTAAATGGTGTTAAAATGCAATAAGTGGTAAAATGCGATGAAATTAATACCAAATCCACTTGCAACAATTGGTAGATTAAGCATTGAGCCACCTATCCAATCAATTTCAAGGACCCCAAACTTTGTGTGAATTGAGGTTTAATGAGACATGGTTAAAGTGTAGTAGAATCTAAGTCTAAGGGGCCAACTATTGGATGGTTATTGACCCACTATGATGTGAGCTTCTTAAAAATGAGCAGTGGAGAAAGCATAGAACTATTTATAAGGAAGGTAGCAGATATTAAGGGGAAATTTTTAACCCTTGAACAAGAGGCTAAAGATGAACTTATTATTCAAGTAACCATGAGAGTAGGTTTATGCGTAAGGGATCAAACCCAAAAAGAATTTATAAAAATTTGGTGAATTAGTTTCGAAATCCTGGCAAATAGTGTTAGGGTAAAATAAGTAGTATATTGCATTACACTACTTGGGTAGATTATTACATTTACTTTTCTAGTTTCTACCATGTAGATATTTACTATCTTAAATATCTAATGGTTAATTTCCTAAATATCCTAGGTGGAAGAGTTCTAAACCAAACTCTCTTCCTCTTGGCAGATTGTTTAGCGTGATCTCCTATTCATTCAGTTTGATTGCCTATTTTGTAACCTATTTAAACTATAGTTCCTAAACTATATGGTTAATGCAAATATTCCATCCTTTCAATAATTCATGATTTATTGGTCACATTAGTATCATATTTGGAGGGAGCTGGAGGGAAGAAGCACAATCGTTCCGCTGTAGAAGACGATCATGCACAAAAGGAAGCACCATTTTCATTTGGTGAATTTAATTTCTTTTTCCTATATTCCTAAAGTTTCTAATGTTTTATTAATGATTTATTTAACCCACTAAGACTAGAGGTAGAGGAGGTAGCAACCTAGATTGTTTTTCCAGGCCCACCCCAACCCCACCTCAACAAGCAGTGGGGCCCGTAGACGATCGACAAGACAGGACTCTATCCGCTGGTGACCACAAGTGATCGACCAGGTAGGACTTAGTCTATCAATGACTGTGCCAGTGAAGCTTGTTCCTATATGGGGCTTTTTCAAGGCTCCCATCCACAAGGACACATACCTCGTGGCTAAGCCAACAGAGAGCTTAGAGGGCAAGAGCGACCTCACACTCCCCATGGCCTAGCCAACCGAGAGTGCATCGAGGGTAGGAGAACCCTCACACTCCCAGCCCAGCACATCAGGTGTTGATGATGACAAACCCAATACAATAGATCTAATGAAGACCTCAATTTATGGACACGTGTCATGATCTAACCTACATGCAAGAGCACACACATTGAGGAGGTGACATGGATCGGGTGAGACACATGGCACATAGAGCTGAAATGGAATCTAAAACAACTAGCGTACACGTAGACCTCTAATACAACTAGTGGACATGTGGAGATAGACTTGTGCAGACAAGTGACATTGAAAAATGGGCATCGTGCAATGCATGGTAGCTTGTAAAAGTCCTCATATTTGTTATGCAATTACCCAAAGTCAATCTTGTACCAAGGTCAGCCTTGAGGGTTAAAAACCCTCATTCATCCACTGAGGGATGAATTTGGGACTAAAGTCCAAATGTTAAAAAAAAAACACGCAATTGCGAAGGACCAAAAGGAAGTTGATCTTCATTTGGTATTAACGGATCCCTACAGTACAGTGGTCAAGCTTGCACAAGTCGATAGTTCGACCTCCACGTGCTCTCTTTTTGCAAAGAAGGTGGTTTTCAAGTTAAATTTGGTGCATTTCGAATTAAATTTGGTTAAGTTTCCAATTAAAAAAACAAATTTATGCTTAAATTTAATTTTTTTAGATAATTTTTAATAATTTTATATAGTTTTGCATAAAATAATCATTTTTTTTATATAACTTGATTATTTTCTTTGTCAAAATTATGTTTAATTATTTGAAATTAAGTCTTTAAAAAAAACATTTAGCATTGAAATAGGAAAACTTTTATAAACCAAATTTTGTTTCTTAGCAACTATCACAATTTCATTTCTTTTGTTTTCTCCACATTTGGGGATAAAGAGACAAAGAAACAACCAAATTTTTGTTGCAAACCATAAAAAAAACTCTTCAATTATTTTTTTTGAAAGAACAAAACTTCAACATTTCATGAAGATCAAAACTTGGGTAAGGAAAACTCTTCGTTGTCAAGGAGTAGTAAGAAAGATAAACGAATTATGAAGACAAACTGCTAGATCATCGTAAATCTATTCCTTGTTCAATTATCTATACTGATCCATGGAAAGGGTTGGACAGAAGCTATGGTCCCATGAGGATTCGTGAGCCTTTTGATCCTAATGCACCACCCATATTTGAGTGTTGAAGACAAAACCAAGTCGTGTGTTGAATGGTCTAAAAGCCTTTCAAAAGCGGATCGTGTGTTGACTTGTCTTGAAAGGAGTGTTTTTTGATTCTTAATTTTGTAAAAATTAAAGGGGGATAGAGGACAGATTTGTGATTATGACTTGAAGTGTAAATTTTATATAATAAAAATCAATTTCAATAAAAATATATCTTTATTGTATTTGTGCATCAAATATTTATGAAGTAAAATATTTGATAACAAATATCATCTTTCAAAGGTAAGGCTTGAACCTTTAAATAAATGCAACTTTATTGAAATATAAAATCCAACAGAATATTAATCCAAGATATCAATTCTAATCCACAACTTTATTAAATCAATGTTGGAACTAGAAAATTCATTTATATCTGATAAATTTATTTATATATGATAAATTTATTTATTACAAATATTTATCTAATTAAATATATGAATAATAAATTTATTGAATAACTTAGTTATGGAATTCAATAAAATTGTAGCATTTACCTGGGCTATCTTATATGAATTCAATAGATTTGAAAAAAAAAAATTGACTCTCACGCAAACACTACAAACACTACAGAAGCCAAATTACGCACACTATAAACCAAAAGATTACATAAATCAGATTATACACAGTGCAATCTCCAATGGAACTTGTATTATTTGAAAAATTATATCCAGTATCTTTTTTCCAACTCAAATACCAACAACATGCTTATTTGAATTCATAAAATAATTGGATACAACATAGATCTTACAATTTGCACTTCCTGTCTCTGCAATCATGTTTCTCTGTATCACCCACTTCCTCTTTCTCTGCCCTTGTATTATATCTTCTCTTCCTTGCAACAATCGCCCGACCAAAATCCTTGACTTTCATTCCTTATTTATAATATTGAACATTTCGATGTTTCAGGTTCGATCATTCCATTTCTGACAGTTTTAAAACAAGTTTAATAACAAATTTATAACATCCTCCAACAAATTTCAGAACAAATTCTTTCTCTTTTATAACAATAAGAGGAATTTTATATTTTAATCACTTGAATACCTCCGTGCTTATAGAATAATATTTCATACCTTATACTCTGCCCAATGAATTATATAATAATTATTGACATGCGTACCTTTCCATTGAACATATATCTGCATGACATACAAGATGTTTGTTGTTCCTAAAATGAACATCGTTTCCCTTCGCTCATTTAATCTTAATTAACTCATAGTCCATTAGAAAAAGCTAAAGCCCAGCAGATAAAAAATGACTCCACCGCCATATTCGGGAAGATAGAGGTATATCTCCTCTTAAATCCTGCCTCTCTAGTGTAATACCAGCGGATAACTTAAAAAACCTAACACGCATTTCTATGAACAAATAATAATGTTCCTGTGTAAGGTTATCAGATTTAGCTATTCAAATAAAAGGCTCTTCGAATACATTGTCACCGCTGCTATTACTTTTCCTCTTCAAATAAGTGAATGAGAATAAATCATTATATACTGCCGAAGGTCAAGAGCACCATAAAACCGAACAATAAGATGAAGTGCACAATCCTTGTCTCGAGTTTCATCTATTATATCGAGTAACCCTACTTCACCAGGATCCAAATCTGTGTTACGTCAATAGTATTTACTTCTGATCGGCCTCTATAATAAACACTCCCATCTATTTCTACACTGTGTTCACGAAATTGTCTTAGGTGTCCACTACACTCTACAAGTCAAAATCTGGCTTCCACGTTAGTCCATTGCATATACCTTTTATTACCAATTTTGGATAAAATATATCAATGCGCAATAACCTTTTAATTGGCTCATTTTAATCCTCATTTATCAGGAACAAAAATCAAGACCACACTGAGTCTATTCAATCAATGTTTTCTCATGGATCAACAAAACATAAAAAAACATTATAACCTAAAGAATTGATATGAAAGAACTTAATAAAATACAACCTACCAAAATTAATATAACATAAAAAAATAAAAATAAACTTAACATAGTTGTCGTGCAACAGAAACATATTAAAAAAAGTAAACATAACCCAACCAATCTAAGCATGAAATAACATAACATTACAAAACAATATAAAAATACTATAAAACAAAACATAACACCAAAAACTTTATAAAATATAAAAGGACAAAAATGAATACTATAAAGAAACTTACAAACAACTAATAAATAACTTAAGATACTAATATGATAAACATTGACAAAACACAACATGACTTAACTATATAACATAAGAACAAAAATAAACATAACAAAATCATGCTAACTACCACAACATGAATATATCAAATGACCATACAAGCATAGCTCTAAGATCCTTAGATCATGAGATGAATTTTGACAATGAGCCTTGCTTTAAAACCATTCGAAGATATATGAGCATTTTAATATTTCAATGATGATAATGGTGAACAATAAGTGAGTTGGAGAGGAGAGGGAAATCCTCCAAGAGAGGTCCTAGGTTCAAATCTCCACCCTACCAAAAAGCTGAATTGGTTATCCAAAATCCAATTGATAATGTTGGTGCGGGCAGGGTCTAGTGCGACTCATGGGTGACTTTGACGGTGTAGAACCCCCTGTTCATGGTCTCTCAGACCAAGGCGGCCCCGCAAGGGGTTTTTCGCTTTAAAAAAAAAAAACAATAAGTGCATGTAACAATTTGAAACAAGCTTTCAAATTTAAAGTGGGTACCCAATATTTTGGGGTTGTTTTGAAGGAGTCACAACAATGTGCGGATCGACTGGGGACATGAATTAATGCTATTACCCTGCTAGGTCCCTCAAGGGGTCGATCACATCTAGTGGTAGCATGAGATGGGCATTGGCTAGTAAAATATTCCTCTTGATTATGAGGAGGAATCATAAAGTTTCCCGTCATGGATGTACCCTAATGATCGTATCCTCTGTGTGTGGAGGTAGCATCATGACAACTATCAAGATGATATTTGAAAATGCGTAAGTCCTTGGGTTTATATTTAATGTATTCTAGACCTTTTTATAAATTTTCTACAACATTATTCTATGACTAAGATCAGCTACATGTAGTTACCATGGTCTTGATTACCCAAATAATCAGTAAAGAAACACACAATCAAACAATGTGATTATCTCATTTAATTTTTTTTTGTGAAACCCTATAAATGTTTGAGTGTGTTTTTGATGTTTTTTGTTGTTGTTGCTCTTTTACTTTATTGTTTTTCTCTTTTTGATGATATTGATTTAGTTTAAGATTTTCACTTGTATTATCTCACCCATTGACATGGTGATGAATTCCAAGTCATGAAACCGACTAGGGCTTGTTGATGAAGTCCAAATCCAATGAAGGAACTCAGGTTCTAGCCTTTGGCAAAAGTGGGGTACAAATTAAGAAAATAAAATCTAATGAGGTGGATATGAAACCCACCATCACTAGTCTTGATCAATGTTTGGTGATGAAATCCAACTCACCGATGTTAAAATAGGATGTGGTGTGTGAGGGTTCTTTTTATTATGCAAGAGAAAATAAAATATAGAGCATATAATGATATTTTACTAATGCATATAAAATGATGTTTCAAATTCATATTCCTACAAAAATATATGTTTAATTTTAGAAATCTAAAGATGCACAATCCTAGAATGATATCATCTTGGAGTCAAGCGATCAGAAAAATGGGCCATCCAGGTTAGGTATGGCCATGGAAAAGGACCATATAACCTAGTTATGGTCATGAACAAGCTACTTAAAATTGAAATATCTTTGTATTTTCTCTACTAAACCATGAAATTTTCACATTTCTTTACTGAAAGCAGGATAAACAGGTACAAAAATATTATATATGTAGCTTTAGTTCTATGTAGATGTTGTAGATGTTATTTTCTAAGTTCTACTTTGAGGTTATATTTGTGTAGGACGACAAGATCTGCTAGTTGTCTCAATATAGGACGACTGAGACTGATGGCCATCTTAAGATAGGATGGTGGTACCTACAATTCACAAACACCAAGAAAATAAAAATTAGCAACTAGTGGATAAGATCATGTTGTGATCACCACTATAGATTCCAAGGACCACATATCCATATACATAAATGCAATATTGAATTCATAGCTAATCAAATGTAACCATGTAATGAAAGAACAAGAATAAAGAAAATAGTAAGGTGCCATTTTATTGATAATATCTCATTTAATTACAAAGTGGTTACAATGATGATACCCTCCAAAGGATCACTACCAATATTTGATATAATTGATTACACATAAGACCATTTTGGATATGTTACAAAGGATATTTTTGTATCCCACAATTGAGTAAAAAAATTCTTGATACTATTGCTATATATGATGAAGAGGATGAATATTTATGTTATTAGCTCCTTATGAAGACCTTTAATATGGACACAATGAAATGTAAAAGGAATTAAAATAATTTGAAGACCCTTCCAAGATGATGCCCATATGAAATATAAATCAAGTGATAAAGAAAGTTATAATACATCAAATACATGTATAGAAAATGAAATCAACTGATGCTAAACAATAATTAAAATAATGCTAAGTCTACTGAAAGTAAAAAAACATGAGAATAGATCTTGAATTGGAGGTCATACCTACATAGGGTGGTCCAGTATATTGGCCATCCCAGAAAAGCACGATAGTGCCTGCATGTCATCTTAGGGTGAGATGGTAGTTGAGTTGCAAAGAATGCTCTTAAAAATTCGGCATGGCATCATTGGGTTTGATTTGTGGATGGGTTGACGTTCTTGGTGCACTTGTGAAGAATGACTTATGGGTGGGATTGAACATAAAATTAGTGCTATTGGATGGTACTAAGGATGTGAATATGGTCTCTAAACTTCAATGGAATCCATTGAAATGATTTCCATGGAGAAAGGATGTAAATAATGTCTTTGAAGCTTCTAGTCAAAATCCAGTAGTAGTCCATTGCTTTGAAGGTTGTGAACTCTCAATATTTGATTCACCAACACTTCATTACAACAAAAAATCTCTCTCATTAATGAATGCTAGACATCTTTAAATAGAATTTCCAAGGGGACTTCAAAGCTTACTTGAGAAGCTAAGAATCTGTTATGATTAAGAAATTGTTATCAAGAATTTGTTGTGCTCAACTAGCACACAACTACTTTTATTTCAATTCAAGAGGCCAAATGTGTTATATTATTGACCATCCTAGGGTAGGGTGGTCGTGACAGCTGACTATCCTGGGGTAGGGTGACCTTGACTGTTATCTAGCTCAAGGTAAGATGACCCAATTTGAAAGGTAAATTCATCCATATTTGAGTTGTAAAAACCATTGTTAGACCTTGGAAGTGCCCATGGTGGGTCATATGGCCTAAAAAGGTGTCCATATATGTATTATCCTCAAAATAACATGTTTTAGGTGTCTACAACTGCCCCTACAAGAACAATAGCCATCAACAACACCACATTCTAGGAATAGGAAGAAAGTATACTTCATTAATTCATTAGTAAATAATAGTTTTTCTAGGAGGTTTGTTACAATAACATCATGAATGATTATAATGCCATCCATGATTTTATAACCTTTAACAAGACCACCTTTTTGACCAACAATGATGAAAGACAAAACTACTTTCATTTGGTTGGCAATATTTTTTGATAAAATTTTGTATAAAGTGTTACATAAACTGATAGGTCTAAAATCCTTTAGGTCTTTGGCTCTTGGTTCCATTATACTAGAATATTAAAAAGTAATGAAATTTTCATTAGGTGCAATACATTCATATAGAAGGTGGTGAAACTAAAGTTTTTTAAAGCTTTAATATTCCATTTGTACACTTTATGAATCATGAATCATCTATGAAGTTTCAAATTCTCTCCTTAAATATTGTAATCGAACCAATTTCACCTTTTCTTGTGTCATAAGATATGTGCAATGTGTCCCATGCCACCTTGACACTTGTAGCTAAATATTTTTTTAGGATAATATTCTTATCTACAACACTCTGGATCAAATGTCTTGCTAATGCATCTTTCTTCTTTTCTTCCCTCTTGTTGGGTTGTTCATGTACTATTAATGCATTCTAATCTTGTGGCTCCACATAGCCATCTTGCACAATATCCCAAAATTATTTATAAACTATTATAGTCTGTATTTTTATTGTCCAATAATCATATCATTATCCATTGAATGAAGGAATTATCATGATATTATTGTTTGCTGCCATCTCTTTCAACTTCTCTCAAAATATTCTCGAATACCAATTGTTAAAAATAGACCTCCAAAATTAAGCACCAAGAATGAAACAAAAAAAATTGACCAAAACTACACCCATTTGAAAGTTTCTCATAAAATTGAAGAGGAAAATACACAATTGTACAAAGGAAAAGCCCTATAAAATTGCTTACTCATTTCTATCATAATTTATACAACATTATTTTCTAAAAATAAACTCCTAAAAATAATAGTATGCATGTTTATTGCATGCTTATTTTACTTTTATTTATATTTTATTTATATTTCTACTTTATTTATGCTTATCCAAAAACATGCATGCTTCTACATGCTCATCCTTATACTTAAGCATTACAAAAAATAATAATAATTACTCAACATGTAATTGACATTATCCTACAAACATGGGACAAGAATACAATATAAAAATTGGAATGTTATGTGAAGTAAACTTTTAATGATCGAAAGATATTTATGTGACTTTTGAAATTAAATGTAAAATTTTAAGCCTAGTATGTAATATCAATAAAAACTTTAAAATAAATTTGTAAATTCAAGTTAAGAAATTATGGATGGAATTGGATGATCTGATTCTGATTTATATGGGTAGAGCTCATAATAAAGTGGACGTATGGGTTCAGTAGCATGGATATTGAGGATGAGAGGATTCGATAGGTTGGTGAGCCAATCCAATGTTTGGCTAATGTGGATAGCCATTACATACATATTATATAAGATATTTGGCTCCAATACAAATCTTATTTTAGTGTTGTAATAAAAAGTGGTTAGTGTAGATGCAAAATCGAATAACACCAAATAATATACTTAAATAAATGAATGAACAAAGCAAAACAAATACAAATGATTTCATAGAAATTGAATTTTATTATTATTTCTAGGTGGATCTTTGATATTACAACCAAGCGTACCCCAAATGGGGGTTTACAATACTTTATTATCCAATAAAATTATTTCAATATGCTAGGGTTCTCCAAAACCCTAGATAGAAAACAAGGGTAGTGTCTTCACACTCAACTTGATATCAATAGTAAGGTGAGTGAGCTTAAGATATCCATAGGATGGACCACTCAAGTGCTTCATAAGCTTCAAATAAACTGGATCTCTAAACCTACAAACAAAAAACAATAAAATTTCAATAATATCTATGAGAGCTCCACTATGTGAGGCCCTAAATAAGAAAATTACTAACCCTAGTTGCAAAATTGAAGCTATAAATATATCTAAAAAATAAAAAATATTTGCAATAAATAAATTACCTTGTCACACTAATTTTTTGATCTTTTTTCTTCATCATTTTTATAGGATTTGGTGTGTATATGCCCTAGCAACACCTAAGGGATTGCTAGACTATAGAACTAGAGTTGTGAACACTCATAGATAATCTACAATAGTAGGAGGTGCCAAAAGGTGCTCGGTGATGGAAGGAAGACATCCAAAGGTGCTTGACAATGGCATAAGGTGCCTAGATGCTCAGTAGAAATAGGAGACACCTAGAGATGCTTGAGGAATTAAAACATAATCTATAAAAACATATTTGGTTCATGCGAGGGGGACAGTAGTGGATGCAGAAGGTGAGAGCGACTGATGGAAGAGGAAAAGTGGTGAGGAGGCTTGGGTGCTTGAGAACTTAGGGCACAAGTGCTTAGAGAACTCAAGACTTAGGGAAAACTTAGAAAACTTCTTAGAGCAAACGACTTAGAAAACTTAGGGGTTGAGTCATCAAAATGACTCCTCTTTATAATCTCTCCTAAGGCACATTAGGGTTTCAACAACACACTCTAAGCATGTGGCATGGATTAAGTTGGATGAATGATTGGTATTAGATTGTGATGGATGGCTGAGATTAATTCAAATAAATATACATATATTTATTAAATAAATATAAATAAAATATATAAAATATTATTATTTAATTATATATTAAATAATTATATATAAATAATGGAGAAAAAAAGTGGTGGAAAACCATGGATGGATGAAAAATGACTATATTTTAGTGTCTACAGATGACCCTTTTTGTACCATGTTGCATGAAACACAATGTGGTGCAAAAATATAAGACACCTAGTTTTGGCATGATGTAGAAGCAAATTCTTCCTAATTAAATATAAATATGAGCTTGAAGACAAAGGAATTTTTATTATGTAGCTTACCCTCTCAACTGGTGAATGAGTGATGGATGCATATCATGAACCAATTGATAGATTAGTGCAAATGGTTGTATGAATGATGTAAATGGAATGTCATTTTTGACCCAACAGTGGAAGGACATTGTTGAAATATGCAAGTGATTGATCATGTTTTTGCCCTAACAGAGAAAAGGGGGTTTTTGCCAAGTGTAGATGCCATGATCATGTATGATGTATCCCATTGTGGAAAAATAAAAGTCCAATATGGTTACCCTAAGTTTGGGTTGATTCCATGCTATTGAGAAATGTGCCTTCCGACATCATTGATATGAAATATGATAAAAATATAAGAAAAAGACTCAGCTTCAGAGGGTAGCTAGCGAATATCATATAATTCATATATTTGGAACCAATCACCCTTGAGAAGGCCAGTTTCCATGATGACTGCCATGAAAAGGAATGATGAGTTATAATATTGTCCATGTTTTAAGCCCCATGAACTAGGCCATCAATGACAACTAGAGAGAAAATTAGTCTTGGCATAATTTCACTCGAACGATGAATTACCAAAATTGATTATGTTTTCTTGATTAATGAGATATTATATGATGAATATGACCAAGTGTCCTTATGTTATTTTACCCATCTTACCGTACTACATGAATGCAAATCACTGCAAAAACCAAAGAGATAGAATAGATCACTAGATATGAGGTTCACTTGAAATTAGTTTTACTTGACAAATGTATGAATGTAATGATTGTAATATGATGTATAAATGATTATAATGATGTAATTGAGGATGAAAATGATGAAAATGGTAATTTCGTGAAAATTTGGACCATTTTGGAACATTTTTTAAATTGTAATGTGATTTTATGACTTTTGGTTGCAAGCAAAAATTATGACTCCAAATAAATTTTGGTTTCCACAAAACTTGATATTATGATGAATTTGATGTATGGATGTAATTTAGAATGATGTTATAGATGTAAGCTACATTTTTGTATTATTTTGTTCTTTTTGTGAAATTTGACACCAAATGTCGATGGGTTCTTATTGCTTGTGCAAATGCCCACCATAGTTTGGTGTTTTTCCAAATGTAGGGAGGCACCTCAATGTGCCAGGAAGCACCCATGGGCATCTCAGTGCACCTAGAACATCTATAAGTAGCTTGTAGAGGGAAAATAAAACTTATTTTTGCATCCATAAATTTTGGAAGCTACATCTAAGGGAGTGAAGTGAAGTGAGTAGAGTGAAGTGAGTGGTTGGTGAGCTACAAAAGCTATGGCAGCGGATGCAAGAGTAAGCTTACACTTTGCCAATGTAAGTGCTTTTGAATTTCTTTTTATTTTTCTTTATGCAAAAAATATTTCTTCTCTTTTTTTTTTTAAATAATGCAATGTATGTGACATGAATGCTTTTTGGTGTGTTGCAATTGAATATTTTGGAGGCTCAACATTAGTTCTCACCTCTCATCCTCGATGTGAGGAAGGTACTACGGTAGGATGAGTGGGATTGGTTGGAGGTTTTCGGGCTATCTGGGACAGCCAAGATAGATGTAGTGAGGGCAAATGAGGGATATCTTTCTACCTTGGTAGAGATATGGGATTCATATAGGGAGATATTTTTGCTCCCTATTGGTGAGGTGATTGTGACACTTGAGGATGTATACCACATCCTCAAGTTACTAGTGGAGGGATTCAATGTCGAGGTTGGACATGACAAGAAGTAAGAATTGAGCCACATGTTTGGGGATGGATGGGAAAGTGTGGAGGTGATAGGTGGAGGGATTATGTACTTTTCCATGTATGTAGACAAAATTTTGGATGCTCTTCCTATTTTGGTGATGTTCGTATTGGCAAACATAGTGGTCCCAAATAGTAATGGTTATCGATTTCCATGGAATATTATTGGGTTGGTGTGCGATATGATTGCTACACCTTAGGTGTATGCATAGGCTCCTACATTATTTGTTTAGGTGTACTAAAAGTTATATGAGGTGAGGATGTGGAAACACCAGGGACTAGGTTGTAGTTTACTACTACAATGATGGGGTTAGGAGCACTTAATTATGGCTCATATTTTTGATTTACTGGTTGAGGGATGGGATAGGGAGTAACCCTATCTGATGAGATGGCCTATGGTAGAGGAGGTACAACCAAGTAATCCAATGTAGATGAGTCAGTGGTATAGGTATTTATGGGTTTGATTGATGGCAACTCAGGTGATATGGAGACCATGGTGAGGTGCCATATTGATAGGTTATGGATATCATTCATGGTGGGTGAATCATTCTAGATGGGTGGTTTTGGGGCATACAAAGGAGGTGGAGCTAATATAGTTCTCCTAGGTTCTATGGTAGTTTCGATTGAGGTAGGGGGTTCTTGAGGAGCCAGTACTCTATAGGCATGATCGGTATGAGACATGTCTATCATGTGTTGAGGCATGGAAGACCACACTGAAGTATGATGAGGATATGGATCTTCTTGAATTGGATGATGTAGGGACTATGAAGGAGTATGATGTATGGTTTGTGATTCATCCACCATGGGTATCAAGTCCATTTGTGGATAGGGATGGTGATGGGGATAAGGTTGAGGATTCTTTTGAGGCTCCCAAGTGCTGACAATGTCTTCAAGCTAGCAATCAGAGGAGATATACTAGGGTTAAAATAGAGTAGGATATAGAGCTTGGAGGATATGGAGGGTATTGAGGGGATATGGTGGAGTAGGTTCCTAAGCTTGGGGTAGATGAAGAGAACATGTAGTATAGGGAGGATATTTCGGATGGACCTTCTAGTTGGAGTGAGGATGATTAAGTGAGGCTAGAGTAGCTAGTGGTAGAGCGAGATGCTATGATAGTAGCTCAAGATATGAATATAGCTTAACTACAGGGTAAGGAAATGGCTCTAGTGGCATATATAGCTTGGTTGTGTATGAAGCTAGAGGTATGATTTATAGTAGGTGGAGGTGAGGATAGGATCATGAGGCTCCAAGTAGAGTTGTTAGAGGGCTATTATAGGTAGAAACATGATGTACATCACCTTCAAGCTTAGGAGGGATATGTTCAGGATTTGGAGGATTAGTTGATGGAGCATGATATTGGAATTCTATAACCACCCTCTCTCATCCATATATGGGTCAGCTAGGTGAAGCGAGTCTAGGTATATTTCTAGGTATAAGGCTCCTTCAGGGTCATAGGGGTCCTCTCATAGGCATTGTCTTAGTGCTTAGATGTAATTTTTGGTATATGAGCCTTGGTGCTCCATTGTATATAGCCTTTGGGACTTCATTATACATGCATATATATATATATATATATATATATATACATGGCTTTTAATTTTTATGTTATGCTTTTATGTGGATGCATGTGTATATGGATGACTAATGCAAGTTATGGAATGCAAATATTCTAATGATCGTTCATATTTTAGATTTTGCTTGGTCATGTTTTAACATTGTTGTTTAATCAGGATATTTTATATTTTTTGTTATGATTTTGTGTGGATGCATGTGTATATGGATGATTATTGCATGTTATGGAATGCAAATGTTCTAATGATCATTCATAGTTTATATTTTTCTTGGCCATGTTTTAGCATTGTTGTTTAATCAGGGGTTTTTACTTTTTGTGTTATGCTTTTATGTGGATGCATGTGTATATGGATGATTAATAAAATATATTGAATGCAAATTTTCTAATGATCATTCATAGTTTAGATTCTTCTTGGCCATGTTTTAGCATTATTACTTAATCAGGGGCACCAAACTTGGTGGTAGGTAGGATGAAAATATTCATGAAATGACATGGATGTTAGCATGGAAGAAGATATGCATATTGATATGAAAGAAGGATGCTGATATGAAAGAATATTGGATGTTGATATGGAAAAATTACTATTTTATAGAGACTTAGACATACTAGTGGTATAAAAAAACTCACTAAATTCTTCCTAATTTCTCTAAGACCAAATGTGTGTGCAGTGAATTCATTTACCAAATCATGAGCATGGTAATGACTCGAGGTAATAAAGAACAATTGTGTGTGCAAGTGAGTTTATTAACTAATTTTGAGTAAATTAGTTGTTACTTATTATATATGAGACCAAGAAGCTAGCTTGTCCTTATGTGTGATCATACATCTCTTTTTAAAAAGACGTGTCACCACACATGAGCACACTCCACTTCTAGTCAAGTGTCAATAGATCCAGTGGAGAATAACTCCATAGTCCAATATTTTGATCTTTAGGCTTTTGGGATGACTACCTAACCATATTATTGGGAATGTAGTAATATATTTATAGGTTGAGGATCAATGGTGTGTGATGTATACAAGTTTTAGAGTTTTTAGGGGTTTTTTCCTACTCTTTATTTTATATGGAAATTGTGATAGTGGTGAAAACCACTTTTTTTGTGTACTACGTTGCATTATGGGAAAAGCAAGGACTACCCTTTTCACTTTGATGGTCAAACCAAGTATGGTGTTATCTCTCTTTGACATAAGATATTTTTTTAAGATGTGTAACTGTGTTTAGTTCAAGAATATTTTGGAGTCAATTCCCAGAAGTCAAGATTTTTTTAGTGAAAATTGTGTCTTGGTCCTAAAGAAAAATTGACATGTATTTGGAGGTTTCTTAAAATACTAGGAGTGGTTGAGTGACCGAAAAAACCTAGGAATTATGGACATGTAATTTTACTAATGACAATTTGGCTTTATGGAATGATGTAATGATGTTTGAAGGTGCCTCTGATGAAGGCAACATGACTTTGTTGGACCAATTAATATCTAAAATGAATAAATGATCCCTAAATATGAAATATGAAGTGTGTAAAAATGATGGTGCAAATGGAAGGTATGAAATACAATTGTATAAAATTAAATGAGTTTTACAAAAATGTGTGAAATGTAAGGTGAAAAATGTCGTGTATGGAATGTAATATGTGAAATGAGATGTGTACAATGCAATGTTGTTTTGTATAATATCCATGTATATATACATATATATAAATCATGTTATGCTTAGAATTCTCTCAAGTGTATAATATTAAGTGGTTCGGGCCTTCAAATCTGTCTAGACTAGCAAGTCTATAAGTACTTTTACCCATTTTCTAAGTAACAATGTATAGACTTAACAAATTAGCCATAAATTTATCATGAATATGTGATAATGCATTGTTATTTTTCTGATTCTCTTTAAGAACAAGATATCCTACTTGGAAATCATGTAGATGAACTTTGGAATTATAAGCATGTTTAATGTGGTCTTGATATACTCGTAAATGCTCTAAAGCATTGACACACCTTTCATCAAGAAGTGTGAGTTGGCCAAGATATGCTTGTCTAGTAGTGTTGTCATATATGAATTCCTATAATGAAATTTGCAAGGAGGGGATCTCAAGCTCAAGAGACATGATTGCTTTGGATCCATAGACCAATGAAAATGGTGTTGCCCTAGTAGGCGTGCAGATGCTTGTTAGATAAGCCCATAATGCCAAGGGAATTTGTGTATTCCAATCTCTATGATTTTCTTTAATAAGTTTCTTGATAATAGAAATTAAGGTCTTATTGGTAGCCCCAACTTATCCATTTGCTTGTGGATAATAAGGATTCAAGAAACTATGTTGGCTATTATATTTCTTGTAAAGTGCTTGAACATCCTTGTTCTTGAAAGACTTACCATTGTCTGAGATGATTTTTGAGGGAATACCAAAATGACAAATTATATGATGAAGTAGAAACTCCACAATCTTAGATCCTATCATACTAGTTAGAGGAATTACCTCTATCCACTTTGTGAAGTATTTTTTCGCTGTAATGATGCATGTATGTTATCCTAAGGAAGAAAGTGATATTTTACCAATTAAATCCAAATCTTGTTATGAAAAGGGACAAAGGATTTGAATATGTTGTAATGCTTGTGATGGTACATGAGTTAAATTAACATGTTCTTCACATTGCTTACAATATTTGATGTATGTGCAACAATATCATTCCATTATGGGCCAATAGTAACCCATGCGAAAAATACATTTTGTAATGGCCATTCCACTAAAATGACCACCACAATTACAATCATGACAGACTAGAGACAATGAAGGAAATTTCTATCATAATCATGTCTATAAAATACGTCCCCAAAGAGAGTAAAACGAACTACCTTTTTTTTGAAAGTATGTTTAACAATATGTAACATATCTTATGGGAGTATTCCAAACTTGAGAGAGGCTATTATTTACCTTGACCAAGGCTCATATGACTACAACTAGATAAAGTAAACATCATTTTTATCCTTATACTTAGCATAGATAATTGTATATTTAGAGATCATTGAAAAAATAAGGGGATGCACCTCTCCTAAGGTATCCTTTGGAATCAATGATCCAAGAGAGGCCATCACATCTGCAAATCTATTAGTCAAACATAACAAACTATTAATTTCTTACCAGTCAAATTTAGAGAGCAATTTCATTGCTAATTTATGATAAAGCTTAATGGTAGTCTCTTTGCATTGGTATTCTCCAGTTACCTATTTGACAACAAGTTGAGAATCACAAAATATCCTAATACGCTCAATACCCATAGCTATAGCTTCTTGAAGATCTAATATTAAGCCTTCCTACTCTGCATTGTTGTTTGTGTATTGGAAGTCTAGTTTGAATGATAAGGGGATAGGCACCCCTTGGGGTGTATGAAATGTGAATCCAACACCTTGACCTTTCGTGCACTTAGAGCCACAAAATAATAGTGTGATATCGACGTCTTCCTTTGAAATAATATCTTCTTCTTATACAATGACAGTGAATAACAAATCATTTGAGAGTTCAATAATCAAAGTATGATCACTAGGTAGTGGAGATTCCATGAGTTGATCGGTAATGACCTGAAATTTAATGGATTTTTGGCTAATAAACTCAAGATAAAATTTAGTGAGAAGCATTATGCATTTAGTGGTGTAGGTTTTATTGTAAGTACGAGATATCATATAACATAGAGGATTTTCTCTAGCTATGATATATGTGTTGTGACTAAGCATGTAATGTGTGAGTCTCTTAGTGGAAAAGACCACTTCTAAGTACACTTTTTCTATGTAATTGTACCTATTTTCATAGATTACCAATGTTTGACTAATGTAATAGACAATTTTCTCTCAATTGTTTTCATTCTTTTGTGCAAGGATTGCACCTAATGCAAATTCCATTGCTGACACATGTAGATGGAATGGGATCCCCAAAAAATAAGGAGCTTATACTGGTGGAGAGGCTAGGTATTGCTTAATGTCATCTGTAGACACCAAAACATCACCAATCCGATTATGTTACTGCAAACACTGATCACTTTAACACACACATCCCCAAGGGCAGCCCCCAGAGGTTGAACAGTGGTCCTAACCACTCTCACAATAGTTTTGGAATGTCAGAGATAAATTTGGCACCTTAAGGCACTTTGCTCAATATCCGTTCCACCTTGAAACAAATTCAAACTGGGATTCGCCCCACCTAGGGATAAATTCTGGATTCGCTCCAAGGTGGGGCAAATTACAGGTTTGACAGGAAAAAAGTCAAATCTTGACAAGGCAATTCAGATCTGCCACTCAACGCTTCCTTCATCACATGGGAGTATGGGTGAGATTTTTTGAACGTTAGAGGCATTTACAAGGTCAGTCATGAAGTCCTTATTTAGGGAGGAACCTCCTTCCCCCTGGGAAGGCATGATTGCCAAGTGGTAACTCTGCATGCCCATTTCAAGAGACCATTAGGTCTATAGAATGGTGAGTCTTCTCACCCCAAAATATACACAGAAGGAACATTTTAGAACATCGAAGTGCTGTCATTTTATTGTCATACCTCACACCTTTTTGGATTTGCGCCTTTCACATCCTTGATCTCCTTTAGAGGGGAGGTCATTGGGTGACTATTGGGAGGACGAATATTGAGCCCAAAACCTAAAATTTGGCCACAATATCCCACCAAATTTACTGACAAAACCACACTAGATGTTTTGGACCCATCCTAAGTGGATTGGTGCCGAAATCAAGCCTCAAAAGGTGGGTGGCCTACCCCATGGGCGTCCCCTCCCACACTGCCACAGTCCTAATCGCCCCATTTGGAGTGATGGGAATTATGTGGTAGACTTGCTTTATTTCATTTTTGCATTTAGTTCTATGATGCTTAGATAGGTTGTCATTTAGGTTTCGTCTCGTTTTGAACAATTTTGATCATATTTCCATCTTTGCTCGCTTCCACTAATCTACAGGTAGCATCATTAAATTCCTATTTATGGAGGCCAAATTGGAAAAATATGACCATCTGGGTCTTCCTAAAATGCCCGCAATTAGCTAACCCCAAGTTTGTAGGTCTTTTGGAGCTTCCTAGACAGGACATTTGGGACAATACCTTTTTGGCATTTTATTGTAGGTGAATTCGTCCCACCCCAGAGCGAATTCAAATAGATGAGTAATTTCCAAACTATTATTTTTGTAGAGCCTTCCTAGTGGTTTCTTGATGCCCCTGTCAAATTTTTAGAGCATTTGGACATGTTTTAGTCATATTTTAATTCATTTTTCTCATTCACTTATCATAGGCTTGGGGATTGCATGCTTTGTTTTATCCGTAGGTGCTACTGATCGTTTCTTGTTCCTTTGAACATAGGGTTTGGATATAATAGGAGCAGTGAGGAGTCAAGACTCATCAACGCAAGTGGTGGCGATGTTTGGTCCACCCATTTTACATGTGGGCACGCGAAAGAAGGAAAGGCACCCATGGATGTAACAAGAACACATACTTAAACGCTCCTAGCCCTTGGAAGGGGAGGATGCGCATTGTAACTGATTTGTGAAACATATCAATAAAAAGGGCTGTCTTATTTATTCATATCTTTTTTGTTTCGATTTGCTCATGCTTTTCCCTCTTTTCATGTTCTTTCAAATTCCTAGGATTTAGCGCTAAGTCTAGTTCTGTTTGCATCGCATATTCGCTTTCCTTTTTGCTTCCGTATCCTCGTGCTTTCAGTGGTGATCATGGTGGGACCTTGTCCTCTATTTTTAATATTAGATATCTGATCCAAAATTGATTGTTTTTGCTTGCAAGTACCACATTTTCATACGCTGACTGTTGTTCGTTCCATCAGAGGGTGAATACAGAGCTGTAATTTGTCTCACCTAGGGACGAATGGGAATTTGCCCCACCCTATGAAGAATACAGTCCTGTAATTCATTCCCCCCTGGGATGAATTCTAGTCTATGAATTTTTCGGGTAGAAACTCAAAACCGACAGATTCGGGCAGAGAAGAGGTAAGAGTCCTGAACTTTTCCTGTCATTTTTTGTTATTATTTTTTTGTTTTTTTGGTTTCTTTTTGTGTGCTTAGGAAAATTTTTGCTGCATGTTTATTTTGTTCCATGCAAAATAAAAATAACCCCACACACCATGTGGAAAATTAAACACCAAGGAGCTGGTCGTAAAACCCCAGCCCTTGATCAAGACCAACGGTGGATTTCATCACCACCTTGGCTTGAATTTTACATTCATAAACCCTAATCGCTACTATTGCTAGATGTAAATCCTGACGAAAGCTGACCGAGTGTAGCTGGGGTGATTCCCAGTGCATGAGGATAAGTCTTCTATGGTAGGTGTCATAAACAGGGCAATTCCCCTTCCGTACCGCCTATGTTCCATGTACCATCTGCTCTCACGTACCTATAGTTTCCCTCACGTAAGGGTGGGTATATAGAGATGTTGGTATATCAGCCTGGCAATGGTATATCGAAGGGGTGACCAATTTTGGGAGTCATAAGAGCCCTCATTTTGCAAGAAAAAAAAACAAAACAAAACCAAAACACACTAAACCAAGTTTAGGACACACCTTTAATCTTTAAATGAGATAATCACTACTTTGTGTGTGTGTGTGCTCTTTTCTATTTAGTGTAGCATAAAAAATCATAAAAAAAGACAAAAATCTATTTATCTTGTAGAAAAGCAACACCATGGTGTACACCCGTAGCCAAGCCCAATCAAGGGCAAAAGCTGTGGAAAGTGTACAAGGGGGGACAAGTCGCCTCCGCTATAGCCCTAAGGACTTGGTCATACCACCTTGGTGGCCTAACCCATAAGAGAGTCCGCATCATTCCATGTCAATGTGGAACTATAGGGACACCCCTTTGGGGGACACGCCCATTCATCATACCCCTTTTAGGAGGAGTCCTTACACGTGGTGCTCAACATAGACAAGAAAGCTCCCTTAGAAGCTTGATATGAGTGGCATATGAAGCGCTAGAGCAGCATAGTGTCCATGAGGAGAGGCCACATGACTATGGCATCCCTCCTTTGCCCCCCATCATTATTAGAGCCAATAGACAAATCCTAGAGCATAGGGCTCTTCAAGCAGGGCGAGCTAACTCCACCCACCCCTTTCACACATATGAAAGGGAGCATGAGGAAGACCATTACATTCCTCAAGAGCAATGTACAACACAGGATCCATGTGCCTCCACACCCGCTATGTACCATGGTCACCCACTAAGGCCAGAGCCTCGGGTAAATGCCACCAACCTCGACAGAGGGAAGTGACCCATTGAGATCTCAGATCATCGTGACCAAGGTAAATGCATAGGAGAGGCATCCAGGCCTCCAATGCTCAAGATGATGAAACAAATTGACCTGTAAGTCACCAGAAATTCCACCCATCAAGCACATATCACGTGGCTTGAGCAAGATCAGTAGCAGCTAGAGCATCTATACCACCTTAGCAAGGAGCGCATTCAGCACCAAATAGATGAGCTGCTTCATAACCCAGCTGAGAGGGTTCCAACCCCTCACACCCAAAGAGTGGAATCATGTGAGAGGCATAATCCCTTGGTATGAGATAGGTCTCTATGACCTTATCAATTTTTGCCTTTGAGACCCCCCAGACTTGAGAGGGAGGCCACTCCCTGGAACAACGATGGGTACCCTCCGTAGGGACCCACCCAGGGTCATAGGTCTCATCCGAAGACTCCTCAGGAAGCTTACGAGGAGTATGAACAAGAAGTAGAGCGGGCCAAAATGCCCTACCAAGGTGGAGGGGTTGTTATCCGGCCACCCCCCCATAGGCCTCAAGTCTCCCACAACCCACAACAGGAGCAAACTAAAGAGGAAGAGATTAAATATTTTGATGCATACAAAGCATTGTTAGAGCATTTGGAGTCTATGGAAACCAAAGCTTCTGGACCCCAAAAGCCCACATTACGCCAATTCTGTAGTCATCCCATGCATCCGTCAGTGCCTGCACTCCCTTACCCTGAACACTTTAAGCTGCCTTAGTTGGAAATTTTTAAGGGTGAGGAGGATGCCCAAGAGCATGTGACCAAATTTCTAAGCCAATGTTTTGGCATTCAGGAAAATGATGCTTTGTTGCTAAGGACAATTATAACCACATTTGTGGGCCCTGCATTAGATTGGTTCACTCAATTGATGAAGCACAACATTAGTAACTTGGATCTATTAGTGGATGTGTTCCTCGAACGCTTCGCCTTCAACACCAAGAAGAAGGCATCACTAAGTGACCTGGCCAACCTCAGGCAGTATGAGGAAGAGACCATGGTGGCCTATGGGAATTGATGGAGGACTCTTCTTTCCAAGCTACCCTACCTCCCTCCTATGTCTGACCTTACACAAATGTTCTCATGAAGTTGTTTGAGATCGATCTCGGTGCTATTGTAGTTGCAACAATATGCCACCTTAGAGGAAGCTCTTGCGCAAGCCAGAATCATCGAAGAGATCAAGATACAGGATGGCAAGATTGCCAAACCTAAGAAGAAATAATGGAACAAGAACACAAAAATAGGGACTACGCAACAAAAACCCATTGCGGTCAATCAAGTTGCTATAAATGTCCCTAATCCTGCACAAGAAATACAACCTCAAAAGGCTAACTATCAAGCAGTGCCTCCTAATAATTATGAAAGAGAAAATCAGAAGCAGGAGCAAAATTAGCAGCGTCACCCTAGGCAACAGTACACACCTTATACGAAGTCTAGGGACTCCCTATTTGACCACTTGTCAACGACGAACTTGATCAACCTTCCAGATATGAAAACCATAGATCCCAATGCACCAAAGCCTAAGGGATACCGGTAGGACTTGTATTGTATGTTCCATAGGTGGAAGGGACATGACCTGAATGCATGTTGGAAGTTCAAATGATTGATACAAGACCTGATTGAAAATAAGACGTTGGCAATGGATAACCTATAGCGCCAAACAACCAACAGATGGGATTTTTCAAAGACCCCTTGCCTACCCATGAGGCACAGGCAAAACCCCTTCAATTCAATGAGGTGCAACAGAATTTCCCCATGCAAGGGTATGTAGGAATGATAAGCATAGTGACTAGGAACAAGAGATACCTAGGAGTTGCCCCCGAGGCAGCCACAAGAGAGGTTCCATCGACGTCACAACCTCAATAACACCCTATGTAGCTACCTCCAACTAGACCCGTGGCCATGATTTGGACCAAACTCATGTAGAGTTTGAGGTCCATGTCGGCTAGGCTCTCCACATACAAGCTTATACAACAATCAACACCCCATCGGGAGGCTCTAATGGAGATATTGAAAGCCATCGAGTTGCAACCCCACGAAGCAAATTCCTTCAACAATTTTGTGGGACATGTCAAACAATGCACGGAGCCAGTCATCACCTTTCGATAGGATGAAGTTAAATTAGTGTCTAATGAAATGGCAGATCCACCCCTGCACGTTATCGCGTGGGTCAATGGGATCCCATATAAGAGGGTGTTGCTAGACACTGGCTCGTCCAGTAACATCATTACCACAGCAGCATTGAAACATCTAATGTTAATAGCCTCTCACATCATGGCTTCCACCTATACATTACGGGCATTCAATGATGTGATATGCTCGACAGTTGGCACAATTGTCCTACCCATTCAAGTAGGACAAAAGATGATACCTACATTGTGCCATATTTTGGAAGGTGATATGGCTTATAACATCTTGCTAGGGCAGCCATGGATCAGGGACATGAAGTGTGTCCCTTCGATAGCTCATTAGTGTTTGAAGTATACATTTGAATGGGAAGTACATGTAGTATTGGAAGACTTAGAACCCTTCAAATATTACAATGCGGTGTAGCTGATGCCACAATCAACCCTTCCATCGATGCACTTGGATTTTTAGTTAAATCCATCTAGACAGGGTCCAATGCCGCAAGCACCACTGGTGATAAATCCATCAAAACCCCAACCAGGTACATCTTCATAATTCGGTCCTTCACCAACAATGCCACCTATCATGGCTAAATAGAAGGACAAAGGGAAGCAAACCCTAGAAGAGGCTCAACCCCTAGAAGAGGTGCTACCAATAGTATCAACCATCTCTACCGAAGAGATGCCTAGCAAGATGGAAGTTGAGGCTCCTAGTTCACCCAACATGGAGTGGACTCAAGAAGAGCTTCCATTCCCTCCCCCTCAATCACCAACAATCACTATTGAAATGGCCAATACAGGTCTGGGGGAGTATCTCGTGTGGAATTTTGTAGCAAAGACCACACTAGAGTCTATGCAAGACATGGGGAGACCTCACCTCCCCATCGGTACAATTGTTCCTTTAGGCTACATGCCAAACAAGACAAACTTTGTGTATGGGGGCTTTGATCATGGTACTGGGCCATGCATCCGAAAGGATGAAGATGAAGAGCCCTTTGCAGAAGATGTCAACTATCTATCTAACCTGGATTTTGCTCTGAGATATCTTGGCCAATGCAATTGGCATGGATACAGGCTAGGCAGGTATGAGCAAGGAGTGCGTGTCTTTTGCCAGCCAAGATACCAAATGCCTTATGACAAGTCGGGCGTGGGGTTCAACCACCCCCTGCCCTTGGACATATTGGTGGAAAACATGCAAGGCCTAGGGATAGGCAACAAGGGTATATTGGCATCAGATCCTTATGCCAACCCAGACACAACGTATACATTGGGAGACTACCTCCCATGGTCAACAACCACCCTTGTTAACCTCAATAACCCTTCTCCTTTGTTAGAGAGAGGCGAAAGCTCGAGGACTCACTTTCAAGGAAGGTACAAATAGTGTCAAGAGGGATCTTCGAAGGAAGAATCAGAATATGAACCAGCATCATATGACCCCTTCGAATCAGATAACAATCACTCACAAGTGATCCCCATGAATGACTGTCAAGAGAGCCTCTTGACAATGTTCCCTCTAGAGGCTCCAATCGAGCCAGTGCCACATCAAGAGAATCAGGTCCCCCCATGGAGAGTGGAACAACCACAATGGGGCCAAATTAATTTGCTTGAGCAGGATGATCCTGTAATGCCTCAAACAGTTGTCGGATCCAACGAGGGCTTTTGGATTTCTGATAGTAATTACAAATATGAAATAGAAATGACATATTTTAATCACATATGGTAGATGCCGCAACCATACCCCTTGGATATTAACGACATATTTGAATAGATGGGAATACTGCCAAGGCACGAGTGGTATGTAGACCCAACGGGGTGGGATCAAGTGTTGGATCCACCACTCCAGGTATATGTAGAGCACATTCCACTCTGAGACCCTAGGGTGATATCAGTGTCGAGGGTAGACCCTATCCTCATATCATCACATAGGGATGACCCATTCATTCCAATACCTCTAGAGCTAGATCCGGAGCACAAAAAACATCCAGAATGTTCAAGTCATCACACCCACGATAATGGAGACCAAAATCATTTCAACAACATGATCTCCATTGACTTAACTGCCCCCATCCACAATCTAACCAACCCAGCATGGTCATTGCATCTAGACATAGATGCCATTGACTGGGATCACGTCAATTCACCTCCATCCCCATCAGAGTACTGGCATTTTGGTAAAATGCTTCATTTTACCCCAGGGACAACTCAGGATATCTTTCATGTCGAAGAGGAACCCAAGGTTCCCAATGTAGATTTTAACTCAAAAAATGATATCCATTTGATCCCAACTCCACATCAGTTGGAGGATGGATCCCACATGTCGGTCAAGGAGACGACTGATGTAGACATCAACTTGGATCCAATGAATCCATAGATCATCAAGCTGGGGGTAAGCTTATCCCCTGAAGAGCAAGCCAACTACATTGCCCTTCTCAAAGAGAAGAAGGAGGTTTTTGCATGGTCATACAAAGACATGTCGGGGCTAGATCCATAGCTATTCACACATAATATAATGCTTGATCCAAGAGTCAAGCCAGTTAAGCAAAAAATACATAAGATGCACCCAACAGTGGCCTTGATGGTCAAATATGAATTGCAAAAGTTGTTGTATGCATAGTTTGTCATCTGTGTGGATTATCCGACATGGTTGTCCAACATGGTGCCCATCAAAAATATCGACGGGAGGATTCTCATATGCACTGATTTTCAAGATCTAAACAAAGCGAGTCCTAAGGATGATTTCCCCTTGCCAAGAATTGACACATTGGTAGACGCTACAGCAGGTCATAAAATGCTATCCCTTATGGATGGTTTCTTAGGATACAATCAAATTCATATCAATCTCGAGGACCAACTAAAAATGGCATTCACAATGCCTTGGGGGACATTTTGTTATAAGGTCATGCCCTTTGGCCTTAAAAATGCTGGCGCCACCTACCAAAATGCCATGACATACATCTTCCATGATTACATGCATAAAACTTTGGAAGATTACATAGATGATTTGTTGGCCAAGTCTCTTTTGTGCCCAGATCATCTTGATGACTTAAGCAAGATCCTCGATCACCTTATGGAACATAAAGTCAAACTGAATCCCAAGAAGTGCGTATTTGGCATCACATCTAGAAAGCTCTTGGGTTTCATAGTCTCAAATCGAGGCATCGAGGTGGACCCAAACAAAGTCAAGGATCCTTGAAATGCTTCCCCTAACTACCATTAAGCAAATCAGAAGTCTATAGGGAAATGTCACGTCAATCAAGCGCTTCATAGCACAGCTATCTGACAAGTGCCAACCCATGAACAAATTATTGCACAAGGGGGTAGCATTTCATTGGGATGACGAGTGCCAGTCAGCCTTTGACGAAATCAAACAATACTTGGCTTCATCGCAAGTATTGGCACCACCTAGACCAGGAGTGTCATTCTACTTATACATCTTAGCTACTGAGGTGGCACTGGGCGCCATGCTAGCCCAGAAGAATGAACTTCACAAAGAACAGGCTACTTACTATCTTAGTCGCACCCTGTTCAGTTATGAACTTAACTATGCATATGTCGAGAAACATTGCTTGGCAATGGTGTTTGCTACCAAAAAGCTATGCCACTACATGCTGAGCAACACTACATATGTTGTGTCTAAGGAGAATCCATTGTGGTACATGATGAGTCATACTTATCATAGTAGTCGCATGGCAAAATGGATCATGTTGTTGATGGAATTTGACATAGAGTTTATTGGATAGAAATCCATCAAAGGACAGGTCATAGACGATCAACTAGCAGAGGCTCCTCTCGAAGACGATCAACCTCTGGTCATAGAACTACCCGATGATGGGGTCTTCCATGTCTCAGAATCACCAGATTCTGATGAGCCTGAGTCATAGGCCAACATAACCCTATTTTTTGATGGTTCTAAATGTGAGCAAGGTGGCGGTGCAGGAATTGTATTCTTCACACCGCAAGGGGTTCCAGTGCTCCTATCCTTTAAATTAGACTTCCCATGCACCAAAAATAATGCAGAGTATGAAGCCTTGCTCATAGGTCTTTAGATAGCAATCACCATGAACATCAAATGACTGAATATCTTTGGTGATTCATTGTTAATTTTCAACCAATTCAAAGGGGTATTCCAATGTAAATGCCCATTTTTGTAGGCTTACAAAGCCCTTGGACAAATTCTTGGTGAAGCTTGATTGGTACGACATCGAGGCACTCCCTCGGTCATCGAATCATTTTGCGGATACTATGGCCTCCTTGGGGTCACTAATCCCACAAGACCTTTTTAGTGATATGACAACCATTCAAGTCAAAAAACTATCACAATCCGTGATGGAGCGTGCAAGCTTTGAATTGACGCCAGGAATCCACATGATCCAAATTAAACCATCCATGGATAAGTTCTCTTGAATCCACGATCATCTAAAACATGCCAACTAGGTGTCCTTGTTCTCCCCTACTCCCATTAATAACAACACAACGCTATTCTTACAAGTTCTCTCCCACTTAGCGTTTGCTAGGGATGAACTTCAAGAGGGATTGGCTATTCATACCATCGAGGCTTTCGATTAGCAGGATTGGTATTCACCCATAAGGGACTACCTCAAGTTAGGTAATCCCCCTCTTGGACTGACACAGATCGCAAAATGAGCATTCAAGCATAAATCGGCTAAGTATGTCTTGTTAGGAGACATTTTGTACCATCACAGCTACAAAGGAATCCTCCTTCGTTGCTTGGACCAGCAAGAGTCCACTTGGGCGATCACCCAAGCGCACGATGGTACATGTGATGGCCACTTCAGTGGTATGGCCATCACAAAGCACATTCTTTGCATGGGCTATTATTGGCCATCTTTAGAGTGATATTGTTGCGCATATGTAAGGAAGTGCATGAAGTGTCAACACCATGCTAATTTGACACATGTACCTTCCCATACCTTGAAGCCAATCCAGTCACCTTGGCCATTTTCATAGTGGGGCTTAGATCTAATCAAAAATATCTCCCCTGCATCGTCAGGTCATCACACGTTTATCATAACGGCCATAGAGTATTTCACCAAGTGGGTGGAAGCAGTTTTGCTTACCTCTATGATAGGACCCTGCATTGGGGAGTTCATTTTGCATAACATCATATGTCATTTTGGTATTCCATCCAAAATAATATCGAATAATGGGACGTCATTCAAGAACAAATATGTGCATGCTTTGACCACAAAGTACAAAATTCAGCATAGTTTTTTGACACCCTATTATTCGTAGGAAAATCGGCAAGAAAAGGCGTCAAACAAAATGCTAGTTGCCATCCTCAAAAAGACAGTCACAGACAGTCATAAGGATTGGCACATCCAAATCCCACTTGCCCTATGGGCTTATCACACTAGCATTCGAACGCCCACTGGGACAACTCTATTTTTGATCATGTATGGCTCCGAGGTAGTCATGCCTCTCGAGTTGGAAATTACTTCCCTACGCATATCAATGCAAGAGTTCATCGATGATGACACTGCGTGGCAGGCCCAGTTAGACCAGATTACATTGCTTGATGAATGACGCATTAATGCCCTTGAGCATTTATGTATCTATCAAGAGTGACTTAAGAAAGCATACAACTTGAAAGTTCACCTGAGGTATTTTTAGGTTGGTGACTTGGTCTTAAAAGAAAACCAATAGAACTCTAGTTTGCTGTCCCATCTAAGGGACAAGTTCACGGTAAATTGGTTAGGTCCATATGTAATTGATAGCAAAATAGGACCTGAAACATACTGGCTTGCATCTCTTGACAGAATCAAGGAACTAGAACCCTTGAACATTAGTAATTTGCGACCATTCCATATCTAAGAGAGCCTTATCCCAAACAAAATGTTCCAAGGATTCCTACAATCGCTTGGTCAATCCCAAAATGCTCCAAGGATTCCTACAATCGCTTAGTCAATCCCAAAATGCTCCAAGGATTCCTACAATCGCTTGGTCAATCCCAAAATGCTCCAATGATTCCGACAATCGCTTGGTCAATCCCAAAATGCCCCAAAGGTACCCATTACCGCTTGGTCAAAAATAAGAAAATTCAAAAATAGTAAAATCATCAAAAATAACAAAAAATTGCATCTCATTTCTAGGCATACTCCAACTCATCACCACAATAAAAAGCTATTCTCGCATCTCATTTTCATATTCACAAAAATCAATCCATAAAAAACACAAAAATATGTAGCTACATTAAGCATCACATCCATACATTGCATATTTGTGGTCATATAGGTCAAAGGCACCGTAGACTGTAATTACTCTGCCAGTCCATCTTGTTCCACATTTCTCCATTTTATAAGCATTCCATTAAACAGAAATGCCATTCACTTCTTTTTTACCATACAAGAGTCAGTGGTCTTCTAATGTATCAATATTTTTCATCCTTCAATCGTTATATAGCTTTCTAGCCACATACTGTACCAAGTTAGATAGATTTTACAAAGGTAGAGTTCTACTTGGATCACACCTTGTTATGTAGCATCCTAGCACAAATTAAAACACATAAAAATTCCCAAGTTGTGTGAATGAAATATGAAACCTGCAAGGCAATCTAGGTCACCATAAGCGAAACAGTTATCTTGCTCATCCCCCTGTGCGAATGATCCCAAGAATGCTGATAGTTGGCAAAAGGACAAGCATCTTCCCTACCCAATTCCCCAAGAATCCCCAGTTCTCAAAAGTTGCAAACATCAAAATTTTGCAAAAAGTCAACACTCCAAAAATTTGATATCACCACCAGAGTGCATACATCAAAAGGCACATACAATAGTGATTTTCATCACTTGAAATTCAAATCCCTTGTTCAAAATAAGAATATATAAAAATAAACAATGATTTTTATCACTACAAAAGAGCAAGTATCCTAATACAATTGAAGAAAATAAGGGAGTCAAACTTGAATCCCTGGAACTCTCAGCATTCCGACAGGTCATGAGGCAAACCTCAGTACCGGTTTGGTGGATAGCCTATCGCTCACTAGTGGTAAACCTCCCACATGATGATATATCTATCACATTAAATCGTGTACAGATCAATGTTTGCATGTGGATGAGCTAGCTTATGGTATCCTAGATAGCACCACAGATTAATCTGGCTAAATACAACAAAGGAGTTAGTGGAGCTAATTAGGTGATCCTCAATACAGGTTTTGTTGATAGCCTATCTGGCACTAGCGGTATCCTGACCAATACCACATAAATGAACTCAATTGCACACATAGGGATGTGAAATAACTTGGTCAAAGACAAGTCCGATTCATACCTTATCCAAACATCTGGGAAGATAAAGTATAGTCATGGCTAGTTAGTTAAAACTATCCGAGTCTCAAAAAACCTTAGCTATATTTCTAAACCAATTGTGCTATCGTTCATCCTCACATTGCCATTAGCAATCTCCAAAACCATAAAGGTCTAAACAGTCTATGGTGCTCTCACCAAACAACACAAATTCAATTCATCCATTACATTTGCATATCCTAAAACTTAGAAACATTTGCATTTATTATAACATATGCATCCATAAAAATAAATTAACATGCATACATCCATACTCATCACTCATCATGCATAAAATCAAATCATCACTCGCATAAAAAAAATAAAGTCATATGTATATATCATCAAAAATTCCCGTAGGGTACAATGCACTGGTCCTGTGACCCTGCAACAAAATCAAAAAGCTCAAAAACCCCCAAGCCTAGGGCATCAGCCACCATGATCACGTAGGATCGGTGCGACGAGAACTACCCCCCGTGGTATGGGTCCTATGAGACCCATCAGGGCGGCTGCTGCTACCCTTGCATCATACCTACTTGACCCCCTCATCCAGTCGCCTGCGCCGAGAGGATGCTAATTGCTTAGTCTCACTCCCTCTCGAGCGGTGTGACGATCCACCTCCACTGAATGTAGGGACCCACCCACCAAGGTGGCTAATCTCTACCTCCAGCTCCAACCATTGCCGCACCGAGTCCATCTCTTACTGGCGATACGTTGCCAAGTTCTCCTTGCACTACACCAAAGCCCTATCCCTCTCTGCCAGTTGCGTCCATAGGAGATCCCTCTCCTATGTAGCATCAGTACCCCCATCCTGTCGATGGTAGGTAGCCAATGCATTCTCTCGCTTCGCTAGCTGCATGCGTAAGAGATCCCTCTCTTGCAGCGCATCCCCTAGCTCCTCATCACGCCTCCACAGCAACCCCTCCAACCATGCATTCTTAGTGCATAGCCCAGACTCCGTGTCCTCTGCATTCGCCTGAGGCATGGGCATCTCTAGAACAACAGCCTACTCTGGCTCCCACTACTCTGTGATGTCCTGCATATCCGGTTGATCCGAAACCCCCAAATCCACATCCTCATCCTCCACCTCCACCATGTCTACATCCTCCCGAGGAGCTCCCCAATCATCTCCTGGTGCCTCGACACCCTCCTCGCCCATTGCTGCTACCTCCGTGCCTCATAGTGGCCCGTCTCCCTGCCATCGCTGCAATAGCCACAACTGGTCATACTCTACAGTAGTCCCAATGTCATCCACATCTAGGACATCGATCACTACGCCTGAATCCTTGCCTAGTAGTGTGATGACCGGTTGATCTAGAATCCTCTCGTCCCCCCAGTGTCGATAGACCACGGGCTCACTAGGAAACCCCTGGCACACCCCAAACTATCGTGTCACCCGGTTGTAAGGGAAGAACTCATGCTCAATCCCATGCCACCCAATCAACCACCAATCCCTACATACCCATCGGAGCCACTCTCTAGCCTCTGGCTAGGCTAGATAGTCCCAATAAGGATGCCAGAACACCTCCCCTGGAGTAAGCTGAGTGAAGGCATCGGCATAGTGCCCTACGAAACCTGCCCACCATCGACTCTATCCCTTCTCCTCAGACCGTCACCACAGAACCACATAGCCTATATCCTTATCCTCCATCTCCATTCGAGTCATCACGGTAATCCTGTTGGCCTCTCCACTGCTATGTGTTGCCAAAATCAACTATACAATAGATAACTGCAGCTAATACCCTTCCACCTCTAGCAGCGGACCTCATACAGCTCACCATAGAGCTATGCCAGCAGCGTCTTCCCCCACCTCATGATCAACGGTGCCTCCATCGAGCACTCTACTAGCCGCCAAACCACAGCTAGTGGGTTACATGGGAACCTCACACCTGATGAGTCAGGTAGTAGCATGTTAGAAATAAGGCCCATGAGTACTGTGTGCCTCACTCCCAACACCCCTCTCTCAAGCCACCATCATACCAGAATATCACCAATCTGGTAGTCGACCTTGGCGCTCTCCACTGGACTCTCGACACCCAGCTCATCCCCATGCCCAAAGCATTGTATCAGTACAGTTTTCCGCTGATCACGCGGCAACGTTTTGATCGGCATCCATCTATCAAAATCTATAGAATCTGGTAGACATCCTCCAAGGTCACCGTCATCTCCCCTATTGGGAGATGGAAGGTGTTGGTCTAAGGATCCCATAGGTTGATCAGGGCCATCAGATAGGCCCGATCCCTGACCACGGGCTCCAGTCGAGCCACCTGCTTGAGCCCATGGGCATCAAGCCACTCCCAGTCAGCCACAATTAGCACCCCTCGTGCTTCAGCAAAAGTAGTAGGTACATGATACCGGCTCTTCACAACCTACAAAATAAAACAACACAAAAACATTAAAATCATGAAAAACTGTACAACAATAACATGCATATACAGTACTGCCTACCAGCGTACAGCTCAAAAACAACAAAATTCACAAAAATTCAAAATAGATACAAAAAAAAAAATTCAGCAAATACAATTTGTTAGTCTTAGGGTTTGTACTCTAAGTTTAAAACTGACAACAACATAAAAACACAAAAACATTTAAAAAAAAAATACAGTTGTCAGTCTTAGGATTTCTGTATTCTAAGTTTAAAATTGACAAAGTCTGCACAAACAAAACAAAATTAAAATAACAATTTTTTTAACCTAGGGTTTTCACCTATGTTTTAAAACTGACAAGCTCAACCTAAAAAACTAGGGTTTTACGTTCCATTTATCCTAGGGTTTTAGTTTAGTAAAAATCAAAATTTTTCCTAGGGTTTACTTTAGTGCAAACCGGACAGTAGATTTCTGTTCCGTTTTAAAAAGAAAAATAAAAATTTCCACCTAGGTTTTAACTACGTTTTCCATTCAGTTTTAAGCTAAGTCTTGGTTTGTGTTCAACTCAATTTTAGGGTTTCAATTTTAATTTTGTAAAATAGCATAACAAAAAAAATTAAACACATCACTTACAGTTTTAAAACTTATAAAAAAGCAATAACGCTAACGGTGCACTTACTGGTCTCACTTCGGCTCCGCCGCTCGATCCGGTTTGTGCAATCATGATGTTGAGAGAAATTTGGCAGCGCTTCACTTCACAGAATTAACCTCCTCCTCCCCAAAGCTCCAAATCGCAAGAAAATTCGAATACAAATGAGCCCAAACCCTAGTTTTGGCTTTTAAATAGGCTTTTTGAGCTCATATTCGTTTCCCCCCAGGATGAGCGCTCTGGATAGTGCTCGTCCCACCCTGGGACGAATACTAAATTGCTATTTGTCCCAGCCCGAAATGAATTTAGGACAAAAATTTCAAAAACAACAAAAAAAAAATTAAACAAAAATGCACCAAAACAGCTAATAAACTTGCCCGATGAGAATGCTTTTGCACTTGAAATTTCAAGATGAAAGCATGAGATTTCGGAAATAAAAGAAACACTAATTGCAATGTAAACCAAATAGCTTGATGCATGAAATAACACAGATATAATCAAATCAAAAGCAGGAGCACAACCCTTTTTATTAATTTGATTCCAACTCGGTTACAATGCATCTCCTCGCTTTACATATTTTTAGTTACAATCATGAATAGTGATCTTCTTTTCCGCATGCCCACATTTGAAACGGGCGGGCCAGTGTTGCCGCCGCTTATGCTGATGAATCCTTGCTTGCTGCTTGTTCTTCCTGCATTCAAAGAAACAAAAAATGTTTAGTAGCACCTGCGTTAAAATGAAACATTCATGAGAGTAAAATGACATAAAACATGCATGTTGGTATTTTGCAAAGCAAAAGAAACAGATTAATAAAAACAGAACTGAAACATAAATAAACCAGAGTATAAACCCGAAACACGTTAAATCGACTGTTTATTTCACAGTTAAATCGATTGTTTTCACATCGATAAATCGGTTGTGAATTAACTCGATTTAAATTTATGTTTTCCTGTTTATTTAACAGTGAAATAAACGCATGCTAACAGAATGAATTAAATTGAAAATTAAGAGCTGACGAAAAGGTGCGGGGTGCCCAAGCGGGCCGCCCCGTTAAAACTTGATTTCGGCGCCAATCCACTAAGGAAGGGCCCAAAATCTTTCAGGTTGCGTTGTCGTCGAATGGATAGAATACTGTTGTCCACTGTCGGGTTCTAAGGTTCAGATCCACGCTTCTAGACACCACTCACTAACCTCTGGTGCGAAAGAGATCAAGAGTGTAGAAGAAATGAATCGAAAGGAAGCAATCGGGCCTCCGGTTCTACAGCACTTCGTTGCATTCAAAATGCTTGCCAACCTCTGTTTGGGTGGAAAAATCCACCATTTTATAGACCCAGGGGGTCTCCTTGAATGTCGTGCATAAGCGCCATGCGTTGGTCAAAGGTGCCATGTGGCGGTCGTGTCTCCTCGAGAGAGGAAAGTCCTCCATGACTCGGGCTTCCATTAATGCCACTGTGACAGTCCTTCAACGGCCCACGCAACTGACTGTGGTGTCACTACCAGTTGTCTAAAGCCCACCTTAAATAATTTTTTAAATGTTTTAATGTTTGCCTTTAATTGTTTGAATTCCGCCTTTGAATGCTGACGTGTCGCCTTTGAATGCTGACGTGTCGCCTTTGAATGTTTAAAAATCTGCCCAGCGCAAATGCCGAAGTGTCGCGATATCGCGACGTCGCGATATCGCGACACTTCAGCCAAGGCCTTTCCTTGAGTTCCGAAGTGTCGCGATATCGCGACGTCGCGATATCGCGACACTTCGGCCAAGGCCTTGCCTTGGGCGCCGAAGTGTCGCGATATCGCGACACTTTGGCCAAGGCAAAGCCTTGGGTGCCGAAGTGTCATGAAATCGTGACACTTCGGCCAAGGCAAAGCCTTGGGCGCCGAAGTGTCGCGAAATCGTGACACTTCGGCCAAGGCAAGGCCTTGGGCACCGAAGTGTCGCGAACCAAGGCCTTGGGCGCCGAAGTGTCGCGATATCGCGGCGTCGCGATATCGCGACACTTCAGGAAAAGCTTTGCTTTGGGCGCCGAAGTGTCGCGATATCGCGACACTTCGGCCGAGGCCCTTCTTTTGATTAAGACTTTGTCTTGATGAAGGCTTTGTTTTGATGAAGGCTTTGTTTTGATAAAGGCTTGCTTTGATGAAGGCTTTGTTTTGATAAAGGCTTGCTTTTGACTTTGATTGAGACTTTGTTTTGATCAAGGCTTTGTTTACTTTTCGACCTTTTGAACTGCTATGTAAGTGGCTAGGACCACTGTTTGACCTCTGAGGGCTGCCCTGAAAGCTGTGTATGTCAATGCGATCAGTGTTTGTAGTCACTTAATCGGATTGGTGTTGTTTTGGTGTCTATAGATGCCCCTTTTTGGGAAGCGCTGTGGGTGATGCAGTGCTGAGCAAAAATAGATAACCAAAGCACTAATGATTAGGGTTTCTTGGTAACCTAACCAACTTTTGATGCCCCAAGTATGGAAAGGGCATGCATTCTTGAATCCTTGCTTCGACGAGCTAAGGAATTTGATTTCAAGTGTTAACCTATTTTGGTGAGGTGTGACTTGAGCTTGGACATTGATCAGTCATGATTAGGCAAAGGGCACAACCTTTTATCCATAGGGGAACCTTGTGTTCATGATTCATGAATGCCAAGTGTTTGATCAATTTGATGATTGCTTGTTTACTGCCCCAAGCAGGAGCGTGATTGTCTTTGTCAATGATTCTTTGAATGCATGCCATTGCCTTGATTGGGTGTGTGCTTGTTGATTGGTGACTAAGTGTGACTACCCCCTCAAGCGACGAATCGATGAGGGAATGACCTTCATGAGAAAAGCGACGAGTCGCTTGACCCAAGATGACTTAGGTTAGGGTGCCTTTAGATGTTTTACCATTTAAGCACGTGCAATTTCCCGACATTTGGACCTATTTTTGGTGGGTGTTAACCCTTTTGGTGATGCCATAATGAGGTGAAATCATCAAAAACCCGTCTTCCCGTGGAGCGGTCCAGCTATGGTAGCCTTCTTGGGGAAGTGGGAAAATGACAATTTGAGCCCCGACATCGATTTTCTATGCCAAGAGGTTAAGTGCAAGAGCACTCGTGTCCGGCAACTTATGGCTTATGTTTTTGTGTTATATTTTTGTGATGTTTTTGTTGTTTTGATTTTCTTTCTTTGTGTATATGTCATGATTTTATGTTATGCACAATGATTGATGTTGATGGATGCATGCTACTTTATATTGATGGATGCATATGGTATGATAAATTTGGTTGTTGTATGTTGATTTATTTTGATGGATGCATGATGAATGCAAATGTTTGTGATTTATATGTGATATGCAGAAATGAAATGGATGTATGGACTTTGTGATGTTTGGCTACGGCACCATAGACTTTTTAGAGTTCCATTATTTTGTCTTTTTAGGCGATTGCTATGATGCATGACTTTGTATGTATACATGTGGTTTTTTTTTTTTTGTATTTTCTGATGGTATTGTAAGGATGAAAATGGTTTAGAAATGTAGCCAAGGTTTTCTGAGACTCAGACGGTTTTAACTTACTAGCCATGACTGTACTTTATCTTACAAGACTTTTGAACAAGGTATGAATCGGACTTGTTTTTGACCAAGTTATTTCACATCCCTGTGTGTGCAATTGAGTTCATTTATGTGGTATTTGTCAGGATACCGCCAGTGCTAGATGGGCTTTCAACCGAACCTGTACTGAGGATCACCTAATTAGCTCCACTAACTCCTTTGTTGTATTTAGTTAGATTAATCTATGATGTTATCCAGGATACCATAAGCTAGCTCATCCTTATGCAAACATTGGTCTGCACATACGCAAAGCGAATGTGACAGACATATCGTCATGCGGGTAGGATACCACCATTGCCAGATAGGCTATCAACCAAACCTGTAATGAGGATCACTTAGATGGTTTTCGAATGCTGAGATTTCCAAGGATTCAAGTTCAGGATATTTGTTGGGTTAATGGTTGAGAAAGTTGCTCGTCTATATAGTGATGAAGATCACTGTTTATTAATTCTTTTTGAGCAAGGATTTTGAATAGTGGTGATAACCACTGTTATTTGATTTTGGTTTTGTGTATTTTGAATTTGAGCTTGTGAATGGCTTTGATCCTTGTGGCCTTGGGGATGACTACCCATTCTGGTTAGGGGCAGATAGTACGAATCCTTACGACGTTGGGGACCAAGGGGATGATGGAGATTATGGAGCAAGGGCATTGATCTGTTAGGTCTTGGGGATGACTACCCATCCCGGTTAGGGGCGGATAGTACGAATCCTTACAACTTGGAGACCAAAGGTGAATGGAAAGTGTTAGGATGATGATTTGTTGGAATTTTGTTTTTGAATGGTGTTGATCCCTTTAGGTTTTGGGGATGACTACCCATCCTTGGCAAGGACGTGTAGTACAAATCCTTACAACTTTGGGAATCAACTATGATTGGGATTTGGTAGTGGTGAAAACCACTGTATGTGGAGGTGAATGGATATGAAAGAGCTCGTCCTTTTGTCAATTCTCAGCATTCTAGAACCATTCGCACGGGGGGATGAGCAAGATAACCGTTTCGCTTATGGTGACCTGGATTACTGTGCAGGTTTCATCTTTCGTTCACACAACTTGGGAATTTTTATGTGTTTTAATTTGTGTTGGGATGTTACGTAACAAGGTGTATTTCAAGTGTAACTCTACCTTCATAAAATCTATTTGACTTGATACATTTCATGGCTAAAGAGCAAAATGATGACTGAATCACGAAAACTCTTGATACATTAAAAGACCACCGACTCTAGTGTGGTAAAAAGCAATGCGTGGTTTTTTCGCTATTTTTGTGAAATGGAACAGTGTGGAACAAGATGGACTAGCAGAACAATTACAACCTATGGTGCCTTTGACTTGTATGACCACAAATATGCAATGTATGGATGCAATGCTTAATGCAGCTACATATTTTTGTATTTTTGATGGATTGATTTTGGTGAATATGAAGATGAGGTGCGAGAAGATCTCTCTATTGATGAATTTAAGTATGCCTAAAAATGCAAATTTTTGTTGTTTTTGATGATTTTTGTTGTTTTTGAAATTTCTTGATTTTTGACCAAGCGATTATGGAAATCCTTGGAGCATTTTGGAATTGACCAAGCAATTTTAGAGATCTTTGGAGCTTTTTTTTTTTTTTGGGATTGACCAAGCGATTGTGGAAATCCTTGGAGCATTTTGGGATTGACCAAGCGATTTTGATAATCCTTGGGGCATTTTTGGGATTGACCAAGCGATTGCAAGAATCCTTGGAGCCTTTGGGGTGACCAAGTGATTGCGATAATCCTTGGAGCATTTTGGGGTGACCAAGTGATTGCGATAATCCTTGGAGCATTTTGGGGTGACCAAGTGATTGCGATAATCCTTGGAGCATTTTGGGGTGACCAAGTGATTGCGATAATCCTTGGAGCATTTTGGGGTGACCAAGTGATTGCGATAATCCTTGGAGCATTTTGGGGTGACCAAGTGATTGCGATAATCCTTGGAGCATTTTTGGGATATGGCTCTCTTAGATATGAAATGGTCGTAAATGACTGATATTCAAGGGTTCTGTTTCCTTAATACCGTCGAGAGAAGCTAGCCGGTACGTCCCAGGTCCTATTTTGCTATCAATGACATATGGACCTAACCAATTTGCCGTGAACTTGTCCCTTAGGTGGGACGGCAAATTAGAGTTCTGTTGGTTTTCCTTCAAAACCAAATCACCAACCCGAAAGTCCCTTAGGTGAACTTTCATGTTGTAAGCTTTCTTAAGCCGCTCTTGATATATACGTAAGTGCTCGAGAGAATTAACGCGTCGTTCGTCAAGCAACGTAAGTTGGTCTAATCGGGCCTGCCATGCAGCGTCATCATCGATGAACTCCTGCATTGATATGCGGAGGGAAGGAATCTCCAACTCGAGAGGCATTACTGCCTCTGAGCCATACACGAGCGAAAATGGAGTTGCCCTAGTTGGCATTCGAATGCTAGTGCGATAAGCCCAAAGGGCAAGTGGGATTTGGATGTGCCAATCCTTATGACTATCTGCGACCATATTTTTAAGGATGGCAACTAGCATTTTGTTTGACGCCTCTGCTTGCCCATTTGCCTGTGGATAATAGGGTGTCGAAAAACTGTGCTGAATTTTGTACTTTGTGGTCAAAGCACGCACGTCTTTGTTCTTGAATGATGGCCCATTATCCGAGATTATTTTGGATGGAATACCAAAATGACATATGATGTTATGCAAAATGAACTCCACAATGCGGGGTCCTATCGTAGAGGTCAGGGAAATTGCTTCCACCCACTTGGTAAAATACTCGTGGCCATTATGATAAACGTGTGACAGTCGAACGATGCAGGGGAGATCTTTCCAATTAGATCGAAGCCCCATCGCAAAAATGGCCAAGTAGATCGGACTCGTCCGCAAGGCCTGGGAAGGTACGTGCATCAAATTGGCATGATGTTGACACTTCATGCACTTCTTGACATATGCGCAACAATCTCGCTCTAAATATGGCCAATAATAACCCATGCGAAGAATGCGCTTTGCAATGGCCATACCACTAAAATGGCCACCACATGTACCATCGTGCGCTTGGGCGATTGCCCAAGTGGACTCTTGCTGGTCCAAGCAACGAAGGAGGATCCCTTCATAGCTACGACGATACAAAATGTCTCCTATTAAGACATATTTAGCCGCTTTCTGCTTGAATGTTCGTTTTGTGGCATGCGTCAATCCAAGGGGAAGAGTACCTAACTTGAGGTAGTCTCTGATGGGTAAATACCAGTCCTGTTGATCGGAAACCTCGATAGTATGAACAACCAATCCCTTTTGAAGTTCTTCCCTAACAAACGCTGAATGGGATAGAACTTGCAAGAATAGCGTTGTGTTGCTATTAATGGGAGTAGGGGAAAACAAGGACCCCCAGTTGGCATGTTTCAGACGTTCTCGGATTCGAAAGAACTTATCCGAGGATGGTTCGATCTGGATCATGTGGATTCCTGGCATCAAGTCTGAGCTTGCACGCTCCATCGCAGATTGCGATAAGGTTTTGACTTGAATGGTTGTCATATCACCAGAAAGGTCTTGCGGAATTAGTGACCCCAAGGAGGCCATTGTGTCCACAAAATGATTCGATGATCGAGGGAGTGCCTCGATGTCATACCACTCAAGTTTTGCCAAGAATTTGTCCACAAGGGCTTTATAAGCCTGCAAAACTGGGCATTTGCATTTATATACCCCTTTGACTTGATTGACTATTAACAACGAATCACCAAAGATGTTCAGTCGTTTGATGTTCATGGCGATTGCTGTTTCGAAGACCTAGGAGCAAGGCTTCATATTCTCGCATTATTGTTGGTGCACCTGGAAGTTTAATTTAAATGACAGGGGCATTGGAGCACCCTGCGGTGTGAAGAATACAATTCCCGTGCCACCACCTTGCTCACATTTAGAACCATCAAAGAATTTGGCGATTCTGAGACATGGAAGACCCCATCATCGGGTAGTTCTATGACTAGAGGCTGATCGTCTTCAAGAGGAGCCTCTGCTAGTTGATCGGCTATGACTTGTCCTTTGATAGATTTTTGTCCAATGAACTCAATGTCAAATTCCGTCAACAACATGATCCATTTCGTCGTGCGACTACTATGATAAGTACGACTCATCATGTATCGCAATGGATTCTCCTTAGACACAACATACGTAGTGTTGCTCAGCATGTAGTGGCGTAGCTTTTTGGTAGCAAACACCACTGCCAAGCAGAGTTTCTCAACGTATGCATAGTTAAGTTCATAACTGACCAGGGTGCGGCTAAGATAGTAAGTAGCCTGTTCTTTGTGAAGTTCATTCTTCTGGGCTAGCATGGCGCCCAGTGCCACCTCGTAGGCCGAGATGTATAAGTAGAATGGCACTCCTGGTCTAGGTGGTGCCAACACCGGCGGCGAAGCCAAGTATTGTTTGATTTCGTCAAAGGGTCGACTGGCACTCGTCATCCCAATGAAATGTAACCCCCTTGTGCAATAATTTGTTCATGGGTCGGCATTTGTCAGATAATTGCGCTATGAAGCGTTTAATCGACGCGACCTTTCCTTGCAGACTTCTGAGCCGCTTGATAGTGGTTGGGGGAGCCATTTCAAGGATTGCCTTGACTTTCTTTGGGTCCACTTCGATGCCTCGCTTTGAGACTATAAAACCCAAGAGTTTTCCAGATGTGACGCCGAATACGCACTTCTTGGGATTTAGTCTAACCTTATGCTCTATGAGGCGATCGAGGATCTTGCTTAAGTCATCGAGATGATCTGAGCACAAAAGAGACTTGGCTAACAAATCATCCATGTAATCTTCCAAAGTTTTATGCATGTAATCGTGGAAGATGTATGTCATGGCACGTTGGTAGGTGGCGCCAACATTTTTAAGGCCAAAAGGCATGACCTTATAACAAAATGTCCCCCAAGGCATTGTGAACGCCGTTTTGAGTTGATCCTCAGGATTGATACGAATCTGATTGTATCCCGAGAAACCATCCATGAGGGATAGCATTTCGTGACCTGCTGTAGCATCTACCAATGCGTCGATGCTTGGCAAGGGGAAATCATCCTTAGGACTCGCTTTGTTTAGATCTCAAAAATTAGTGCATATGCGAATCCTCCCATCGGGCTTTTTGATGGGAACCATGTTGGACAACCATGGCGGATAATCCACGCAGATGACAAACTATGCATCCAACAGCTTTTGCAATTCATCTTTGACCATCAAGGCCACTTTTGGGTGCATCTTACGTAGTTTTTGCTTTACGGGCTTGATTGTCGGATCAAGCGTTAAATTATGCATGACTAGCTGCGGGTCTAGTCCTGGCATATCCTTGTACGACCATGCAAAAACCTCCTTATTCCCTTTGAGAAGGGCAATGTAGTCGGCTTGCTCTTTGGGGGATAAGCTTATCCCCAACTTGATAATCTGTGGATTCATTGAGTCTAAGCCGATGTCTACGTCAGTCATTTCCTCGACTGACATGTGGGATCCGTCCTCCAACCGATGTGGAGTTGGGATCAAATGGATATCATTAGCTGAGTTTAGATCTACGTTTGGAACCTCGGGTCCCTCTTCAGCTTGAAAAATATCCTGAGTTGTCCCCTAGGGTAAAATGAGGCATTTCACCAAAAGGCCAATACTCTGATGGGGAGAGTGGTGAATTGACGCGATCCCGGTCGATGGCATCTATGTCTAGATGCAATGACCTTGCTGGATCGGCCGGATTGCGAATGGGTGCGGTCAAGTCAATGGAGATCATGTGGATGAAATGAGTTTGGTCTCCATTACCGTGGGTGTTATAACTCAAACATTCTGGATGCTCCCTATGCTCTGGATCTGGTTCTGTAGGGACGGGTATGAACGGATCGGCCCTATGTGTTGGTAGGAAGACAGGGTCTTCTCTCGGCACTGATGTCATGATAGGGTCTCGTGGTGGACGGTGCTCATCTTGAATTTGGAGCCATGGATCCAACACTTGGTCCCACCTTGCTGGGTCTACCCACCATTCATGCCCTAACCTTATGCCCATCTGTCCCATTAGATCTTCATGAGTTAAAGGGCGATTGTTCCATCGCGCATGTCTGAGATAGATCATCTCAGTCTCATCTTCTGAATCACTTTTGGAGATCCAAAAATGTTCATTCTCTTCAGCAACTATTACTTGCGACATTGAAGGTTCTCCTTGTTCTAGCAAGTTAATCTGGTCCCATTGCGGTTGTTCCACTCTTGGTGGAGGGACCTGATTCTCTTGACACTGTGTTGATTCAACTGGAACCTCTAAGGGGAACAACTTCAAAAAGATGTTCGAACATCGTTGATGTTCTCTTTGGTGATTAATGTCCGAACTTTCACCTCTCTCTAGCAAAGGAGAGGGATTACTACTGTTGCCAAGGGTGTTTGTTGACCATGGGAGGTAATCTCCCAGTGTATATTCTGTATTTGGGTTGGCATAAAGATCTGGTGCCAATCCCCCCTTGTTGCCTATTTCTAGGCCTTGCATATTTTCTACCAAGATGTCTAAGGGCAGGGGGTGGTTGAACCCTACTCCCGACTTATCATATGGCATCTGATATCTTGGTTGGCAAAGGACACGTATCCCTTGCTCATATCTGCCTAGCCCGTATCCATGCCAATTGCATTGGCCGAGATATCTTAGAGCGAAGTCCGGGTTTGACAGATAGTTGATGTTTTCAGCAAAAGGTTCTTCGTCTTCGTCCTTTTGCTTGCATGGTTCAAGACCATGATCAAGGCCCCCATACACAAAATTTGTCCGGTTTGGTGGGTAGCCTAGAGGAACAACTCTTCCTATGGGAAGGCGGGGTCTCCCCATGTCCCGTACTGATTCCAATGCGGGCGTTGCCACAAAATTCTCGCACTAAATACTCCCCTAGTCCCGTTCTGGCCATTTCAACAGTGATTATTGTTGCTTGGGAGGGAGGGAATGGTAGTCCTTCCTGAGTCCATTCCATGTTTAGTGTTTTAGGAGTCTCAGGTTCCATTGTGCTAGGTATTTCCTCTGTTGATACAGTTGATATTGTGGGCAACCCCTCTTCTAGGGGCTGAGCCTCTTCCATGATCTGTTTTCCCTTGTCCTTCTGTTTGGCCATGACAGGTGGCGTTGATAATGAAGGAGCAGATGATGAAGACTCACTTGGCTGGGATTTTGTTGATTTGGTCACCAGTGGTGCCTCGCGGTATCGGACCCTGTTTAGATGGATTTAACTGGAAATCCAAATGCGTTGAAGGGAGGGTCGATTGAGGCATTAAATGTATCGCATTGCAATACTTGAAGGGCTCTAAGTCCATCGGGACTACATGTATTTCTCCTTCAAAAGCATACTTTAAGCACTGGTGAGCGATCGAAGGGACACACTTCATGTCCCTGATCCAAGGCCGCCCTAGCAATATATTGTAAGCCATCTCGCCTTCCAACACATGGCACAATGTAGGTATTGTCTTTTGTCCTACCCGGACAGACAGTAACAACTGTGTCCGACCGTCGAGCATATTGCATCGTTGAAAGCTCACAGTGTGTATGTGGAGGCTGTGATGTGAGAGGCTGGCAGCTTCAAATGTTTTAGTGCTACAGTGGTAATGATGTTACTGGATGAGCCAGTATCTACCAACACTCTCTTGTACGGGATCCCGTTGACCCGCGCGATAACGTGCAGGGGTGGATCTGCCATGTCATTCGATATTGTTTTGACTTCATCTTCTCTGAAGGTAATGACCGGCTCCGTACATCGTTTCACATGTCCCACGAAGTTGTTGAAAGAATTTGCTTCGTGAGGCTATAATTCGATGGCTTTTAAAATTTCCATAAGAGCTTCCCTATGAGGTGCTGACTGTTGAATAAGCTCATAGATGGAAAGCCTAGCCGATGTGGTCCGCAAACTCTGCGTGAGTTTGGTCCGTATCGTGACCTCGGGTCTAGGCGGAGGCAATCGCACAGGGCATTGTTGAGGCTGCGATGTTGTTGGAACTTCCCTTGTAGCTACCTCGGGGGCAACTCGCCGGGTACCTTTTGTTCCCTGGTCACTATGCTGATCATTCCCACAAATCCTTGCATGGGAAGATTCTGTCGCACCTCATTAATCTGGAGAGGTTTTGCCTGTGCCTCATGGGCAGGCAAAGGGTCCTTGAATACCCCCATTTGTTGATTATTTGGCGCTATGGGGTTGTCCACGGCCAATGTTTTATTGTCGATTAAATCTTGGATTAATCCTTTGAATTTCCAACATCCATTTAAGTCATGTCCCCTTCGCCTATGGAATCTACAATATAATTCCTCTCTGTATCCTTTAGGCTTGGGAGCGTTAGGGTCTACAGTTTGGATCTCTGGCAGGGTGACTAAATTTGCCGCTGACAAGCGGTCAAATAAGGAGTCCCTGGACTCCGTATAAGGGGTGAATTGTCGCCTAGGGCGACGCTGCTGATTTTGCTCCTGTCTTGTATTTTCTCTCTCATAACTAGGAGGCACTGCCTTGTAATTAGCCTTTTGGGGCTACATTTCTTGCACAGGCTTGGGAACATTTATCGCAACTTGGTTAACCGTAGCGGGTTGTGATTGCGTAGTCCCGGTCTTAGTGGTCTTATTCCACTCTTTCTTTTTAGGCTTGGCGATTGCGCCTTCGCCTATTTTGATCTCTTCTATAACTCTGGCTTGCGCCAAAGCTTCTTCTAAACTGTCGTATTGCTGCAGTAGCAATAGCCCAAAGATTGATTTTAAGCAACTCCGTGCAAACATCTATGTGAGATCAGACATAGGGGGACGGTAGGGTAGCTTAGAAAGCAAAGCCCTCCATCGATTCTCGTATGCCACCATTGTTTCTTCCTCATATTGCCTAAGGCTGGCCAGATCACTCAGTGATGCCTTCTTCCTTGTGTTGAAAGCAAAACGTTCAAGAAACGCATCTACTAATTGATCTAGGTTGTTTATGTTGTGTTTTGGTAATTGTGTGAACCAATCCGAGGCAGGACCTACGAATGTGGTTATGAATGTCCTAAGCAACAATGCGTCATTATCTTGGATGCCGAAGCATTGACTCAGGAACCTTGTGACATGTTCTTGTGCGTCCTCTTCACCTTTAAAGACCGCCAATTGAGGCAACTTGAAATGTTTGGGGTAAAGAGGTGTGGGCACTGAGGGATGCACTGGATGACTACGGAGTTGACGTAATGTGGGTTTTTGATGCCCAGCAGCTTTTGTCTCCACGGACTCCAAACGCTCTAATAGCGCTTTGTATGCATCTGAAGATTTTATTTCTTCCTCTTTTGTTTGCTCCCGTTGTGAGTTATGGGAGACCGGAGGCCTATGGGGGGTGGCCGAGTGGCAGCCCTCCCGCCTTGATGGGGCGTTTCAGCCCATTCTATTTCTCGGTTCGTACTCCTCATAAACTTCTTGAGGAGTCTCTGGGCGAGACCTATGACCCTGATTGAGTCCCTGCTGAGGGTACCCATCATTGTTTCGGGGAGTGGCCTCCCTCTCGGGTCTATAAGGTCTTGGAGGCAAAGCTTGACGAGGTCATGGAGACCTGTCCTGCACCAAAGGGTTGTGCCTCTCATATTGTTCTGCTCTCTGGGTGCGAGGGGTTGGCACCCTCTCAGGGAGTTTATAGCACAACTCATCCACTTCGCATGCTGCATGCGCTCTTTATTCAGGCGGTATAGGTACTCTAACTCCTGATGACCTTGTTCAAGCCGCATGATTTGGGCTTGACGGGTGGCATGTCTGGCGACTGCCAGGTCAATTTGGTCTGCCCTCTTTTGCTCAGGAGGCTTGAATGTTTTTCCTATGTGTTTGCCTCGATCTTGATGATCTAAAATTTCAATGGGTTGCTTCCCTCTATCGAGGTAGGCGACATTGACTTGAGGCTCTGGCCTCGATGTGTGATCCATGATACCTAGCGAGCACGAAAATGCAAGGCTCTCGCACTATTTGTTGTCCTTGAGGAATGCGATGATCTTCCTCGTACTCCCTTTCATGGGTGTGAAAGGGGCGGGTGGAGTTAGCTCGCCCTGTGTGAAGAGCCCTACGCTCTAGGTTTTGTCTTTCTATTCTGATGGGAGGTAAAGGAGGGACGCCATATCCACGTTGTCTCTCCAAATGGACAGTGTGCCTCTCTAGCGCTTCATCGTGCTGTGGCCACTCATGTCTAACCTCAAAAGGCGATTCTCTATTTACGTCAAGGTCTACATGTAAAGCGTCTTCCCGAAAGGGGCTGTGTTGAATGGGCATACCCCACAAAGGGGGATCCCAATAATTCTTTCTTGATGTGGTCTGACGAGGACCTTCTTGTGGGCCAGACCGCCAAGGGGGTATGACTAAGTCCTCAGGACTAAAGCGAAGGCGACTTGTGCCCGCTTCTTGTGTACCTTTCGGAGCTTCTGCCCTTGATTGGGCTTGGCTACGGGTGTACACCATTGCGGTGCTTCTCTACTATCTAAGCAGATTTTTATCTCGTTTATGATGATTTTTCTTTTTGTCTACACTAAGCAGAAATGAACACACACATACACAAACTGTGATTATCTCTTTTAAGGATTAATAGTGTGTCCTAAACTGGTTTAGTGCATTTTGATGTTTTGTTTTGTTTTTGAATGTTTTTGAAGAACGTTTAAATGCATAATGAAGGCTCATATAACTCCCAAAATGGTCGCCCCTTCAATATACCAACCATGCCGATATACCAACCTCTCTATATACCCGCCCTTACGAGAGGGAGACTATAGGTACGTGAGAGCAGATGGTACGTGGTACGTAGGCGGTACGAAAGGGGGATTGTCCCGTTAATGGCACCTACCATAGAAGACTTATCCTCGTGCGCATGGGAATCACCCCAGCGACACTCGGTCAGCTTTCGTCGGATTTACGCCTAACAACAAGTGACAATCGGGGTAATGGATGCAAATCAAGCCAAGGTGGTGATGAAATCCACCGATGGTCTTGATCAAGGGCTAGGGTTTTACGACCAGCTCCTTGGTTTAATTTTACCACGTGAAGTGTGTGTGGTTCTTTTTATTTAAAAAAATGAAACAAGCAGCAAAAAAATAAAACTTTCCCTAAGCCATACAAAAAAAACAAAAATCTGATTTTTTTTTTTTTAAACAACTAAATAAAGTAAGAAAATTGACGGAATCTTTTCCTACCCTTTAAACAATTAAAAAAAAAAATTCATTTTCCTTGATTTTTTTTTTTTTTAGATTAAGCTTTCCCTAAGAAGGTAAAATTAACAGGAAGCAGGAACAGAAAAATGAACAAAAAACAACGGGAACAGCTTTTAAAACCCTTACCTTTCTCTGCCCAAACTTGTTGTTTCTGATCTTCGACTAAAAAAGGTACCTGCTAAGCACAAAACACAGCAAATCAGATTAGTTTCTGTGATTTAAAAATTAGGGAACGGTCCCACCGTGATCGCCATTGAAAGCATGAGATTCCGGAAATAAAAGAAACACTAATTGCAATGTAAACCAAATAGCTTGATGCATGAAATAACACGGATATAATCAAATCAAAAGCAGGAGCACAACCCTTTTTATTAATTTGATTCCAACTCGGTTACAATGCATCTCCTCAGTTACATATTTTCAGTTACAATCATGAATAGTGATCTTCTTTTCCGCATGCCCACATTTGAAACGGGCGGGCCAGTGTTGCCGCCGCTTATGCCTGATGAATCCTTGCTTGCTGCTGTTCTTCCTGCATTCAAAGAAACATAAAACTGTTTAGTAGCACCTGCGTTAAAATGAAACATTCGTGAGAGTAAAATGACATAAAACATGCATGTTGGTATTTTGCAAAGCAAAAGAAACAGATTAATAAAAACAGAACTGAAACATAAATAAACCAGAGTATAAACCCAAAACACGTTAAATCGACTATTTATTTCACAGTTAAATCGATTGTTTTCACATCGATAAATCGACTGTGAATTAACTCGATTTAAATTTATGTTTTCCTGTTTATTTAACAGTGAAATAAACGCATGCTAACAGAATGAATTAAATTGAAAATTAAGAGCTGACGAAAAGGTGCGGGGTGCCCAAGCGGGCCGCCCCGTTAAAACTTGATTTCGGCGCCAATCCACTAAGGAAGGGCCCAGAATCTTTCAGGTTGCGTTGTCGTCGAATGGATAGAATACTGTTGTCCACTGTCGGGTTCTAAGGTTCAGATCCACGCTTCTAGACACCACTCACTAACCTCTGGTGCGAAAGAGATCAAGAGTGTAGAAGAAATGAATCGAAAGGAAGCAATCGGGCCTCTGGTTCTGCAACACTTCGTTGCGTTCAAAATGCTTGCCAACCTCTTTTTGGGTGGGAAAATCCACCATTTTATAGACCCAGGGGGTCTCCTTGAATGTCGTGCATAAGCGCCACGCGTTGGTCAAAGGTGCCATGTGGCGGTCGTGTCTCCTCGAGAGAGGAAATTCCTCCATGACTCGGGCTTCCGTTAATGCCACTGTGACAGTCCTTCAACGGCCCACACAACTGACTATGGTGTCATTGCCAGTTGTCTAAAGCCCACCTTAAATCATTTTTTAAATGTTTTAATGTTTGCCTTTAATTGTTTGAATTTCGCCTTTGAATGCTGACGTGTCGCCTTTGAATGTTTAAAAATCCGCCCAGCGCAAATGCCAAAGTGTCGCGATATCGCGACGTCGCGATATCGCGACACTTCAGCCAAGGCCTTTCCTTGAGTTCCGAAGTGTCGCGATATCGCGACGTCGCGATATCGCGACACTTCGGCCAAGGCCTTGCCTTGGGCGCCGAAGTGTCGCGATATCGCGACGTCGCGATATCGCGACACTTCGGCCAAGGCCTTGCCTTGGGCGCCGAAGTGTCACGATATCGCGATGTCACGATATCGTGACACTTCGGCCAAGGCAAAGCCTTGGGCATCGAAGTGTCACGAAATCGTGACACTTCGGCCAAGGCAAGGCCTTGGGCGCCGAAGTGTCACGATATCGCGACACTTCGGCCAAGGCAAGGCCTTGGGCATCGAAGTGTCACGATATCACGGCGTCGCGATATCGCGACGTCGCGATATCGTGACACTTCAGGCAAAGCTTTGCTTTGGGCACCGAAGTGTCACGATATCGTGACGTCGCGATATCGCGACACTTCGGCCGAGGCCCTTCTTTTGATTAAGACTTTGTCTTGATGAAGGCTTTGTTTTGATGAAGGCTTTGTTTTGATGAAGGCTTTGTTTTGATAAAGGCTTGCTTTGATGAAGGCTTTGTTTTGATAAAGGCTTGCTTTTGACTTTGATTGAGACTTTGTTTTGATCAAGGCTTTGTTTACTTTTCGACCTTCTGAATTGCTATGTAAGTGGCTAGGACCACTGTTTGACCTCTGAGGGCTGCCCTGAAAGCTGTGTATGTCAATGCGATCAGTGTTTGTAGTCACTTAATCGGATTGGTGCTATTTTGGTGTCTACACAAGCATGCAAAATAGATGTTGGATTAACAAAACCTCACTATCCTATTCCCTAAGAAGGCTACCATAGCCAGACCGCTCCATGGGAAGATGAATTTTTGATAATTTCGTCCCCAAACGGCGTCGTCCAAAAGGGTCAAAACCCAACCAAAAATAGCAATAACATTTCCGAACGAAGGCACCTTTGCACCGAACATTCTTGGCATCCAAAATAGATTTCGGGGTCACAAATCCTTGCTATCCTATTCCCTAAGAAGACTACCATAGCCAGACTGCTCCACGGGAGGATGGATTTTTGCCAATTTTAGCTCCAAAATGCATCACAAAAAGGGTTAAAACCCACAAAAAATAGGTCTAAATGTCGAACAAATGCACACACTTAATGCTAAAACATCTCACAACACCCTTGCACAAGTCATCTTGGGTCAAGCGACTCGTCGCTTTTCTCATAAAGGTCATTCCCTCATCGATTCGTCGCTTGAGGGGATAGTCACACTTAGTCACCAGCCAACAAGTACACACCCCATTAAGTAAAATGGCATGCATTCAAAGAATCATTGACAAAGACAATTACGCTCCTGCTTGGGGTAGTAAACAAGCAATAATCACAACCTAATTAAATCACTTGGCATTTCATGAATCATGAACTCAAGGTTCTCACAGACAAAATGTTGCGCCCTTTGCCTCTTCATGACTGATCAATGTCCAAGTTCAAGTAACACCTCACCAAAAAAGGTTAACACTTGAATTAAGTTCCTTCGCCCGTCAGAAGCAAGGATTCAAGAATGCATGCCCTTTCCCTACTTGGGGTGTCAAAAGTTGGTTAGGTTACTGAGAAACCCTAATCATTAGTGCTTTGGTTATTTATTTTTGCTCGACGTTGTGCCATGCACAGGGCATCCCAAAAAGCACCAATCTGATTATGTGACTACAAACACTGATCGCTTTGACACACATCCCCAAGGGCAGCCCCTAGAGGTTAAACAGTGGTCCTAACCACTCTCATAGTAGTTTTGGAATGTCAGAGATCAATTTGGCACCTTCAGGAACTTTTCTCAATATTTGTTCCACCCTAAAACGAATTCAAACTGGGATTCGCCCCACCCAAGGGTGAATTCTGGATTCGCTCCATGGTGGGGCGAATTGCAGTTTTGATGGGTAAAAAGTCAAATCTTGAAAAATGGCAGCTCAGATCCACCACTCAATGCTTCCTTCATTGTATGGGAGTATGGGTGAGCGTTTTTGTGCGTTAGAGGCATTTACAAGGTCATTCATGAAGTCCCTATTCAATGAGGAACCTCCTTCCCCCTGGGAAGGCATGATTGCCAAGTGGCACCTCTGCATGCCCATTTCAAGAGACCGTCAGGTCTATAAAATGGTGAGTATTCTCACCCCAAAATATACAAATAAGGAGCATTTTAGAGCAACGAAGTGTTGTCATTTTATTGTCATACCTCACACCTTTTTGGATTTGCGCCTTTCACATCCTTGATCTCCTTTAGAGGGGAGGTCATTGGGTGACTATTGGGAGGATGAATATTGAGCCCAAAACCCAAAATTTGGCCATAATATCCCACCAAATTTTTTGAAAATACCACACAAGAGGTTTTGGACCCATCCCAAGTGGATTGGTGCCGAAATCAAGCCTCAAACGGTGGGCGGCTTGCCCCATGGACGCCCCCTCCCACACTTCCACAGTCCTAATCGCCCCCTTTGGAGTGATGGGAATTATGTGGCAAAATTGCTTTATTTAATTTTTGCATTCAGTTCTATGATGCTTAGATAGGTTGTCATTTAGGTTTCGTCTCGTTTTGAACAATTTTGATCATATTTCCATCTTTGCTCGCTTCCACTAATCTACAGGTAGCATCATTAAATTCCTATTGATGGAGGCCAAATTGGGAAAATCTGACCATTTGGATCTTCCCAAAATTCCCCCAATTAGCTAACCCCAAGTTTGCAGGTCTTTTGGAGCTTCCTAGGCAGGACATTTGGTACAATACCTTTTAAAAATTTTGTTGCAGGTGTATTCGTCCCACCCCAGAGCGAATTCAAATCAGTGAGGAATTTCCAAACTATTCTTTTTTCAGAGCCTTCCTGGTGGTGTCTTGATGCCCCTATCAAATTTTTAGAGCATTTGGACCTGTTTTAGTCATATTTTAATTCATTTTTCTCATTCAATTATCGTAGGCTTGGGGATTGCATGCTTTGTTTTATCCGTAGGTGCTACTGACCATTTCTTGTTCCTTTGAATGCAGGTTTTGGACATTGGAGGAGCAGCGAGGAGTCAATACTCATCAACTCAAGCGGTGGTGACGTTTGGTCCGCCCATTTTACATGTGGGCACATAGAAGAAGGAAAGGCACCCATGGATGTAACAAGAATGCATACTTAAACACTCCTAGCCCTTGGAAGGGGAGGATGCACATTGTAACCGAGTTGTGAAACATATCAATAAAAATGGCTGTCTTCTTTATTCATATTTGTTTCATTTTGATTCGCTCATGCTTTTATCTCTTTTCATGTTCTTTCAAATTCCTAGGATTTAGCGCTAAGTCCAGTTCTATTTGCATCGCATATTCGCTTTCCTTTTTGCTTTCGTATCCTTGTTATTTCATCATCAAAGGCTTTTTTACATTCATCTATCCATGGAAATGATATTCTCTTTTGTAGGAGGTGATTGAATGACCTGCATTTATTAGAAAGTTACATAATGAAATAACATATTGATTGAATCTTTCCTTTTAAACTATGCAATTCCTTTAAATTTTTTGAGGGAGGCATCTCCATGATGGCTTTGAATTTTTTTGGGTTCACTTCAATACCTCTTTTGGAGACAATTAACCCTAGTAGTTTGCTAGAGGTAACACCAAGGACACATTTCTTGGTTTTCAACCATACATTGTGCTCTAGAAGTCGATCAAAGACTTTTTCCAATACACCAATGTGCTCTTATTGAGTTTTGGATTTTTCCAATAGATCATCCACATAATATTTGATAATATTATGCATTTAATCATGTAATATGTATGTCATGGCATGTTGATAAGTGGAACCTATATTTTTGAGGCCAAAGGGCATCACCATGTAACAAAAAGTCCCCCAAGGTGTAGTGAATGTTGTTTTGTGTTGGTCATTAGGATTTATTCGAATTTTGTTGTATCCTTGAAAACCATCCATGAGAGAAAGCATTTCATGGCCAATGCAAGTGCCAACAATATTATTAATGTTTGGAAGACAAAATTCATTCTTAGGATATGCTTTGTTAAGATATTTAAAATCAGTGCAAATGAGTATTGTCCCGTTAGGCTTGCAAACGAGTACCATGTTTGAGATTCACTTAGGATAGTTAATGGGGATAATGAAACCTACATATAACAACTTTTGAATCTCTTATTTGACTAAGAGAGCAATGGTAGGATGCATCCTTCTAATTTTTTATTTTACTAGCTTAGCATCAAATTTTAAGGTGAGATTGTGGATAACCAAATTAGGTTCAAGATCATACATATATTTATAAGACCATGTAAAAATTCCCTTCTTCTTCTTGAGGAGAGTCATTAATTATTATTGTTCATCTTCGGATAAGATTTTTCCAAGATTGATAATTTGGGGATTGTCGGTGTCTGAACTAAGGTTCACATCGATAGTATCTTCAATAGATATATAATAACCTTCATCAAGTTGATGGGGAGTTGGGATTGGATGAATTTAATCTATGAGGTCATCAAACTCTTCTAACTTATCCTCATCTATGTTTGCCTAGACATCAGCATCTGAAGGTGAAGGTGAAGGTGGGAGCAATGGAGGAATGTAGTTGGATAAAGCCCTTAACAATTCCTCAGATAAGACAAACTCAAAAAATTATGGGGATGAAGAAATCTGATCCATATCAATAAGACTCATGTCAATAGGAATTGGTTATGCCAACTCGTATGGATTACGAAGCAGGGTGAATAAGTAAATAGAATTCATGTTGACTTAAAGGAAAAATGTATGGGTGGAAAAGATGAATGGAATGAATCCTTTTGGCTAGAAATGATTCTAGAAATATTGTTAAAGCTAGAAAATAGAAAGCAACATAAATAAATACAATTTACATGCAAAATATTTTTTTGTTAATTTTGAAATTTATTTATGATGGCTGGCGATGGATTAATGAGATGGAGGTGGTGGTTCACCAGTTGGATCGGTTCACTCTTGTGGAAGAAGTAAGTAAAGGCTTTGATACCATGATAGCGGAACAACAAACTTTGATTAATCATGTCAAGTTTATATAGTACATTGCAGCTCTAAATATGCCCGGAGGGTGTGGAACCACCCGAGGCCAAAATAGGGTTTTTTAGGAAAATAACAATACGCCCTAAAAATAAATAATGAAATATAATGCTAATTAGGATATCCTAACATCCTCCCTTATTACATTATTTAGATAATTTGAAGAACTACTAGTTGTACTAACATCCCCGCTGATTACATTATTTAGATAATTTGAAAAACTACTAGTTGTACTAACATCCCCCCTGATTACATCATTTGGCAATACAAAGAGAGCTGTGAAACAATTCAAATTTGACACGTGCAAGTGCCTTAGTGAAAATATCTGCAACTTGAGAATCAGTGGGAATGTACTGAAGTTGAATTCGATGCCTTGGAACTTCGTCTCAAATGAAGTGACATTGTGTGTCAATGTGCTTAGTTCTTTCATGATGTACTGGATTCTTGACAAGATTCTAAACACCCATGTTGTTGCGAAACAAGTGTACTGGAGATTTTTATGGAAGACCTATACTTGTTAAGATGCGACGCAACCATATCACTTCGCACACAGCTTCACATGCGGCGCGATATTCTACCTCTGTTGATGAAATAACAACCACCAATTGCTTCCTGCTATGCCAAGAGGTAGGACCAGATCCAAGATGAAACAAATATCCTAAAGTTGATTTACGATCATCATATGATATGGCATAGTCAGAGTCTGTGTATCCCTGTAAGAAGAATTTGTTGTTCCTCTTGTATTCTAGGACATATTCCATTATGCCACGGACATAGTGAAGAACTCGCTTTGTTGCTTTCCAGTGTGTAGTCTTATGCTCCTACATGAACCTCAAAATATAGTTGAAAGCAAATACAATATCTGGCCTAGTGTTGGTCAGATATATGAGAATCCCAATCAACTATCGATAGAGAGTACCATCTACCTAAGGTGAATCATCATATCGCAATAACTAAATTCCTGTTTCCATCGAAGTTCACATTGGCTTGCAATCAATCATGTGATATTTTTCCAATAGGGTCTTGGCATATTTTTTTTGAGACACTTTTATGTAGTGCTCCTTTTGGCTAATTTCCAGACCAAGACAATAATGGAGAAGTCTGAGATATGACATCTCAAAATATTGACACAAGTCTCTTTTGATAGTAGAAATCATAGTTTCTGAACTCCCTATAATGAGCAAATCATCAACATAGAGTACAAGCAACACTATTTCAAAACCTTATTTCTTAAAATAGAGGTTTGAATCTGATGAACATCTCTTAAATCCATGCTATAGAAGGTGATTATCCATTTTTATATACCAATCTCGAGGGGCCTATTTCAAACCATATAAGGATTTTACCAATTTGCAAACTTTCTACTGTTGGCCTTCCACTTCAAATCCTTTCGGTTGAGTCATGTAGACTTCTTCTTGGAGATCACCATTTAGAAAATCACTCTTGACATCCATTTGGTGTACTTTCCACCCATATTGTGCTGCCATAGCATAAAGAACTCGAATGGTTGTCATCCGAGCAGTAGGTGCACAATTTTCCTCGAAGTCAATGCCTTATCTTTGAGAATAGCCCTTTGCAACAAGTTGGGCCTTATGCTTATCTATTGTTCCATCTACATTATACTTAACTTTATACACCCATTTGTAGCCTATGGTCTTCTTTTCGTATGGCAGATCGATAAGCTTCCAAGTTTTGTTTTTCATCAAATACTTATACTCTGCATCCATAGTGGCCTTCCACTGAGGCTCACCAAGAGCATCTTGCACTGATGTGGGTTCAAGATCATCTATTGAAGATATAAAAACCCTATCATTAACAATATCCATATCTTCTATATCTCTCTTTGGATCTACAAAAATTTCCTCAAAATATTGACACAGATCATCAACCCCAATATTCTCTATTGTAGCTTTCTCTTGTTGAGCCATGCTGCGAGTACGAGGCCTATCCAATGTTAAATTTGGTGGAGTGGATAGCTTAGAGTCTTTGATTGTATTTGTATACCACTTTGGATTCTTCTTCTGAGGTGTTGAAGAAGATGAAGAAGGACCTCCAACCTTTGATGAAGGAGATTTATCAACCTTAGTTTCCACAAGGTCTAGGTATACATTTGATGTGTTTTCTGATGTGAAATCCTCATCAAAAAATACATCTCTAATAATGTGTATATTCTTGGTCAAGGGATAAATCAAATGATAACACTTAGAGTTCTCATCATACCCAAGAAGAATACACTTCAATGTCTTCTCATCTAGCTTCTTCCTTTTCTCTTTTGGTATGTGCATGAAAGCTTTACATTCAAAAATGCGTAGATGAGAAATGGAGGGTTTCCTACCACTCCATGCTTCCTGTGGAGTCATTACTTGTAAGGCCTTTGTGGGTGCCCTATTCAACAGATATACTGATGTGGTGACAAATTCTACACAATATAGTTGCTCAAGACTAGCTCCTATGAGCAAGCAATGAACTATTTCCATGATGGAACGATTCCTCCTTTCAACAACTCCATTTTGTTGAGGAGTATAAGCAATAGTTAACTATCGTGTGATACCATTTTATTTCAAGAACTCAAAGAATTCGTTAGAGGTGAACTCCCCCCATCGATCTGAGTGGAGGGTCTTTATAGAAGTCCCTGACTCCGTTTCAACAGATTTCTTGAATTGCTAAAAATAGCCAAATGGTTCAGATTTCAGTTGAAGAAAGAATACCCACATCTTTCATGAGTAATCATCCATGAATAACTAAAAATACCTCTTACCCCAACAATTTTTGGGAGTGAAGGGACCACACAGATCGGTGTGAACCAACTCCATAGTTTTCTTTGCTCTTGTAGAGCTATTTTCAAAAGGCACTCTATGCTGCTTTCCTGCCAAGCAGTCAAAGCAAACTCGTAAAGTGGTAGAAAGGGAAGGAAGACCCTTTACCATTTCATACTTACTTAACTCAAGTAAGTAACCAGAACTCAAATGTCCATATCTCTTGTGCCATAGGGAAGTTGCCTCCTTTGTAGAAGCAATCATGGCTACATCTGGAGAAGAGATAGTATCTAGGAAAAATCAGTCATGCTTATATGAATTGGTTGCAATGTTCTTACCTCTCCTGGTTATAGAACAACATTCTTGCCCTCCTCAACACTGAAATTTACAACCATATTTTTTTCCAAAATTTGTGTCACTGACAATAAGTTGTTTGCCAATTCTGGAACATAGAGGACTTTTTAAATCTAGCACTTGCCATTAGGAAGAGTGATAGATACTGTTACTTCTCCCTGAACCTTGTAGGTTTTATCATCGGCAATAGTGACCGGTTTGCCCTCTTTGGCCTCAAAAGACTCAAACCAAGATTTTTCACCTGTCATGTGCTTACTGGCTCTAGAATCAACATACCATATAGGATCCATCTACTTGGACACTATGGTAGTCATGAGAATTTTGTGGGATCTCTCAGAATCCATGTCATATTCTTCAACAACAACATTCACTTGTTGTTTGTTCTTTTGTGGTTTGTTCTGGCCTTTTTGTTTTGATTTTTTATTCTTATGCCAACATCTGTTTGTATCATGACCTTCTTTGTCATAGATCTTGAAATATATCTTTTTTAGTTGAGGTTGTTGAGTTTGTTTCCCTTTTTAATCATTTTGTGAATTCCCTCCCATATGAAAATTACCCTTCTTCTGGTTCTACCCTTTCTAGTTGATGTAGAGGGAAGTGTTATAAGAATCATCTTGTTGTAGTTGGCGTGCCTCCTCATCTTGAAACATATTAACAAACTATATGAAAGCAAATTTCCATTGTGATACCTGAAGGGAATTGATCAACACCCGATAAGAATCAAGTAAATATCTCAATACAATTGAGGTAAGGAGCTTGTCATCAACTGGTTCACCCAAAGAATTCAATTTTGCTTTCAATTCAGACACTCTGCCAAGAAAAAATTCAACTGTCTCCCCCTGCTTCATGCTTAGACTATGTAATCGATATTAAAGAAATAGAATAGTGGAATAATTATTTCCCTCATATATAGTATTAAGGGCATCCCATGCCTCTTTACTATGTTCACAGTAAGCAATATGGGGTTGAATTTCATCAGACATAATAAGCAAAATGAGCACTTTTGCTTTGTTGTCTTTCTTGTCAAAGTATTTTTGAGCAATAGATGGAGCCGTAGCACCAGCAATAGATGAAGGTCTAGTTGTTGCTCCAGATACAACATCCCATAAGTCATCCATTGCTAGGATTGCCTTCATCTTGTTTTTCCATGGTGTGTAATTAGGACCTTTCAACAAATGATGAGAATCAGTCATTAATTTTGTAGACATGGTGAAGGTTCCTTATAATACCAATTGGCCCCCCTTTAAATATACCCTTTGCTAGGCTGTTATATCGTACAAAATACCTGCCCTTACGTGAGGGAAACTATAGGTATTTAGAAAGATAAAAAAAAATCACCCGCACTTACATGAGGGAAACTATAGGTAATTTTTAGAGATCATACGATACGTGGTACTTAAGCAGTACTAAAATGGAATAGTCTTGTTGATGGCACCTACCATATAAAGTCTGCAATCCTCATGCATGGGGCGTAACTTCCCCTAAACACTTTGGATTTCAGAACTTTCATCAGGATTTACGCCTAAACATAAGAACTATTGGGGTAATGGATGGAGTAAAAAAATGCAAAATGGCAAACTTATCTCTCCCCGATGATTTATAGATAACAAGCTCAGACATCGTTTTGGTAGCTATATTAGGTGGAAGATACAGTAGTACAATCATGACATATTTACCTGTAAGTGCTGGCCAAAGGTATCACAAATACCGAACGTTGCAGTGCAATAAATTGCATGGATGGGTTTTAATTATTCTGGGGACTTAGGGAGTGAATTTGATTTTAACTTTTAATGTTATAGTGTAAAAAATCAAATATGCAACATACAACATAAAAAGTGCCCACAGAAATAAACCACTAGGTGTCAAGTGCTACCAAAAATGCACCTTTACAATAAGCCAATTTGCCTTTAAAACGTACTCATCATCCCCTCCTTTTTCTTCAAGTTTTGAAAAAAAATAGTGCTTTAGAAAAAAACACCCCCTTTTACTTTGGCAAATATTCTAATTTAATGTAAGTTTCTAAATAATTTTAGTAATAATCTAATTAATAATAAAAATACTTTTGTTTTAAAAAAATCATAATTTAAAGAATATGAGTAATTTAAAAAAAAATGATTTTTTTTTTTAAAACAAAGAATATTAATATATTAATTAAAAAAATACTAAAATTAATAAAGAAAAACTTAACAAAAAATTAAAATAAAAAAATTACCTCATTGGGGTCAATTCGAAGGGGTTTGAACCCCTAACCTCACGGGCACTAGCCTGGCGCTTCTGCCAGCTAGGCTAGCATGCCCGATGAGAGGGAGAAGGGAATATTTTCCCTTTCATCCCTTGCAACCCTCATGGGAAGCAAAAAAAATACTATGGGACTTTAGTCCCACATTGCTCCTATGGGGTGCATGAGGGGGGAATAAAAGGGAAGATTCCCCCCTTTATACGTGATTGCCTTCGGGAAATCATGGCACCCCTTTTGCCATGCCATGCGGTAGGGGTTAGGTCCACGTTGGGTCACATGGCAGCCACGTCAGTCCATGTGGTAGTCCAGTCCAGTCTAGCATCCAGGTAAAGCTGCCACGTCAGTCCACATGGTGGTTTTGTCTAGTTAGTGTTGGTCTAGTCAGCTGCCACGCGTTAGTCTAGGTGTCGGTCTAACCTCGAGAAATGTGTCAATTCAAAACCAGTCTAAATTGACCTCGAGATCAGTGCCCATGTCCAGTTAGGTCCAGCGTCGGTCCAGTGTTAGTCGATATGACCTTGAGAAATGTGTCAAGTCAGATCTAGTCCAGATCGACCTCAGGATCCATGTCCAATTAACCGCAGTCATTAGATCTTAGGATCTGTTCCCGGTCAAGCTAGTCCAACCACCCTCATTTTGAGTGTAGGTCTATTTTTGATGCCTCGAGATGCATGCTCGAGCAGGTCCAGCCCTGCCTCAAGAAACATACCTGCATCTACATTGGTCTCCTATTAGATCTCGAAAAGCATGATTTTGAGGTTAATGAATGCTACTATCTTTCATACCGTGATAGCGAAACAACAAACTTTGATTAATCATGTCAAGTTTATATAGTACATTACAGCTCTAGATAGGCCCCGAGGGTGTGGAACCACCCAAGGCCAAAATAGTGTTTGTTAGGGAAATAACTATAAGCCCTAAAAATAAATAATGAAATATAATGCTGATTAGGATACGCTAACAATATGGTCTAATGGATAGGGAACATCTTAAGATAAAACTCATCCTGTTTAGTGTGTGGAATTATGTGGTCAGATTCCTCTTCATATTTTTTAGAGATAATTGACATGAGGTTGAATTCTTCATAGAATTCATCTTAGAAGTCATCTATGTTATGGATATCTTCTCCTGAATTTAAATTTAAGATTTTAAAAGTTTTTTCAAGAAAAGAGGTGGATGGAAGTGGATGATAACCTAAACCTAAATGTTCATGCATTTATTGATATGAAACATCGATAATCTCATGCACTCCCTATTCATGCCATCCTAAACCATGTCCTTTCCAATCAACAATGTGGAAATACCAGGATGGAAAATCCGACATATGTTGTGTATTGGTTGGTGTGGGTGATTTGGGTTCATCTGGGATAACTAGATTAGATGATGAATCAAGTTACCCATGCACAGACTTTATACTATTAGGCACTGAACCCATGTTATATACCACTCCTATATATAAGGGTGGGTCACGTGGGTGACCATAGTCCTTAACACTTTTAATGCTAAGTGGTATGACTGTGATGTATTGGACCACATATTCACCAATACCAAGATTAGTGATGTGGACCTCAAATTGGTATGATGTGGATGAATTGGATGTAGATGTAACTAGCTCATGGTTAGCTAATGGTATCTCACAATCCATCATTTTGACTTATGAGACATTGGCTGATGTGGATGAATATGAATTTGGTTAGATGGATTGTTGAATTGGCAATGATGTAGAAGGAGTGGTGGATGATGTTGATGTTGATGATGTGGTTGATATTGATTGATTTTGACCACATGTGCATGTAATCAAACGTGATGAATATGGGGCTATGGAGGTGGATGCTTGATATGAATTGGTGATGGTAAGCTCCTCAATAATAGAGGCTTTAGATGATGATGTGTATGGGATGGTTTTAGAAGTGGTTGATGAAGTGAGGAATAGATGAGTGGAAGGTAACATGGAGTCATAGGAGTTTGAGATAAAATTACAATACTTAAATGGTTCAACATCCACAAGTACGTAATGTATTTTTCCTTCATATACGTATTTCAAGAATTGATGTAACATGAATGGGACACATATCATTTCCCTCATCCAAGGTCATCCAAGGAGTAAATCATACACCATGGACCCTTCCAAGATGTGGAACATAGTATGCAATGTTTTGACCCCTACTTCTATGGGTAAAACAATAGTACTAACTATGGAATAGAGAGCATTGTTAAATGCTTTCTGGGTGAATGAGGATTTGGTTATGTGATATGGTAGAAGCTTTATATCCATTATTTACAACTTCATATCCACTAAATTATTGAGAGATATATCTGTTAGACCTAGATTTTTGGCCAAGTGTTGGAAGGTATATTATGGGTCAAGGCAAACATTCCAAGTCAACCAATGTTTGTTTGACCCCCACATTACTTTACCATAAGGAAAAAATAATTGGTATTTGTATGTGGTACCTTTGCATGCATTTTATATAATTATAGGAGTTGATTGTTTGAAGTTACATAAAGCTCTTATAATTTTTTATGAAAAATGGGAAGAATTTATGGATGCGTCTAATTAAAGAGTGAGTATTTACTATGGTTGAAGTGAAGTTAAACCACATTTACTATCTACAATGCAGATAAATAAAGTTATTAGGAAGAAGGGGATCATATTCATAGTTAATATGAATAAGAAAGAAGATTAAAAAATGGAATTTGATCTTTTCCAAAAATATCCAGTATTGGAAGAGTTTAAGGATGTGTTTCTAGAGGATCTACCTGGATTACCTGCTTAGAGGTAATTTGAATTTTTAGTAGATTTTCTACCTAGAGTAGAACCTATTGCAAGGTCACCATATAGGATGAATCCTATAGAGATACAAAAGCTCAAAATGTAACTTCAATATTTATTGGAAAAAGAGCTAATCAATCCAAGTGTGTTGCCTTAAGGAGCTCCTATTATGTTTGTTAAGAAGAAAGATGGTACCTTGAGGATGTGCATCGAGTATTGAATGTTGAATAAGGTAAAGCATTTAAGTGGATATAATAATGTAAAGAAGCTTTTCAAGTTTTGAAATATTGTTTGATATCTACACTGATCTTACAATTACCCAATCCTAATAAGCAGTTTACAGTGTGCATATATACATCAATCGAAGGGTTAGAGGGATTTTTGATCCAAGGTGATGTGATTATTGCCTCTGAGTCTAGGAAAATTAGAAGGCATGAGGTTAACTATGCCACTCATGATTTGTAGTTGGAAGATATAGTTTGTGCCTTAAAAATTTGGAGATATTATTTACTGGAAAAACCATTTGAATTGAAAATAGATCATCAGAGTCTTAGGTACTTATTCACCCAACCCTTTTTGAATTCTAGACAAAGATGCGGGATGGAATTTTTAGCTGAGTATAATTTTCACATTGAGTATATAAAGTGTAAGGAGAATAAGGTCACATATACTCTGAGTAGGAGAGGGTGCATTATTGCATTGAAAAAATATAAATGTGATATGTTAGACCAAATTAAAGTTATATAAGTAAAGGATGAATTCTACCAATCATGTAAGGTTCAGATTGTGAAATAACCTAGAAATATTACATACATTATGATCAGAGATGATCTACTACTTCATAAGAATATATTGGTAGTTCCAAGCTCAGGAGGATTGAACAAAACAATCCTTAAGGAAGCACATAATATGCCTTATTCGACACATCTGGGAGGGATCAAAATGCGTGAGAATTTAAGGAAAATGTATTTTTGGCCAGGTATAAAAAAATAGATTACTGACTATGTGGTTAGATGTTTAGAATGTAAAAACGTGCTGGAAATATATACCCACATAAGATACCTATACAAAAATGGCAAGTGGTGTCAATGGATTTTATAGTGGGATTGCCTAAATAATGATGTAATAATTGTAATAGTGGAAATGATAACCAAGGTAGCACATTTTATACCAGACAATGTGCAATATGATGCTCCTGTAGTAGCGAGTAATTTTTATAGGGAATTGGTAAGAATACACAGTTTTCTAAAGTTCATAATATCTAATAGAGATTCTCATTTTACCTTTGAATTTTGGTAGGAAATGCATGAGGCATTAGGAATAAAATTGAATATTAGTACTTATTATCATATTGATACTGATGGGCAAACTAAAAGAGTAAACCAGGTATTGCAAGATATGTTAAGAATGTACTACATAGATCAACATACAAAGTGGGAAGACTACTTATACATAGTGTAGTTTGCATATAATAATAGTTATAATGCATCACTAGGTATGATACCTTTCAAAGCCCTATATGGAAGGAGGTATCAAATTTCCTTGACTTGGGATAATCCAAAGGATCGTGTAGTGATTGAACTAAAATTGATAAAATAAATGGAAGAAAAATTGAAAAGAATTCAACATAAGTGGAAAGAGGCCGTAGATCACCAAAAAAAGCTACACGAAGCTAAAATGACATCGAGGGAATATTATATGGGAGATATGGTATTCCTAAGGGTGAAACCAACTAAAATATATATACAATATTCTAAACTAGACTCAAGATACGTAGGTCCATTTGAAATTGTGGCCTTACATACTTGCTCTACCACCAAGCCTATCCAAAATTCACAATGTCTTCAATGTATTCCTTTTTGTAAAATATATTTCTAATCCCACTCATATCTTGGATGTGTCTAAATTACAAATGATCGATCCACTCAACATTGAAGTTTGACTTGTTCGCATACTTGGTTTTAGGACCTAGAAACTAAGGAAGAGGAATATAGAGCAATGTTGAGTTCAATGGGAACATTACTCAGACAAAAATTCCATGTGGGAGAACATGGTAGAAATACAGTAGTAGTTTACCTATTTGTTTGAGTAGATTTAGAATTTCCAAAACTTTTATGTGATTTGATGATATATGTATATTTGCATCAAATATGAAACTGAATACTAAGTAGAGTAGATTATGTTGGTTTGAGTTACTAAGAAGATTAGCTTGAATATGGTTTGTGTTAAGCAAAGTGATTTTGTACATGTGATAGTATATATTTTGAATGAATACAATATGACATGTTGTATGAGTTAGATATATGCCAAATAAAAGTAATTGTGATTTTATGATGAATATGATGAATGGGATATTATGTGTGAAATGGAAATCATGGATTTATTTTATTACTTTAGAACTTACTGAATCCTAATGCAAGATATTTCTTATTTAATTTTATATAAAACACATGGATTGTGTTTGTCCTAATTGGGAGAGGATGTAACAATCCTCCTTACACATATAATTGTAGATAATAAAATGGGTAACAACCCAACATTTTCTTATGGATTGTGGTACTACTGATATGAATGTAAGACCATGTTCAAAATCATTGAGGAAGAGAAGTTAGTAGATGAAAAATGTAACAAGGGAAGTGATGATTTGGCTCACGAGTACATGGATGCTCGCATGCTTGCATATCATGTAGATTTTATGTTTGATTGAGTGTTGTATTTGGTTGAGTGGTGATGATGATGGGATCCACTGATTATTTTTATATGCATATAATTTTAACTAAAAGAAAACAAATATTAAATAGATTATGAAAATAAATGGATGAATGCATGATTTAAGAGATCCGAGTGCAAATGTATTATTGTGGACATAATTACTTAAAAGAGTAGGTAAATACTATATTTGATATATATTTAATACAAGTGATTTGAGCTATGTTAAATGGTATAAAATATGTAAAATTGAAAGGCTTTTTTTTATTCATCATGGAATGGATTATCGTGGTGGAATAGCGGTCAGCCCAAATGTATAGATGCAAAGTGTTAGTTGCAATAATAATTTTAAACTTCTCCATAACCGAGAATCAAAAAGGGAAGAAGAAAAATTATTAAAAAATAATTTTGTTAAACGTAGTGGGGAAGAGAGAGTTGGGAAGAAAAAAGTAGAGGAAAAAAGAAGAGGAGGAGAGTAAAAATCAAGTAGAGAAAAAGGGTGAACATATTGGGAAAAAATGGAAGTGCTAGAAATTTTTTAGGAAAAGATAATCCCTACAAAGAACTCTAGGTAGATCACTCACAATGAATTACTCATGCTTTGTTTCTGTTTTCTTTTAAATAAAAAGAAGAATTATGTTTGAACTAGGATGTATTGTTTTTCAGTGTGAAAATTAAATGGAGGGAGAGATGTTGAATGTGAACATGTTGATATTATTGTATTTCCTATGTGAAAATAAAAAAAAGAGCAAATAAGAGTGTGCATTTGTGTAAATGCTCCATGATATTCATAATTAGATGCATGTTTGTTTGGATTATGAATATTGCCATTATCTGCAAAAAGAGAAGATGTTTAAGGAAAATTACATGCATTAGTATTTTAGAATGTAGTGTGACTTCTGGTGAACATCTATGTGAATGTATGTTGCATGAAATAGAAATGCATTCATGTAGTGAAGAGCTAGAATATGATTCCTTTATCCCTAAGCCCCAATTCATCATAATCAAGAGTGAAGTTTTAGCGGTAGCGTGGAAACAACAAGCGATGGTGGTAGCAATCGAGGGACGGTCAGTATTCATTGAGATGCTTCGTTAAAATATGATAACACAATTAAATTCTCATAAATATTCACCAGTGAAATTTTGTGATATACATAAATGTATAGGACATGCTTGTATTGAGTGGAACAAGTGTTAAAGTAACACCTTGTCTGGTGTAGAGTTTCTCTTTGTAAATGATAGAAATTGAAAGTCTAATGTTATACCTAAGAGTGGTGCTCATTTATATGTAGCAAATGAAATTTGATAGGTTTGTGAATTAGCAAAATTATATTGTGTATTTCTCTATATTTGAGTAGCGTGTCTACGTAAATACTAAAATTTTGAGTTCTGTTTAAAGCATCTCGAATTAATTTTACAAGATGGTGAAACCATATACTATGATTTATGTGGAATCCATACAAGAAAAAATATTACTATGTTGATGAATTTATTAGAAGGGCTCAATTACTATGTATGATGGTTTGAATATGATTTCTTCTATTTGAATATTAAATTATGCATTCAATACTTGTGTGATGGAATTAAACTATAACATAGATTATGGTTTAAATTATTTTTGTAAAACATCTAGAATCTAGATAGTCATGCTCCCAAAATATGTTAAGGGAATTGAACACAGTATTAGTGGTGTGGGAGAGGCAGTGCACACCTTGTTATTTCTTAGTTAGTCTTCTGTGTAAAGAAAGGTAGATAGGTTATTGTGTTAAAAATCTATTTACTTCCTCTAACTTTGGGACTAGTAATATCCATAGGGTGGAAGAATTTGCTCACGGTATTTATATTAATAAAAGCAAATATGTGTACAGTCCTTGGTTATTTCTCCAAGCCTTAGAGTTGCTTGTAGGTTTCCTTGAGAAGTTATTGTCTATATGGTAACTTAAAATTGTAAGGATGGATTAGAAAACCCTTATTAGAAATATTAGTGGGGCATGGAAACAAGACATTTAATAATGGTTGAGAAGCCCTAAACAAACCATGAAATTGAGCATTGAGAATGAAGAATGCTTGAAATTCACCCAAAAACAATTAGGGTTTGGGTAGACACACAATAGTATCTAGATGAACAATAGAATGATAAGTACGCATTACTTTTAAATAACTAGGTCAAGTTTGGTAATGAGGGGTGGTATGTGACACTTTCTCTGAGTTGCATTTGGATTAGTACTATGATATATCCCATGTATGTTTGACCAATTTTGTTAAGCCTCGTTGTATGATATGTGACATACTAACGTGGGTCATATATAGCATGTGGGATTAAGTCCAAGGCCAGTGTATTGGCATGGCTCTAACTGATTTCGTGAAGAGGATAATCAACTAGACACAAGGCATAAGTATGATATATTCCTTTTATTTGGTATAAGAACAAGGAAAATAATAAGTTGAAGGTTCGAAATGAAAATGGATAGGGAAGCAAGCATCCCGCCTCTAGGTTTTATGGGCCATATATGATAACCCCTATTATGGATTTACCATCATGCTATAATATGAGGATGCAAATGAGACAAGTTAATTCCACTAGTGGCACTTTTACGGGATATGGCCGATATCATGCACTTGGGTGACTATTTACAGTAGTCTTGAACCCAAAAGTGGTGTAATATGCTTGTGCTAAGATAAAATTGTGATAAATGATAATTGGGTGAAATATGTTTGCTATGATCATGAAGGTAATATTATAAGTAAAAATATTTGTTTAAAATAAAAAATTTAAATTAAATGTGATTCTTGTTTATAAATTGTGGTGTGGCACAACCAATTGAGTAGACTTGGATTGTTACAAGTAACTTCTCTTCCTTCAGTATCTGTAAGACTAATTTCAAATGTTCCAAATGGTATTTATTTCTCTTATTTATTATCAAAATTCCATCAAAATAGACAACCAAAAACTTACCAATAAATGGTTTCAACACTTAATTCATCAACTACATAAAGATACTGGGTGCATTTCTCAATCTGAATGGTATAACTAGACATTCATACAATCCATCCTTTATCTTGAATGTGTTATTCCACTCATATCCTTCCCTACATATCTTATTATAGCCACTCTTCAAATATATCTTTGTGAAGTACTTTTCTCCACTCAAGAAATCCATCAAATCATCCATGCGAGGCAATGGAAATTGATACTTGATAGTTACATTATTGATAGCCCTAGAATTTGTACATGCACACCTTTCTCCACCTTTCTTTGATGCAAGCACAATTGGTACTACACATGGACTCAGGATCTTCCAAATGAATTCTTTATCCAATAAATCCTAAACCTGTCTATTTATTTCTTCATTCTTCATTGACGTCAATCTATATGCTACCTTATTGGGAAAAATTGATTCATTAATGAAATTGATGTGATGGCTAATACTTCTTATGAATGGTAATGCATCTATAAATTATTATGATAATTTTTTCATACTCATCCAACAAATTCTCACTTGGAATCTCCTCTTTTTCTGCCATCACACCCTTTGTGGATTTAGAAATCAAGGCAAAATACACCTTCCTTGTCATCTCCTTTAGAAATTTCTTTCCAAAAATACAAACACACTTTCAAACCATTGTCCTCTCCGTCATCCTTATCCTTAAACAAATTTGTTACATGCTTCTTACAATATTTTATAATAGTGTAGGTGTTTTTCCTACCATCATGTAATACTTTTTTTTCGAATTTCCAATGTCTTCCCAACAACACATGGAAAGCATGCATAGGTATAATTTCACAAAAGACCACATCCTTGTATGATTCTATTTAAAAATTTTCCTTGCATTGTTTACTTACTAGATTTCAATATTCATTTTTTAGCCAAGAGTAATGTACATAATGGGGTGTTTTACCCACTTCAACCCTAACTTATTTACCATATCAGTAGATACTAAACTATTTGTACTTCCACTATCTATGATGACCTCGCAACATTTTGTACTAGATTTGTAAATAGTTCTGAAAAGGTTTATTCTTTGAATAACTTCACATTCCTTCTTCCCTAGCTTCAATAACACTCTCTTCATCATGAGAGATTATCCTTGCTCAGGCTCCTCCACATAACTTGAGGAAGCAACACTTTCTTCTTCAACTTGTGCAATATGGTTTTTGACGTCCTTTATCTTATTGTTGTTTTGTTGCATGGTTGGACGTTCAAATGCTTTATGACCATATTATATGTATCTATAATATTTTCCAAAGAATCCTCTACCTCTTCCTCAACAAAAACCACCTCTTACTAATGAGGAATCTCCACCTCCTCTAGTGTTCTAGATGAAATCACTACGAGAAATACTAGCTTCTCTTTCTTATTTTTTTGTCATATTCCACTGCTTGTTTATCGTCATCCACATGAATACCGTTCTCTTCATCTCTAATTATTTTGTTACCTCAATAATAATTTCTCCTCTAAGTTTAAGTTAGAATGGTAGGATTCTTCTACCAACCTTATCCTTATCATATGGACTTCATCTTGTAAAGATATCGATAGTCCATTTATGTACTTCAACATTTTTCCTTCATTGTATTCCATGTGATTGACACAAATTGTAAGCCTATATAATTCCTTTGTATACTCCACACTCATATCCCTCTATCTCAAGTTCTATAATTTTCTAAAATAGACTCAATTGATAATCACACTGAATAAACTTGACCTTCAACTTGGTGATTATTTTCTTCGATATCCTAATCCTTTCATTTTATTTGTATTTTAGGTTAAATATGGTCCCACCACAAGGACACATGCCCTTTAAAATTTGTGTATAAAAATTTTACCCTTTTGGGGTCTCTCATTGATTCAAAGTCAAAGTACTCTATTTTGACAATTCAATCTATGAGCTTCTCTAGATTCAATCTTCCATTATATGATGAGGTTTCTATCCTTGAATTTTGATCCATATTGAATATTGCTTAAATAAATCACTCTTCTATATCTTCCTCTTGCTCTTCATCTCAAGCTTCGATGTGGCCAACATCCTCTCCTTCACTATCACTAATCTCCTCAATATGCATACCTCTTCGTTGAGTAGTTTTTATTACCTCTAGTTGGGCAGTAATTCCCCTCAACATCTCAACTATATCTGCAACTAGAGGACCTCATGGTCTTCTTCCCCAATGTGTCATAATTACTTTTACATGTATCACACCTTAGAGATATTTTTGTGCTAATGCCAAAATAATGTAATAGTTATGGGTAAGCAACTATCTTAGGCAGCATAAGATTTCCTTAGATTATGACTATCCAATTTTACTCTCAGATAGGTGGTGACACAAGCAATGTTGGCCAGTTTAAATGTTGACACATTGAATCATTGTCAAGAAGTTAATATCAGTACTCACATTAGTAATGTTAGTATATTTCTAGTCAACAAACTCATGTTGACTCACTCTTCATGATAAATACTTTACTCCCACAAGATGGCAACTTGCTTACTCTTGGATGATAATGTACTTCAAAACGGTGTCATCTTGATGACACTTCAAACTTTTCAACATCCTTTCTCTAAGTCGACAAGTTTAGGATAGTGTGATGATATACTGCGTGAGATCAAACCATATCTTTCTCCATGATGGTAAGGTCTAGGGATGATATCTTTGTTTGCGAAGGCTCAACTCTAGCTCCCTATGATATGGCAGTTCCAGGTGCACTATTAAACTATGCATTCCTCCCTTTATCGATTTGTATGTCAATGCTACACCATATGGATTATTGCTTATCTCGACTATGTCAATTTAAATTATATTTGATATTTTATAATTTGCAATTAAAATAACTAGCAATAAACATACATGACTCTAAAAAATAACAACAATCGCATTCACTCATGGAAGAAAATAGATTTTTATTTAATAACAACCATTAAAGTGTTTAGATTATAATTCATGCATTTAAACATAATGATTCATATGAATGCCTTACCTCATGTCTCTCCCTCTTATGCAGGTTTCTCCTACCTATAAACTAATATCTGGTATCTTGTCTACCTCTATTATGTCCTTATCTTGGTTAGCTATCCTTCTATTATCCTTTATTCTACTATATAGTTTAATATTCCTCCTTCAAATTGTCCTATCACTTCGTATCTAAATGTCCACATTAGGAGTCTCATCCAACATGTAAATAATTTTGTTTTAATATAATTTTTTCCAATTTTATTTTTTTTTAAACTTCAATTTAAGACACTCCATTTTACAAGTATTATTATTATTATTATTATTATTATTTTAATTTTATTTGTTTTATCTTTAGATTGGAAAAATATAATGAAGGAAACAAACCAAATTTAATCAATCAAAAATTAAAATAGTAAATAACATGTTTCTCTTTCTCAAACCCACATTTATAAATTTTTATTTTCATTTTATTAGCATAATTAAATGCATGTTAAAGTAAACTAAAATTTTATTATTTCATAAATTTATATTTTAAATTTATTTTATAATTTATTAAATTTTTCATTATATTTACTACTAAAATTTAACCTAATTATATCTTATAATTATTAAATTACATACATACCTTTAATTATTTTAAAGATATTTGAAAATATTTTATTTTAAACAATAAAAAGCTATATATAAATCAAGGTTTAATTTAAAAATGTGGGTTTGAGAAAGAGAAACATGTTATTTACTATTTTAATTTTTGATTGATTAAATTTGGTTTGTTTCCTTCATTATATTTTTCCAATCTAAAAATAAAACAAATAAAATAATAATAATAATAATAATAATAATAATAATAATAATAATAATAATAATAATAATAATAATAATAATAATAATAATAATAATAATAATAATAATAATAATAATAATAATAATAATAATAATATGGAGTGTCTTAAATTGAAGTTTAAAAAAAAAAAAATTGGAAAAAATTATATTAAAACAAAATTATTTACATGTTGGATGAGACTCCTAATGTGGACATTTAGATACGAAGTGATAGGACAATTTGAAGGAGGAATATTAAACTATACAGATAGAATAAAGGATAATAGAAGGATAGCTAACCAAGATAAGGACATAATAGAGGTAGACAAGATACCAGATATTAGTTTATAGGTAGAGAAACCTGCATAAGAGGGAGAGACATGAGGGAAGGCATTCATATGAATCATTATGTTTAAATGCACGAATTATAATCTAAACACTTTAATGGTTGTTATTAAATAAAAATTTATTTTCATTTTATTAGCATAATTAAATGCATGTTAAAGTAAACTAAAATTTTATTATTTCATAAATTTATATTTTAAATTTATTTTATAATTTATTAAATTTTTCATTATATTTACTACTAAAATTTAACCTAATTATATCTTATAATTATTAAATTACATACATACCTTTAATTATTTTAAAGATATTTGAAAATATTTTATTTTAAACAATAAAAAGCTATATATAAATCAAGGTTTCACGATCTTTGTATCGTGAATAAAGAAATAGTTAATAGTAGGTGATTGCCGATAAACTTGCCACAACACGTGACACTTGTGCCTCATAAATTTATAATATTTTCTTTCTTTGTTACTTCTAGTTTGTTCTAAGAGTAAAATTAATATACCTTTAATTGACTAGTAGAAGGTTATCATTGAACCTTGCGTAACCTCAATATAAGTCTAAGGCAAAAGCAGACAAGGTTGTTATTGTAGATGAACTAGAATTCAAAAAGAATATTCACCCTAATATCTAGATCCATTACTATATGTACAAGTTTTTACATATTTATTTTTGCTTTTAATATGTCTACGTGAGGTATCCACGTCTTTTCTTCCTTTTCCACCTCTCTTCAATTATCATTCACGGCAATATCCTTATAAGAGTACACATTTTCACCTCTCTTCAATTATTATTCATAACAAATATCTTTTTGAATTTTTTTTTTTTTAAGAGAATGGGGAGGCATGACATATCTTTTTGAAGAGAATGGTCAAGGAAAGTGATACGGAAGTATTGTGAAGGATAGAAGGAATACTCATGGTAATTGAGGGGAGGCATGACATATCTTTTTGAAGAGAATGGTCAATGAAAGTGATACGGAAGTATTGTGAAGGATAGAAGGAATACTCATGGTAATTGAAAGGAGGCACGACATATCATTAAAATGAACAAATGAACAAATGTTATAGTTACTATTATCATCACTATTACAAAGGATATTATGAGTACAAACAAGGAAGTGTCAAGGACATGCGGAAGGGAGAGTGATAAGAGATATTGGTGTAATAGACAATTCACTTATATTGAATCCTTTATTTATATTAAGGTGTATGTTGTAGGTTATAAAATCTTAAAATCAATTCTTTATTAATATTTAGGGCTAACTATTTCCACTAGAGCTGAGCATTACCATCCCATCTATGATTCCTCCTAAGGCTGAAAACTAAGCTTATCAATAGGGGATTGAGGGACTCGAAGCTATATATATTTTTTGATATGGATAGTGTGAAACTCCTACGACCAACCCTTAGGGCTAATGACTTGTAAAAAGGAGAGTGATAAGAGATATTGGTGTAATTGACAATCCACTTACATTGAATCCTTTATGTAAAGGTGCATGTTATAGGTTATACAATCTTAAAATCAATTCTTTACCAAAACTTATGGCTAACCATTCCCATTAGAGCTGAGCATTACCATCCATCCATGACCCGTCTAAGGCTGAGAACTAAGCTTATCAATAGGGGATTAAGAGACTCAAAGATATATATATATATATTTTTTGATATGGATAGTATGTGAAATTCTTACCACCAACCCTTAGAGCCGAGCATTCCCATTCCATCCACGACCCCTTGTTAAAAGGGAGAATTAAGCTTATCAACAAGGGATCAACACACCCACATGCATGATGGTCTGAACCTTTGACTTTCCAAAGAAAAACCAAAACCTTAAACTTATCAATAAAAGATTAATATACACCTACACATATGAAAGTTTGAACCTTTAATAATAAAAAAATAAATAAACTATTATGCTATTCCCCACAATAACTCAAAGCCATATTTTATAGAAGAATACTCGACCTCTTTCTTATTCTAATTGAGTTTTAGTTATTTTAAACTAAAATACACAAAATCATTCACATAGTTTTTTTTTTTTTTGAATTTACATGGTGGAATCGGTAGCCGCCACGAATCCGGGCAGGCTGTTCAGCTTTTATGGTCGCCACAGTATTCTGCGTTGTTCGTTCTAGAAGCCGCCACACAGATCTTCGCGCAGTCCGCCCCTATAACCACCATGCCACAATCATTTAAAACCTTTTACGCTGTTGAAAGCACCACGAAAGGGACAAGCATTTAGTCGGACGAGGCCCCAGATTTGCACCTTCCCCAGATTTGAACCTTGGACCTCCGCCCCCTTATGGGGTTTGGATGAACCAATTGGTCTACACCTCGCGACCGATCATTCACATAGTTAACTAAACTTAAAATCTAAATAAAAAATAATTCAACATATTAAATACATTTAATAAAAAAAATAAACCCTAAAGATGAAAAAAAAAAAAAAAGTGCATATAAGAAACAAACCTTACATGCCCCATATGTTAAAAGTGTCTAATCCACTTCAACTATCAGAAAGCGATAGGTGACCGAAACAATAATTATGCTTTACTGCCCATACTCTACTAATTCATTTTGACCCATTTGAAAACTCGCATGACAAATGTGCCTTTTAAGGAAACAAAATAATTAAATTATACCATGTTATAATGTTATAAGCAAGAGCCAGAAAAAGATTTCGACGTCTTTCTTAAGTAACATTTTAAGTGTATATAACATTACATTATAATACAAGGATCAGATCCAGATCCAGAGCCAGACCCACCAATGCCATTCACAGCAGCGCTAATAAGATTAAAGGGTTTTAAGGGCGTTAAATCCTGAACTTGAGTTTTTATGCCAGGATGAAAAATTTTCTGGGTTTTGCAAAATAGGGCAAAATGCTCGCAGTTACGAATAAGTAGATTGTAGTCTCCAAATCCATGTTGAAGCAGGTACCTTGCACGATTAATCACTTCTGATGGCGATTCCGACTCCAGAGTTGTGCATATTCCTCCAGGGGAAAACTTAAAAACGAGGAAAGGAAATCCATATATGTATAAGTAGATATTGCCTCCACAGAGAAAGCAATCCAAGCAAGAAATGATCACTCTACCCTTTCCTTGAGTGTGTTCACAATGAGGGCACGATATCCATTCATCCTTTTGTGTGTTTGTGAAATGGATAACTTGATTATGCCCAACATAAATACCTGTTTCTCAACATTCACAAGAAACACACTTCATTCATTATCTGTACCGAAGAACAGTTAATTTATATGTTATTAAAACTTATTCTATATTAGGGTTCACACGATTGAATTTAATAACATATTCTACAAGAACAGAATCAAATTGACTAGATTTTGCGGAATGGATAACTTATTATGCCCAACATATATACCTGTATCTCAGCCTCCACAAGAAACACACTTCATTATCTGAACCGAAGAACAACTTATTTCTACCTTATTAAAACTTATTCTATATAAGGCTTCACACGATTGCAAAGTGGTTCTTTGTGACAGTTATTGAATGGTGTGTCTTTGATAGAAAAAGAAATACTTCAAATTTACCTATAGGCATAGTTCTTTCTACCGAGATAAATCATTTTCATTTATTTACTACTTGTTTTACTTTACTGTAAAAAACATACTTAAAATGCTGATCAGATAGAAAAAGAAATGAAGATTATAAAAAATAAAAAATAAAAATAGTTAAAAAGAGAAATAAAAAAATATTAAAATTAGAATAAAAATATTTTAAAAATATATAATTTAATAATTAAAATAAAAAAATTTACCAGGGAGACACATATCTATCCCTCACACATTCATTCACACCACAGTTTAAACCTTAAACCTCCTGAAAAAGAGCCAAAGCCCAAATCTTTGGATTGCACACAGATGCAATAATTAAAATAATGTTATTATATTAAAATAAATTTATATATTTATTTATAGTTAGTTGAATTCTCTATGTTCTAGTAATATAGAACTATAGCACAATTTTATGACCATTTAAAACCATAAACAATGCATTTACTGTAAAAAAACATACTTAAAATGCTGCTCAGATAGAATAAAAAATGAAGATTATAAAAAAATAAAAAATAAAAATAAAAATAGTTAAAATAAGAAGTTAAAAATTATTAAAATTAAAATAAAAATATTTTAAAAATATATAATTTAATAATTAAAATAATATTATTATATTAAAATAAATTTATATATTTATTTATAGTTAGTTGAATTTCTTTACGTTTTAGTAATATAGAACTATAGCACAATTTCGTGACCATTTAATAAAAACCATAAACAATGCATTTAGATTATACAGATTAATAATGAAATATTGTGTACATATATTTTTTTGGTTTGGTTATTGTAAGAAATTTTTATGAGGGACCTACAAGATTAGACAGTCTCCCCCAACCATGAGCCTTCCTAAAGCCCAGAGCTACACACTCGCCTCGGTTTGAACCTTGAACCTCCTACAAGACTAGACAGTCTCCTCCCAACCATGACCCTTTCTAAAGCCCAGAGCTACACACTCGCCGTAGTTTGAACCTTGAACCTTTCCAAAAAAAAGCCAAAGCCCTAACCTTTGCGCTACACCCCAAGTGCTTAAATTACAAGAATATTCAATCATTTATGTATAAAAGTAACCCATAAGTTTAAATACACATATAGTGTGTCAAAGGAATGCCACAATAGAGTAATCAATGTTAAAAAGTGCTGTGAGAACAATACCAATTATAAAATTGACATTAGATATTATATTATTTCAATTTTTTAACAATAATTTATTTTAATATATTTTCAACTTTCAGTAAATCTTTATATATCGTATTTCCAGCATTTTGAGCACCCTTCCAGTGAGCTTAAGTATCCAACCAGTATAGTTTATTTATTCAATAAAATATCTGTAATCAATTTATATCTGTTGCAATGAAAACGAAGTAAATTTTTATTAAATTTTATTATATGCTATTTTATATCGAAATTTTGTACATGATATCAGAACTATAACTAATTGCAACATACTCAGTGTGTTTGCTTTGTTTGGTCCACCATATAGAGTGTACACCACATATCCAAATTCCGTTGGATTCGTTTCAGTTCTTTAGTCCGTTCGATCGCTGCTGATCTATGTTATCTTCATGTTCTGAACAAATCTCAACAAAATAAAACTAAAATTATGGAAAACTTACCATGATGAGAATAAAGGCCGCCATTACACCATTGATAAATATGATCGCCAGGTTTGAGTTTGTCTCTCGTGATGATCATGATAATGCTTATGCAATTAACAAGAGTCCGGAGCTGTCACCCGTCCGCAATGCACATCAGTATATTATGTTTGCATGGACGTTTCATAAACATAAGATCTATAAAATACTAAGTTCATTTGGACAACAAGAACGTTTTTGAAATAACTTCAAAGTTTCTTTTCTCCTTTCCCCCTTTGGCGTCAATGGTGAGCACATTATAATTAAATTCACTGATATTTCTCCCTATGCTATCGGCATTTGAGACAAAACCAAAATAGACATGAAAATAAAAAACAGAAACAAAGAAGTTCCATGACTTTATGTTACTTACCAGGAATACTTTTACACCGATAACCACTTTAGTAAGAAGAAAACAAACTACGGCAGCACATTTATAGACTTTAACTCTGGGTGCATGTTCTGTTTAATGCTATAAATCTAGCCACTATACTTATATCTTGTCATTGAGCGGTTCTTCTGCAATTATCAACCCGAATCTATGCATGTTCCCCTTATTGCTTAAACACTAAAGGAATAAGAATAAAAAATTATTCTGGAGAATCACAAATTTTATCACAGATCAGAATATTAAAAAGTAACTGCATTTTCGTTTGGTGCAATCCATTCGTACACGAGGTGGTGAAATTAAAGTTTTTTTAACCTTTAAGTTTCCCTTTGTACATTTTATGAATCATTAATCTGGGAACGTTAAGCTAAGTTATTGGATTCGCTTATCTTTTACAGTGAGGAAAGTAGATTCGAAATGATCTAATTTCCTATAACACATGATTAGCAGAATCAGATTAAAAGTCTATCAGGAATATATTCTGAATGACTTGAACCACTTCTAAGATTTCAAACGGAAAAGTGACCACTCATATCAACAGTGGGTTTTCAGCGCTATGTGATCTTCGGTGCTGCAAATATTCAGGGTAGTGGTTGGATTCTCTTATAACCATAACCCATCTGTTACCAAATTAAGTACAGCCATACCGCATCTGTATTAACGAGGGACAGGATATTTTATTGGTAGTATCTTATAAATATCTTGCAGCACTTGTAAAATGAGAAAAGCAGTGACGTGGAATATAAAAAATGAGAGTGTATTTTATTAGCATTATCCCGCAAACGCCATGCAGCAGTACAATATAAAAATTGGATGTCCTGTAGAGGCTAAATTTCATCACTTCTACGACGTGGAATATAAAAATTGACACTGTTTTATTAGCATTATTCCGCAAACGCCATATAGGAGTACAATATAAAAATTTAACGTCAGGCAACATTTCATGAGAAGTAAATTTTATTTTTTTTAAATAAGGTATTAAGAAGGGTTTTGAAAAGCTCTCGGTTTTAAAAAGGTTCTCAAACTTTTATAAAGCCATACAAATATTTAATGAGTATTAAAACAGATTATAAAAGAACAAAATTTTTGAGGGAAAATAACGTCGAATCCTAAAAAATTTAGGATCATAGAAAACCAAGAGATTTATAGAACTAGATCCAACCATACACAAGGACGGACAAAGCAAATAGGTGAGAACATTCAGTTGCCACAGAAATAAAACCAAGAATGCTAAGACTTGATTCAAAAATTAAATTTAAGAATATTTCAGGTGTTGTAGGTGAGTTGGAGAGGAGAGAGCAATCCTCCAAGAGAGGTCCCACGTTCAAATCTTCACCCTACCAAAAATCTGAATTGGGTATCCAAAATCCAATTGATAATGTTGGTGCGGGCATGGACGGGTGCGACTCCCGGGTGACTTTGACGGTGTAGAACCCCCTGTTCGTGGTCTCTCAGACCAAGGCGGCCTTGCAAGGGGTTTTTCGCTTAAAATAAATAAATAAATAATGCTCAAATTTGAATAAAAAATCAAAATAAAGATATTCGTGCCCAACAAGAACCCTACTTAAGAAACTTTGACCTCTTGCAACATGCAACCAACCTGCAATTGGAATTCAAAATCAAATATTTCACACCTAAAATAGGAAGCAACATTCTCGAAAAAAAAATGCTTGAATTTGAATCAAAAATGCAAATTAAAGAACTTCCCATCCATAAAAAACCTTACATCCACAAATACAGTCTAGAACCAAGGATGCTCAAACTTGAATAAAAAATTAGATTAAAAATCTTCCTGCCCAAAATAGGAACGCTGACTTTGAAAACCATGACCTTCATCAAGAGGCACATAAATCCTATAGCTAGAATTAGCAAGACATAAGATTGAACCCGAAATTGAAGAACAAACAACTAGGACCAATATGGAAATTGAAATCTTCAAACCTGACTACTGAACACCAAAATTGTAGCAAGAAACCAATAGGAGCTAGGTATCTAGGACTAAAACAAAAATAACCAGACAATATTGTGCTCCACTAGCAAGAAAACTCCAAAAACCCAGTGAAGAGATCTTAAGAGAAGGCCCATAGAACCTTCTCCCAAAATGATTTAGAACTTGAAATAAAAGAGGATACTCCAACCCTCCTTGTCCCAAGAAAAACAAAATTCAACACCAAATTTTGCTCAAGATCCTCTAAAGGACCCCACATCTGCAATATCCAGAGAAGCCTTGGATCTACAACAGAACCCCCAAGGAAAGATAAAGTAACAATCCACTAGATTAGAATCTTGACCACTAACATGATCACTAGCATCAATCAAAGGTAACATGACTCATCAAAGCCCAATAAGCTAAAATTTAAAATTTTAGCCCTAGGATCCATGAGCACTACCATAGAAATATCAAGTGTAATCCTCACTTGAAAAATATCCAAGTAGAAAAATCCTAAGATCCCCAAAAAACGGATGAGAACACCACCAATCCTTATGGGTTCTAACCCCATGGGCACACAAAAAAAGAAAATTGAGCCACATAAAATTTGTAGATGACCCAACATCTCAGCCTCATGATGCGGCTCCTTCAACCCTAGCCTTCCACCCAACATCTTAGCGTTATGTTATATCTCCTTCAACATAAACCTTCCACCCAACATCTCAATATCATACAACAACTCCTTCATCCCAAGCCTTCCACCAAGCATCTCAGCCTCATGTTGTAGATCCTTCAGTCCTATCCTTCCAAAAAGCATCTCAGCCTCATGTTGTGGATCTTTCAAGCCTAACCTTCCATCCAACATCTTAGCCTTATATTGTGGCTTCTTTAGCCCTAGCCTTCTACCCAACATCTTAGCCTCATGGTTCGGCTCCTTAAGCCCCAACCTTACACCTAGCATCTCACCCTCATGTTGTGGCTCCTTCAATCCCAACCTTCCACCCAAATTTTAAGCCTAGTCTCTAATACCAATAGAAACTCAAAATCAATTCTATAACTTCAGTTTAATATACCCCATTTTACAAGTAGCTCTTTTTATCCCAAGCTTCCAAAAAATAAAATCGACATGCATGTGTTTTACAAGGTAGGAGACCACTTCCATTATGAATTGTGAGACCCAAGTTTAACCCTCACTACGAATAGTAAATAGATTGTTACTTAAAAGGGATAGGTGGTTAATAGTGACCTAGTGCTTGCTAGTGAGCTATTATTTAAAAAGAATAGGTGGTTAATAGTGGCCCTATACTTGTTGATATGTTGTCTTGGTTTGAACCTTTATATGGTTGGGGTCCCGTTGACTTTACCTAGTGCTTGGCAGTGGGCTATCCTAGTTCATTTCCTTAGACAATTGTTACCCAGTGGGCTAAATTTATAGAGGTTCTATTTTTCTTTCTGGAAGGTTTGGTTTCTCTCTCAAACCCACTTTTTTAAAATTTTATTTTTAATGTATTAACATAATGTTTATTGCAAAAGTAAACAAAGGTAAGAAAAATCATATATATATACTTCATTTGTATTATAATTTTTTTTATAATTTATTGAATTGTTTTCATTGTATTTACTAATAAATTTTATTCTTTTTAAAAAAATAATTTGAAAAACTTATATTAAAACAAGAGAAATTACAAGTTGAGATGAGACTCCGCCTAGCCTTAGCTAACAAGAACATCTATTTACAATAGTATAATAAAATTTGCATTGTTTCCAAATATCCTAAACCATATTTCTACACTGGTTATCCACCTATTTATAACAGTAAAAAAAGATTTGTATTGAAGCCAAATATTTTAAATCATATTTCTAGAATGATTTTCCAAAATATCTAAACACAAGATTTTCTCACCAACCTACCAAATCCTCTCATCCTCAATAGCCATGCCACTGTATCACTGAACCCCTATCTCCTTCTCAATACCCATCTTAGCAAAGTATACCACTTTATTTAGATCTCTTCTGACATAAACTAGAATCACATCATATAATTCCCTCCACAATTCCTTCATAAGGGTGACAAGAATCCTCAACCTCCATGTCTTCAAAGCAAAGTTCCTTATGCAATCTAGAGGTCCTACCATTATTTGAGAATCTACTTCTAAAATTATCCTCATGTAACCTTGTCTTATCATCTAGATAGGAGCAGATTTGATAGTTAAGAATTTTGCTTTATTGTTCATGGCCCTTTCTAGATGTTGTACTTCCCAATAGATAACTATCCCAACATGATTCCTACAAACCATTCAAATTCCAACTCTAATCGGATTACCTTTTGTAGTTCTGTCAATATTAATTTTAATCCAACCTTTTAGGGGTGCTTTCCAACTAGCTCTATATTTCCCCTGTTGCATTTCAATTTCCTTCTCCATTGTCCCTACATCAGCCTAATTTTACTATTTAACATACACTTCCACCATTTTTGTGACTTTGCTCTAAACACCATCTATGGATGAAAAGGTTTCTCTATAAATTCTATAATTTCTCTCCAACCACACTTGCCACAAAATGAATTTATCAAATATTTTCTGATACAAAGAGGTTTATATTTAAATCTACCCATCTTCTCTTTTATCCAAATATTAATCCAATTTAAAGTATCATTGGCTCAAATTTTGTAAGATAGAAACCATCGCTCCTAGATATAGTGTATGAATGGGCACTCAAACATCAAGTGATCATATGTTTCCTTGATCTTGTAGCATAAAACACATTGAGATGGGCCAATAATTTCCCTACATCTCAAATTATCAAAAGCAAGAATTCCAGTATGCATGAATTGTGAGTGTAACAACCCAAGTCTACTCACCTAGTTGTACATCTCAAAATAGGCTCATCAATACACAAGTTTTTTTCTTTTCTAGTTTACCATCATAGTTCAACTTAAGGGAAAAGTTATCAAATTAACTGGTTTGATATATTTCCAATATTTTTATCTAGTACAAGGTATAACATACCACATTTGGCAATTAATACTAGTGCAGACAATCTTCCAAGTGGATGATATTGGCCAAATCCCATAGGAGGTGCCATTTTGTGGATCCATCTTCCTCATTTATCATCCTTTTGCTCTAGTATGAGTGTATATCCATGGATAGGGTTATTCTCTAAGTCCCATAAAACCTAGAGGGTGGACACATACTCTTCCCATCACTTAGGATAATCAACCTCGATCTAACATGATCAGCTTGTTCAAAACTTAACATGTAAGGGGTTCGTGTACCTATGCCTAGTGACCAGCTAATTATCCACTATCCTAGATTTAGCTAGAGCCATGTCATTACCCTGATACTAGTATTGGTTCAATTTTACCTTTTATGACTCATGACATATTATCCTATACCAATCATCATCGATTAGACTAGTTTCATGTCCATACTAGTCCTTTATTAGTCAAAAATAGTGCAAGGACCTATCACTATATTTCATGAGTAACAACCTAGAGGAAACATCCCATACCACCCCTCTTCTCCTTATTTTCTTGACTCATATCATCAATCACCAACATTAGGTGTTATTGTTAAACATCCTTTTCGAAGTTTAGTTTTATCAAGTTTACTCAAGGGTTCTTCCTTGGATTGTTTTCTTTAGGTTTAAAAGTTTCTAAATTTAGAAATCATAATCTTTCCAAATAATTTGAGTATGTAAAAGAATTAGCTTTTGTAGATGAACTTATATGAATAGTACAAGCAAAAATTACATTCCAAAACAACTAATAACAAGGTTATGCATAGTGGCAAATATTCACAAATTGGACGAATATTAGGATTTCCAAAATTAAAAATTGATGAATATGAGGACCCTCGACGTTGGCCCATTCGCTTGAAATTTTTAGGACCAATTTTTTCTTAGGATCAATTTGCCACAATATATATCTAAACATAAGCATATTTGTACTCATTGGAAATCTCTTTTTGAGCCTAATCTAATGGTGGTGTTTTTATGAAGTTATAAGGTGATTTAATAGGTCAAAATGTACCTCAAATATGACCTTACTTTTTAGGGCTTCAAATACCCCAAATTTTGGTGTGAAGATGATTGATTTGATTTGCTTAGGATTCACCTTGATTCAATTTTTTTTCTATTAAAATTCAGAATTTTTTACAAGTATATTTCGAGTCCAATATTTTATGCATAACCTTGACTAATAGTACATTCTTATAAAGCAAGCCTTTCCTAAAATTACTTCAAAAATATCTCTAATAAGGATATAAGTTTCCCTCTTCCTCTACATTCCTCTAAAGTATATTCTGGTCCTAAATTTAACCTATAAGAATATTCTAATTCCTTAGTTTTTAAAATTCATTTTTCCTAGTAGTAATGGTCTCAATATGCTCAAAAGAAAACTATATTTAAACGAATGATAGGGAATAACACAAATTATTTCTACGTAATACTTTTCATAGTGTTATATTAAGATATAGTTATAAAGAAAGGTAAGAGTAATTATGAGACCCCGAATTCCTTGTGCTATCCATGGTGAAGGATGATAAATTTTCTTAGTTATTGGGGTTATATTATTCCTACGCATGTGAGGATATACTTCTTTGATAGTTGTTCATATTTCTCAACTCATGGTTCATTGTAATAGAGCTTCACCAACCTTCATCTTGTTAAATCTTGTAAACAAAATGGGTTGCGTACTAATTATTTTGTAAGGACTTACTTTCACTAATTCAAAAATGAGCATTATGAACGGCTAGCATGTTCTCTTATATGTAATGCATTTGCACATTTTTTCCTTTTTATTGTAATTATCGGAGGATAGGTTGGTAATACATTAATGTAAAGGTTAAGTATCCAAAGGTATGTCATTGTCCATAGTTTTCAGGATTAATCTGCAATATCAAGGAGTCTCTTTTCAATTATTAATTGTATGTTTTAGGCTCTTGAACATATAATCACTGAAATCTGCATAAAAAAGTTTTTACTACACTCAATAATTTAATAACTACTAAACTGGAACACATATAATTAGGATTTTTTATTAAGTCAATTATATATATTTTTAAAACATGATAGACATAATTTAGCAAAACCTTCTTTGATTATACAAAGGTAAGAGAAGTTAAAATAATCAATTATTTTTTTCAAAGGAATTCTTCCAATAGGAAATATTATCATTTAATTATTTCATCCAATTAAAACTATTTATAACATCCATAAACAAATATCAGAAAGTACATCATTTAAATTGTGGATTCCCATTGAAATGCTGAAGTATATACAACCGGTTTCATGAGTATTTAGCTAAAATAAAAAAGAATAAGGTAATAAATAACCCCTCTTCTCATTAAGAAAACAACTCAGTTAAGTGTGATTATAGAAAAACCAATTCATCTTATGGTAGATGCTAATGTCCTAAATTATTTTTCCTAAATGAGGTGTCATAAGTGTTGAAGTTAGAGTCTATTACATCATTTGTATCATGTAAATATACCTTTCTAGGTACATACTTAGGACATTATATTACTTTAGGGGGAAGTTATCTAGTTACTTTATGCAATGTAATAAATGCACAAGTGTCAACATGCAAGTTGTATATGTGCAAGGCATCCCTTGTACAACTAGGTAGAGTGTTGGCCAAGGAATCTATATTCTATTATAAAATGTCTTCATTGTAAGATATTGATGGGATATTAGGTAGTAGTAGCAGACGATGAAACGAGTGTCCATTTCCTCCATAGTAACATTGTATTCATTTTCATCATTTATATTTATAGCATATTTCTATAATATCATAAATTTAATTTCTCTCATATTTTTATATCTTATGATTGTAATCTCCCATTACAACACATCGCAAAAGCTAATAGTGGTATCAACACCATAGTAGATCTAGTCATAGTAGAACTAGCTACTGTAGAGTGAGAGGAGAATCACCATTATTATTGAGCCTAAATTTTTTTGAACCTAATTCTTCATAGTGCATAGTCTCTTGCAAAAATATTCAAAATAATCAAGGTGGTAGGGAGATCTTTGAGAAATTACTATTGTTAAAAATTGGGCCAGTCACCATAGATTCAATTTTTGCAAACTAGATGTTCATTTGGACCCATTGCATGTAACTTTTGTTACCTTAATATTATTTGGTAGAACAAAATGGAAAGGGAGATTATAAAATTCATTTAGCTCAAAGTCTCCCCATAGAGTTCTAGGAAAACTCATGAAGATAAGGACTCAACATTTGATCTACTAGTTTGATGAATCAACTAGTGAAGCTCATCTACGAGATCTAAAAATTTTACTATTTCTTGAAGTTTATTTTAGTGCATGGAACTAACTCTCAGATTACTGAGACACCTCCTACAATAGAAATATAGGGTATTTCAACTTTGTTACATGAAGGTCAGAGCGCCTTCATAGTGTAGATATTAGTTGTTACAAGAGAAGAATAATACAGAAGAGACTTTAGGAGAAAGAGTCGTGATGAAGTTTAGAGATTAACAATATCCATCGATAAGAGTTAACTTCATAGCATAAAAGGCCACAAAAGCCTTGATCCTGAAAAAGGCCACAAAAGCCTCGATCCTAAAGAAGACTCTAGAAGAGAGGACCTAATTCATAAGTAGATTTAGTTTTTTAGTACTAATAACTTGTAGGAAAAGAAGATTCAGTGAGTTGGAAAACTTCCTACAAGAAATATAGGAAGAGTATCTTCTTCAGAATCAATCCAGCACCTAAAGCAAACTTGAAGATGAAGATATCAGGTGAAGATATCATTGAAGAAACTTCCATTCTTGAAAGAATTAAAAGGACTAGGAGAGTCTATTCAAATATATCAGAATGAAGAGATCCAGGAAGGAGATCTCAATTCTAGAATTTTTAGAAGAAGGTATCAAATAAGATCAAAGAAGATGTAAAATCGAAGACCTAGGAGAGGTCTCAAGGAAAAAGGCTTAGAGAGCCTTGTTGTTGAAGCAAGATCATCAAAAGAGTTTCTAGAAGAACTCATTGAAGAAATTCTCCATCAAGAAGAAATTTTATAATAAGGGAAAGAATTGGGAAAATTATCACCATCCGAAAAAAATCCCAAAAAGTAGAAGAATAATTAGCAAGGAGTGCCAAAGAAGATACAAAAGACCTCAAGATATTTAGATTCCTACGAAGAAGATCTTCCTTGAAATCAGAATTCGATAAGAAGGCTTGAAGATAGAAGAATCTTACCAAATCTGGAAGACTTAAAGATTGTCTTTCACAACAAGAAGGTATACATTTATCCAAATCTACATCATAAAGGAGAAGATTAAAAAATAAGAACAAGCCACCAAACACTAGGCTCATGAAAAAAAGTTTGAGACCTCTTTTTGGTGAAGGAGTAAAAGCTAATATAAGTTGCAAAATTATATCTAAAGCAACAATCTTGATATAAATCCTCTACAAAAAGCTTTCAAAAGGTAAGTAACTATTGGTGTAAGTAGATTCATTAATTGGATTACTTACTAGATTTGTGAAAGCACCCTTTATTGGATCAAAATTACAAAGTTGCAAATTGAATTACAGTCTTCAAAAGTGTAAAAGATTTAATTTCTTTTAAGTATAATTTGCATATTAGGAGTTGAATAGATTTGAGAAGTGTAACTATTTATCAACTACCTATCATCTACTCTATAAAAAAAAGAGTAGACTAGATCCTACAACTTTGTTTGTAGTGAAAATTATAGAAAACACATTAAGGGTTGATTCCAGATTATGCTTAAAAGGTTGCAGTGGAATTTTTAAGTGCATATTTTATAAATTAGTGGAGCAATAAGGTGATATTATTATTACCATTAAAAGCGCATCTAGTAATCACTATACTCGTTGATTTTTTAACTAGTTATTCTCAATTTTTTTGTGTTAAAATCACAAAAACAAGCACAAAATATGTAGCACTTTTATGGCCAAAAGAAGCCACCATTACAAAAAAAATAAATATGGAGAAAAAATCCACCATTGAAGTCCTTTAAGGAAGCCTCAAAATGAGACCTTGGAAGTCTTAAGATTCAAGGTGTAAGTAAGGGTTTTATTTCAGTACATAGTGCAGGAATCCTTATTCAAAATGAATATTTCATTAGCTTGGATTGATTATCATCCAAGGAAGAATAAGCAATAAGGATTACATAAAAATTATTCATTTTGGTGCAATATTTATCTATTAAAAAAGGCACCACTTTTGTTTATTTGAAAGGACAAAAGTACTACTACTTACAAGAAGTAGTAAGGATATTATATCCAATATATTTTTGGCAAGAGGAAGAAGCCATCGAAGAATCTCAGATGATAATTATATGAAGAAGCCATCGAAGAGATTACACAACCATTATATCCAGTATATTTCTAGCAAGAGGAAAGAGCCACTGAAGGGGTCACATGTTCAAGAATTGATGTGTTTAAAATCATCATTTTCCTCCATCAAATCGAACCCTATAAGCATCACGTAACTTGTAATAATGGAGCCATTGAAAGAAGGTATTATCTATTGTATTTACATAAAAATAAGATAAGCATTTAGTAATAATTTATCTATGTAAAAGGTAAAGAAAAAGGGCCACCTATTGGTTTTTATAAACAACACTATCTTTCAAGCACTAAATAAGGGCACAAATTGGCATTAGAAAAAGCTACAAAACCTACAAATAGGTAAATATAAAGGAGATATATATCCATTGAAGCAAATATACATGGAATAAAGAGCTCAAAAGTGTGCCATAGAACCATGGATAAATCCAACTGTAGCCATTCGTCATCCTCACCAAGCCAGCATGCAAAATAAATCTTACATCTCAAGAAACATAGCAAGCTCATGTAGGATGTAAAGATAAAGTAAGAATTAGAGTTGAAAGCTCATATTTGAAGCGTTACATACACAAGTATTAACTGCCACTTAGAAAAAATTCTCTAAGAATCCCAACATTCATGAATATCCAAGTGCTCACCTAAAAGGTAGTTACATACGTTTTAGATGGAATTAAGAATATTTGGAGGTTACCACCAACCTCATCATTAACAAAGGTATATTGAAGACACCTACATGGTAATACTTCAAGTGACATAATGAAGTTCATTCTATTTAAGGTATCTATTCTGGAAATAGATATAGTGCAAAGTAATTGAAGTCAAGCATTGAAGCTTACTTGGAGAAAAAGGTTAATTCAAGTCGTACACCATTCAAAGGTGTAAGAGAAACATTTAAGATACTACCATAAAATCAACAAACCAATTTTTGCATTTAGAAGAGTCTTTCAAATCATATTTCAAGGTATTTTTTGGTGTTATTTGCAGTAGATAAAGAGTGTCAACCAAGGAGAAAAGTAGCACTGGTCAAAGAGGGATTTTACTTCCCATGATCTCTACACAACACAAAGCTACAAATCTATCACCGCACAACATTAAAGGATTATTAGGGTAAAGGTTGATTTTATTATTTGCTTGCTTTAAAATTATGATTTTTGGAGTTATAAGGGTACTTTATATCTACTATTGCAATATTCAGCATTAGTGATTTATTAAGCAAGCATATTTAAGATTTTTTAACATATACAAAAAGTAATCAAGGACGAGTAAGGGTTATTACTGAAATTTAAAATATTTGCAAATATTATTTTCTAACATTTTCAAATTTAAGAATTATAAGGAATACAACATCAAATTAGAAATTGGAAATTAGAAAACATTAAAAATCAACCAAAAAAGGGTATTTAAAGAGGTTTATTAAAAAAATTCAAAGGTTGGAAATTTTATAATAGTGTTGTCTCAAAAACACTCAAAGGAAGCCAAATAAATCCAACATCAAAACCTCTTTAAAAATTGAAATAGTGCTTAGTTCATTAGGAGTAATAAGGAGATACAAAATTTGATTTTAGTGTTTACAAAATTTTACAAATTCAACCTAAAATTGTACAACTTACAAAAAGCACTATATTGATCATATATCCTATCCAAAACATCATAGGGATTCATAAGGAATTCTACAAAACTTGGTAATATTAGCATCCATAAAAAAATATCAAAACCTAAATTTATTGGATAGATGTAAGCTTTCTACAACATCTAAAATCTTATTAGGTTTGAGAATTCTCATCATTAGGGAGACATAAGGAATTCCACAAAATATAAGAATTGTTTAAGAGAATTCAATGGAATCCAACAAATTCTTCCCAACTGAATACCAACTACTCAAGGGTCCAAATTATTTTTCTTGGAAGAATAAAGTAAAAGCAGTATTGGTGTATGAAAAAATTTGGGATATTGTTCAAGGGAAAATAAATAATCCAGTCATAGGTGATACTAAGATTCTAAAATTTGTGAAAAATGATTCAAAAGCATTAATTATCATCATATTTGCTATCACTGATGAAATACAACCTTATATCAGTTCAAAAAAAACATCTACTAAAGCTTGGATAATCTTAGAGAAAATATTCAAAGAAAATAATAAAGCCACCTGGAAGCTAATAATGTCAAAAGCTTGGACATTTACAAGCAAACATAAAATCCAATAAAGTTAACCATGTCGAAACCATATGTGCGAGGAAGTATAAAAGCAAATGAAATTAAAGCCCCAACTGGAAGCTCATATTTTTGTAAGGAAGCATAGAAGAAAATGAAATTAAAGCCCTATCCAAAAGCCTTGGCTGAAAGTCCAAACATTTGGAAGAAAATGCAGAAACAAGCAAAGCTAAAAACCTTGGCAATTGGAGATTAGCACCTAAAGTTTAAATATTTGTAGGTAAACATAAAATCCAAGGGAATTAAAACCATAGCCAAAAACATAAATGTTGGAATCTTGGACATTTGCAGGGCAATGTAAAAGCAATTTTTTTTTTTTAAATGCAAGATATTGTCAAAAATGCGAAAATTACTGAAAAATGAAATAAATTACCAAAAAAATGCAAATATCATTGGAAAAATGCATAAATTACCTAAAATTTGCAAAATTAGCCAAAAATTGCAGAATTTGGTTAGAAGAGGAAAAAATTACCAAAAAATACAAAATTTATTATAAAATTTGCAAAAAAGGAGAGGCATAGAAAACAAGCATACAATATATATATTTAAAAATAAAAATTAGAAATAAAAAAAAAAATTCTAATACCTGAAATTTTTTACTCTATATTGCAAGATCTTTGACATGACTACTTGGAATTCAAAGACGACGAACATGGGAGCTTTAATGTTGACTAGGAAAGCATAGATGTGTAAATGGTAGACATGATAAAGTTAATGGTTAACCCACTTTTAGTCGAAAAAGCATAAATCAAATCATTAAAAAATGTTCAAGCTTGTGCAATATCAAATTTTGTATAAAATGAAAGCTTAATAAGGCATACTAAGGTGTGGCTAGGAGGTGATCCCAAGAATATTGCATCATGGTGACGTTAGCATTTCTTAAATGGTGTTAAAATGCAATAAGTGGTAAAATGTGATGAAATTAATACCCAATCCACTTGCAACAATTGGTAGATTAACCATTGAGACACCTATCCAATCAATTTCAAGGACCCCAAACTTTGTGTGAATTTAGGTTTAATGAGACATGGTTAAAGTGTAGTAGAATCTAAGTCTAAGGGGCCAACTATTGGATGGTTATTGACCCCCTATGATGTGAGCTTCTTAAAAATGAGCAGTGGAGAAAGCATAGAACTATTTATAAGGAAGGTAGCAGATATTAAGGGGAAATTTTTAACCCTTTAACAAGAGCCTAAAGATGAACTTATTATTCAAGTAACCATGAGAGTAGGGTTATGCGTAAGGGATCAAACCCAAAATGAATTTATAAAAATTTGGTGAATTAGTTTCGAAATCCTGGCAAATAGTGTTAGGGTAAAATAAGTAGTATATTGCATTACACTATATGGGTAGATAATTACATTTACTTTTCTAGTTTCTACCATGTAGATATTTACTATCTTAAATATCTAATGGTTAATTTCCTAAATATCCTAGGTGGAAGAGTTCTAAACCAAACTCTCTTCCTCTTGGCAGATTGTTTGGCATGATCTCCTATACATTCAGCTTGATTGCCTATTTTGTAACCTATTTAAACTATAGTTCCTAAACTATATGGTTAATGCAAATATTCCATCCTTTCAATCATTCATGATTTATTGGTCACATTAGTATCAGATCTGGAGGGAGATGGAGGGAAGAAATGCAATCGTTCCACTATAGAAGATGATCATGCACAAAAGGAAGCACCATTTTCATTTGGTGAATTTAATTTCTTTTTCCTATCTTCCTAAATTTTCTAATGTTTTATTAATTATTTATTTAACCCACTAAGACCAGAGGCAGAGGAGGTAGCAACCTGGATTGTTTTTCCAGGCCCACCCCAACCCCACCTCAACAGGCAGTGGGGTCCACAAACGATCGACAAGACAGGACTCTATCTGCTGGTGACCACAAGTGATGGACCAGGTAGGACTTAGTCTATCAATGACCGTGCCAGTGAATCTTGTTCCTAGATGGGGCCTTTTCAAGGCTCCCATCCACAAGGACACATACCTCGTGGCTAAGCCAACAGAGAGCTTAGATGGCAAGAGCGACCTCACACTCCCCATGGCCTAGCAAATCGGGAGGGCATCGAGGGTAGGAGAACCCTCACACTCCCAGCCCAGTACATCAAGTGTTGATGATGAAAAACCCAATACAATAGATCTAATGAAGACCTCAATTTATGGACACGTGTCACGATCTAACCTACATGCAGGAGCATGCACTTTGAGGAGGTCACATGGATCGGGTGAGACACATGGCACATAGAGCTGAAATGGAATCTAAAACAACTAGCGGACACGTAGACCTCTAATACAACTAGTGGACATGTGGAGATAGACTTGTGTAGACAAGTGACATAAAAAAATGGGCATCGTGCAATGCATGGTAGCTTGTAAAAGTCCTCAGATTCGCTATGCGATTACCCAAAGTCAATCATGTACCAAGGTGAGCCTTGAGAGTTAAAAACCCTCATTCATCCACTGAGGGATGAATTTGGGACTAAAGTCAAAATGTTAAAAAAAAAACACATGATTGCGAAGGACCAAAAGGAAGTTGATCTTCCTTTGGTATTAATGGATCCCTACAGTACAGTGGTCAAGCTTGCACTTGATGAGCATGAAGTCGACAGTCCGACCTCCACGTTCTCTCTTTTTGCAAAGAAGGTGGTTTTGAAATTAAATTTGGTGCATTTCGAATTAAATTTGGTTAAGTTTCCAATTAAAACAAAAAATTTATGCTTAAATTTATTTTTTTATAGATAATTTTTAATAATTTTATATAGTTTTGCATAAAATAATCATTTTTTTTATATAACTTGATTATTTTCTTTGTCAAAATTATGTTTAATTATTTAAAATTAAGTCTTAAAAAAAAACATTCAGCATTGAAATAGGAAAACTTTTATAAACCAAAGTTTGTTTCTTAGCAACTATCACAATTTCATTTCTTTTGTTTTCTCCACATTTGGGGATAAAGAGACAAAGAAACAACTAAATTTTTGTTGCAAACCATAAAAAAAACTCTTCAATTATTTTTTTTGAAAGAATAAAACTTCAACATTTCATGAAGATCAAAACTTGGGTAAGGAAAGCTCTTCGTTGTCAAGGAGTAGTAAGAAAGAGAAACGAATTACGAAGACAAACTACTAGATCAAATTTCCATCGTATGCTTCATAAATGTCGTAAATCTATTCCTTGTTCAATTATCTATACTGATCCATGGAAAGGGTTGGACAAAAGCTATGGTCCCATCAAGATTCGTGAGCCTTTTGATCCTAATGCACCACCCATATTTGAGTGTTGAAGACAAAACCAAGTCGTGTGTTGAATGGTCTAGAAGCCTTTCAAAAGTGGATCGTGTGTCAACTTGTCTTGAAAGGAGTGTTTGATTCTTAATTTTGTAAAAATTAAAGGGGGATAGAGGACAGATTTGTGATTATGACTTGAAGTGTAAATTTTATTTAATAAAAATCAATTTCAATAAAAGTATATCTTTATTGTATTTGTGCATCAAATATTTATGAAGTAAAATATTTGATATCAAATATCATCTTTCAAAGGTAAGGCTTGAACCTTTAAATAAATGCAACTTTACTGAAATATAAAATCCAACAGAATATTAATCCAAGATATCAATTCTAATCCACAACTTTATTAAATCAATGTTGGAACTAGAAAATTCAATTATATCTGATAAATTTATTTATATATAATAAATTTGTTTATTACAAATATTTATCTAATTAAATATATGAATAATAAATTTATTGAATAACTTAGTTATGGAATTCAATAAAATTGTAGCATTTACCTGGGCTATCTTATATGAATTCAATAGATTTGAAAAAAAAAAATTGACTCTCACGCAAACACTACAAACACTACAGAAGCCAAATTTCGCACACTATAAACCAAAAGATTACATAAATCAGAGTGCAATCTCCAATGGAACTTGTATTATTTGAAAAATTATATCCAGTATCTTTTTTCCAACTCAAATACCAACAACATGCTTATTTGAATTCATAAAATAATTGGATACAACATAGATATTACAATATGCACTTCCTGTCTCTGCAATCATGTTTCTCTGTATCACCCACTTCCTCTTTCTCTGCCCTTGTATTATATCTTCTCTTCCTTGCAACAATCGCCCGACCAAAATCCTTGACTTTCATTCCTTATTTATAATATTGAACATTTCGATGTTTCAGGTTCGATCATTCCATTTCTGACAGTTTTAAAACAAGTTTAATAACAAATTTATAACATCCTCCAACAAATTTCAGAACAAATTCTTTCTCTTTTATAACAATAAGAGGAAATTTATATTTTAATCACTTGAATACCTCCGTGTTTATAGAATAATATTTCATACCTTATACTCTGCCCAATGAATTATATAATAATTATTGACATGCGTACCTTTCCATTGAACATATATCTGCATGACATACAAGATGTTTGTACAACCTAAAATGAACATCGTTTCCCTTCGCTCATTTAATTTTGATTAACTCATAGTCCATTAGAAAAAGCTAAAGCCCAGCAGATAAAAAATGACTCCACCGCCATATTCGGGAAGATAGAGGTATATCTCCTCTCAAATCCTGCCTCTCTAGTGTAATACCAGCGGATAACTTAAAAAACCTAACACGCATTTCTATGAACAAATAATAATGTTCCTGTGTAAGGTTATCAGATTTAGCTATTCAAATAAAAGGCTCTTCGAATACATTGTCACCGCTGCTATTACTTTTCCTCTTCAAATAAGTGAATGAGAATAAATCATTAGATACTGCCGAAGGTCAAGAGCACCATAAAACCGAACAATAAGATGAAGTGCACAATCCTTGTTGTCTCGAGTTTCATCTATTATATCGAGTAACCCTACTTCACCAGGATCCAAATCTGTGTTACGTCAATAGTATTTACTTCTGATTGGCCTCTATACTGTGTTCACTCCCATCTATTTCTACACTGTGTTCACGAAATTGTCTTAGGTGTCCACTACACTCTACAAGTCAAAATCTGGCTTCCACGTTAGTCCATTGCATATACCTTTTATTACCAATTTTGGATAAAATATATCAGTGCGCAATAACCTTTTAATTGGCTCATTTTAATCCTCATTTATCAGGAACAAAAATCAAGACCACACTGAGTCTATTCAATCAATGTTTTCTCATGGATCAACATAACATAAAAAAACATTATAACCTAAAGAATTGATATGAAAGAACTTAATAAAATACAACCTACCAAAATTAATATAACATAAAAACTAAAAATAAACTTAACATAGTTGTCGTTGCTATTACAACAGAAACATATTAAAACAAGTAAACATAACCTAACCAATCTAAGAATGAAATAACATAACATTACAAAACAATATAAAAATACTATAAAACAAAACATAACACCAAAAACTTTATAAAATATAGAAGGACAAAAATGAATACTATAAAGAAACATACAAACAACTAATAAATAACTTAAGATACTAATATGATAAACATTGACAAAACACAACATGACTTAACTATATAACATAAGAACAAAAATAAACTTAACAAAATCATGCTAACTACCACAACATGAATATATCAAATGACCATACAAGCATAGCTCCAAGATCCTTAGATCATGAGATGAATTCTGACAATGAGCCTTGCTTTAAAACCATTCGAAGAAATATGAGCATTTTAATATTTCAATGATGATAATGGTGAACAATAAGTGAGTTGGAGAGGAGAGGGAAATCCTGCAAGAGAGGTCCTAGGTTCAAATCTCCACCCTACCAAAAATCTGAATTGGGTATCCAAAATCCAATTGATAATGTTGGTGCGGGCAGGGTCGAGTGCGACTCATGGGTGACTTTGATGGTGTAGAACCCCCTGTTCATGGTCTCTCAGACCAAGGCGGCCCCGCAAGGGGTTTTCCGCTTAAAAAAAAAAAAACAATAAGTGCAAGTAACAATTTGAAACAAGCTTTCAAATTTAAAGTGGGTACCCAATATTTTGGGGTTGTTTTGAAGGAGTCACAACAATGTGCAGATCGATTGGGGACATGAATTAATGCTATTACCCTGCTAGGCCCCTCAATGGGTCGATCACATCTAGTGGTAGCACGAGATGGGAATTGGCTAGTAAAATATTCCTCCTGATTATGAGGAGGAATCATAAAGTTTCCCGTCATGGACGTACCCTAATGATCGTATCCTCTGTGTGTGGAGGTAGCATCATGACAACTATCAAGATGATATTCGAGAATGCGTAAGTCCCTGGGTTTATATTTAAGGTATTCTAGAACTTTTTATAAATTTTCTATAACATTATTCTATGACTAAGATCAGCTACATGTAGTTACCATGGTCTTGATTACCCAAATAATCAGTCAAGAAACACACAATAAAACAATGTGATTATCTCATTTAATTTTTTTTTTTGAAACCCTATAACTGTTTGAGAGTTTTTTTGATGTTTTTTGTTGTTGTTGCTCTTTTACTTTATTGTTTTTCTCTTTTTGATGATATTGACTTAGTTTAAGATTTTCACTTGTATTATCTCACCCACTGACATGGTGATGAATTCCAAGTCATGAAACCGACTAGGGCTTGGTGATGAAGTCCAAATCCAATGAAGGAACTCAGGTTCTAGCCTTGGCCAAAGTGGGGTACAAATTAAGAAAATAAAATCCAATGAGGTGGATATGAAACCCACCATCACTAGTCTTGATCAATGTTTGGTGATGAAATCCAACTCACCGATGTTAAAATAGGATGTGGTGTGTGAGGGTTCTTTTTATTATGCAAGAGAAAATAAAAGATAGAGCATATAATGATCTTTTACTAATGCATATAAAATGATGTTTCAAATTCATATTCCTACAAAAATATATTTTTAATTTTAGAAATCTAAAGATGAAAAATCCTAGAATGATATCATCCTAGAGTCAAGCGATCAGAAAAAGGAGCCATCCAGGTTAGGTATGGCCATGGAAAAGGGCCATATAACCTAGTTATGGTCATGAACAAGCTACTTAAAATTGAAATATCTTTGTATTTTCTCTACTAAACCATGAAATTTTTACATTTCATTACTGAAAGCAGGATAAACAGGTACAAAAATATTATATATGTAGCTTTAGTTTTATGTAGATGTTGTAGATTTTATTTTCTATGTTCTACTTTGAGGTTATATTTGAGTAGGACGACAAGATCTACTAGTTGTCTCAATATAGGACGACTGAGACTGATGGCCATCTTAAGATAGGTACCTACAATTCACAAACACCAAGAAAATAAAAATTAGCAACTAGTGGATAAGATCAGGCTATGATCACCACTATAGATTCCAAGGACCACATATCCATATACATAAATGCAATATTGAATTCATAGCTAATCAAATGTAACCATGCAATGAAAGAACAAGAATAAAGAAAATGGTAAGGTGCCATTTTATTGATAATATCTCATTTAATTACAAAGAGGTTACAATGATGATACCCTCCAAAGGATCACTACCAATATTTGATATAATTGATTACATATAAGACCATTTTGGATATGTTACAAAGGATATTTTTATATCCCACAATTGAGTAAACAAATTCTTGATACTATTGCTATATATGATGAAGAGGATGAATCTTTATGTTATTAGCTCCTTATGAAGACCTTTAATATGGACACAATGAAATGTAAAAGGTGTTAAAATAATTTGAAGAGCCTTCCAAGATGATGCCCATATGAAATATAAATCAAGTGATAAAGAAAGTTATAATACATCAAATACATGTATAGAAAATGAAATCAACTGATGCTAAATGGTAATTAAAATAATGCTAATTCTACTGAAAGTAAAAAAACATGAGAATAGATCTTGAATTGGAAGTCATACCTACATAGGGTGGTCCAATATATTGGCCATCCCAAAAAAGCACGATAGTGCTTGCATGTCATCTTAGGGTGAGATGGTAGTTGAGTTGCAAAGAATGCTCTTAAAAATTCGGCAAGGCATCATTGGGTTTGATTTGTGGATGGGTTGACGTTCTTGGTGCACTTGTGAAGAATGACTTATGGGTGGGATTGAACATAAAATTAGTGCTATTGGATGGTACTAAGGATGTTAATATGGTCTCTAAACTTCAATGGAATCCATTGAAATTATTTCCATGGAGAAAGGATGTAAATAATGTCTTTGAAGCTTCTAGTCAAAATCCAGTAGTAGTCCATTGCTTTGAAGGTTGTGAACTCTCAATATTTGATTCACCAACACTTCATTACAACAAAAAATTTCTCTCATTAATGAATTCTAGACATCTTTAAATTGAATTTCCAAGGGGACTTCAAAGCTTACTTGAGAAGCTAAGAATCTGTTATGATTAAGAAATTGTTATCAAGAATTTGTGCTCAACTAGCACACAACTACTTTTATTTCAAGTCAAGAGGCCAAATGTGTTATATTATTGACCATCCTAGGGTAGGGTGGTCGTGACAGCTGACTATCCTGGGGTAGGGTGACCTTGACTGTTATCTACCTTAAGGTAAGACGACCCAATTTGAAAGGTAAATTCATCCATATTTGAGTTGTAAAAACCATTGTTAGGCCTTGGAAGTGCCCATGGTGGGTCATATGGCATAAAAAGGTGTCCATATATGTATTATCCTCAAAATAACATGTTTTAGGTGTCTACAACTGCCCCTACAAGAACAATAGCCATCAACAACACCACATTCTAGGAATAGGAAGAAAGTATACTTCATCAATTCATTAGTAAATAATAGTTGTGCTAGGAGGTTTGTTACAATAACATCATGAATGATTATAATGCCATCCATGATTTTATAACCTTTAGAAAGACCACCTTTTTGACCAACAATGATGAAATACAAAACTACTTTCATTTGGTTGGCAATAGTTTTTAATAAAATTTTGTATAAAGTGTTACATAAACTGATAGGTCTAAAATCCTTTAGGTCTTTGGCTCTTGGTTCCATTATACTAGAATATTAAAAAGTAATGAAATTTTCATTAGGTGCAATACATTCATATAGAAGGTGGTGAAACTAAAGTTTTATAAAGCTTTAATATTCCATTTGTACACTTTATGAATCATGAATCATCTATGAAGTTTCAAATTCTCTCCTTAAATATTGTAATCGAACCAATTTCACCTTTTCTTGTGTCTTAATAAGATATGTGCAATGTGTCCCATGCCACCTTGACACTTGAAGCTAAATATTTTTTTAGGATAATATTCTTATCTACAACACTCTGGATCAAATGCCTTGCTAATGCATCTTTCTTCTTTTCTTCCATCTTGTTGGGTTGTTCATGTACTATTAATGCATTCTAATCTTGTGGCTCCACATAGCCATCTTGCACAATATCCCGAAATTATTTATAAACTATTATAGTCTGTATTTTTATTGTCCAATAATCATATCATTATCCATTGAATGAAGGAATTATCATGATATTATTGTTTGCTGCCATCTCTTTCAACCTCTCTCAAAATATTCTCGAATACCAATTGTTAAAAATAGACCTCCAAAATTAAGCACCAAGAATGAAACAAAAACAATTGACCAAAACTACACCCATTTGAAAGTTTATCATAAAATTGAAGAGGAAAATACACAATTGTACAAAGGAAAAGCCCTATAAAATTGCTTACTCATTTCTATCATAATTTATACAACATTATTTTCTAAAAATAAACTCCTAAAAATAATAGTATGCATGTTTATTGCATGCTTATTTTACTTTTATTTATATTTTATTTATCTTTCTACTTTATTTATGCTTATCCAAAAACATGCATGCTTCTACATGCTCATCCTTATACTTAAGCATTACAAAAAATAATAATAATTACTCAACATGTAATTGAAATTATCCTACAAACATGGGACAAGAATACAATATAAAAATTGGAATGTTATGTGAAGGAAAATTTTAATGATCGAAAGATATTTATGTGACTTTTGAAATTAAATGTAAAATTTTAAGCCTAGTCTGTAATATCAATAAAAACTCTAAAATAAATTTGTAAATTCAAGTTAAGAAATTATGGATGGAATTGGATGATGTGATTCTGATTTATATGGGTAGATCTCATAATAAAGTGGATGTATGGGTTCAGTAGCATGGATATTGAGGATGAGAGGATTCGATAGGTTGGTGAGCCAATCCAATGTTTGGCTAATGTGGATAGCCATTACATACATATTATATAAGATATTTGGCTCCAATACAAATCTTCTTTTAGTGTTGTAATAAAAAGTGGTTAGTGTAGATGCAAAATAGAATAACACCAAATAATATACTTAAATAAATGAATGAACAAAACAGAACAAATACAAATGATTTCATAGAAATAGAATTTTATTATTATTTCTAGGTGGATCTTTGATATTACAACCAAGCGTACCCCAAATGGGGGTTTACAATACTTTATTATCCAATAAAATTATTTCAATATGCTAGGGTTCTCCAAAACCCTAGATAAAAAACAAGGGTAGTGTCTTCACACTCAACTTGATATCAATAGTAAGGTGAGTGGGCTTAAGATATCCATAGGATGGACCACTCAAGTGCTTCAGAAGCTTCAAATAAGCTGGATCTCTAAACCTACAAACAAAAAACAATAAAATTTCAATAATATCTATGAGAGCTCCACTATGTGAGGCCCTAAATAAGAAAATTACTAAGCCTAGTTGCAAAAATGAAGCTATAAATATATCTAAAAAATAAAAAATATTTGCAATAAATAAATTACCTTGTCACACTAATTTTTTGATCTTTTTTCTTCATCGTTTTTACAGGATTTGGTGTGTATATGCCCTAGAAACACCTGAGGGATTGCTAGACTATAGAACTAGGGTTGTGAACACTCGTAGATGCTCTATGATAGTAGGAGGTGCCAAAAGGTGCTCGGTGATGGAAGGAAGACATCCAAAGGTGCTTGAAAATGGCATAAGGTGCCTAGATGCTCAGTAGAAATAGGAGACACCTAGAGATGCTTGAGGAATTAAAACATAATCTATAAAAACATATTTTGTTCATGCGAGGGGGATAGTAGTGGATGCACAAGGTGAGAGCGACTGATGGAAGAGGAAAAGTGGTGAGGAGGCTTGGGTGTCTGAGAAATTAGGTCACAAGTTTTTATAGAACTCAAGACTTAGGGAGAACTTAGAAAACTTCTTAGAGCAAACAACTTAGAAAACATAGGGGTTGAGTCATCAAAATGACTCCTCTTTATAATCTCTCCTAGGGCACATTAGGGTTTCAACAACACACTCTAAGCATGTGGCATGGATTAATTTGGGTGAATGATTGGTATTAGATCATGATGGATGGCTAAGATTAATTCAAATAAATATACATATATTTATTAAATATATATAAATAAAATATATAAAATATTATTATTTAATTATATATTAAATAATTATATATAAATAATGGAAAAAAAAAGTGGTGGAAAACCATGGATGGATGAAAAATGACTATATTTTAGTGTCGACAGATGACCCTTTTTGTACCATGTTGCATGAAACACAATGTGGTGCAAAAATATAAGACACCTAGTTTTGGCCTGATGTAGAAGCAAATTCTTCCTAATTAAATATAAATATGAGCTTGGCGACAAAGGAATTTTTATTATGTAGCTTACCCTCTCAACTGGTGAATGAGTGATGGATGCATATCATGAACCAATTGATAGATTAGTGCAAATGGTTGTATGAACGATGTAAATGGAATGTCATTTTTGACACAATAGTGGAAGGACATTGTTGAAATATGCAAGTGATTGATCATGTTTTTGCCCTAACAGAGAAAAGGGGGTTTTTGCCAAGTGTAGATGCCATGATCATGTATGATGTATCCCATTGTGGAAAAATAAAAGTCAAATATGGTTACCCTATGTTTGGGTTGATTCCATGCTATTGAGAAATGTGCCTTCCGACATCATTGATATGAAATATGATAAAAATATTAAAAAAAAAGACTCAGCTTCAGGGGGTAGCTAGCGACTATCGGATAATTCCTATATTTGGAACCAATCACCCTTGATAATTCTAGTTTCCATGATGACTGCCATGAAAAGGAATGATGAGTTATAATATTGTCCATGTTTTAAGCCTCATGAACTAGGCCATCAATGACAACTAGAGAGCAAATTAGTCTTGGCATAATTTCACTCGAACGATGAATTACCAAAATTAATTATGTTTTTTGATTAATGAGATATTATATGAAGAATATGACCAAGTGTCCTTATGTTATTTTACCCATTTTACCGTAATGCATGAATGCAAATCACTGCAAAAACCAAAGAGATAGAATAGACCACTAGATATGAGATTCACTTGAAATTAGTTTTACTTGACAAATGTATGAATGTAATGATTGTAATATGATGTATAAATGATTGTAATGATGTAATTGAGGATGAAAATGATGAAAATAGTCATTTTGTGAAAATTTGGACCAATTTGGAACATTTTTTAAATTGTAATGTGATTTTATGACTTTTGGTTGCAAGCAAAAATTATGACTCCAAATAAATTTTGATTTCCACAAAATATTATGATGAATTTGATGTATGGATGTAATTTAGAATGATGTTATAGAGGTAAGCTACCTTTTTGTATTATTTTGTTCTTTTTGTGAAATTTGACACCAAATGTCGATGGGTTCTTATTGCTTGTGCAAATGCCCACCATAGTTTGGTGTTTTTCCAAATGTATGGAGGCACCTCAATGTGCCAGGAAGCACCCATGGGCATCTCAGTGCACCTAAAACATCTATAAGTATCCTGTAGAGGGAAAATAAAACTTATTTTTGCATCCATAAATTTTGGAAGCTGCATCTAAGGGAGTGAAGTGAAGTGAGTGGTTGGTGAGCTACAAAAGCTATGGCAGCGGATGCGAGAGCAAGCTTACACTTTACCAAGGTAAGTGCTTTTGAATTTCTTTTTATTTTTCTTTATGCAAAAAATGTTTCTTATCTTTTTTTTAAAATAATGCAATGTATGTGACATGAATGCTTTTTGGTGTGTTACAATTGAATATTTTGGAGGCTCAACATCAGTTCTCACCTCTCACCCTCGATGTGAGGAATGTACTACGATAGGATGAGTGGGATTGGTTGGAGGTTGTCGGGCTATCTGGGACAGCCAAGATAGATGTAGTGAGGGCAAATGAGGGATATCTTTCTACATTGGTAGAGATATGGGATTCATATAGGGAGATATTTTTTCTCCCTATTGGTGAGGTGACTGTGACACTTGAGGATGTATACCACATCCTCAAGTTACTAGTGGAGGGATTCAATGTCGAGGTTGGACATGACAATAAGTAAGAATTGAGCCACATGTTTGGGGATGGATGGGAAAGTGTGGAGGTGATAGGTGGAGGGATTATGTACTTTTCCATGTATGTGGACAAAATTTTGGATGCTCTTCCTATTTTGGTGATGTTCATATTGGCAAACATAGTGGTCCCAAAGAGTAATGGTTATCGATTTCCATGGAATATTATTGGGTTGGTGTGTGATATGATTGCTACACCTTAGGTGTATGCATAGGCTCCTACCTTATTTGTGTAGGTGTACTGAGAGTTATATGAGGTGAGGATGTGGAAACACCAAGGACTAGGTTGCAGTTTACTACTACAATGCTGGGGTTAGAAGCACTTAATTGTGGCTCATATTTTTTATTTATTGGTTGAGGGATGGGATAGGGAGTAACCCTATGTGATGAGATGGACTATGGTAGATGAGGTACAACTAAGTAATCCAATGTAGATGAGTCAGTGGTATAGGTATTTATGGATTTGATTGATGCCAACTCAGGTGATATGGAGACCATGGTGAGGTGCCATATTGATAGGTGATGGATATCATTCGTGGTGGGTGAATCATTCTAGATGGGTGGTTGTGGGGCATACAAAGGAGGTGGAGATAATATAGTTCTCCTAGGTTCTATGGTAGTTTGGATTGAGGTAGGGGGTTCTTGAGGAGCCAGTACTCTATAGGCATGATTGTTATGAGACATGTCTATCATGTGTTGAGGCATGGAAGGCCACACTCAAGGATGATGAGGATATGGATCTCCTTGATTTGGATGATGTAGGGACTATGAAGGAGTATGATGTATGGTTTGTGATTCATCCACCATGGGTATCAAGTCCATTTGTGGATAGGGATGGTGATGGGGATAAGGTTGAGGATGCTTTTGAGGCTCCCAAGTGCTGACAATGTCTTCAAACTAGCAGTCAGAGGAGGTATACTAGGGTTAAAATAGAGCAGGATATAGAGCTTGGAGGATATGGAGGGTATGGAGGGGATATGGTGGAGTAAGTTCCTAAGCTTGGGGGAGATGAAGAGAACATGTAGTATAGGGAGGATATTTTGGATGGACCTTCTAGTTGGAGTGAGGATGATTAAGTGAGGCTAGAGCAGCTAGTGGTAGAGCGAGATGCTATGATAGTAGCTCAAGATATTAATGTAGCTTAACTACAAGGTAAGCAGACGACTCTAGTGGCATATATAGCTCGGTTGTGTATGAAGATAGAGGTATGATTGATAGTAGGTGGAGGTGAGGATAGGATCATGAGGCTCCAAGTAGAGTTGTTAGAGGGCTATTATAGATAGAAACATGATGTACATCACCTTCAAGCTTAGGAGGGATATGTTTAGTATTTGGAGGATTGGTTGATGGAGCATGATATTGGAATTCTATAACCACCCTCTCTCATCCATATATGGGTCAGCTAGGTGAAGTGAGTCTAGGTATAGTTCTAGGTATAAGGCTCCTTCAGGGTCATAGGGGTCCTCTCATAGGCATTGTCTTAGTGCTTAGATGTAATTTTTGGTATATGAGCCTTGGTGCTCCATTGTATATAGCCTTTGGGATTTCATTATACATGTATATATATATATATATATATACATACATATATATATATATATATATATATATATATATATATATATACATGGCTTTTACTTTTTATGTTATGCTTTTATGTGGATGCATGTGTATATGGATGATTAATGCAAGTTATGGAATGCAAATATTCTAATGATTGTTCATATTTTAGATTTTGCTTGGTCATGTTTTAACATTGTTGTTTAATCAGGATCTTTTATATTTTTTGTTATGATTTTATGTGGATGCATGTGTATATGGATGATTATTGCATGTTATGGAATGCAAATGTTGTAATGATCATTCATAGTTTATATTTTGCTTGGCCATGTTTTAGCATTATTGTTTAATCAGGGGTTTTTACTTTTTGTGTTATGGTTTTATGTGGATGCATGTGTATATGAATGATTAATAAAATATATTGAATGCAAATGTTCTAATGATCATTCATAGTTTAGATTCTTCTTGGCCATGTTTTAGCAGTATTACTTAATCAGGGGCACCAAACTTGGTGGTAGGTAGGATGAAAATACTCATGAAATGACATGGATTTTAGCATGGAAGAAGATATGCATATTGATATGAAATAAGGATGCTGATATGAAAGAAGATTGGATGTTGATATGGAAAAATTACTATTTTGTAGAAACTTACACATACTAGTGGTATAAAAAAACTCACTAAATTCTTCCTAATTTCTCTAAGACCAAATGTGTGTGCAGTGAATTCATTTACCAAATCATGAGCATGGTAATGACTCGAGGTAATAAATAACCAATGTGTGTGCAAGTGAGTTTATTAACTAATGTTGAGTAAATTAGTTGTTACCTATTATATATGAGACCAAGAAGCTAGCTTGTCCTTATGTGTGGTCATACATCTCTTTTTAAAAAGACGTGTCACCACACATGAGCACACTCCACTTCTAGTCAAGCGTCAATAGATCCAGTGGAGACTAACTCCATAGTCCAATATTTTGATCTTTAGGATTTTGGGATGACTACCTAACCATATTATTGGGAATGTAGTAATATATTTACAGGTTGAGGATCAATGGTGTGTGATGTGTACAAGTTTTAGAGTTTTTAGGGGTTTTTTCCTACTCTGTATTTTATTTGGAAATTGTGATAGTGGTGAAAACCATTTTTTTTGTGGACTACGTTGCATTATGGGACAAGCAAGGACTACCCTTTTCAATTTGATGGTTAAACCAAGTATGGTGTTATCTCTCTTTGACATAAGATATTTTTTTAAGATGTGTAATTGTGTTTAGTTCAAGAATATTTTGGAGTCAATTCCCAGAAGTCAAGATTTTTTTAGTGAAAATTGTGTCTTGGTCCTAAAGAAAAATTGACATGTATATGGAGGTTTCTTAAAATACTAGGAGTGGTTGAGTGACCAAAAAAACCTAGGAATTATGGACATGTAATTTTACTAATGACAATTTGGCTTTATGGAATGATGTAATGATGTTTGAAGGTGCCTCTGATTAAGGCAACATGACTTTGTTGGACCAATTAATATCTAAAATGAATAAATGATCCCTAAATATGAAATATGAAGTGTGTAAAAATTATGGTGCAAATGGAAGGTATGAAATACAATTGTATAAAATTAAATGAGTTTTACAAAAATGTGTGAAATGTAAGGTGAAAATTGTCGTGTATGGATTGTAATATGTGAAATGAGATGTGTACAATGCAATGTTTTTTTGTATAATATCCATGTATATACATATATATAAATCATGTTATGCATAGAATGCTCTCAAGTGTATAATATTAAGTGGTTCGGGCCTTCAAATATCTCTAGACTAGCAAGTCTATAAGTACTTTTACCCATTTTTTGAGTAACAATGTATAGACTTAACCAATTAGCCATAAATTTATCATGAATATGTGATAATGCATTGTTATTTTTATGATTCTCTTTAAGAACAAGATATCCTACTTGGAAATCATGTAGATAAACTTTGGCATTATAAGCATGTTTAATGCGGTCTTGATATACTTGTAAATGCTCTAAAGCATTGACTCACCTTTCATCAAGAAGTGTGAGTTGGTCAAGACATGCTTGTCTAGTAGTGTTGTCATATATGAATTCCTATAATGAAATTTGCAATGAGGGGATCTCAAGCTCAAGAGACATGATTGCTTTGGATCCATAGACTAATGAAAATGGTGTTGCCCTAGTAGGCATGCGGATTCTTGTTAGATAAGTCCATAATGCCAAGGGAATTTGTGTATTCCAATCTCTATGATTTTATTTAACAAGTTTCTTGATAATAGAAATTAAGGTCTTATTGGTAGCCCCAGCTTATCCATTTGCTTGTGGATAATAAGGAGTCAAGAAACTATGTTGGCTATTATATTTCTCGTAAAGTGCTTGAACATCCTTGTTCTTGAAAGACTTACCATTGTCTGAGATGAATTTTGAGGGAATACCAAAATGACAAATTATATGATGAAGTAGAAACTCCACAATATTAGATCCTATCATACTAGTTAGAGGAATTACCTCGATCCACTTTGTGAAGTATTTTGTGGCTGTAATGATGCATGTATGTTATCCTAGGGAAGAAAGTAATATTTTACCAATTAAATCCAAATCCTGTTATGAAAAGGGACAAAGGATTTGAATATGTTGTAATGCTTGTGATGGTACATGAGTTAAATTAACATGTTCTTGACATTGCTTACAATATTTGATGTATGTGCAACAATATAATTCCATTATGGTCCAATAGTAACCCATGTGAAAAATACACTTTGCAATGGCCATTCCACTAAAATGACCACCATAATTACAATCATAACAAACTAGAGATAATGAAGGAAATTTCTATCATAACCATGTCTATAAAATACGTACCCCAAGAGAGTAAAATGAACTACATTTTGTTTGAAAGTATGTTTAAAAATATGTAACATATCTTATGGGAGTATTCCAAACTTGAGAGAGGCTATTATTTACCTTGACCAAGGCTCATATGACTACAACTGGATAAAGTAAACATCATTTTTATCCTTATACTTAGCATGGATAATTGTATATTTAGAGATCATTGAAAAAATTAGGGGATGCACCTCTCTGAAGGTATCCTTTGGAATCAATGATCCAAGAGAGGCCATCGCATCTGCAAATCTATTAGTCAAACATAACAAACTATTAATTTCTTACCAGTCAAATTTAGAGAGCAATTTCATTGCTAATTTATGATAAAGCTTAATGGTAGGCTCTTTGCATTGGTATTCTCCAGTTACCTATTTGACAACAAGTTGAGAATCACCAAATATCCTAATACGCTCAATACCCATAGCTATAGCTTCTTGAAGATCTAATATTAAGCCTTCATACTCTGCATTGTTGCTTGTGTATTGGAAGTCTAGTTTGAATGATAAGGGGATAGGCACCCCCTGGGGTGTATGAAATGTGAATCCAACACCTTGACCTTTCTTGCACTTAGAGCCACAAAATAATATTGTGATATCGACGTCTTCCTTTGAAATAATATCTTCTTCTTATACAATGACAGTGAATAACGAATCATCTGAGAGTTCAAAAATCAAAGTATGATCACTAGGTAGTGGAGATTCCATGAGTTGATCGGTAATGACCTGACATTTAAGGGATTTTTGGCTAATAAACTCAAGATCAAATTTAGTGAGAAGCATTATGCATTTAGTGGTGTAGGTTTTATTGTAAGTGCGAGATATCATATAACACTGAGGATTTTCTCTAGCTATGATATACGTGTTGTGACTAAGCATGTAATGTGTGAGTCTCTTAGTGGAAAATACCACTTCTAAGTACACTTTTTCTATGTAATTGTACCTATTTTCGTAGCTTACCAATGTTTGACTAATGTAATAGACAATTTTATCTCAATTGTTTTTATTATTTTGTGCAAGGATTGTACCTAATGCAAAGTCCATTGCTGACACATGTAGATGGAAGTGGATCACCAAAAAAGAAGGATCTTAGACTGGTGGAGAGGCTAGGTAATGCTTAATGTCATTTGTAGACACCAAAACAGCACCAATCCGATTATGTGACTGCAAACATTGATCGCTTTGACACACACAGCCCCAAGGGCAGCCCCCTAGAGGTTAAACAGTGGTCCTAACCACTCTCACAATAGTTTTGGAAGGTCGGAGATCAATTTGGCACCTTCAGGCACTTTGCTCAATATCCGTTCCACCCTGGAACGAATTCAAACTGGGATTCGCCCCACCCAGGGACGAATTCTGGATTCGCTCCAGGGTGGGGCGAATTGCAGGTTTGACGGGCAAAAAGTCAAATCTTGACAAATGGCAGCTCAGATCCGCCACTCAACGCTTCCTTCATCGCATGGGAGTATGGGTGAGTGTTTTCGAGCGTTAGAGGCAATTACAAGGTCAGTCATGAAGTCCCTATTCAGGGAGGAATCTCCTTCCCCTTGGGAAGGCATGATTGCCAAGTGGCGCCTCTGCATGCCCATTTCAAGAGACCTCCAGGTCTATAAATTGGTGAGTTTCCTCACCCCAAAATATAGAGAGAAGGAGCATTTTAGAGCAATGAAGTGCTGTCATTTTATTGTCATACCTCACACCTTTTGGATTTGCGCCTTTCACATCCTTGATCTCCTTTAGAGGGGAGGTCATTGGGTGACTATTGGGAGGACGAATCTTGAGCCCAAAACCCAACATTTGGCCACAATATCCCACCAAATTTTTTGACAATACCACACAAGAGGTTTTGGACCCATCCCAAGTGGATTGGTGCCGAAATCAAGCCTCAAACGGTGGGCGGCCTGCCCCATGGGCGCCCCCTCCCACACTGCCACAGATCCTAATCGCCCCCTTTCGGAGCGATGGGAATTCCATGGTAGACTTGCTTTCTTTCATTTTTGCATTCAATTCTATGATGCTTAGATAGGTTGTCATTTAAATTTCGTCTCGTTTTGAACAATTTTGATCATATTTCTATCTTTGCTCGCTTCTACTAATCTACAGGTAGCATCATCAAATTCCCATTGATGGAGGCCAAATTGGGAAAATATGACCATCTGGGTCTTCCCAAAATGCCCCCAATTAGCTAACCCCAAGTTTGTAGGTCTTTTGGAGCTTCCTAGGCAGGACATTTGGGACAATACCTTTTCGGCATTTTGTTGTAGGTGAATTCGTCCCACCCCGGAGCGAATTCAAATCGGTGAGGAATTTCCTGACTGTTCTTTTTGTAGGGCCTTCCTGGTGGTGTCTTGATGCCCTTGTCAAATTTTTAGAGCATTTGGACCTATTTTAGTCATAGTTTAATTCATTTTTCTCATTCACTTATCGTAGGCTTGGGGATTGCATGCTTTGTTTTATCCGTAGGTGCTACTGACCATTTCTTGTTCCTTTGAATGTAGGGTTTGGACATCAGAGGAGCAGCGAGGAGTCAAGACTCATCAATGCAAGTGGTGGCGATGTTTGGTCCACCCATTTTACATGTGGGCACGCGGAAGAAGGAAAGGCACCCATGGATGTAACAAGAACGCATACTTAAACGCTCCTAGCCCTTGGAAGGGGAGGATGCGCATTGTAACCGAGTTGTGAAACATATCAATAAAAAGGGTTGTCTTCTTTATTCATATTTATTTCATTTTGATTCGCTCATGCTTTTCCCTCTTTTCATGCACTTTCAAATTCCTAGGATTTAGCGCTAAGTCCGGTTCTATTTGCATCGCATATTCGCTTTCCTTTTTGCTTCCGTATCCTCATGCTTTCAGTGGCGATCATGGTGGGACCTTGTCCTCTATTTTTAAGATCAGATATCTGATCCAAACTTGGTTGTTTTTGCTTGTAGGTACCACATTTTCATACGCTGACTGTTGTTCATTCCATCAGAGGGCGAATACAGAGCTGTAATTCGTCTCACCTAGGGACGAATGGGAATTCACCCCACCCTATGATGAATACAGTCCTGTAATTCATTCCCCCCAGGATGAATTCTAGTCTATGAAGTTTTTGGGTAGAAACTCAGAACCGATAGATTTGGGCAGAGAAGAGGTAAGAGTCCTAAACTTTTCCTGTCATTTTTTGTTATTATTTTTTTATTTTTTTGGTTTCTTTTTGCATGCTTAGGAAAAGTTTTGCTGCATGTTTATTTTTTTCCATGCAAAATAAAAAGAACCCCACACACCACGTGGAAAATTAAACACCAAGGAGCTGGTCGTAAAACCCCAGCCCTTGATCAAGACCAACGGTGGATTTCATCACCACCTTGGCTTGAATTTTGCATTCATAAACCCCGATCGCTACTATTGCTAGACGTAAATCCTGATGAAAGCTGACCGAGTGTAGATGGGGTGATTCCTAATGCACGAGGATAAGTCTTCTATGGTAGGTGTCATAAATAGGGTGATTCCCCTTTCGTACCGCCTATGTTCCATGTACCATCTGCTCTCACGTACCTATAGTTTCCCTCACGTAAGGGCGGGTATATAGAGAGGTTGGTATATCAGCCTGGCAATGGTATATCGAAGGGGCGACCAATTTTGGGAGTCATAAGAGCCCTCATTTTGCATTTAAACATTCTTTACAAAAACCTTCAAAAACAAAAACAAAAACAAAACACACTAAACCAGGTTTAGGACACACTTTTAATCTTTAAACGAGATAATCACTGCTTTGTGTATGTGTGTGCTCTTTTCTATTTAGTGTAGCATAAAAAAATCATAAAAAGAGATAAAAATCTATTTAGCTTGTAGAAGAGCAACACCATGGTGTACACCCGTAGCCAAGCCCAATCAAGGGCAGAAGCTATGAAAAGTGTACAAGGGGGCACAAGTCGCCTCCGCTATAGCCCTAAGGACTTGGTCATACCGCCTTGGTGGCCTGACCCACAAGAGAGTCCGCATCATTCCATGTCAAGGTGGAACTATAGGGACACCCCTTTGGGGGACACGCCCATTCATCATAGCCCCTTTCAGGAGGAGTCCTTACACGTGGCGCTCAACATAGACAAGAAAGCTCCCTTAGAAGCTCGATATGAGTGGCCACCACGCGATGAAGTGCTAGAGTGGCATAGTGTCCATGAGGAGAGGCCACATGACTATGGCATCCCTCCTTTGCCCCCCATCACTGTTAGAACCAATAGACAAACCCCAGAGCATAGGGCTCTTCAAGCAGGGTGAGCTAACTCCACCCACCCCTTTCACACATATGAAAGGGAGCACGAGGAAGACCATTACATTCCTCGAGAGCAATGTACAGCATGGGAGCCATGCGCTTCCGCACCCGCTATGTACCATGGTCACCCACTGAGGCCAGAGCCTCGGGTAAATGCCGCCAACCTCGACAGAGGGAAGTGACCCATTGAGATCTCGGATCATCGTGACCGAGGTAAATGCATAGGAGAGGCATCCAGGCCTCCTAGGCTCAAGATGGTGGAACAAATTGACCTGGAAGTCACCAGACATGCCACCCGCCAAGCCCAGATCACGTGGCTTGAGCAAGATCAGTAGTAGCTAGAGCATCTATACCGCCTTAGCAAGGAGCGCATTCAGTGCCAAATAGATGAGCTACTTCATAACCCAGCTGAGAGGGTTCCAACCCCTCGCACCCAAAGAGCGAAACCATATGAGAGGCATAATCCCTTGGTGCGAGATAGGTCTCCATGACCTTATCAAGTTTTGCCTCCGAGACCCCCTAGACCTGAGAGGGAGGCCACTCCCTGGAACAACGATGGGTACCCTCCATGGGGACCCACCCAGGGTCATAGGTCTCATCCAGAGACTCCTCAGGAAGCTTACGAGGAGTATGAACAAGAAGTAGAGCGGGCCGAAATGCCCTACCAAGGTGGAGGGGTTGCTATCCGGCCACCCCCCATAGGCCTCAAGTCTCCCACAACCCACAACGGGAGCAAACTAAAGAGGAAGAGATTAAATCTTTCGATGCATACAAAGCGTTGCTAGAGCATTTGGAGTCTATGGAAACCAAAGCTTCTGGGCCCCAAAAGCCCATGTTACGCCAACTCCGTAGTCATCCTGTGCATCCATCAGTGCTTGCACCCCCTTACCCCGAACACTTTAAGCTGCCTCAGTTGGCAATCTTTAAGGGTGAGGAGGATGCCCAAGAGCATGTGACCAGATTCCTGAGCCAATGTTTTGGCATTCAAGACAATGATGCGTTGTTGCTAAGGACATTTATAACCACATTCGTGGGCCCTACCTCGGATTGGTTCACTCAATTGCCGAAGCACAACATCAATAACTTGGATCAGTTAGTGGATGCATTCCTCGAATGCTTCACCTTCAACACCAAGAAGAAGGCATCACTAAGTGACCTGGCCAGCCTCAGGAAGTATGAGGAAGAGACCATGGTGGCCTACGGGAATCGGTGGAGGACTCTACTTTCCAAGCTACCCTACCTCCCTCCTATGTCCGACCTTACACAAATGTTCTCACGAAGTTGTTTGAGATCGATCTCTATGCTATTGCAGCTGCAACAATATGCCACCTTAGAGGAAGCTCTGGCGCAAGCCAGAATCATCGAAGAGATCAAGATACAAGATGGCGAGATTGCCAAACCTAAGAAGAAAGAATGGAACAAGAACACAAAAATAGGGACTACGCAACAAAAACCCATTACGGTCAATCAAGTTGCTATAAATGTCCCTAAGCCTGCACAAGAAATATAGCCTCAAAAGGCTAACTATCAGGTAGTGCCTCCTAATAATTATGAAAGAGAAAACCAGAAGTAGGAGCAAAATCAGCAGCGTCACCCTAGGCGACAGTACACACCTTATACAGAGTCTAGAGACTCCCTATTTGACCGCTTGTCAACGGCGAACTTGATCAACCTTCCAGAGATTCAAACCATAGATCCCAATGCTCCCAAGCCTAAGGGATACCAGGGAGGACTTGTATTGTAGGTTCCACAGGTGGAAGGGACATGACCTGAATGCATGTTGGAAGTTCAAAGGATTGATACAAGACCTGATTGACAATAAGACGTTGGCAGTGGACAACCCCGTAGCACCAAACAACCAATAGATGGGAGTTTTCAAAGACCCCTTGCCTGCCCATGAGGCACAGGCAAAACCCCTTCAAGTCAATGAGGTGCAACAGAATTGCCCCATGCAAGGGTATGTAGGAATGATAAGCATAGTGACTAGGAACAAGAGATACCCAGGAGTTGCCCCCGAGGTAGCCACAAGAGAGGTTCCATCGACGTCACAACCTCAACAGCACCCTATGCAACTACCTCCGCCTAGACCCATGGCCATGATTCGGACCAAACTCACGTAGAGTTTGAGGACCACGTCGGCTAGGCTCTCCATATACGAGCTTATACAACAATCAACACCCCATCGGGAGGCTCTAATGGAGATATTGAAAGCCATCGAGTTGCAGCCCCACGAAGCGAATTCCTTCAACAATTTTGTGGGACATGTCAAATGATGCATGGAGCCAGTCATCACCTTTCGAGAGGATGAAGTTAAATCAGTGTCTGATGACATGGCAGATCCACCCCTGCACGTTATCATGTGGGTCAATGGGATCCCGTATAAGAGGGTGTTGATAGACACTGGCTCGTCCAGTAACATCATTACCACAACAGCATTGAAACATCTAAAGTTGCTAGCCTCTCACATCATGGCTTCCACCTATACACTATGAGCATTCAATGATGCGATATGCTCGATAGTTGGCACAATTGTCCTACCCATTCAAGTAGGACAAAAGATGATACCTACATTGTGCCATATTTTGGAAGGTGAGATGGCTTATAACATCTTGCTAGGGTGGCCATGGATCAGGGACATGAAGTGTGTCCCTTCGATAGCTCATCAGTGTTTGAAGTATACATTTGAAGGGGAAGTACATGTAGTCCTGGCAGACTTAGAACCCTTCAAATATTGCAATGCGGTGCAGCTGATGCCGCAATCGACCCTTCCATCGATGCACTTGGATTTTTAGTTAAATCCATCTAGACAGGGTCCGATGCCGCAAGCACCACTGGTGATAAATCCATCAAAACCCCAGCCAGGTACATCTTCATCATCCGGTCCTTCACCAACAATGCCACCTATCATGGCTAAATAGAAGGACAAAGGGAAGCAAACCCTAGAAGAGGCTCAACCCCTAGAAGAGGTGCTACCAATAGTATCAACCATCTCTACCGAAGAGATGCCTAGCACAATGGAAGTTGAGGCTCCTAGTTCACCCAACATGGAGTGGACTCAGGAAGAGCTTCCATTCCCTCCCTCTCAATCACCAACAATCACTATTGAAATGGCCAATACGGGCCTAGGGGAGTATCTCGTGTGGAATGTTGTAGCAACGACCATGCTAGAGTCCATGCAAGACATGGGGAGACCTCGCCTCCCCATCGGTACAATTGTTCCTTTAGGCTACCCGCCAAACCAGACAAATTTTGTGTATGGGGGCCTTGATCATGGTACTGAGCCATGCATGCAAGAGGACGAAGATGAAGAGCCCTTTGCAGAAGATGTCAACTATCTGTCTAACCCGGACTTCGCTCTGAGATATCTTGGCCAATGCAATTGGCATGGATACAGGCTAGGCAGGTATGAGCAAGGAGTGCGTGTCCTTTGCCAGCCAAGATACCAAATGCCTTATGACAAGTCGAGAGTAGGGTTCAACCACCCCCTACCCTTGGACATCTTGGTGGAAAACATGCAAGGCCTAGGGATAGGCAACAAGGGTGGATTGGCATCAGATCCTTATGCCAACCCAAACACAACGTATACATTGGGAGATTACCTCCCATGGTCAACAACCACCCTTGTTAACCTCAATAACCCTTCTCCTTTGCTAGAGAGAGGCGAAAGTTCGGGGACTCACTTTCAAGGAAGGTATAAATAGTGTCAAGAGGGATCTTCGGAGGACGAATCAGAATATGAACCAACATCATATGATCCCTTCGAATCAGATAGTGATCACTCACAAGTGATCCCCATGAATGACTGTCAAGAGAGCCTCTTGACAATGTTCCCTCTAGAGGCTCCAAGCGAGCCAGTGCCGCGTCAAGAGAATCAGGTCCCCCCATGGAGAGTGGAACAACCACAATGGGGCCAGATTAATTTGCTCGAGCAGGATGAGCCTGTAATGCCTCAAATAGTTGTCGGAGCCAACAAGGGCTTTTGGATCTCCGATAGTGATTACGAAGATGAAACAAAAATGACATATCTTAATCACATGCGGTAGAGGCCGCAACCATACCCCTTGGAGATTAATGACATATTTGAATAGATGGGCATAGTGCCAGGGCACGAGTGGTACGTAGACCCAATGGGGTGGGATCAAGTGTTGGATCCACCACTCTAGGTATACGAAGAGCACCTTCCACTCCGAGACCCTAGGGTGATATCAGTGTCGAGGGTAGACCCTATCCTCCTATCAACACATAGGGCTGATCCATTCATGCCAATACCTCTAGAGCCAGATCCGGAGCACAGAGAACATCCAGAGTGTTCGAGTCATCACACCCATGGTAATGGAGACCAAAATCATTTCATCAACATGATCTCCATTGACTTAACCGCCCCCATCCACAATCCGGCCGATCCAACATGGTCCTTGCATCTAGACATAGATGCCATTGACTGGGATCACGTCAATTCACCTCCATCCCCATCAGAGTATTGGCCTTTTGATAAAATGCTTCATTTTACCCCAGGGACAACTCAGGATATCTTTCATGCCGAAGAGGAACCCGAGGTTCCCAACGTAGATTTAAACTCAGAAAATGATATCCATTTGATCCCAACTCCACATCAGTTGGAGGATGGATCCCACATGTCGATCGAGGAGACGACTGACGTAGACATCGGCTTGGATCCAATGAATCCATAGATCATCAAGTTGGGGGTAAGCTTATCCCCTGAAGAGCAAGCCGACTACATTGCCCTTCTCAAAGAGAAGAAGGAGGTTTTTGCATGGTCATACAGAGACATGTCGGGGCTAGATCCATAGCTAGTCATGCATAATCTAACGCTTGATCCGACAATCAAGCCAGTTAAGCAAAAACTACGTAAGATGCACCCAACAGTGGCCTTGATGGTCAAAGATGAATTGCAAAAGTTGTTGGATGCATAGTTTGTCATCTGCATGGATTATCCGCCATGGCTGTCCAACATGGTGCCCATCAAAAATCTCGATGGGAGGATTCGCATATGCACTAATTTTTGAGATCTAAACAAAGCGAGTCCTAAGGATGATTTCCCCTTGCCAAGCATCGACGCATTGGTAGATGCTACAACAGGTCACGAAATGCTATCCCTCATGGATGGTTTCTCAGGATACAATCAAATTCGTATCAATCTCGAGGACCAACTAAAAATGGTGTTCACAATGCCTTGGGGGACATTTTGTTATAAGGTCATGCCCTTTGGCCTTAAAAATGCTGGCGCCACCTACCAACGTGCCATGACGTACATCTTCCATGATTACATGCATAAAACTTTGGAAGATTACATGGATGATTTGTTGGCCAAGTCTCTTTTGTGCCCAGATCATCTCGATGACTTAAGCAAGATCCTCGATCACCTCATGGAACATAAAGTCAGACTGAATCCCAAGAAGTGCGTATTTGGCATCACATCTAGAAAACTCTTGGGTTTCATAGTCTCAAAGCGAGGCATCGAGGTGGACCCAAACAAAGTCAAGGCAATCCTTGAAATGGTTCCCCCAACTACCATTAAGCAGCTCAGAAGTCTATAGGGAAAGGTCGCATCAATCAAGCGCTTCATAGCATAGCTATCTGACAAGTGCCGACCCATGAACAAATTATTGCACAAGGGGGTAGCATTTCACTGGGATGACGAGTGCCAGTCAACCTTTGATGACATCAAACAATACTTGGCTTCACCACCAGTATTGGCACCACCTAGACCAGGAGTGTCATTCTACTTATACATCTCAGCTACTGAGGTGGCACTAGGCGCCATGCTAGCCCAGAAGAATGAACTTCACAAAGAATAGGCTACTTACTATCTTAGCCGCACCCTGGTCAGTTATGAACTTAACTATGCATACGTCGAGAAACTTTGCTTGGCAGTGGTGTTTGCTACCAAAAAGCTATGCCACTACATGCTGAGCAACACTACGTATGTTGTGTCTAAGGAGAATCCATTGCGGTACATGATGAGTCATACTTATCATAGTAGTCGCATGGCGAAATGGATCATGTTGTTGATGGAATTTGACATAGAGTTTATTGGACAAAAATCCATCAAAGGACAGGTCATAGCCGATCAACTAGCAGAGGCTCCTCTCGAAGACGATCAGCCTCTAGTCATAGAACTACCCGATGATGGGGTCTTCCATGTCTCAGAATCACCAGATTCTGATGAGCCTGAGTCACAGGCCGACATAACCCTATTTTTTGATGGTTCTAAATGTGAGCAAGGTGGTGGCGCGGGAATTGTATTCTTCACACCGCAAGGGGCTCCAGTGCCCCTGTCCTTTAAATTAGACTTCCCATGCACCAACAATAATGCAGAGTATGAAGCCTTGCTCATAGGTCTTTAGACAACAATCACCATGAACATCAAATGACTGAACATCTTTGGTGATTCACTGTTAATTGTCAACCAAGTCAAAGGGGTATTCCAATGCAAATGCCCAGTTCTGTAGGCCTACAAAGCCCTTGTGGACAAATTCTTGGCGAAGCTTGAGTGGTACGACATCGAGGCACTCCCTCGATCATCGAATCATTTTGCGGACACTATGGCCTCCTTGGGGTCACTAATCCCGCAAGACCTTTTCGGTGATATGACAACCATTCAAGTCAAAACACTATCGCAATCCATGATGGAGCGTGCAAGCTTTGACTTGACGCCAAGAATCCACATGATCCAGATTGAACCATCCTCGGATAAGTTCTCTCGAATCCATGATCATCTGAAACATGCCAACTAGGGGTCCTTGTTCTCCCCTACTCCCATTAATAGCAACACAACGCTATTCTTACAAGTTCTCTCCCACTCAACGTTTGCTAGGGATGAACTTCAAGAGGGATTGGCTATTCATACCATCGAGGCTTTCGATCAGCAGGATTGGTATTCACCCATAAGGGACTACCTCAAGTTAGGTAATCTCCCACTTGGATTGACACATGTCACAAAATGAGCATTCAAGCAGAAAGTGGCTAAGTATGTCTTGTTAGGAGACATTTTGTACCATCGTAGCTATGAAGGAATCCTCCTTCGTTGCTTGGACCAGCAAGAGTCCACTTGGGCGATCGCCCAAGCGCACGATGGTACGTGTGGTGGCCACTTCAGTGGTATGGCCATCGCAAAGTGCATTCTTCGCATGGGCTATTATTGGCCATATTTAGAGCGAGATTGTTGTGCATATGTAAGGAAGTGCGTGAAGTGTCAACACCATGCTAATTTGACACATGTACCTTCCTAGGCCTTGCAGCCGATCCAGTCGGCTTGGCCATTTTCATAGTGGGGCTTAGATCTAATCGAAAAGATCTCCCCTACATCGTCAAGTCATCACATGTTTATCATAACGGCCATAGAGTATTTCACCAAGTGGGTGGAAGCAGTTTCGCTTACCTCTACGATAGGACCCCGCATTGTGGAGTTCATTTTGCATAACATCATATGTCATTTTGGTATTCCATCCAAAATAATCTTGGATAATGGGACGTCATTCAAGAACAAAGACATGCATGCTTTGACCACAAAGTACAAAATTTAGCATAGTTTTTTGACACCCTATTATCCGTAGGCAAATGGGCAAGCAGAGGCGTCAAACAAAATGCTAGTTGCTATCCTCAAAAAGATAGTCATAGACAATCATAAGGATTGGCACATCCAAATCCCACTTGCCCTGTGGGCTTATCGCACTAGCATTCGGATGCCCACCGGGGCAACTCCATTTTTGCTCGTGTATGGCTCCGAGGCAGTCATGCCTCTCGAGTTGGAAATTCCTTCCCTACGCATATCAATGCAAGAGTTCATCGATGATGACACTGCATGGCAGGCCTAGTTAGACCAGATTACGTTGCTTGATGAATGATGCGTTAATGCTCTCGAGCATTTACGTATCTATCAAGAGCGACTTAAGAAAGCTTACAACATGAAAGTTCACCTGAGGGATTTTCAGGTTGGTGACTTGGTCTTAAAAGAAAACCAACAGAACTCTAGTTTGTCGTCCCATCTAAGGGACAAGTTCATGGCAAATTGGTTAGGTCCATATGTAATTGATAGCAAAATAGGACCCGAGACATACCGGCTAGCCTCTCTTGATGGAATCAAGGAACTAGAACCCTTGAACATCAGTCATTTGTGACCATTCCATATCTAAGAGAGCCATATCCCAAACAAAATGCTCCAAGGATTCCTACAATCGCTTGGTCAATCCCAAAATGCTCCAAGGATTCCTACAATCGCTTGGTCAATCCCAAAATGCTCCAAGGATTCCTACAATCACTTGGTCAATCCCAAAATGCTCCAAGGATTCCTACAATCGCTTGGTCAATCCCAAAATGCCCCAAAGGTACCCATTACCGCTTGGTCAAAAATAAGAAAATTCAAAAATAGTAAAATCATCAAAAATAACAAAAATTTGCATCTCATTTCTAGGCATACTCAAACTCATCACAACAATAAAGAGCTCTTCTCACATCTCATCTTCATATTCACAAAAAAATCAATCCATCAAAAACACAAAAATATGTAGCTGCATTAAGCATCACATCCATACATTGCATATTTGTGGTCATACAGGTCAAAGGCACCATAGACTGTAATTACTCCGCCAATCCATCTTGTTCCACATTTCTCCATTCTATAAGCAGTCCATCAAAAATAAATGCCATTCACTTCTTTTTACCATACCAGAGTCAGTGGTCTTCTAATGTATCAAGAGTTTTCATCCTTCAGTCATTATATAGCTTTCTAGCCATGTACTGTACCAAGTCAGATAGATTTTACAAAGGTAGAGTTCTACTTGGATCACACCTTGTTACGTAGCATCCCAACACAAATTAAAACACATAAAAATTCCCAAGTTGTGTGAATGAAAGATGAAACCTACAAAGCAATCCAGGTCACCATAAGCGAAACGGTTATCTTGCTCATCCCCTTGTGCGAATGACCCCAAGAATGCTGAGAGTTGGCAAAAGGACAAGCATCTTCCCTACCCAATTCCCCAAGAATCCCAAGTTCTCAAAAGTTGCAAACATCCTAAAATTTTGCAAAAAGTCAAAACTCCAAAAATTTGACATCACCACCAAAGTGCATACATCAAAAGGCACATACAATAGTGATTCTCATCACTCAAAATTCAAATCCCTTGCTCAAAAGAAGAATATATAAAAATAAATAGTGATTTTTATCACTACAAAAGAGCAAGTATCCCAATACAATTGAAGAAAAGAAGGGAGTCGAACTTGAATCCCTGGAACTCTCAGCATTTCGATAGGTCATGAGGCAAACCTCAGTACCGGTTTGGTGGATAGCCTATCGGTCACTGGTGGTAAACCTCCCGCATGATGATATATCTGTCACATTAACTCATGTACAGATCAATGTTTGCATGTGGATGAGCTAGCTTATGGTATCCTAGATAGCACCGTAGATTAATCTGGCTAAATACAACAAAGGAGTTAGTGGAGCTAATTAGGTGATCCTCAATACAGGTTTGGTTGATAACCTATCTAGCACTGGCGGTATCCTGACAAATACCACATAAACGAACTCAATTGCACACATAGGGATGTGAAATAACTTGGTCAAAGACAAGTCCGATTCATACCTTGTCCAAAAGTCTTGTAAGATAAAGTACAGTCATGGCTAGTTAGTTAAAACCGTCTGAGTCTCAGAAAACCTTAGCTACATTTCTAAACCAACTATGCTATCTTTCATCCTCGCATTGCCATCAACAATCGCCAAAACCACAAAGGTCTAAATAGTCTATGGTGCTCTCACCAAACAACACAAATTCAATTCATCCATTACATTTGCATATCCTAAAATTTAGAAACATTTGCATTTATCATAACATATGCATCCATCAAAATAAATTAACATGCATACATCCATACTCATCACTCATCATGCATAAAATCAAATCATCACTCGCATAAACAAAATAAAGTCATCTGTATATATCATCAAAAATGCCCGTAGGCTACAATGAACTGGTCCTGTGACCCCGCAACAAAATCCAAAAGCTCAAAAACCCCCAAGCCTAGGGCATCGGCCACCATGATCATGCAGGATCGGTGCGACGAGAACTACCCCCATGGTGTGGGTCCTATGAGACCCCTCAGGGCGGCTACTGCTAGCCCCCGCATCACGCCTACTCGCCCCCCTCATCCAGTCGCCTACGTCGAGAGGATGCTGATTGCTCAGTCTCGCTCCCTCTCGAGCGGCATGATGATCCACCTCCACTGAATGTAGGGACCCACCCACCAAGGTGGCTAATCTCTGCCTCCAGCTCCAACCGTTGCCACACCGAGTCCATCTCCCACTGGCGATACGTCACCAAGTTCTCCTCGCACCGTGCCAAAGCCCTATCCCTCTCTGCCAACTGCGTCCATAGGAGATCCCTCTCCCATGCAGCATCAGTACCCCCATCCTATCGATGGTAGGCAGCCAATGCATTCTCTCGCTCCGCTAGCTGCATGCGTAAGAGATCCCTCTCCTACAGCGTGTCCCCCAGCTCCTCATCATGCCTCCGCAGCAACCCCTCCAACCATGCAATCTCAATGCATAGCCTAGACTTCATGTCCTCCACATCCGCCTGAGGCATAGGCATCTCTAGAATAGCAGCCTGCTCTGGCTCCCACTGCTCCGTGATGTCCTGCATCTCCGGCTGATCTAGAACCCCCAAATCCACATCCTCATCCTCCACCTCCACCATGTCTGCATCCTCCCGAGGAGCTCCCCAATCATCTCCTGGTGCCTCGGCACCCTCCCCACCCACTTTGCTACCTCCATGCCTCCCAGTGGCCCCTCTCCCCGCCATCGCCGTAGTACCCACCACTGGTCATACTCTACGGTAGTCCCGACGTCATCCACGTCTGGGACGTCGATCACTGCATCTAAATCCTCGCCTAGTGGCGCGATGACCGGTCGATCCAGAGTCCTCTCGTCCCCCCAGTGCCGATAGACCACGGGCTCACCAGGAAACCCCTGGTGCACCCCAAACTATCATGTCACCCGACTGTAAGGGAAGAACTCATGCTCGGTCCCATGCCGCCCAATCAGCCACCGCTCCCTACGTACCCATCGGAGCCACTCTCCAGCCTCCGGCCAGGCTAGACAATCCCGATAAGGGCGCCAGAACACCTCCCCTAGAGTAAGCCGAGCGAAGGCATCGACATAGTGCCCTACGACACCTGCCCACCATCGACTCTGTCCCTGCTCCTCAGACCGTCGCCATAGAACCGCATAGCCTATATCCTTATCCTCCATCTCCATCCGAGTCATCCATGGTAACCCTACTGGCCTCTCCACCGCTATGTGTTGCCAAGCCCAGCTCTGCAATAGATAGCTATAGCTAATCCCCTTCCACCTCTAGCAGTGGACCTCGTACAACTCACCATAGAGCTATGCCAGTAGCGTCTACCCCCACCTCATGATCAATGGTGCCTCCATCGAGCACTCTACCAGCCGCCAGACCACATCCAGCAGGTTCCATGAGAACCTCGCACCTGACGAGTCAGGTAGCAGCATGTTGGAAATGAGGCCCATGAGTACTACGTGCCTCACTCCCAACACCCCTCTCTCAAGCCACCATCGGACCAGAATCCTGCCAATCTAGCAGTCACCCTCTACCCTCTCCACTGGGCTCTCCACACCCAGCTCCTCCCCATGCCCGAAGCATCGTATCAGTACAATTGTCCGCTGATCACGCGATGACGTTCTGATCGGTAGTCCATCTATCAAAATCCGTAGAAGCCGATAGACATCCTCCAAGGTCACTGTCATCTCCCCTATTGGGAGATGGAAGGTGTTGGTCCGAGGATCCCATAGGTTGATCAGGGCCATCAGATAGGCCCGATCCTCGACCATAGGCTCCAGTCGAGCCACCTGCTTGAGCCCAAGGGCATCAAGCCACTCCCAGTCAGCCACAGTTAGCGCCCCTCATGCTTCAGCAAAAGTAGTAGGTACACGATACCGGCTCTTCACAACCTGCAAAAGAAAACAACACAAAAACATTAAAATCATGAAAAATTGTACAACAATAACATGAATATACAACACTGCCTACCAATGTACAACTCAAAAACAACAAAATTCACAAAAATTCAAAATAGATACAAAAACAATTCAGCAAATACAGTTTGTCAGTCTTAGGGTTTGTACTCTAAGTTTAAAACTGACAACAACATAAAAACACAAAAACATTTAAAAAAAAAATACAGTTGTCAGTCTTAGGATTTATGTATTCTAAGTTTAAAATTGACAAAGTCTGCACAAACAAAACAAAATTAAAATAACAATTTTTTAACCTAGGGTTTTCACCTACATTTTAAAACTGACAAGCTCAACCTAAAAAACTAGGGTTTTACATTCCGTTTATCCTAGGGTTTTAGTTAAAAAATCAAAATTTTTCCTAGGGTTTACTTTAAATCGTTTTTAAAAGAAAAATAAAATTTCCACCTAGGTTTAAACTACATTTTCCATTCAGTTTTAAGCTAAGTCTTGGTTTGTGTTCAGCTCAGTTTTAGGGTTTCAATTTTAATTTTGGAAAACAACATAACAAAGAAAATTAAACAAATAACTTGCAGTTTTAAAACATATAACAAACAAAAGCAATAACGCTAAGGAGCACTTACTGGTCTCGCTTCGGCTCTACCGCTCGATCCGGTTTGTGCACTCATGATGTCGAGAGAAATTCGACAGCGCTTCGCTTCGCAGAATTAACCTCCTCCTCCCCAGAGCTCCAAATCGCAAGAAAATTTGAATGCAAATGAGCCCAAACCCTAGTTTTGGCCTTTAAATAGGCTTTTTGAGCTTATATTCGTTCCTCCCTAGGATGAGCACTCTAGTTAGCACTCATCCCACCCTGGGATGAATACTAAGCTGGTATTCGTCCCACCCTAGAATGAATTCAGGGCAAAAATTTCAAAAACAACAAAAAAAATTGAACAAAAATGCACCAAAATAGCTAATAAACTTGCCCGATGAGAGTGCTTTTGCACTTGACATTTCGGGCATGCAAAATAGATGTCGAGGTCACAAATCCTCACTATCCTATTCCCTAAGAAGGCTACCATAGCCGGACCGCTCCACGGGAAGACGGATTTTTGAGAATTTCATCCCCAAACGACATCATCCAAAAGGGTCAAAACCCACCCAAAAATAGTAATAACATTGCCGAACGAAGGCGCCTTTGCACCTGACATTCTTGGCATCCAAAATAGATATTGGGGTTACAAATTGTCACTATCCTACTCCCTAAGAAGGCTACCATAGCTGGACCGCTCCATGGGAGGACGGATTTCTGCCAATTTTAGCTCCAAAAGTGTCACAAAAAGGGTTAACACCCACCAAAAATAGGTCTAAATGTCAGAAAAATGCACACACTTAACGCTAAAACATCTAAAGGCACCCTCACACAAGTCATCTTGGGTCAAGCGACTCATCGCTTTTCTCATGAAGGTCATTCCCTCATCGATTCGTCGCTTGAGGGGGTAGTCACACTTAGTCACCAGCCAACAAGTACACACCCAATTAAGGAAAATGACATGCATTCAAAGAATCATTGACAAAGACAATTACGCTCCTGCTTGGGGCAGTAAACAAGCAATAATCACAACCTGATCAAATCACTTGGCATTTCATGAATCATGAACTCAAGGTTCTCATAGACAAAAGGTTGCGCCCTTTGCCTATTCATGACCGATCAATGTCCAAGATCAAGTAACACCTCACCGAAAAAGGTTAACACTTGAATTGAGTTCCTTCGCTCATCAGAAGCAAGGATTCAAGAATGCATGCCCTTTCCATACTTGGGGCATCAAAAGTTGGTTAGGTTACTGAGAAACCCTAATCATTAGTGCTTTGGTTATCTATTTTTGCTCGACGCTGTGCCATGCACAGCGCATCCCAAAAAGGGGCATCTGTAGACACCAAAACAGCACCAATCCGATTATGTGACTGCAAACACTGATCGCTTTGACACACACATAGCCCCAAGGGCAGCCCCTAGAGGTTAAACAGTGGTCCTAACCACTCTCACAGTAGTTTTGGAAGGTCAGAGATCAATTTGGCACCTTCAAGCACTTTGCTCAATATCCGTTCCACCCTGGAACGAATTCAAACTAGGATTCGCCCCACCCAGGGACGAATTCTGGATTCGCTCCAGGGTGGGGCGAATTGCAGGTTTGATGGGCAAAAAGTCAAATCTTGACAAATGGCAGCTCAGATCCACCACTCAATGCTTCCTTCATCGCATGGGAGTATGGGTGAGCGTTTTCGAGCGTTAGAGGCAATTACAAGGTCAGTCATGAAGTCCCTATTCAAGGAGGAATCTCCTTCCCCCTGGGAAGGCATGATTGCCAAGTGGTGCCTCTGCATGCCCATTTCAAGAGACCTCCAGGTCTATAAATTGGTGAGTTTCCTCACCCCAAAATATAGAGAGAAGGAGCATTTTAGAGCAACGAAGTGTTGTCATTTTATTGTCATACCTCACACCTTTTGGATTTGTGCCTTTCACATCCTTGATCTCCTTTAGAGGGGAGGTCATTGGGTGACTATTGGGAGGATGAATCTTGAGCCCAAAACCTGAAATTTGGCCACAATATCCCACCAAATTTTTCGACAATACCACACAAGAGGTTTTGGACCCATCCCAAGTGGATTGGTGCCGAAATCAGGCCTCAAACGATGGGCGGCCCCCTCCCACACTACCATAGTCCTAATCGCCCCCTTTCGGAGTGATGGGAATTCCATGGTAGACTTGCTTTCTTTCATTTTTGCATTCAATTCTATGATGCTTAGATAGGTTGTCATTTAAATTTCGTCTCGTTTTGAACAATTTTGATCATATTTCTATCTTTGCTCGCTTCTACTAATCTACAGGTAGCATCATTAAATTCCTATTGATGGAGGCCAAATTGGGAAAATCTGACCATCTGGGTCTTCCCAAAATGCCCCCAATTAGCTAACCCCAAGTTTGCAGGTCTTTTGGAGCTTCCTAGGCAGGACATTTGGGACAGTACCTTTTCGGCATTTTGTTGCAGGTGAATTCGTCCCACCCCAGAGCGAATTCAAATCGGTGAGGAATTTCCCGACTATTCTTTTTGTAGGGCCTTCCTGGTGGTGTCTTGATGCCCCTATCAAATTTTTAGAGCATTTGGACCTATTTTAGTCATAGTTTAATTCATTTTTCTCATTCACTTATCGTAGGCTTGGGGATTGCATGCTTTGTTTTATCCGTAGGTGCTACTGACCATTTCTTGTTCCTTTGAACGTAGGGTTTGGACATCGGAGGAGCAGCGAGGAGTCAAGACTCATCAACGCAAGCGGCGATGACGTTTGGTCCGCCCATTTTACATGTGGGCACGCGGAAGAAGGAAAGGCACCCATGGATGTAACAAGAACGCATACTTAAACGCTCCTAGCCCTTGGAAGGGGAGGATGCGCATTGTAACCGAGTTGTGAAACATATCAATAAAAAGGGCTGTCTTCTTTATTCATATTTGTTTCATTTTGATTCGCTCATGCTTTTCCCTCTTTTCATGCACTTTCAAATTCCTAGGATTTAGCGCTAAGTCCGGTTCTGTTTGCATCGCATATTCGCTTTCCTTTTTGCTTTCGTATCCTCGTGCTTTCATCATCAAAGGATTTTTTACATTCATCTATCCATGAAAATGATATTCTCTTTTGTAGGAGGTGATTGAATGACCTGCATTTATTAGAAAGTTACATAATGAAATAACATATTGATTGAATCTTTCCTTTTAAACTATGCAATTCCTTTAAATTTTTTTGGGGAGGCATCTCCATGATGGCTTTGAATTTTTTTGGGTTCACTTCAATACCTCTTTTGGAGACAATGAACCCTAGTAGTTTGCTAGAGGTAACACCAAAGACACATTTCTTGGTTTTCAACCATACATTGTGCTCTAGAAGTCGATCAAAGACTTTTTCCAATACACCAATGTGCTCTTATCAAGTTTTGGATTTTTCCAACAGATCATCCACATAATATTTGATAATATTATGCATTTAATCATGTAATATGTATGTCATGGCATGTTTATAAGTGGAACCCATATTTTTGAGGCCAAAGGGCATCACCATGTAACAAAAAGTCCCCCAAGGTGTAGTGAATGTTTTTTTGTGTTGGTCATTAGGATTTATTCGAATTTTGTTGTATCCTTAAAAACCATCCATGAGAGAAAGCATTTCATGGCCAATGCAAGTGCCAAAAATATTATTAATGTTTGGAAGACAAAAGTCATCCTTAGGATATGCTTTGTTAAGATATTGAAAATCAGTGCAAATGAGTATTGTCCCGTTAGGCTTGCAAACGAGTACCATGTTTGAGATTCACTTAGGATAGTTAATGGGGATAATAAAACCTACATATAACAGCTTTTGAATCTCTTATTTGACTAAGAGAGCAATGGTAGGATGCATCCTTCTAATTTTTTATTTGACCAGCTTAGCATTAGATTTTTAGGTGATATTGTGGATAACCAAATTAGGTTCAAGATCATACATATATTTATAAGACCATGTAAAATTTCCCTTCTTCTTCTTGAGGAGAGTCATTAATTATTCTTGTTCATCTTTGGATAAGATTTTTCCAAGCTTGATAATTTGGGGATTTTCAATGTCTGAACTAAGGTTCACATCGATAGTATCTTCAATAGATATATAATAACCTTCATCAATTTGATGGGGAGTTGGGATTGGATGAATTTCATCTATTAGGTCATCAAACTCTTCTAACTTATCCTCATCTATGTTTGCCTAGACATCAAGATCTGAAGGTGAAGGTGAAGGTGGGAGCAATGGAGGAATGTAGTTGGATAAAACCCTTAACAATTCCTCGGATAAGACAAACTCAAAAAATTATGGGGATGAAGAAATCTGATCCATATCAATAACACTCATGTCAATAGGAATTGGCTATGCCAACTCGTATGGATTACGAAGCGGGGTGAATAAGTAAATAGAATTCATGTTGACTTAAAGGAAAAATGGATGGGTGGAAAATATGAATGGAATGAATCCTTTTGGCTAGAACTGATTCTAGAAATATTGTTAAAGCTAGAAAATAGAAAGCAACATAAATAAATGCAATTTACATGCAAAATATTTTTTTGTTAATTTTGAAATTTATTTATGATGGCTGGTGATGGATTAATGAGATGGAGGTGGTGGTTCACCAGTTGGATCGGCTCACTCTTGTGGAAGAAGTAAGTAAAGGCTATGATACCATGATAGCGGAACAACCAAATTTGATTAATCATGTCAAGTTTATATAGTACATTGCAGCTCTAAATAGGCCCGGAGGGTGTGGAACCACCCGAGGCCAAAATAGGGTTTGTTAGGAAAATAACAATACGCCCTAAAAATAAATAATGAAATATAATGCTAATTAGGATACGCTAACATCCCCCCTTATTACATTATTTAGATAATTTGAAGAACTACTAGCTATACTAACATCCCCCCCTGATTACATCATTTGGCAATACAGAGTGAGCTGTGAAACAATTCAAATTTGACACGTGCAAGTGCCTTAGTGAAAATATCTGCAACTTGAGCATCGGTGGGAATGTACTGAAGCTGAATTCGGTGCTTTGGAACTTCGTCTCGAATGAAGTGACATTGTGTGTCAATGTGCTTGGTTTTCTCATGATGTACTGGATTCTTAACAAGATTCAAAACACCCTGGTTGTCGCAAAACAAGTAAATTGGAGATTTTGATGGATGACCCATATTTGTTAGAATGCGACGCAACCATATCACTTCGCACACAACTTCACGTGCGGCGCGATATTCTGCCTCTGTTGATGAAAGAGCAACTACCTGTTGCTTCTTGCTATGCCAAGAGACAGGACCGGATCCAAGATGAAAAATATATCCTGAAGTTGACTTGCGATCATCATATGACCCGGCATAGTCGGAGTCCATGTATCCTTGCAAGAAGAATTTGTTGTTCTTCTTGTATTCTAGGCCATATTCCATAGTACCATGGACATAGTGAAGAACACGCTTTGTTGCTTTCCAATGAGTGGTCTTAGGCTCCTGCATGAACCTCGAAAGATAGTTGACAGCAAATACGATATCTGGCCTAGTATTGGTCAGATATATGAGACTCCCAATCAACTGTCGATAGAGAGTACCATCTACCTGAGGTGAATCATCATATCACGATAACTGAATTCCTGTTTCCATCGGTGTTGCCATTGGCTTACAATCAGTCATGCGATATTTTTCCAATAGTGTCTTGGCATATTTTTTTTGAGACACTTTGATGTAGTGCTCCTTCTGGCTGACTTCCAGACCAAGACAATAATGAAGAAGTCCGAGATCTGACATCTCAAAATATTGACACAAGTCTCTTTTGACAGTAGAGATCATAGTTTTTGAACTCCCTGTAATGAGCAGATCATCAACATAGAGTACAAGCAACACTATTTCAGAACCTTGATTCTTAAAATAGAGGTTTGCATCTGACGGACATCTTTTAAATCCATGTTGCAGGAGGTGATTATCCATTTTTATGTACCAAGCTCGAGGAGCTTGTTTCAAGCCATATAAGGATTTAACCAGTTTGCACACTTTTTGCTTTTGGCCATCTTTTACAAATCCTTCAGGCTGAGTCATATAGACTTCTTCTTGAAGATCACCATTAAGAAAAGCACTTTTGACATCCATTTGGTGAACTTTCCACCCATACTGTGCTGCCATAGCACAAATAACTCGAATAGTGGTCATCCGAGCAGTAGGTGCAAAAGTTTCCTCGTAGTCAATACCTTCCTTTTGTGCATAGCCCTTTGCAACAAGGTGGGCCTTATGCTTATCAATTGTCCCATCTGCTTTGTACTTGACTTTGTACACCCATTTGCAACCAATGGGCTTCTTTCCTTGAGGCAGATCGACAAGCTTCCAAGTTTTGTTTTTCATCAAAGACTTATACTTTGCATCCATAGCGGCCTTCCACTGAGGCTCACCAAGAGCATCTTGCACTGATGCGGGTTCAAGATCATCTATTGAAGACATAAACACCCTATCATTATCAATATCCATATCTTCTGTATCTCTCTCTGGATCTACAGAAAGTTCCTCAAAATATTGACACAGATCATCAACCCCAGTATTATTTGTTGCAGCTTTCTCCTGTCGAGCCATACTGCGAGTACGAGGCCTATCCAATGTCAAATCTGGTGGAGTGGATAGCTTAGAGTCTTTGATTGTATTTGTATACCACTTTGGATTCTTCTTCTGAGGTGTTGAAGAAGATGAAGAAGGACCTCCAACCTTTGATGAAGGAGATTTATCAACCTTAGTTTCCACAAGGTCTAGGTATACATCTGATGTGTTTTCTGATGTGAAAGCCTCATCAAAAACTACATCTCTACTAATGTGTATCTTCTTGGTCAAGGGATAAATCAAACGATAACCCTTAGAGTGCTCATCATAGCCAAGAAGAATACACTTCAATGTCTTCTCATCTAGCTTCTTCCTTTTCTCTTTTGGTATGTGCATGAAAGCTTTACATCCAAAAATGCGTAGATGAGAAATGGAGGGTTTCCTACCACTCCATGCTTCCTGTGGAGTCATTCCTTGTAGGGCCTTTGTGGGTGCCCTATTCAACAGATATACTATTGTGGTGACAGCTTCTGCCCAATATAGTTGCTCAAGACTAGCTCCTGTGAGCATGCAATGAACCATTTCCATGATGGAACGATTCCTCCTTTCAACAACTCCATTTTGTTGAGGAGTATAAGCAGTAGTTAACTATCGTGTGATCCCATTTTATTTCAAGAACTCAGAGAATTCTTTAGAGGTGAACTCCCCCCCTCGATCTGAGCGGAGGGTCTTTATAGAAGTCCCTGACTCCTTTTCAACAGATTTCTTGAATTGCTGAAAAAAGCCAAATGCTTCAGATTTCAGTTGAAGAAAGAATACCCACATCTTTCATGAGTAATCATCCATGAATAACTAAAAATACCTCTTACCCCCACAACTGTTGGGAGTGAAGGGACCGCACAGATCGGTGTGAACCAACTCCAGAGGTTTCTTTGCTCTTGTAGAGCTCTTTTCAAAAGGCACTCTATGTTGCTTTCCTGCCAAGCAGTCAGAGCAAACTGGTAAAGTGGTAGAAAGGGAAGGAAGACCCTTTACCATTTCATACTTACTTAACTCAAGTAAGTAACCAGAACTCAAATGTCCATATCTCTTGTGCCATAGGGAAGTTGCCTCCTTTGTAGAAGCAATCATGGCTACATCTGGAGAAGAGATAGTATCTAGGGCAAATAAGCCATGCTTATATGAAGTGGTTGCAATGTTCTTACCTCTCCTGGTGATAGAACAACACTTCTTGCCCTCCTTCAACACTAAAATTTACAACCATATTTTTGTCCAAAATTTGTGTCACTAACAATAAGTTGTTTGCCAGTCCTGGAACATAGAGGACTTTCTCAATCTGGCACTTGCCATCAGGAAGAGTGATAGAGACTATTCCTTCTCCCTGAACCTTGTAGGTTTTATCATCGGCAATAGTGACCGGTTTTCCCTCTTTGGCCTCAAAAGACTCAAACCATGATTTGTCACCAGTCATGTGCTTATTGGCTCCAGAATCAACATACCATATAGGATCCGTCTACTTGGACACTGTGGTAGTCATGAGAACTTTGTGGGCTCTCTCAGAATCCGTGTCAGATTCTTCAACAACAACATTCACTTGTTGTTTGTTCTTTTGTGGTTTGTTTCGGCCTTTCTATTTTGATTGTTTATTCTTATGCCAACATCTGTTTGTATCATGACCTTCTTTGTCACAGATCTTGCAATATCTCTTTTTCTATTGAGGTTGTTGAGTTTGTTTCCATTTTGAATCCTTTTGTGAATTCCCTCCCTTTTGAAAATTACCCTTCTTCTGGTTCTGCCCTTTCCTATTGATGTAGAGGGCAGTGTTAGAAGAATCATCTCGTTGTAGTTGGCGTGCCTCCTCCTCTTGAAGCATATTAACCAACTCTACAAAAGTAACTTTCCATTGTGATACCTGAAGGGAAGTGATCAACACCCGATAAGAATCAGGTAAAGCTCTCAATACAATTGAGGTAAGGAGCTTGTCATCAACTGGTTCACCCAAAGAATTCAACTTTGCTTTCAATTCAGACACTCTGCAAAGAAAAAATTCAACTGTCTCCCCCTGCTTCATGCTTAGAATATGTAATTGAGATTGAAGAAATAGAATAGTGGAATCATTCTTTCCCTCATATATAGTATTAAGGGCATCCCATGCCTCTTTACTATGTTCACAGTCAACAATATGGGGTTGAACTTCATCAGACACAACAAGCAAAATGAGCACTTTTGCTTTGTTGTCTTTCTTGTCAAAGTATTTTTGAGCAGTAGATGGAGCTGTAGCACCAACAGCAGATGAAGGTCTTGTTGTTGCTCCAGATACAACATCCCATAAGTCATCCATTGCTAGGATTGCCTTCATCTTGTTTTTCCATGGTGTGTAATTAGGACCTTTCAACAACTGATGAGAATCAGTCATTAATTTTGTAGACATGGTGAAGGTTCCTTATAACACCAATTGGTCCCCCTTTCGATATACCTTTTTCTAGGCCGTTATACCATACAAAATACCCGCCCTTACGTGAGGGAAACTATAGGTATTTAGAAAGATAAAAAAACATCACCCCCCCTTACGTGAGGGAAACTATAGGTAATTTTTAGAGATCATACGATACGTGGTACTTAAGCAGTACTGAAAGGGAATAGTCTTGTTGATGGCACCTACCATAGAAAGTCTGCAATCCTCATGCATGGGGCGTAACTTCCCCTAAACACTTTGGATTTCAGAACTTTCGTCAGGATTTACGCCTAAACACAAGAACTATTAGGGTAATGGATGGAGTAAAAAAAATGCAAAATGGCAAACTTATCTCTCCTCGATGATTTATAGAGAACAAGCTCAGACATCATTTTGGTAGCTATATTAGGTGGCGGATACAGTAGCGCAATCACGACAACTTTACCTGTAAGTGTTGGCCAGAGGTATCACAAATACCGAACGTTGCAGTGCAATAAATTGCACGGATGGGTTTTAATTATTCTGGGGACTTAGGGAGTGAATTTGATTTTAACTTTTAATGTTATAGTGCAAAAAATCAAATATGCAACATACAACATAAAAAGTGCCCACAGAAATAAACCACTAGGTGTCGGGCGCTGCCGAAAATGCACCTTTACAATAAGCCAATTTGCCTTAAAAACGTACTCATCATCCCCCCCTTTTTCTTCAAGTTTTGAAAAAAAATGGTGCTTTAGAAAAAAAACACCTCCCCTTTTACTTTGGCAAATATTCTAATTTAATGTAAGTTTCTAAATAATTTTAGTAATAATCTAATTAATAATAAAAATACTTTTGTTTTAAAAAAAATCATAATTTAAAGAATATGAGTAATTTAAAAAAAAATGATTTTTTTTTTTAAAAACAAAGAATATTAATATATTAATTAAAAAATATACTAAAATTAATAAAGAAAAACTTAACAAAAAATTAAAATAAAAAAATTACCTCATTGGGGTCGATTCGAAGGGGTTTGAACCCCTGACCTCACGGGCGCTAGCCTGGCGCTCCTGCCAGCTAGGCTAGCACGCCCGATGAGAGGGAGAAGGGAAGATTTTCCCTTTCATCCCTTGCAACCCTCGCGGGGAGCAAAAAAAATATTGTGGGACTTTAGTCCCACATTGCTCCCATGGGGTGCATGAGGGGGGAATAAAAGGGAAGATTCCCCCCTTTATACGTGATTGCCTTCGGGAAATCACGACACCCCTTTTGCCGTGCCATGCGACAGGGGTCAGGTCCACGTCGGGTCACGTGGTGGCCACGTCAGTCCACGTGGCGGTCCAGTCTAGTCCAGCGTCCAGGTAAAGCTGCCACATCAGTCCACATGGCGGTTCTGTCTAGTCAACGTCGGTCCAGTCAGATGCCGCATGCCAGTCTAGGTGTCGGTCTGACCTCGAGAAATGTGTCAAGTCAGAACCAGTCTGGATCGACCTCGAGATCCATGCCCATGTCTAGTCAGGTCCAACATCGGTCCAGTGTCAGTCGATCTGACCTCGAGAAATGTGTCGAGTCGGATCCAGTCCGGATCGACCTCGGGATCCGTGTCCAATCAACCGCAGTCGTCAGATCTCGGGATCTATGCCCGGTCAAGCCAGTCCAACCACCCTCATTTCGAGTGCAGGTCTAGTTTTGATGCCTCGGGATGCGTGCCCGAGCAGGTCCAGCCCTACCTCAGGAAACATGCCCGCATCTACGTCGGTCTCCTATCAGATCTCGAAAAGCGTGATGCCGAGGTCAAGGAATGCTACTAGCTCTGATACCATGATAGCGGAACAACCAAATTTGATTAATCATGTCAAGTTTATATAGTACATTGCAGCTCTAAATAGGCCCGGAGGGTGTGGAACCACCCGAGGCCAAAATAGGGTTTGTTAGGAAAATAACAATACGCCCTAAAAATAAATAATGAAATATAATGCTAATTAGGATACGCTAACAATATGGTCTAATGGATAGGGAACATCTTAAGATAAAACTCATCCTGTTTAGTGTGTGGAATTATGTGGTCAGATTCCTCTTCATATTTTTTAGAGATAATTGACATGAGGTTGAATTCTTCATAGAATTCATCTTAGAAGTCATCTATGTGATGGATATCTTCTCTTGAATTTAAATTTAATATTTTAAAAGTTTTTTCAAGAAAAGAGGTGGATGGAAGTGGATGATAACCTAAACCTAAATGGTCATGCATTTATTGATATGAAACATCGATAATCTCATGCACTCCCTATTCATGCCATCCTAAACCATGTCCTTTCCAATCAACAATGTGGAAATACCAGGATGGAAAATCTGACATATGTTGTGTATTGGTTGGTGTGGGTGATTTGGGTTCATCTGGGGTAACTAGATTAGATGATGAATCAAGTTACCCATTCATATATTTTATACTATTAGGCACTGAACCCATGTTATATAACACTCCTATATATAAGGGTGGGTCACGTGGGTGACCATAGTCCTTAACATTTTTAATGCTAAGTGGTATGACTGTGATGTATTGGACCACATATTCACCAATACCAAGATTAGTGATGTGGACCTAAAATTGGTACGATGTGGATGAATTGGATGTAGATGTAACTAGCTCATGGTTAGCTGATGGTATCTCACAATCCATAATTTTGACTTATGAGACATTGGCTGATGTGGATGAATATGAATTTGGTTGGATGTATTGTTGAATTGGCAATGATGTAGAAGGAGTGGTGGATGATGTTGATGTTGATGATGTGGTTGATATTGATTGATTTTGACCACATGTGCATGTAGTCAAACGTGATGAATATGGGGCTATGGAGGTGGATGCTTGATATGAATTTGTGATGGTAAGCTCCTCAAGAATAGAGGCTTTAGATGATGATGTGTATGGGATGGTTTTAGAAGTGGTTGATGAAGTGAGGAATAGATGAGTGGAAGGTAACATGGAGTCATAGGAGTTTGAGATAAAATTACAATACTTAAATGGTTCAACATCCACAAGTATGTAATGTATTTTTCCTTCATGTACGTATTTCAAGAATTGATGTAATATGAATGGGACACATATCATTTTCCTCATCCAAGGAGTAAATCATACACCATGGACCCTTCCAAGATGTGGAACATAGTATGCAATATTTTGACCCCTACTTCTATGGGTAAAACAATAGTGCTAACTATGGAATAGAGAGCATTGTTAAATGCTTTCAGGGTGAATGAAGATTTGGTTATGTGATATGGTAGAAGCTTTATATCCATTATTTACAACTTCATATCCACTAAATTATTGAGAGATATATCTGTTAGACCTAGATTTTTGGCCAAGGGTTGGAAGGTAGATTATGGGTCAAGGAAAACCTTCCAAGTCAACCAATGTTTGTTTGACCCCCACATTACTTTACCATAAGGAAAAACTAATTGGTATTTGTATGTGGTACCTTTGCATGCATTTTATGTAATTATAGGAGTTGATTGTTTGAAGTTACATAAATCTCTTATAATTTAATGGGAAGAATTTATGGATGCGTCTAATTAAAGAGTGAGTATTTACTATGGTCAAAGTGAATTTAAACCACATTTACTATCTGCAATGTAGATAAATAAAGTTATTAGGAAGAAGGGGATCATATTCATAGTTAAGATGAATAAGAAAGAAGATTCAAAAATGGAATCTGATCTTTTCCAAAAATATCCAGTATTGGAAGAGTTTAAGGATGTGTTTCTAGAGGATCTACCTGGATTACCTGCTTAGAGGTAATTTGAATTTTTAGTAGATTTTTTACCTGGAGTAGAACCTATTGCAAGGTCACCATATAGGATGAATCCTATAGAGATACAAAAGCTCAAAATGTAACTTCAATATTTATTGG